>CM062628.1:52214629-52814629 GCA_025617555.3 Puccinia polysora | reverse complement strand
ATGATACTTTAATCAGTTCAGAGGTGGAGAAGAAGGCCTATCATCTTATTCTTAGACACTTGGATGAGCATCATGTAACATGGTTTGCTGAAACTCTGTTGGAGGAACAGAAGAGGAAGGCGAGTTTTTTATGCAAAATGCTCAAGTCAAAGTATGCTGGTGACTCTGTTCATCAAAAGGGGATTGCTTTCAATAGATTATTTAAGTTGAAATTTGGCAACTGTAAACAATTTGTGGGGGAAGCTAGATCTATTATTGCTAAGTTCAAGTAATCTGTGCTGAACATGGATCCTGAGTGTTTGTCACTCTTGATTCTTCAAAAGCTGCCAAAAGAATATGAGTCCTTGGTCAGGATCATATCTCAGTTGGATCCCCTTCCAGAAGAAGAGGATGTGCTTAGAAGGATTCAAAAGGATGATCTTCAATTCAAGATGAAGGAGAGCACATGAACTGCTCTGGTGGGCAAGAAAGGAAAATCTGGGAAGAAGGCAAAGGCCAAAAAGGATTTATCAAAGTTCTTGTTTTATAATTGTCAGAAGAAGGGGCACTATGCAAAGGATTGCAAGGAGGCCAAGAAGAGGAAGAAATCCGAGGAAAGTGAAAAGGAAGACAGAGGTCAACCTTATCATGGAAAATGTTGCTATAGTGGCAATGGATGTTTCAATGAAACAAGCTGTTGTGGAACAAGTCCCCAACAAGAAGGCTAAAATCAAACAGGATCAAGATATGGACTTGATTGATTATGAAGTGTGTAATCTTAACCTTGAAAATGAGAACTTATCAGTGGCTGATAATTCTTCATTCCTTACAGGAGGATTGTTGAAGGAGGAGATTCTTGTTTTGATTGATTCTGGTTGTACAGACAACATGTTGTTTGAGCCAAATTTGTTTTCAAATATTACAGATTTTGATGGTGTTGTAAATATTGGCCAAAAAGGAAGAAAAATCCAGATTAAGGGGATTGGAAAAGTTATTCTTGCAAATAACATGGGTTCCAAAATAACTTTTGAGAAAGTGTTCTATGTACCAGATTTTCCTTATAACCTTGTGTCTCTTGGAGTGCTCTGGAAAAAGCGTTTCCAGATTTGTTATCTTAAAGAACATAAGTTTGTTATTGGTTTGAATGGGAGAACTATCCTGAGTGGACAAGTTTGGAATAAGTTGCTCTGTGCTGACTTGTTCAAGATTTCAGCTCTGAGCACTGTTGCTCACAATAGAAGTGGCCATAAGATAAAGGACAGCAACTGTGAGAGTTGTACCTTAGGGGCCAAGACCAGGAATGTGTTCTCAAAGAGTAGAGACCACGCAGAAGTTCCTAGAGAGGAATTCTCCATTGATTTGGCAGGGCCATTTTCACCAGTGTCTCTTGGAGGGGAAAGATACTTCATCAATTTGGTTGATACAGCAACTAATTTTGTTTGGGTAAAACCAATAAGATCAAAGGATCAAACCACAGAGGAAGTTTCAGTAATCTTCAAATTCTGGAAACAGAATGGTATGATGAGGGAGATCAAGAGGTTTATTACTGATGGAGGGGCTGAGTTTGTGAGTAAAGACTTTGAGAAACTATTGAATGATTATGGTATCACTCATATAGTTATTACTGCTAGTACTCCACAAAACAATGGAATAGTTGAGAGGATGAATAGGACTTTATTGGACAAAGTCAGAACTATTATGGCTCAATCTGGTCTACCAAAGTTTCTATGGGCTGAGTTGGTGTGAACAGTGTGTCAGTTGCACAATATTGTAAGTGTTAATGGGAAGTGTCCTCATTATCAGTTTTGGAAGTTGTACCCCAAAAGATCACACCTAAGAACAATTGGTTGCTTGGTGTATTATAGTGTCCACCATAATGAGATGGTTGGAAAGTTAGATCCTAGAGCCAGAACAGGGGCACTTGGGGGCTATGACTTAATAAGTAAGTCATACAGGATTTATTTTCCAGGGAAAAGAAAGGTTATCCGTAGTAGGGATGTAAAATTTGAAGAGAGTACCTTTCCACTCAAAAGGGGTGAACCTAGTGCTGTTCAGGAATCACAGAAGGAAATAGCATTGGAGCCTATTTCCCCAGCAGAGGCTGGAGAGAATATCATTAGTGATGATATTGAGGTGGCAGACGTGCCACAGGAGGGTTTAGTACCCACTTCAGGGGAGTCTGTGCAATCAGAACCTGATGAGCCTCCACCTCCAGTTAGAAGGAGTGACAGGATGAGAATTCCTGTTGATAGGTATGGGGAATGGAAGTCCCATTATGCTTCTGCGGAATATGAGGAAGATACACTTCAGGAACAGTGTATGCTTAATGAGATTCTACAGTTGAGTTCAGAAATGGGTAATAGAGTTAACCCAAATAGCTTTGGCCAAGCTATGAACTCTGATGAGAGAGCCAATTGGAAGACATCTATTTTTGAGGAATTTGATTCTCTAGAGAATAATAGTGTGTTTGAAGTGGTTAAGCGGGATTCATTTCCAAAAGGAAAGACCATTGTTGGGTCTAGATTAGTGTTAACAAAGAAGTTTGATACTAATGGAGTTTTGAAGAGGTTCAAGGCTAGATGAATTGCACAGGGCTTCAAACAGAGAAAAGGTATTGATTACCAGGAGAATTTCTTGCCAACTGGAAGGCTGTCCACATTCAGGTACATCATTTTTTGGAAGTGGAGTTGGGTGAAGAAATCAGACAGGCTGATTTTGTGAATGCATACTTGAATGCAAAACTTGGAGAGGAAGAGACTGTTTATATGTCAATTCCTGATGGTTTCAAGGAATGGCTGGTCGAGACCAAGCCAGAAACTATGAAGAAAATCTGTGTGAGAAGTTTCCTCTCAGCAGATAAAGTGGAGTATGTCCTCAAGCTGTGTAGATCCCTGTATGGATTGAAGCAAGCAGCTAGGTCATGGTATAATACTATGAGCATGAAACTGATAGAGATTGGTTTCAAAACAAGTTTGCCTGACCCTTGTCTCTTTGTGAGAAAGGATGCAATTTTGTTTGTATGGGTCAATGACATTATCATTATTGGGAATGGTAAGGAGAGAGTCATGGAGACACTCAAAAAGGAGTTCAAGATAAAAGATCTTGGTCTGGCACAGCAGGTGCTGGGAATGAAAGTTAGTAAGAGCAAGAATGGGATCAGGTTGGATCAGAACCATTATGTGTCAGCTCTACTTAAGCAGTATGGCTTAGAAGATGCAAAGGAGTTTGGTACTCCAATGCAGTCTAACATTTGGTTAGAAAAGTCTACAGATGAAGAGCATCTAGAGTTTGTTCAATTAGATCAGCTATTGGATCTTTTAATTATTTGGGGCAGTGTACAAGGCCAGATATTACTTATGCAATTGGGATTTTGTCACAACACTTAGAGAAACCAAACATGAGGCATTGGTCAGCATTTAAGAGAGTTATGAGGTATCTTAAAGGAACTAGCAGTCTGGGACTGCAGTTTTCAAATTCATCAAACTTTGACTTGGTTGGTTATTCAGATGCGAGTTGGGCAGATGGTAACACTAGGGAATCAACAAGTGGTTTTGTATTCTTCTTAGGAAAGAATCTAGTGTCTTGGATGTCTAAAAATGTGTCAGAAATAAGTCTTTTGTCAACAGAAGCAGAGTAAAGAGCATACTTGTCAGCTTCACAGGAAGCAAAATGGTTGAGAAAGGTCTTAGAGGATACTCATAAACCATAAGGGTTTGCGTTGTTGTATTCTGATAACCAGAGTGCCATTGCATTGGCAGAAAATCAAGTGTTCCATTCTAGAACAAAACATATTGATGTTCATTATAAATATTTACGGGATGCAGTTAACTGCAAAGAGATAGTGTTGCAGTACATGCCTACTGGGGCAATGATTGCGGATATCTTAACTAAGGCGTTAGATAGGAACAAACATGAAGGTTTTGTGTCTAGTATGCGTATGGCATCCCTTTCAGATTAAGGGGGTGAGTTAAAATGCGGATGCACTCAGGTAATGTGCATAGGAGTGTGTAATCCAAATGGGATGAAAAAATGGGCCTCCACGGTCCATTGGACATCACGTGGGCCACGTGGGCCTATGTGGGTGTTATTGGTTTTGGGCATTTGGGCGCCAAAACACATTTTTATGGTCTTTTGGGACAAAGGGCCCTCACGGGCCCGCCAGGGTGGGTGGGCCACCCAAGCCAGATGGGCTTATTTGGGCATAAAAGGGCCCAAGCTTTATTATGGACATACTTGGCCAGACGGGCTGGCCTGCCAAAGTATGTAATTCTCACAATGTGGGCTTGGGGCAGCCCATTGGGGCCGCCAACCCTGTTGCGGCCCGCTAGGGGCTGCTTCCCCTGTCGCGGCCCGCTCAGGGCCGCAGCCCGCGTTGCAGCCCGTTCGGGGCCGCCTGTGTTCCTTGGTATGGCCCACGCGGGGCTGTTGCGCGGCCCAGGGATCCCGCGCGGGCCCGGCTTGCTCCCCCTCCCCTCGCTTGCTGTCGCGAGGGGGATGGGGGCAAGCTGGCTGGGTTGAACCAGCCAGTGACCGACCGCTACAGTGCGGTCGGTCACGGAAGGGGGGACCTGACCATCCCCTTGCCCAAGGAGGTGGCGGCGCCGGTTGCAAGCTTAGCAACCAGCAGGTGGGGGGGAATTCATCACCCCCCCACCATTGATTGGTTGAGGCGACCAAGCAGGACAGGGGCGCTCTCCCCCCCCTTTACCAAGGGGGAGGAGCCATGGGCCTGGGGGGACCTGATCACCTCCCAGGCCAACTTACTTGACAATGCCCTGGGGTTATTGACCCCCAGGGCCCCTGGTGAGGTGATTTGACCGCCCCCACCAGGGATTTGAGAGAAAGAGGGGGGGGGAAAGCATGTCCGCTGGTCACACCCCCCCATGTAAGTCTGAGACCGGACCCAGGTGTGCCCTGGGTCCCACCTGGCCCATTTGAGGGGCCAGGGGCTGGCTGCATGAGGCAACCAGCCCGTAAACAAGGCAATGAGGCCATCATGGCTGGTTGTAACGGACAACCAGCCAAGGGGATTGAACAGTTAAGGGGCTGGTTCAGCCCCATTGAGGTGGAAACACCAGAAATAACCGGAATAGGCTGGTTGTAAGGGTACAGGGACTGATGCCATGTGGGCTGATGTAGTCCAAACCAAGTAACAAGGCCAGTAAAGACTTTAAAGCTCTTTTGGGGCGGAAAATTTGCCTTTTGGCCTGTTGTATCATGGGCTCACAAGAGGCCAATCTTTTTTACTTAAGGAGCTTTTCTCCTGCTGTTTTCCATCCATTCATTCATCATTCCAATCAAATTCATCCAAGATATTGCCCCATTGTGAGAGACCCATTAGACAATATTGACACCCAGTGTCCAGCATTTCTTTTGCTTTAAAAACTGCTCATTTGCCTAAGCTAATTGCTGGCCGTAATTCTAACAGCTTTCTCCTCCTTCCACCAATTGTGAGCAGTTTCAGGATGCAGGTGCCAGCAACTGTCGCTTGAATGATGTTTGTCCTGGTTTGGGTTGTGATATCCTTTGGTACACCTTTTTTAATTGCTTTTTGCAGTTGTTTTTGAGCTGATCAGAGAAACTTCAGTCTGTGAGTGCTGGTTGTCCCAAGTAATCCGTGCCTTAGATTCATTTTTAAGCTGCATTGGGTGGTTGAGAACCTACTCCACCAAAAGTTCTTTTTTCTGTGTGCATGATTTGTTGTTTGAAATCCTTCATTGCTGTGGGGAATTCAAAGAGTAGGAGGTAGTCCAGAATGTCATTTGGAAGAATGATTCCAAATTCTGACATTTTCTTTGAGCAAACCTTTGCCCTAGTGATAAAGTCTTCAATCTTGTCTGGTACAAAATGCAAGTGCAGAAAATGTTTGGATACCCTAGCTCTATTAGACCCTTGAGAAGAGGCATATTTGTCAATGATCACCTTCCAAAGTAGCTTTGCTGAGTTTTTGTTGAGAGGAGTGACAATTTTGTTGTGCGTAGAAGCTTCCATCCAGGAAATAATGGGCATTTTTATTTCATTGTTGACATTGATGCCCAATACTGAAGTTTCATTGTTGATCTGCCGGGAGAATCCACAAAATTCCAATATGGCATCCATTTTATGTTAAGTGAAGATCCCGCGTACTGCGCAATCTCTACACGCAGCGCCATATGGGTAGTCGCGATCTCATCCAGACTACAGTCAGGTCAGAAGATCAGAGTCTAGTCCAAATGCTTGTCGACCACCTAGGCCACTTCAGCCCCGTCAACTTCCTCCCCACCTCCGTCAACCCAATCCACGTCTCACAACACGCCTCTCAACTCTCACCCCACCAACTCACCTTGAGACCGGTACCGCACTTGACATAGATCCTGGCCCCGTAACAAAGTTCAGGAGGAGAAAACCACTCCAAACGCATCCTCCGGAAACCTCACCAAGCCAGGCCTACTAGTAGTGCATCCAACTCAGGTGAAAACTCACACTCATTCTGTCCATGTTTCATATCACGGCCACTGCTCTCTTCTTTCCTGTTGTCTTTTGTTCTCGATGTAACTTGTCTTAACCTTGGGTCCTTTGTTCATTTCCTCCATGACTCCACTTGTTTCATCACTCAGTTATACTATTACAAGAGTTTGTTGATTGAATTGAAATAAAGAGTCTTGTGAAATTATTTTCATGGTAGCAAGAGTCACCTCTTGATTCATCAAACTCTTGAATAGATACAGCAGTCAGACAACAAGGTACCGCTCACGATGGTCAAAAGCGCTGGACATCCCATCAACATTCCTAACTCTGAAGACTCAGACGACGATTATTCAACCAAGTCCAAGATAGTCAAACTCAATCAACATAACTGGCACGACTGGAAGAGCGCTTTTGAGGACATATTAGTAGGCAAGGGGCACGAAGAGATACTGGACGATGAGTGGATAAAGAATAACTCCCACACCAAGACGTATTGACGTAAGAATGCACTCACGTTGAGCCTACTCAGAAACTCAATCAAGAGAAACCTGCTCTCATGTGTGAAGTCCAATAAGTCAAACTTCAACAAAGCGTACCATGTACTCACTAACGAGTGTGGGGAAAGCTTGCTCATAGTCATAGGCGACGCACTGATCAGACTAGTCAACCTAACGTACAAACCGGGGAAAAGTCTTCGGGACCACACCTCCACCTTCAAGGACGCATATGTCCAACTCATCGACATGATTGAAAGCCAACCCAAAGACAGTCAGATCATGACTGTCTCCTTGGCCCTCGCCGCAATCTTCTTTATCAAAAGTCTGCGACTGGATGACCTGATCTCAAGCATTACCTCTACACTCTACAACATACGACCATTCACGCTGGAGGCAGTGTCCACCAGAGTATTACTGGAGGACTCCCATCGAGAATCAAACTTGGTCAATACAGGTTACTATGCCTCAGACAGCACTTCCCGCCATTGCCGCAATGACAAAAATCCCTTCCATCGAAACCCTCAAAAGCCGGTCCTACTTCAAGTGTCCCGACCATGCTCTGTTGCTCCCACCAGAAAAAATCCTCAATTACGACAACAACCTATGTTGTTAGCAGCTCAAATTGAGTGACTAGACGGCGAACTCAAACAACTTTGCTCGATGAACTCGGTGAACGTCGCTGAGGATGTGTCGGAGGAATCAAATGCGGACAAGCCGGCTGACGAGCTCCTCATGGTCACAAACGAATCCACCAATCCTGAGGACTGCGGATTCATAATCTGTGAGGATGCTGCCTACAATACCGCCTCTTCAACTGGTCCCCAATGCGAACTTGTGTACAACTCGGGCGCTTCCAGGTTGATAGTCTGCGATCTATCCCTACTGATCAATCCGACTCCAGTCACAAGGCAATTAAGTACATACAGAGGTCACATCAAGGTGACTCATGTTGGCAAACTCAATCTTGGAGGGACAACCATTTTTCCGGTATTCTATGCACCTGATGGACCTCGAAACCTCATATCCGCAACCCAACTGGAGGATCACGGGTTACGAGTAGTACACAAGCATAGGACAGTACTGGTGAAACTGGCTGATCGTATCATCTATTGATTCCCGCGTATCGGCAACCTCTATTTATTGTACCACTCTCCTCCATCTGACCTGAATCTAGCTAGAGTAATGAGCGCGTTGGTGGACTGGCACATAGCACTCAGCCACCCGTCTGATGTATACCTCAAATGGTTTCTCAAACTCAATAACCTACCAACCCCAAAGCCGTTCCCGTCGTCCGATAACTGCAACATATGTTCTGAATGCAAAATCAAGCGGAAGCCACACACTAACCCATTACCAATCTCGCCCAAAGCCTTCCACCGGCTCCATGTGGATGTTCTCCAGATCTTGCCCCCATGCAAGCAGTCGGCCTCGTACATACTTGTGATAATCAATGATTTCTCAAGGTTCAACAGAATCTGCGTACTGAAAAACAAGTCCGATGCAGAGGACCAAATTATCAGCTACATCCACGAGATCAACAACCAACTCGACGTCACACCGGCATTCCTGCACTGTGATTGAGGAGGGGAATTTGGGTCTACCAAGCTTTGCAACTTCCTCGCATCTTGCGGGATTGTCATTGAGCAAGGACCGGCCGACTCTCCCCAAACCAACGGACTTGCAGAACGCTTCAACCAAACTATCCTTACAAAAATGAGGTGCTTGCTAGCACAGTCTGATGTTCCTATAAACTACTGGGATGAAGCGGCTCAATACTTGTCAATGCTCATCAACATTCTCCCCTCGGCGTCACTTGGTTGGAAATCTCTGGTCAGCACCTTACTCAAGGTAAACGCGACTATTGACCCTGTTTGCGACGTGTTGACACTGATTCCGTTTGGTCTCAAGGTCCATGTTCACAGCACACCCCCAACCAAACTCAAGGTGAGATCCAAGCCCCTACTCTTCCTGGGTTACAAGGCTTACTCGGACGCGGGGAGATTCTTGGATCCAAATCGACGACGAGTGGTGGTAAGCCGGGACTTCACACCGACGCGCTTTGTTTTTCCCTATCACTCGGCAAATTCCCTGAAAAATCCCCATCCTTGCTTCCGCAGACCGTCTCACTATCTCCCATGATTCCCCCCATTCAGCCAGAACCGTTGCCAGTCTTCATCCCAACCTCTCGGGCTCACGCCTCCAAACGTGAAGTCAACGCCAAACAACCAAACATAACGGCCTCACCGTCCATCGCTCTCAACAATGAGGACGCAACTCCCAACACTGTCACTCCGGAGGCCTGCGAACCTCTGCAAGAGACACTAACTCCCACCTCGACCGCCAAACCTAAAGGCTACGCCTACGTCCCCTACTACAACAAGGCACCGAAAAACATATCATCCGACATTGATGTCACTGCGATCATCTCTGGCTCACGACGCAGCCGCAACGCTCGCGCTGAAGACGAGGACACCAAAAAAGTCTTACTTAGCAAGGTGATTTCAGTTGAAAAAGCTTTTGCTGACCCCGACAAACGTCAAAAATGGCTAGAATCCATGACAACGGAAAATCAATCTCTACTCATGCATGAAACGGGAACGTTGGTTCCGTGCCCTACAGAGGACAAAGTGATTGGAGGCATGTGGCGTTTGGTGCGAAAAAAGAATGAGTTTGGCGAGGTCACTCGACGCAAGTCGAGATGGGTCTGCTTTGGAAACCACCAGGAATACCCTTGACATTACCTCGACACATACTCCTTGGTTGGTCAAAGTGAATCTCTCAGGGCGTTGCTGTCGGCCGCAGTCCAAAATGACTGGCATGTACTCCAATTCGATGTCGAGACTGCGTTCCTATACGGTGACATCGACGCAGTAGTCCATGTGGCTCAGCTAGCGGGCTTTGAGGTACCTGGCAAGGAGGATTGGGTGTGGCGACTCAACAAGTTGCTGTATGGCAAAAAACAGGCTCCGCAATGCTGGCGTGCGCATCTGGCAAAATCCCTTCTCTCCCTGGGGATGGAACCGTTGGTGGGTGATGAGTTGATTTTCGTCAACAAGGCCAAGTCGATGCACCTCCACTTGCATGTTGATGACGGCCTGGTGGTAGGACAGGATTTGGATGAGATCAAGCAATTCCTGAACCTTTTGGGGGACCAATACAAGCTAAAGGTTCAAGAACGCCCAACTCAACATCTAGGTTACACTCTCGAGTGGAACAAGGAGGGCTCACTGAAACTTCATCAGCACAACTTCATCAAAAAGGCACTCAAGGAATTTGGGTTTGAACATCTCAATGCGGTCAAGGCGCCAGCACCAATGAACATACACAACGTCGTCAGACAGGACTCACCAGAATTCAACGTGAAAACTATGCAACGGGCTCTCGGCACTCTAATACACCTGGCCATCCACACCAGACCAGACATACAGTTCACGGTCAATCTCCTCTCACAGTATGCACACAAACCAACGCAGGCTCATTGGAAAATGATCAAACACTTATTCCAATACTTACAGGGGACAAGAACTGTTGGACTTCTGTTCACAAAATCCCCCAACCCTGCAGACCAGCTGTGTGGATGGGCTGATGCAGACTACGGACGATCCACAACCACCCAGAAGTCCAAGTCGGGATATGTTGTCACGCTATACGGGAATCCAATCAGTTGGACCACGAAGAAACAGACCATTGTTGCCCAATCCACAACGGAAGCTGAGTTTGTTGCGATCAACCTGTGCGCAAAGCAGGTGAGATGGCTGTCCACCATGATCATCCGAATTAGGATTGAAATTTCAAAACCAACAATTAAGAACAAAAACTGAGGCGCCAACTTCATTTGTAAGGAAGCACAACTCAACCCCAATTCCCGACATATAGAAATCCGGTTCCAATACGTTTGGGACCTTGTGTCCAAATTGCTGCTCTCAATAGAACACTCTCCCTCAGACAATATGATTGCCGATATACTGACTAAACCACTGGGGTACGTCAAATTTATCCAAGCCAGACACCAACTGCACCTCACCTCCGCGGAATCTAGGAGGAGTGTTAAGTGAAGATCCCGCGTACTGCAAAATCTCTACGCGCAGCGCCATATGGGTAGTCGCAATCTCATCCAGACTACAGTCAGGTCAGAAGATCAGAGTCTAGTCCAAATGCTCGTCGACCACCTAGGCCACTTCAGCCCCGTCAACTTCCTCCCCACCTCCGTCAACCCAATCCACGTCTCACGACACGCCTCTCAACTCTCACCCCACCAACTCACCTTGAGACCGGTACCGCACTTGACATAGATCCTGGCCCTGTAACAAAGTTGAGGAGGAGAAAACCACTCCAAACGCATCCTCCGGAAAACTCACCAAGCCAGGCCTACTAGTAGTGCATCCAACTCAGGTGAAAACTCACACTCATTCTTTCCATGTTTCATATCACCGCCACTGCTCTCTTCTTTACTGTTTTCTTTTGTTCTCGACATAACTTGTCCTAACCTCAGGTCCTTTGTTCATTTCCTCCATGACTCCACTTGTTTCATCGCTCAGTTATACTATTACAAGAGTTTGTTGATTGAATCAAAATAAAGAGTCTCGTGAAATTATTCTCATTTTATCCTTCCACACGGCATAGTTATCTTTGCCCTGTTGTCTTTTGTTCTCGACGTAACTTGTCCTAACCTCGGGTCCTTTGTTCATTTCCTCCATGACTCCAATTGTTTCATTGCTCAGTTATACTATTACAAGAGTTTGTTGATTGAATAGAAATAAAGAGTCTCGTGAAATTATTCTCATTTTATCCTTCCACACGGCATAGTTATCTTTGCTAAGTCTAGCAATGGTATTGAGAGCTGACTTGATCATTTCCTGCCAAAATCCTTTGGAGATTGAGCCAGTCATCATTTCCCAGTTATTTGGTTATTTTGAGAGTTGAGTGTTGAGAGAGTCCTTTGGCTTTCAACCGTTTAAAACTTCTGAATTTATTAAACTTAAAACTGGGAACTGAGGTAATAAAGATAACCCACATCAGAGCAGGAATATACAATAGGAAATCAGGACCACAAACATCTGGCGTTGAAGGGAAAGGCACATGGTTCTTTATGAATTGATTGAGGAAGATGGGGGAAAGGCGGTGGTTGAGAGTGAAGGGTAGTTGAGGCTTGAAGAGATGAGTGTGAAAGGATACGGATGGGCTGACCAGGCAATGAGGTTAATACGAGAAGAAAGAAATATGAAAAGACCAAAAGAAATATCTCACTGGGCACACAAACAATTCAGGTGGTCTATTTAAAGGAAAAAGGCTTTGTATAATGTTAGAGTTTGAGTTTTCATTTATGTGACTTTCACTGGAGTTCAGAGTACAATTGATTTGATTGATTTGATCTTATTATTGTTGACCTTCAAGTAATAAAACAACAGGTAAATTGTAACTGGGCTGTGTTGTAGCATTGTGATTATCAGACTGTTTAGTCATGGCTATCAGACTCTTTAGTCATAGCATTTTACTTACCATGTCACTTAAACTGCTTATGCTAATTTTACCTTATTCATTTTTTACTCACTTACTTGTCAGCCTATTTTGTATTTACTCTATATAAACGCCAGTGCTATCAAGTGGAATTCATCATCTGTTCAGCCAACACATTAACCAGAGTGTCCTTTTCCTCCAGATCTCAGGTCCGTTACGCTTGACGTTACAAGCCCCTTTCACCCATTCTTTAATCCTTTCATCTCATTAGAGCTCAAGCTCTTTTTTATATTGTACATGGTTAAAATCCTATGCTCAGCCTGAGCCAACCATCTTTCATTCAACTGGTTGCCTTCAATAGTCTCATCCTGAAACCAATCTTTGACTCTTTTGGCAAGGGGGTGAGATGAGGATGAGCCCTGTCATTGACAATTAAGCTCATCCCATCCATTCACTTCGACACTAGGCACCAGAATCTCAAGAAGTATCCAATCTCCACTCAAGATCATCACCCAAACTTTTTGTAGACAACGGATGGCCAATATAGAACAAAGCTAGGAGTTGAATTAAGTCGCTAAATAGGCAACAGCCAAGCCACTGACAGCAACATCAAGCTACAATCAACAAGGTTGAAGTGGAGTTGAACATACTCCTATCTGTTGCTTGTGTTGTTGGATTGAATAAGCTTATCAACATATTTGAGACTAGCAAGCCACCAGAATCAATCAATTACCTCAATCACATCCTAACTTGGGCTTGTCAGCATGATGGAAAGCAAGCAGGACCTGGTCCAGAGCCTCTGAGCAAGAAGTTGATAGCGGTCACAAATCATCAAAAGTTGATGACTTTCATTTCTTTTTACATACCATTTAATTTCAAACAGTTACCACCTACTTTCATCTCTACTATCCATCCATGTCCAAAATACGTGATAGAAGGAGCGAGAAGGATTGAGTGAAGCAACCGAGCGTAGTTAGTGATAAGAAAATGAAAATAATTCTGTATTTCTTTAGAACTTAGAACCAGCTAATGCTGATTTAGAAATATGAAAACAAGGATGTTAGATGGAGAAAGAGAAGGAGAAACTAGAGAAGGAAATAGACAATGAAATGGATCCTACAGCATCGACCAATTGATAACACCAAGGAGAGAGCTTCAGAGTATGGAGAGAATTAAGAGACAGAGAGTATGAGGTCGAGTGAGGATCTTATGAGTGAGAATCTTATGAGGAAGAAAGAGACTGAATAAAATAAGGTCAGATGCGGTTTGAACAAGACATGAGAAGAAATTAAAGTCTTACCAGTCAGAGACAGGTGAAGTTAGGATGATGAGGTTGGATCGAGTTATTTTATGAGAAGGATGAAGATATTAAGAAGGAGAAATAAGAAATGAAGAGTACGAATCGAGAGGAGAAGAAAATAGAAGGCAAGAGGTTGACATGAGGAATCTATGATGTTAGAAAGAGTAATCGGAAGAAAAAGAAAAAGAACAATAGAAAATAAATAAAGAGAGAAAACTCAAGAAGGTAAGGCCATGGGTTGAGAGTGGAAAGCGGGGTCCCCGCCATGACTGCGTAGAGACCCGCGCGCGGTAGTGAGGAGTACTGGGATTTCAACACCCCTCATGACTGGTAAGGGGAGAATTTCTATTCAAATGTTGATTAGGGAAAACACAGTGAAGAAGATTGCTGAGGGCGCTGATGGAGGTGGCCTTTGTAAGGGCGTCTGCTATCATTTTATCAGAGGTAATGAGAGTGAGATTAAATTTTTTGAGTGAAAAATCTTCGCGAAGACCCTTAGTTTTAATTTCTATATGTCGGGATTTGGAGTGAGAGCCAAACTTTTTTATTTCATCATCTAAGCCCTTGTTGTCAATGAACATCATTGGTCTTGTCAAGGAGGAAGAATAGATTTCATCGACAAGATGCGTGATCCATTTAAGTTCGAGATAGCAGTCTAAGAGTGCATTGAGTTCTGATTTGGTTGAGGAATAAGTTATATTACGTTGTCTGAAAGAACTCCAAAGGATTGGACTCCCATAATGAAGAACTATGTATCCAGTTTGAGACTTGCAAAACGTGGGATAATCACCCCATGTGGCCTTGCTGTAGCTAGAGATAATTTCTTCTGATGGATTATATTTGAGGGTTAACTTGGCATTCTTGGTGGTCTTGAGATACTTCCAAACTTTGCGGACTTCCCTCCAATGCGACAGGCCTGGCTTGGAATTGAATATTGCCAGACTTGAAACCGCAAAGGATATCTCTGGTCGCGTGAATTGTGCAAGATGGTTCAAGAGTCCAATCGAAGAACAATAGTTGATGTTAAGTCGGCAGAATTCCGCGTGATCTTCATCCAAGGCCGGTTCAAGATGGAAATTTTGAGTTAGCGGTGAATTAATGTCTTTGCATTCAGAGAGTCCTAGTTCTTCCAAGCCTCAATCAATATGTTTGGGTTGACTTAAGAGAATTCTGTCTCCGTCCAGTTCCATTAGCATCCCAAGGATGGTGTTTGAAGCGTGACAAGAAGAATTTGAAAATCTTTTCATGAAGTTGATCGCGAAAGAGTCGGAATTTCCTACAAAAATGAGGTCATCGACGTGAAAGTATAGAACTTCACCCAATTTCAAGTTGAGATATAGACAAGGATTGCTAGTTGATTCATGGAACCCTTGCAATTGAATCCAAGAGGTAAGAGTTTCATACCAATTCTTTGGAGATTGTCTTAGACCATATAGGGATTTATTTAGTTTCAGATAAGGAGATTTTCGACTTGAAACTTCCGGAGTTCTAATAATGACCGTCTCATTCAGAGGAGCGTGAAGAAAAGCACCTTTGAAATTGAACTGAGTGAATTTCATTTTGTTTTTCAATCCATATAGAAGAGTGAGATGTAAAGAACCGAGTTTGCCCGTTGGTGCCCAGGTTTCCTCAAAGTCAATACCTTGGACTTGGTCGAATCCTTGTACGCACAAACAAGCCTTGTATTTGACAGGCTCACCATGGCAATTTTCTTTTACCTTGAACACCCATGTAGTATTTAGAATATTATTGGGTTTGTTGTAATACTCCTCCCAGACCTCTTGATACTCGATAGAGCTGAGTTCTTCTTTGGAAGCCTTCTTCCATTTAGGCCATTCTGGACATTTACGAGCTGCTTTATAGGATGGAGGTTTTTAGTAGTGATGGGACCCATATCTTTGTGGTTTCTGTAGTTCATGCCTGGGTTGTAAGTTGGTCCTTTGAGGGATGGATTCAGGATGAGGAGGGATAACAGTTGGTTGAGAAGTGGAAATGGGGAGTTGATGTTGATGAACAGTGGATTTGTCACCATCTAGATCAGAAACGGAATCAAGGCATTCAGAGTTAGACTCTCTGATCAAATACTGTTTGTCGTTGGTTGAGAAGTCGGTTTCATGTGAATTTAGATCAGATTGAGAGAAAATGTCGAGACCAGGCAATTTGAGAAAAGGGAAACTATCCAATTGATGAGAGAGGAATTTCACATGTTTAGTTTCTATGATGGTTCCGAGCGTATTCAGGATCAGGTAAGAGTGAAAAGTGGGATTAAACCCAACAAGAACACCTTTGAGACCCTTTTCATCGAATTTTCTTCCTTTTTGTAGGCAATTGGCAAGATATATCACCGAAGAACCTACAGGCTTTAAATAATTAGCAGGGAGAGTCTTACCAAACATTAATTCCCAGGGAGATGACTGGTTACCTTCACGGGGAACTTGATTGAGCATGAAACAACAGCTCCAAGCAACAATATGCCAGTAACTTTTTGCCAATTGGGATGAGGAGAATGTGGATCAGGCTGATTCTATAATAGTCCTATTAGCTTGTTTGGCACGTCCGTTATGTTGGGAGTGGTATGGTTCCAAGGTTTGAAGTTTGATAAATTTTGATTGAGCAAAATCCTTGAGATTTGAGTTGGTGAACTCAGTACCTTTATCAGAAAAGATTTCAGAGGGGTAATAATTCAATCTCTTGTGTTCCGTTTCGAGAATGTTGATAATTGTTTCGGGTTTTTGATCTTTAGAGGTTAAAGGGAAAGCAGCTAGATATCCAGTAAAGTTATTGACCAGGGTAAGTAGGTATTGATGTCCTGCTTTAGATTGGGGAGTGATTGGACCAACTAGATCTAGGTGAATACGTTCTAAAGGTTTGTTGGCTGGCGTAGAAACACTGGAGAAGGGAGATTTGGTTATTTTGCTCTTGATGCAACTATTGCATTGAAAATTTTTAAGCACATCGTTGGGAAATAGGTCTTTGATAATTGGTTTGAGAGTAGATATGGAGGCATGACCATACATTTTTTGATAATCTGACAGAGAAAGGGAATGGCTGAGTGATTGATTAGGAAGATTCATCAAGTGACAAGATCCAGTTGATTTTGGTTTTTTGACGACAAATAGATTGTCTCTAACCAGTCCTTTTAATACCATTAAATTTCCTCGAGTGACCTTGAACAAATCTCTAACTTGAGTCAGGGAGCACCCTTCCTTAGCGAGAAGACCCGGACTGATAAGATTAACTACTATATCTGGAACGTAGGCACAATCTTTGAGAGTGACAACCAAATCTTTCCACTCTAACTTGACAGTTCCAATTCCTTGTATCTTGAGATTCGCCTCTAGTTTTCCAGTATTGATTTCCTCAGGTTCGTCTTGTAGTTTTATAGAAGAGAAGAATTTAAGATAATTGAAGATATGGACGTTGGCCCCGGAGTCCAAGAGGAGATTGGGATTATTATTGGCGTTGATCCATAGAGTTAATAGGGCATGGTAATTTATTGTCGGATTCTTTTTAGTCTTATTTTTCCATTCATTTTGTTGTTCGATCCACCAGTTGGGAGCGATTTGGGGATGTAGATGGAAGCAGGATGATTTGGCATGTGGAGCATTCGGATTGTGATATCCTTCTCGGCATCTTAACTTGATCCTTTTTTTGTCCTTATTTGTTCTAGTTTTAGTCAATACTAGGGAAATGTCCATGGAGGGTTTACTGATGTTAGATTGGGCCTTTCTCTTTTTATTGTATTGAATAAGGTGGTTGAATACAACATCCATTGTGAGATTCTTTTCCACGTGCATTATTTGTTGTTTAAGATTTTCGAGGTTAGGGGGAAACTTAAAAAGTAAAAGGTATGCCAGAATATCTTTAGGTAGTTTGATTCCAACGTCCGTCATTCTTGTGATCGCCTTTCTCATTTCCGTAACAAAGCTTTTGATAGCATTTTCCTGAAAAACTGAGTGAAGAAAATGGTTAAATACTCTTGCTCGGGGGGCGGTCTCTGACAATGCAAATCTCCTCTTAATCTTGGCCCAAAGCAGTTTGGAAGAGGAAATGTTGGTGGAATTAACAACGTTGGTGTGGGTGGTGCTTTCTAGTTTGTATAATAGGATCGCTCGTATCTCTCTATCTTGCTTTGTCGACAAGGGACCTGAATTCCTAGTGATTGCATCCTTAATGTTCTTGAGGTAGAATAGCATAATCATCTTGTCTCTCCATATAGAATATTTTTCTTCGTTTAAAGGGGAAATAGCGTCAACGGATGCTTTCAGGGCCACTTGGTGAAAGTAATCGGCTGCTCCAGCTGGTTTGTTCATGATTTGATTGGTTAGATTTATTTGTAGTTTGTTTTGGCTTTTAAACGTGATAAGAAAATGACGATAATTCTGTATTTCTTTAGAACTTAGAACCAGCTAATGCTGATTTAGAAATATGAAAAGAAGAATGTTAGATGGAGAAAGAGAAGGAGAAAATAGAGAAGGAAATAGACAATGAAATGGATCCTACAGCATCGACCAATTGATAACACCAAGGAGAGAGCTTCAGAGTATGGAGAGAATTAAGAGACAGAGAGTATGAGGTCGAGTGAGGATCTTATGAGTGAGAATCTTATGAGGAAGAAAGAGACTGAATAAAATAAGGTCAGATGCGGTTTGAACAAGACATGAGAAGAAATTAAAGTCTTACCAGTCAGAGACAGGTGAAGTTAGGATGATGAGGTCGGATCGAGTTATTTTATGAGAAGGATGAAGATAGTAAGAAGGAGAAATAAGAAATGAAGAGTACAAATCGAGAGGAGAAGAAAATAGAAGGCAAGAGGTTGACATGAGGCATCTATGATGTTAGAAAGAGTAATTGGAAGAAAAAAAAAAAGAACAATAGAAAATAAATAAAGAGAGAAAACTCAAGAAGGTAAGGCCGCGGGTCAAGAGTGGAAAGCGGGGTCCCTGCCATGACTGTGTAGAGACCCGCGCGCGGTAGTGAGGAGTACTGGGATTTCAACAGTTAACAAACCTTGAGGGCAAATTTTTAAATTCTTTCAATTGACCTACCTCAACAAACTACTACCAGTAAACAAATTAAATCACCGGATATGAAAAGTGCAAGGACTGGTCAATTGATTGGTTCAAGACTTGTTGGACACCAATCATCATTGATCCAATTTTTATTGTCACCGTGCTCTTATCTATCTACCGGTAAACTTGATGTGGCCAACTGTATGTTCAATCCTCAAGACTAGACCTTTGCGTAACCAATCAGCCTCAACTTCAACAAGACTCAAGATGATTGATTTCTTAACCGTTGTCAATTGATTTGACTCTGAAATTATACTTTGAAGATAGCAGTTGTATTCAAATATTCCCCAGGAAGTTTACAAGTCATTCAGCTCATCTTATTAATCAGTCACTAACCTGTATGTAGAATTATTCCAACATTTAGTAGAACATTCTGTTAATTGAAGAAAAGGTGTTAGATTCCTTTTTAGGACAGTAACTTCCTCCAGTGCAAGTCAAGCGGGTGTGTTAGAGTTTGATTTTTCATTTATGTGACTTTCACTGGAGTTCAGAGTACCATTGATTGGATTGATTTGATCTTATTATTGTTAACCTTCAAGTACTAAAACAACAGGTAAAATATAACTGGGCTGTGTTGTAGTATTGTGATTATCAGACTGTTTAGTCATGGCTATCAGACTCTTTAGTCATAGCATCTCACTTACCATGTCACTTAAACTACTTATGCTAATTTTACCTTATTCATTTTTTATTCAACCAATTGTCAGCCTATTGTGTATTTACTCTATATAAACACCAGTGCTATCAAGTGAAATTCATAATCTGTTCAGCCAACACATCAACTGGAGTGTCCTTTTCCTCCTGAGATCAGTTCCGTTACGCTTGACTTTATATTCCCCTTTCACTCATTCTTTAATACTTTCATCTCATTAGAGCTCAAGCTCTTTTTATATTTTACATATAAAAGCATGAGGAAAAATGGGGGAAGGGCAGGTGTTCTGAAAGGATTGCAATAGGAAAAGAAAGGAGAAACTTGAACATGAGATGAGAGTGAAAAGGTGAAGAGACTATGATGATTCCTCTGAGCCAATCAAGAGTGAGGATGAGGATGATGTTGGGAGGAGTCACTCCATTTGAAGTATCTTCACCCACTGTTGCCCTTGCAGTCACTTTGTATAGAATCTGTAAAAGACTTAAAACAAACCAGTCCCTTCAAGACTCTGAGGCCATTTATGGTGACCAAGAATTTTTCCTGGTGCTGGGTAAGGCTGCATCCCCTTTTTGCAAGTTGGTCTGGGCTGATTAGATTGACCACAATATCCAGGCTGTAAGTGCAGTCTTCCAGGGTGACCACTGATTCATTCCATTTGAGTCATAGGGTGCCTGTCCTGTGAATCTTAAGGCTGGCTTCAAGTTTTCCATTTTTAATTTCCTCTTTCTCTTCTTGCATCTCAATTTTGGGGAATGTACCTGAGATTATTAAAAATGTGGATGTTGGCACCAGAGTCTAGGAGTTGATTGGGATTATTGTCTGCATTGATGAAAAGAGTTAAGAGAGCATGGTAGTTGATGGTAGGTGATTTTTTGATCTTTTTTTTCCATTTGTTCTGTTGTTTTATCCACCAGCTAGGGGCTATTTGGGGATTTAGATGGAAGCAGGACTACTTGGCCTGGGGAGCATTGGGATCATAGTAGCCTCCTCTACGTCAAATCTTCACTTGTTTGTCATCTTTCTATTTTTTATTCTTGGTTGTCACTAAGGAGACATTGATGGGGCACTTAGTTGTTTTCTGCTGGGCCTTGCCCTTGTTATTGTATTTAATAAGATGGTTAAAGAGTATATCAACGTTTAGGTTCTTTTCTACATGCATGATCTGAAAGAAAGTACCAGAAAGTGAGAGGCGAGTGGGAACAAATGATGGGAAAAATGAGGCGCAAAGAAGCTGGGACAGTACCTGAACAAGGTACACAGAAGAAGGAAGGAAACAACAATGAGTGAGTATTGATTTGAGATGGCGAGAAAATAAGAAGGAATGAAGGAATAACAACATCAAGATGGTGGAAGGACAAAAGGAAATAAGAGGATGACCTGAAAGAAAGGACCAGCAAGTGAGGGGCAAGTGGGCAAAAATGATGGGATGAAGAAGGCGCAAAAAAGCTGGGACAGTACCTGAACAAGGTACACCAAAGAAGGAAGGAAACAAAAATGAGTGAGGAGAACAAAAATAGAGACTAGTACAATGGTTTTGAAATGGTAAGTACCGGCTCTTTGAAACCTAACTTGTGATTTTCAAAGTTTTTAATTAGGTTTATCCTCAATTTTGAGTCCTATTCAGGTCTGTTGGTTTTTGCATGGTCCCAGGTTGGTGGAATAAGATGTTTTGAATTCCTACAATTCCTACATGATCTGTTGCTTGAGGTTCTCTAGGATGGGTGGAAATTTGAAGAGGACTAGATGTGCAAGGTTGTTGTTTGGAAGTTCTATTCCAACATCAGCCATTTGGGTGATTTCCCTCCTTTTGTCCATGACAAAGCCTTTAATGGCATGTTTGTTGAAGCTGGGATGAAGGAATTGGTTGAACAACCTTGCCCTATTGGCAGTCTTGGAGGAGGAAAATTGACGGTTTATCTCAGCCCAGAGGAGTTTTGAAGATGGTATATTTGAGGAGTTGACTATGTTTGCGTGTGTTTTGCTTTCCAACTTGGATAGAATAATAGCCCTGATTTCTCTGCCTTGTTTCATAGATAGCTGTACAGAGTTCCTAATGATAGCATCTTTGATGTCTTTGAGGTTGAATAGCATGAGAACCTTATTGCGCCACATAGAATAATTTTCTTCTTTCAGCGTAGGAATGGCATCTACGATGGCCTTTGGCACAACTTGGTGGAAATAATTGGCGGCTCCTGTTGGTTTGTTCATTGTTCCAGTCGAGGTTGGCGGTGTTTCTTTTGGCTTTTAATGGTAATAATATTATGCAAATGAAATTAAGAGCTAAAAACCAACAGACTAGATTTGTAGGTCAGAAACACACAATTGAGGCTCATGGGAAGAGAGATGAAATGAAATAGAACACCAACAGATTTTACAAGAGAATAAAATGATTCAAAGAAGGGCAGGAAAGGCAGTGTGAGTTCAGAGCTAGAGACAAGAGACAACCAATAGGCAGAAGATAGGTGCTAGCAAAGTCTTGAAAGAATATTGTCAGGCCCGCCAGTATTTGGGGGAAGCTGTGAGCCACCTTACTGGGAAGAGATTGATAGAAGAGCCTTGATGAGAGTGAAGGGTTTGGTTATGTCAACTGACAGGATGACAAAAAAGCATGGAGAAACAATGATGAGGACTGAAAGAAAGAAAATGAAAGATGAATGGAAAGGGGAGGAGGGTTTTGGACAGAGGAAGAAAAAGGAAGAAAGATGCAAGGAAAAGAAGAGAGGCAGGCCAACAGAGCCCTCCAGTGAAGAGAGGAAGAATTTGGAGAAGACTGGAAGAGCCCACCAGACCCCTGGAGAGGAATTCATGAGGGCAAGAGGAGACTTTGAGTGGAGAGTCTTCATCAAGGGTTTGTTGCGCAGTTGTCGAGATGGAGATGAAGATAGATCTCAACACCCCTTGTGACTGGTAAGAGGGAAAGAGATCACACATTTTGTCACGCAGTTGTTGAGATTGAGATGGAGACCAAAAGGACAAGATTGGGATAGATCTCAACACACCCTTCAATGCAAATCAAATTAGCACAACCCTAAGGCAAACCATCCCAAGGAATGATGCTACTGGCTGTTCCCACATCTCAGGCCAAATCACACTTCATCATCTGCTGCTACTTCCAATGACAATCCCACAAATAATTCCTCAGACCACATTGCATTCAGCTTTGCCACAACTCACTGCACCCACCTCAACAAAAATCAAATAATGCTGGACTCTGGGGCATTGCAAAGCATGTTGAACTTGCCTCAATTCTTCAAACAACTCTGCAACAAAAAACACTGTTATACAGACTGGGAAATCTGGAGCTTCCATTTCTGCCACCGCAACTGGAATTTCCTCCATCACCACATCTCATTCCAACATTCAATTGAAGAACGCACTCTTGGTACCCAAAATTGCTGTAAACCTAGTGTCACTTGGGCAGCTGGTCCTTGGAGGATTTTTGCTTGAATTGACATCCACCAATAAGTTCCAGGTAATGCTTCATGAAAAAGTTGTTCTTGAAGGTCACGTTGAAAGAAATCTTCTCTTCATTGAGGAGTACCCTTCTTCTTTTCCTTCTCAATCTCTAGCCTTTATATCCCTCTCTCATCTCCATAAAAAATTTGGCCACATCAACTAAGATGTTGATGTTTTATCTGCTTTCATTCTCATTGTCAGCTTCAGACATTGTGTTTTTTTCATATTTCTATTTTTTTGTTTCACACCTTGTGTTCTGCGTCCTGCTTGTCTCTGAGCGTCTTGTTGTAGTTCAGTCATCTGTACTTTCACCTGTCCTATCACCTGTCATGCACACCAGAAGAATATCTCACCCAGAACTATACAGAAACTACTCAACTCCAGCAACTACAAAATTCACTTAAGAGACAAACAAGCATCTCACAACCAATGTCCGACTACTCAGACTCGACCACTCGACCAACTCCTTGAACACGACTTTGATCACCAAACAATCAGACCTGAAGACTGAATCAAAGGAGTCAACTCAACAGTCCTCCAAATCAATCAACCATCAGTCTCAGAACTATTCCTCAGTCGGATCAGTCTACGTCAAATCCTCAACAACTGCTCTGCTCTACTCAATCTCATTAGAGGTCATCATCCAACCTGTAGAGCAACCAGTCACTGTTTGTGTTCCTCACAGTTTCTTTCTTTATGTTTTCACTCTATTTGTGTTCTAGTTTCTAACCTCATATTGTGATCTTAAATAAATTAGCCTGGTCTAGGTTTTCAAATTGACTTAAACTTTTACACGGTTAAAAGCCAAAAATGGATCACCAAAGCTCAACCAGCAGGAATTGGATTACAGAAACACCTGGACCAGGAGGAGGAGGAGAAGGAAACTTGAAAGCGCTGGCACTGAAGTCGCTAATGGAATCCACACCACTACTGACAGAAACAAACTACTCAATCTGGCAAAAGAAGATGGAACGTCTATTCGAAATGCGTGGAATCCTTGACCTTGTAGAAGATAAAGTGAGCTAAAAAACCTAGACCAGGCTGACTTTTATAGAATTGGACAACAGCGTAAGAGACTAAACATGAGTGGACAAGAAGGAAGGAAACAAAGGAAAAGGAACAAAGGAAACAACACCAACTCGGAGAACAAGTCTGTTGGAGAGGTCAAGGCCTATGGATAGACTTGGCCGGACAAGGGCAGAAACATGAGAATCAGGCTTGAGAACTCGGGACAACAATGACTGATCCAACCAATACCAAAGGGAGAACTGTGGTGACAAATCAAGGTCTTGAGTGAGACTTGATGTAGAGTTGAAGTGATAAAGATACCTACCGTTCTTTGGAAGATAGGTGATCAAGTAGATGTCAAGTTGAGGACTGGGAGAGCCGAGTGGGTGAATGGTGAGATGAGCAGAATGACCGTGACAAGGACAATCCAGCGGTTGACCAGGTGAAGAGATTGTTGTAGGTGTCTGTACCAAGGTTTGAGAGTTCTGTAGGGTTCCCCGGATGGTTCGGGGAGTGTCGCGGACAGAGCAAGTAGACAACAGGGAATTGACAGATACAACAGTGATGGAAAGGAAGAATGAGAGTTGAGAGTAAAAGGATATGAAGATTAGGCAGGGAGAATAGGGTAAGCCAACAAGATAACTAACATGACCGCTCAACTCTACATCAAGAGAGTTCAGGAGTTGACATACTCAGCCAGTCGCTTAACGGCAGAATTACTTGCGGCTTTTTTCAGAGCATCAGCCAGCATTTCCTGTGAGATAATGAGCTTGACCGTAATTTCGCCGTTATTGACATCGTTGCGTAAGCTTTTCAACTTGATGTCTATGTGTTTCGCGTGAGATTTCATACCAAATTTTTTTATTTTGTCTTCCAGTCCCTTGTTGGCAATGAGGTGTACTGGTGGACCCAGGGTCTCTCGCCATAGTTTGCAGATTAAGTGGTGAAGCCACTTCCCCTCCAGGTGACCAGTTGACAGGGAGTTGCATTCAGCTTTGGTAGAGGAATGGGCTATACTGCGTTGTCGCCGGCTGGTCCAGTAAATAGGATTTCCCTTGAACAAGCATAGAAGACCAGACTGCGAGAGTCTGGTGTTGGGGTCATTGCCCCAGGTGGCATCACTGTATACTTTGATGTGGCTAGGGTTTCTTCTTGTCTTGATCACAAGCTGGAAATCTATGGTACGTAGTAGATACCGCCACACTCGCACAACTTCTTGCCAGTGCTTGATCCCAGGACGTTCCGAGAAACAAGCCAGGCTGGAAACAGCAAAACTGATGTCTGGCCTGGCTAGATTGGCTATGAAGTTAAGTCACCCAATGGGAGATCGGTAGCTGACATTGAGTTCTTTAAACTTAGTGATTTCTTCTTTGGTGGCTGGTAGTAGATGCAAACCGGGGGTGCAAGGGTTATTTAGAGGTTTGGCCTCAGTCATTCTCATCTCCTCCAGTCCTTTCTTGATGTGATTGGGCAGGGATAGACTGATGGAGTCCTTACGTCTGTTGACTTTCATCCCCAAGAGCGTATCAATTTCATGGGCTGACGAGTCCTTGAATCTGTCCAGGAAGGCGGTTTTGAACTTGTTGACGTTGCCAACTACAACCAGATTGTCGACATGGAAGAATAAGCTGGTAGTAGTGTCTTCGTGGAGATATAGGCAAGGGTCGGAGTTTCCCGTGGAATCCGTTGCTCTTGATCCAGCTGATCAGTGTTTTATACCAGTTGAGTGGTGCCTGCTTCAATCCGTATAGCAATTTATTGAGTTTGAGAAATTAGCATTTCCTTTTTGATCCAGTAGGAGTTTTGATAAAAACCTTTTCCTCGAGCAGAGCGTGAAGGAAGGCACCTTTGATGTCGAACTGAAGTATTGGCAAATCTTTGTCAATAGCGTAAGTGAGGAGCGCGCGAAGCAAGGCAATCTTTCCGGTTGGCGCATAGGTTTCCAGATAGTAAACACCGTATCGTTGATTGAAGCCCTGGATGCAGACTCTGGATTTGAGAGTGATTTCCCCGGTGTGGAGGTCTTGCTTACTTCTGAAGGTCCAGGTGGTGTCAAGAGGATTAGTGACTTCACCTTTGTCACCATCTTCCCACACTCCGAGGTCTTTGGCCGTGCCTAGTTCCTTTTTGATGGATGGTATCCATTCAGGGCATTTTAGGGCTTGGTGAATGTTGGTAGGAACCTTGTTCAATTTATAGTACCCGTATTGATCAGGAGCCTTGATGGTGTTACAATCCCTTAGACAAGGTCGAAGAGTCTCTTGAATGTTTTGGGTAGAATTGATGGATTCAGAGGAGTTGGAGTCAGTTTTGGAAGTGAAGGAACAGGTAGGATTGATGATGACAGGCTTTTCTTCATCTAGTGAAGTCTCAGGGGGTTGATTGGACGAATTGGAAGTAGGAGGAGGTATGATTGGTGAATCAGGGTCTGATGGGATCTCAGAGTGTACAGATACATCCAGAGTGGCGGCTTGTGGCTTTAAGAACTCAATGTGCTTGGTTTCTATGATTTTGCCACTAATGGAGAGTATCTTATAGGATAACAAGCAAGGATTGTAGCCAATCAGAATTACTTCAGCTCCTTTTTTGGACAATTTTGATTGGATTTTAGTGTTGGAGAGGAGGTAAATGGCTCTCAAGCCTAGAGGTTTGAGATAGTCGGTGGGTATTTGTGATCTGTGAATTTTCTCCCATGGAGTTTCTTCACCCTTCTTCTGAGGGATTTGGTTTAGGCTAAAGCAGCAGCTTTGAATCACAACATGCCACACATTTTTTGAAATATTAGCGTCACTGAAGGCTGATCGGAGAGATTCCATGATTGTTCTGTTCGCTTGTTCGGCTTTGCCATTGTGTTGAGGATGATACGGTTCGCTGATCAAGTGGTTGATGGATTTAGTTCTGAAGTAATCAGATAAGGGGGAGTTTACAAACTCGCCGCCACCATCAGTGATAACTTCGATTGGGTAGTATCCAAGTTCCTTGGCTTTGTTGTTGATCAGAAACATAATGGTGGCAGCCGCAGCATCTTTTGAGGGTAGTGGGAAACTGGACAGGTATCCAGACTTGTTATCTACGACTGTAAACGAGTATTTCATACCTCCTTTACTTTTAGGATTCAGAGGTCCCATCAGGTCCATGTGGAGACAATCAAACACCCAAGCGGCGGGAGTTTTTTGGTGATTGAAGGATGACCTGGTGATTTTGGACTTCCTGCAGGCTAGACATTTGAAGTTGTTTCTGACTTGGCTGCTTACTTTGTATCCAATGTGGGTCTCTATTCTGCCTAGACTGGCATGGCCGAGTTTCTTGTGTATTTCATGGAGTTTGGACAGACTCAAGTAACAGCTAGGATGCTCTTGAATTGGCATGTGATCCAGAACAAGGAGATTATTCTCAATGAAACCTTTCAGAATGGTTATCCCTTGGAGTTGAACAGTGAAGGTCGGAGTGGCAGGCTTGATGTCAACTGCCAGGCAACATCCTTTCTTCAGTAGTGCTCCCATCAATATGAGATTGATGGTTGCTTCCGGGACCCAGGCAGAATTCTCAAACAATATGGTTTTATTTTGACTTGAAATACTGGCAGTTCCTAATCCTTGAATGCTTAGTCCTTCGCCAACCTTTCCAGTTTTGATAGTCTCTTCACCGTTTTGGATGGAGAGTTTGGAAAAGAGGGATTTGTCCCTGAACATATGAATTGAGCAACCGCTGTCAAGGATAAACCTGTTTAGATTAATTTGGTGATTCAGATTAAGAGCACAGAAGAACAAATAGAAATGAGCTTCCTCCTTCTTTTTCAAGCCACTTCTTGCTTTGCTTGGTGGGTGTTCAGGCCTAAGGTGAGGGAATTCACTCCAACACGAAGTAGGAGGGTGAGATTTGACCAGCGGATTGTGTTTTCCGTTTTCACAGCGTAGCGAACTGGTGTTGCTCGTGTTTTGATGGTAGAGAGCGGAGGAAGTATCTGAGGGGTCCTGATTTTTTTATTGAACTTTTTTACAATGTTGTACTAGGTGATTCAGGACAATGGTTACTGTCAATTCAACTCCAGAATGCATGATTTGGGAACGGATGGATTTGAGAGAATCTGGCAATTTAAACAGTATAAGATAGCTAAGAATGTCGGACGGTAGGTTGATTCCTACTTCCTCAAGTTTACTCAGGTGTTGCTTGACCGCGTTAACAAAGCCGTCTATGTTGTTTTGATCAAACCCAAGGTATAGAAAATTGAAGAACATCCAAGCTCTGTTAGCAGCTTGACTGGATGCAAAGTGATTCTTAGCGGAGAACCAGATCAGGTTGGAGGAGTCTTCATTTTCTTGAGTAATGATGTTGGTCTGTGTGGAAGGATGGGGTTTGGACATGAGGTAGCCAGCCATTTTGTTGTCATCTGGAATTTCCTCATAAGGATTGCTGGAATTGATTAAATTCAATATAACTTGCATTTTAAATAATTGCTCCATCTTCTTCTTCCACACAGTGTAGTTAGTTTCAGAGAGAAGAGGAGTTGATTCCATTAGCGACTTGAGTGCAAGAGCCTTGAAGTTGCTTTCTCCACCTGGTCCAGGTGAGATAGAGGGTTGAGCCATGTTGGTTGAGCGGATCGAGTTTTTGGCTTTTAACCGTGTAGAAGATAAAGTGAGCTAAAACACCTAGACCAGGCTGACTTGCTTAGAATTGGACAACAGCGTAAGAGACTAAACATGAGTAGACAAGAAGGAAGGAAACAAAGGAAACAACACCAACTCGGAGAACAAGTCTGTTGGAGAGGTCAAGGCCTATGGATAGACTTGGCCGGACAAGGGCAGCAACATGAGAATCAGGCTTGAGAACTTGGGAAGACAATGACTGATCCAACCGATACCAAAGGGAGAACTGTGGTGACAAATCAAGGTCTTGAGTGAGACTTGATGTAGAGTTGAAGTGATAAAGATACCTACCGTTCTTTGGAAGATAGGTGATCAAGTAGATGTCGAGTTGAGGACTGGGAGAGCCGAGTGGGTGAATGGTGAGATGAGCAGAATGACCGTGACAAGGACAATCCAGCGGTTGACCAGGTGAAGAGATTGTTGTAGGTGTCTGTACCAAGGTTTGAGAGTTCTGTAGGGTTCCCCGGATGGTTTGGGGAGTGTCGCGGACAGAGCAAGTAGACAACAGGGAATTGACAGATACAACAGTGATGGAAAGGAAGAATGAGAGTTGAGAGTAAAAGGATATGAAGAGTAGGCAGGGAGAATAGGGTAAGCCAACAAGATAACTAACAGACCTTATCAACTCAAGTGACCCCTTTACGGAAATTCCCAACAACAATGTGATGGCCGGATACATCATGTCAAAATTGGATACTGCAACTCACAGCAATATCATCAGCTCTGAAAATGAAGACTTGAAAAAGCTGATCTGGCTGGCCACAAAGAATCACTTTGCCTCCAGTCAAGCTGCCAATTGTGCTTGAACTTTCTTTAAATTCCTATACCTGGAATTCGACCAAAACAACATAGAAAGCTTCGTAACCTCTGTAAGATCCGATCTAGGAAAACTTGATGAAGTTGGAATTGAACTACCGGCAAAAATTCTTAGCTACCTAATCCTATTCAAGCTACCTGAGTCACTCAAGGCCATTTGGTCCCAAATCATGCATTCGGGTCTTCAACTCTCAGTTTCCATGGTGCTTGACCATCCTGTCCAACACAAGAATAAATTCCAGGCCAAACTCCCTGAGACAACAGACACCAATTCTGCGCTGTATCACTCCAGCTATCAAAGAGACTCAAACTACCCAAGATGCCTGGATGGGAAACACAATCCCGCGGTTAAGTCTCACTCTCAGTCCTCCTGCTGGGTTGAGTTTCCTGAACTTAAACCTGAAAACCCACCTAACAAAGCAAGACGGGGACAAAAGAAGAAATTGCAAGAAGAGTCTCGCTTCTATAGCTTCTACTGCGCAGATGGCGAAGCAAAGTTGGACCCTGAAGACCGTTACATTCTTGATAGTGGATGCTCAATCCACATGTTTTGAAGCAAGGAACTCTTTACCTCTCTAGCTGAACAGACAGGCGACAACACCATCAAAACTGGAAAGAGAGGAGAAGGCCTTCAAAGGATGTCCTATCTACTGGACCAGTAGGAAACAACAAAGCATAGCTCTATCCTCAACAGAATCAGAGTGCAATGCCCTCTCAGCTAGCCATCTTGAAGGCCGTTGGCTTCATCATCTCATAACAGAAATCTGGAGGATCTCTTCACTTGGACCCCCAATGCATCTTTTTGACAACAAGGATCTCATTGATAAAATCAAGAAGTTTGGATGCAAGTCACATTCAAAGTACATTGATATCACACTCAAAAGCATCAGTAATGACTGGAATGATGGTCTAATTAACGTCAAGCTCATTTCCTGCCACACCATGTTGGCAGATCCACTAACCAAACCAGCAAATCCTACTTCTGTACTCAGACTCACAAGGTATGTAGGGGGCTGAGCTCTTTGGACGTTGAGTTGAGCCGGCGTGTTGATGTTTTATCTGCTTTCATTCTCATTGTCAGCTTCAGAAATTGTGTTTTTTTCATATTTCTATTTTTTTGTTTCACACCTTGTGTTCTGCGTCCTGCTTGTCTCTGAGCGTCTTGTTGTAGTTCAGTCATCTGTACTTTCACCTGTCCTATCACCTGTCTTGCACACCAGAAGAATATCTCACCCGGAACTATACAGCAACTACTCAACTCCAGCGACTACACAATTCACTTAAGAGACAAACAAGCATCTCACAACCAATGTCCGACTACTCAGACTCGACCACTCGACCAACTCCTTGAACACGACTTTGATCACCAAACAATCAGACCTGAAGACTGAATCAAAGGAGTCAACTCAACAGTCCTCCAAATCAATCAACCATCAGTCTCAGAACTATTCCTCGGTCGGATCAGTCTACGTAAAATCCTCAACAACTGCTCTGCTCTACTCAATCTCATAAGAGGTCATCATCCAACCTGTAGAGCAACCAGTCACTGTTTGTTTTCCTCACAGTTTCTTTCTTTATGTTTTCACTCTATTTGCGTTCTAGTTTCTAACCTCATATTGTGATCTGAAATAAATTAGACTGGTCTAGGTTTTCCAATTGACTTAAACTTTTACATAAGATACTACCAAGCTTCTATCCCAACACTTCCCAAGGCTGTTCAAGGGAAACCTTGACTGCTTTTCTTTGACCCTTGAAAAAATACATCATTCCCCTTTTAAATGCTTTGTAACAAGGAGCAAAGAATGATTCAGCAAAATCCAAACAGACCTATGTGGCCCCATCTCACCCCCTTCCAAAACCAGCAATCGGTACTAATTTTTCCTCACCAATAAGCACTCCCACTTCAAAAATTGCATCCCTCTCAAAGTCAAATTGGATTCTACTGAAGAAATAATTTGATTCATCCAGATATATGCCAACCATTTCCAAAAGATGTTGAAGAAATTCCACTGCAAAAATGGCACAGAATTTGTCAACAGCAGACTAGCAACTTTAATTTCTGATAAATGAATCCTACACAACACCTCCAAGCCCTACACTCCTCAACACAACCCTATAGCCAAATGCGCCAATCAAACTCTTGTCAAATCTGCTAGGACCTCCATGATCAATATTTTCATTCCTCTGAATCTCTGGGAAAAAATCATCTACAGTTGTTCTCAAGTCCTCAATCTTGTTCCCTTGAAATCTCACAAAGTGTCTCCTTTCAAACTTTGGGATTCAACTCCACCAAAATTCTCACTCATCAGAAGTCTTGGATCCAAAACCTTTGTCCTCAAAAAGAACCATGTTTCATCAAGATTTGACAAGAAAGGAGTTGAAGGCATCCTGGTAGGTTTTGACATAAATCTTAACACTTAAAGGGTATTCTTTCCAGAGAAAGGAACTGAAGTTTGATCCAAGCATGTTGAAATCCTAGAAAAGACCCCCTTTAATCCAAAACCCTCCTGTACCTCTGATTCTCCTTTTCAACCTCTCCTCTCTCACAACAAAACCATTACTGATATATTTGCTTCATCAAACCCTGCTACTCTCTCATCCTCCTCCCATACCTTTTCCTCCATTGCTTCTTCCCCCTCCTCCTCTGATCAGTCATCCAACAACTCATCTCTCCCCATAAATTCTCCTGCTGAATGTCCTCTCAAAACCTTGAATGATCCTTTGTTTTCCAACAATCAACCCATCTCTGCCCCCAAAAAATCATCCTGCAAACCTACCCAGGAATTCAGCTCATCCAGAATTCTCCAATATCAATCCCTTTTCAAACCTCCAACTTGCTATGGTTTCCTTTCTTGCCCCATTCCCAAAAATTATGATTAAGTCCTTAAGTCCCCCAATAAACACCACTTGCTCATCTCAATTAAAACTAAAACCAATGGTATTGACAAATTTTTAGTCTGGGAGGGCTGCCACTCAATTTCCTTGGGGAAAGGGGCCCTCTCAACAACCTGGGTTTTTCAAATCAAAGACAGTCCCAACGGTACTGGATCATCTACAAGTTGCGACTCTGCTTCCAAGGATTCAAGCAACTCTAATTCCTTGACTATGGAAAAATTTACGCTCCAACGGTTTAAATCCCTACCCTACGCACTCTGCTGGTCTATGCCATTCACCACAGCATGGAAATAGTCCAAATGGAAATCAAATCTGCATACCTTCACGCACCCCTCCAAGAAGAGACTTACATCAAATGCGCCAAAGGCTACCAGTCCAAATTCCCCTATCTCAGGCTTAAAAAGGCCCTCTACAGCTTGAAACAAGCTCCTTAAAGCTGGTGCAAAAATCTCAAAACCTGGCTTCTGTCCCTAAAATTCAAGTCATCCAATGCCAACCCCTGTTTATAAATTAATCAATCCTTGAGCCTCTACGTTTTTGTTTAAGTTTAAAATCTTCTAATCATTGGAAACTACTCCAAATTCTGGTCCAGACTGAAGGAAAGTTTCAACATTTCCCATGAAGGCCCCTTAACAAAAATAATAGGGAACAATTTTCTCTCAAAAGGGGGGAAATTCTCTCTCCACCAACCGCAACATATTTAAATGGCCCTGAAGAAACTGGGTTTGCAAGAGTCCAAACCAATCTCCACACCAATGACCCCTAATGTAAATCTCACGCCAGCTACCAACAAAGAACACAACAAAGGCTTGTTCTGGGAATCAACTTCTGCTCCACCACTGGGTATCTTAACTTCATAGGCAGTAAAACTCAGCCTGACCCCCCCTCTGCTGTATCCAGTCTCTCCTGCTTTGAAAAACTTCCCGGAATTACCCACTGGGATCAAGCCAAACACACTTAGAGGTATTTCAATGCCACCAAACATCTGTCACTCAAACCTCTCACCATCCACCTTCAAATACAATATCAAGTGCTACAGCTACTCCAATGGTGGAGACAACCCCATAACCACAAGAGAGCCACTCCGGCTTCATAATCCTTTTATATGGTTGCCCAATTGCATGGCACAGCAATCTCCGAACATCTATATCTCTCTTTTCCACCAAAGGAGAACTGAAGGCACTCATCCTGGCCACACAAGAAAAAATCTGGCTATCAAACCTCCTTGCCAACCTCAACCCACATCTCAAGCTGAGGCACTTCTCCTTCATTCACAACAAAGCGCTTCACAATCTTGTGATCATTGACTCTCATCTTAACTCCCTGAAGCACATCAACATTCAGATCAAGTGGCTACAAGAACAAAAAGCCTGCGGCAATTCACTCACCACCCTTATCACATTGGGTGACATGATTGCTGATTGCCTGACCAAAACCGTGATCAGACCATCAATTGTAAATATATCATTCAAAATACTCTCATCTCACCACTAGAAACAGAGGCATGTTGGAATGATTGACAGCAACCACCCCACGTGTTGACATCCACATTTCTGCCACAGCTATGACCACTCCAATTCTAAAGCGCCCACACCTCAACTAGTCTCACCCATTCATCTCCCCACATTCCTACACAACCCGGATTTCAGACCTTACTCTCTCTCCCATCATCTTCTCACCAATCTACCCCGCTCCATCATCTTCTCACCTTCCATCCATCAAACTACCCCGCTCCTGCTTCCATCTTCCATCATCCATTTTATTATCTCTCAGTCCATCAATCTCACCACTCCAACTCAAATATCACACTGCTCCAATATCTCTCAACTTTTGATCAACATTATCCCTCAACATTTGATCAACATTTGACCTTGACTCACTCATTCTCAAGCTGTCTAGTAGTAAGATCCTTGTCCTCAAAATTCCATCTCAACCAATCATTGATGTACACTCTTACTTCTCCCAGAATATAATAATCAATATGCACTCCCTTTCTAAATTTATTTCAATCTTCCTCAGCTTGTCTCCTTAAGCTTTCTTAATTCTTTGGGTAAGAATCCTCCTTCAAATTGCTTCCATTTCCTGTCTCATCATCTAATATTGTTTTACTTTCTTCATTCCTGCTGGTCATAATTTGTAATACTGTTTTCAACAAAACTTCAGTCTTGGGACCCAATCCAAAATTATCTTATCCAAAGCAATCACATCAATATGGTGGACAAAGTTTGAGTGAGATTTTTCCAATCCTTTTCACTAGCAGTACAGGAAAGGATTAGGGATTAATTAGTCAATTCTGGATTAATGATCACCACCACCAATAATTTATTCAAGCTCCCTGCTTTCCTTGTCCTTAGGGTTACTGTGGATACAGTTATGAAAGGTAAAACTGCTTTAACTTTTGAAAAGCTTAGAGCCACTGAACCGGTACATGCTTCTTCTTTCAACAAATCCAGCAAAATCATGAATAAGATGGGGGCAAATCACAGGCAAAAACATAATCCTCAGTCCAACAAGGAAACAACCACTACCAATGAGATCACTAAGCTACTCAAAGCTTTTGAGAAAAAAATTGATCAAAAGCTTTCTTCTCTTGCTACTTCCAAAACTTCTAAATCTATTCCCAAATCCACTCTGGTATTTTAACACTGTCATAGGGAAGGCCAATTAAATTTGAAATGTCTTGAAATCCATAAAGATAAAGAGGAAAAGTTGGTAAAGCAGAAGGGGAACAATTTCATTCTTCCTAATGGTGCTATGATCCCTTTTGATTAATCTTGCCCTATTTGCCATGTGGTGCCCTCTTATCAGCCACCACCTCCTAAGAAGGAATCATTGCCTTCTTTCAATTTATGATCTTCCTGTGGTACCCTTCAACCTTGGTATCCTCCAGCCATCTCCTCCTCCTCTTTTTCTGGGGCTTATCAATCCAATCCAGCTAGGAAATAACATGATTAACCTAAAACTCATAAGACTCATTCTTTTTCAACTTCAATACTTAAAAAACAAGTTAAGCATCAATCCTCACCTGAGCCTCCTGTGAAGAAGAGTTTTGGTAACCAAGACCAGGCTGCATTATTTGATTTCAAAGAGCAGAATTTGAGTGAATGAATAAAGTCAGATAGAGAACAATAGATAAATAATACTAACAGGCTAATGCTAGGCTAAGAGTAGATCAAATCTAGTTGTGTCTATAGAGAGCTTAGATTGTAGTTCTAGATTCAAGAAGAGATCAGTAGAGTAGAGTGGGCAAGTGTTCAGAGCGGGTAGATTTACGGAAGCCTGATGAAAAAAAGACAAGTCCAGTTTAGATTGAATTGATTAACCACAAGAGTTGATTGATGCGCCTTGAATGATCTATGAAGAGGTTATCAGAAGAGTTGACTGCTATATGAGTTGAACTAATCTTCCTTAATTCAGTCAGACTTGCTGCAGTTGGTTTTCAGTTAGTAACAGAGATGTTGGTTTGTAGTGAGTAACAGAGATTGGATTGTATAATCCTTCCTTTGACAGTGTTGATGAAAATGAGTCTTGATGTTGTTGGTTGAGTCTTGAGTGAACTTCTGCATTATAAAGTTGAGCGTTCAGAGGATGAAGAACAGGGATTTCTGCGGCATAAACACCCGCAGTCCAAGGATTCATAGAAGCGTAGAGTAGAGAAAATAATCAGAGAAAAATAGGACAGAAATGTAAGTAAACAAAGAAAAAAAATAGAAACAATAAAAGCAATACGCACCTGTCAATAGCAGGGTCACAAAATTATAAGTGAGAAAGGATGTAGAGATATAGTTAGAAACAATGACAGAACAGAGTAAGACTAGATTTCCACATGCCCCCACAACTTATACATCAGTTGATTTAAGAGCTGAATTAATTTACAAGTCTGTTGTTCAAATTTTTGTTAGCTTCCTTGGTCAGAGCATCAGAAGTCATCAACAAGGACAACAAAAGCTTGACTTCCATAAGAAAGAGTTTGAGATCATTTCTTAGGCTCTTCTTCTTCAGATTGATGTGTTTGGCCTTGAAGTTGGATCCAAACTTTTTTATCTTGTTTTCTAGTCCCTTTTTGTCTATTTGATGAATGGGTCATCTGAATTTTATTGGGGATATGCCTTTGATGAGCTTTTGTAACCATTGGGTCTCTAGATGGCAGCTGGATAGTGCTATTCATTCTGATTTGGTAGAAGAGTGTGAAATGCAGTTTTGTATCCTACTGAATAATACAGAGGAATTCCTGTGAATGAACACAGGAATCCTCTTTGTGAGACTCTTTAATAGGTATAATCAGCCCAGGTGGCATTGCTGAAACAAACCAGTCAATCAGAAATAGATCTGGGTCCAAGGGTGAGAGTCAGATCCTTAGTGTTTGATAGATATTTCCAGACATGAAGAACTTTGTTCCAATGACTGAGTCATGGCTGATTACTGTGTTTAGCTAAGCTTGAAACAGCAAAAATAATGTCTGGCCAAGCTAAACCAGCTATGTAGTTAAGACTACCTATTGGAGACCAATAGTTAATCTTCAAGGATTCAAAATTGTTTCAATCTTCTTGATTGAATGAGATCAGATGAAGTCCAGGAGTGAGTGGAGTCAAAACTGGTCAACATCTCATCAGATCCAGTTATTCTAATCCATTTTCAATTTGGAGGGTCAGCAAGAGATTTATCATTCTGTCATTCCTAACAATCTTCATTCCAAGGAGAGTGTTGGGGAAATGCGCAGTGGAATCTTTGAATCTAGTAAGGAATTTCTCCTTGAATTCTTTCACATTACCAGAAACTAAAAGATCATCAACGTGAAAGTAGATGACTGAAAGCTGATTTTTGCCTAATTACAGACAGGGATCACATTCCAATTCACAAAATCCTTGAGCTTTTATCCATTCTATGAGAATTTGATAGCAGTTGGTGGGGGCTTTTTTAAGTCCATAGAGAGATTTCTTTAGTTGTAGGAATTTTTTCTTTCTGTTGCATCCAATTGGAGTGTGAACGTACACTTTCTTGTCAATTTCAAATGTAAGAATGCTTCTTTTACATCCAGTTTAATATAATCCAGATTCTTATTGGCTATATAAAGTGAGAACCACTCTTAATGAGGCTGCTTTTCCAGTGGGAGCGTAGGTTTTGAAATAATTAATTCGCTACTTCTGGTTGAATCCCTAAACACACAGGCGAGTTTTGAGAATAACAGAGTTGTTTTTCAAATTATTTTTAATTTTGAAAACAGGAACTGTGTTGAGTGGGTTGGTAACTATTTTATCCTCAAATTCTTCCCACACACCCAGTTCTTCAATGCTGTCAAATTCTTTCTTAGTTGATTCCATCAACCCGGGTAGTTTCAAAGTCTCTTCTAGGGACTTGAGTACTGTCTCTGACAGGAAGCCATACATTTCAGTTCTTGATAGAGTCTCCCAGGTTTTTAGATTGGTTCTCAGATTGTTTTCAACTACTGAGTTGCTTTCAGAGAATGTCTCCCATGTTTCATTGGACTCCTCTTTGATAGAAAAAGTTGTATTTTTGTTTTCCGTAGTTCTTTGCGGGATCTCCTGGTTATTGATGACAGGTGGGAGTGATTTGTTTAGAACATCATTATCCTCTTCAATAGTAATTGTGATTGTTTTTTGATGATTGAAGATCACATGTTTGGTATCAATAATCTTCCTGGAAGGATACATCACTTTATACAAGAGAAGTGAGGGATTTAAACCTACCAGAAAACCTGGTGCACCTTTCTCATCAAGTTTCGATTTGATTTCCATGTTGTTGAGTTGGTAAGTGAGAGAGGTTCCTAAAGGTTTGACATAGTCTTTAGGGAGAATCTTGCGGTGAATTTTCTCCCATGGTGATGATTCACCTTTATGTTTTGGGATTTGGTTCAGCATCAAACTGCATACCCTAACTAATTTGTGCAAACACTATTTACGCAAGTTGGATTCTGCAATCTTTTCCCTATCTGATTTGATGATAGTCCTGTTTTCCTGTTTGACTTGACCATTGTGTTGGGAATGATACAGCTTGCTAATTGCTTGATTGATGTGATGTATCCTATAATATGTCTGCAATTTGGCATTGAAAAACTCTCCACCTCCATTGAAACACACCTATTGGGGATAACAATTGGTTTTTTGATTTTGATTTTCAATAATAAATATAAGATTCTCAGCTGTATCACTCTTATTTTTCAGAGGAAAGTATTAAATTTATCCAGAGTGGGAATTGATGAGGTTGAGGATATATCTAAAACTGACTTTCAACACCGGATTTATAGGTCTGATTAAATCTAGATGGATTTTTTCAAAGAATTGTAGAGCTGTCTGCTGTTGATGATTAAAGGATTTGTGAGTGATCTTAGCCTTGTCGCAGCTGAGACATTCAAATTTCTTCTTTTGGGAAGTTGGAATGGAGGAGTTTAATTATTTCTTGATCCTGTCAATGCTAGCATGTCCCAATGATTGGTGAATAGACTGGAGTTCCTCATTGGAGTAGTATGCTTGTTGAGAAGAGTTTGCTTTCATTTCTATTGCAAACAAGTTATTTTGAATGTAACCCAAGAAGAGTACCTCATTTTTCAGTAGCAGTTGGAAGTTGCATGGAGTGGACTTGGAATTCACCTGAAGTTTGGCACCTTGTAACATAAGAGCGCCTAGAGATATCAGATTAACAGAAGATTCAGGAACCCAAGCAATTTTAGAGAGTCTTAGATTGGCATCTTTTGTGATCAAAACCACATCACCCTTTGCTTCTATTTTTATGGAAGCATCTTTCTTTCCAGTTAGGATTTCCTGATTTCCATCACTTTTGTTCAGTGAGAGAAATTTACTCTTGTCAACAATCATATGCATTGAACAGCCGGAATCAAGGATGAATCTGTTTGAAGAGAGATTGTCCGAGGAACTGAGACCACAGAAGAAAGAATAAAAATGCGCTTCTGGACAATTTTTTTGCTTCCCCTTCTTCCTGCGGTTGTGGAGATTTGGTGGCTTGAGTTCAGGAGATTCAAACCAGCAAGAGCTGGCTGGATGGGACGTGACAGCCGGATTATTTTTCCCGTTTTCGCATTTGGGTCTTCTGTAGAGAGCTACGTTGACTGGTTCAACATGGTCCCCTTGAGCCATTGCTTCATTTTTGTGTTGTACTAGATGATTTTGGACTATTTTGATTTTCATTTCCCCATTCAAATGCATAACTTGTGACTTCATATGCAACATTGAGGATGGAAATTTGAACAGAACAAGATATGCTACAATATCCAAGGGGAGATCAATACCAACTTCAGTCATTTTCTTCATGTATACCTTGACCAAAGTAAAAAAGGCCTCTATATCTGGGTCCGTGATTAAATTCAGGAAACCATTGAAAACTTTTGCCCTGTTTGAAGATTGAGAGGAGGAAAAGTGAGCTTGAGTTGTCATCCAGATCAGTTTGGCACTATCTTTGTTAAGGTTGTCTATAATGTTGTTGTAAGTGTTCACATAAAGTTTTGCTATGATATATGCCACAAATTCTTGATTGATCTCTTTTTCCAATTCCATAAGTCCGTAAGGATCATTCATTATATCAAAAATCCCCCACAACTTGAAGAGTTTTTCAAAAATTTGTTGCCACATACTGTAGTTGTTGGCTGTGAGTAATGGTGTTGATTCAATTAACAATTTAATTGCAAGAGATTTGAAGTTGGTAGAATCCCCTCCTTGTCCTGGACTTGAAGAACTCCGCCATTGCTTCATTTTTGACAGCGCAGGCTTTCAAATGTGTGAAGAAAAGTGTTGGTAACCAAGAACAGGCTACATTCTTTGATTTAAAAGAGCAGCATTTGAGTTAATGAATAAATTCAGATAGAAAACAATGAAGAAATAATACCAAGAGGCTAATGATAGGCTGAGAGTAGATCCAATCTAGTTGGGTCTATAGAGATCTTAGATTGTAGTTCTAGTTTCAAGAAGAGATCAGTAGAGTAGAGTGGACAAGCGTTCAGAGCGGGTAGATTTACAGTAGCCTGATGAACCAAAAACAAGTTCAGTAGAGATTGACTTGATTAACCACAAGAGTTGCTTGATGTGCCTTGAAATATCTATGAAGAGATTATCAGAAGAGTTGACAGATTTATGAGTTGAACTGATCTTAATTACTTCAGTCAGACTGGCTGCAGTTGGTTTTTAGTGAGGAACGGAGATGTTGGTTTGTAGTGAGTAAAGTAGATTGGGTTGTATAATCCTTTTGTTCAACAGTGTTGATGACAATGAGTCTTGATGTTGTTGGTTGATTCTTGAGTGAACTTCCGCATTGAAAAGTTGAGCAGTCAGAGGATTAAAAACAGGGATGTCCGCAGCATAAAAACCCGCATTCCAAGGATTCATGGAAACAGAGAGTAGAGAAAATAATCATAGAAAAATAGGAGAGACATGTAAGTAAAAAAAGAAAATAAATAGAAACAATAACAAAAATACGCAACTTTCAACAGCAGGGCCACAAAAGTATAAGTGAGAAAGGATGTAGAGGTCTAGTTAGAAACAATGACAGAACACATTAAGACTATATTTCAACACCTCCTTCCTCTGGTGTAGAAGACATGGGATGGAAAATGAACCACTCATGGAAAGGTTGCAAGATAACTCTGATCCTCCTCATTCACCTAAATTGCCTCAACCTTCTGATCCCACCTAAGTTCCTGCTTCACCTGAACTTCATCCCTCCACCCAGCCCAATGTTTTTTTGAAAGGGGAATTTCAAAGGATTACCCCAATGCTTTGGAAGGTTTATTGAAGAAAATTTCAGATCAAAAAATTCCTGATCTATCTGTGGCTGAACTACTTTCAATCTCTCCATCTGTTTCTGAAGGAATGAAGGAATGGGTCTCTTTTCAAAGTGTGGAGATGTTCATGAAAAATTAGAATTCTCATCTGGAACTTTGATGGAGGATCCCGTTGGAACAAGTCCCTCCTCATATTTCAATGTTTACTCCTATCCTCCTGGTTTTCTCCCTTGTTATCTTGGTTATTCAGTTAAAGCTGTTTCACTGCTTGTCAACACTGATTCACAGCTCAAATTAATTTTGGATTCTATGGCCTGTAAATTAAGCTTAGTCCTCAGCTCAGCTTCAATTCTGTTATTTATGGGATATGGAATCAATCTTGTGGATTTGTTGGTATTGCTGAAGATGTCCCAGTTATAATTGGTAAAAATATTGTTGGAAATTTCATTTTTGGATCACACGTTTGGAAGGCCCTATGATCCTGGGTCAACCCTTCTTGATGGATTTTGGTGCTACCCTGATGTTTCCTGATCAATTTTGGGAGAGAATTTTCCTTCCGGATGCTGATGGTAGAAAAATTGAATTTCATCTCTGTTCTTTGGATTCTGGTCATTGGGAAAGACATTCCACTGGTCATCCTCCTATATTTTTTTTAACGGGGAAGCAGAGGGAAAATTCTAATTCCTTTAATTTTTAATAGGAATAGTTGATCCTGCTGATAGTTATATTTCTTCTCTTCCTCAGAATTCAAACAAAGGATCAACCCTCATCCCTGAGGGTTATTTTTCTTTTTTCTCATTGTTTTCTTTTGATCTGGAACGTATTAAAAATGAAAAACATGTTAAAATAGGAAATTCCAAAGATATTTTTTCTCCTTCTCTCTTTCTATCTGTTATGTCTTCTATTCCTTGTACTCTTAGTTCTGATCAATCTCCTCTCAGTTCCATTTCAAATCTCTACCATGAGTATAAAATAGATCCTGATCTTGACTTTGTTCTTGGTTGTTTTGGTATGGAGGAATATGGGCTTCATTGGAGGCAATTTGGGGTAGAAGTAAGTCCTCCCAGTTGTGCACCACCAGGGAAATCTTCCACCATGTTTTTCAAAACCCTACCCAGTGCCACATATGTGAGCAACATATTATCTCCTGGTTCTCCCTTTATGGAAAAGAAACTCTTCAAGGATATTGCAGAAAATTGGACATGGAAAATGTTGGAACTTGGTCTTAGTTTTTGTAATTAATTTTTGCTAGTCAACTCTTGGAGGAAACAAGCACTTCTCTCTTTTGCTACCAAGTATAAGCCAGTTGCAAAAAAGTTGCAACCACTCAACCAGCCCATTCCTCATAACCTCAATCCCCCTCTTATGTTATCTCCCTTATCCTGTGATCCTTACTGCGGTTTTTCTTAATTTCTTACTGGTCCCTTTGTGCCTAATGGTCTTTTAACTGAAGGATGCCTGAAAGTGGTAAATTTTGTTCCAGATGGATGGCTTCTCCCTGATGGATTAGATTTGATCAAGAATTTCCTATCTCTCAGGTAAAAATCTATTTCTTTCTGTGAAGAAGATAGAGGTCTCTTGAAATAATCCTATGATCTTCCCTATATCATCACTGTAGTTAAACATGAACCTTGGAAAAAGAAAAAGGTCCCAATCCCAGCTGCTAAATTCAACAAATTTATCAAGTTGGTACCCACACAAGTTTGTACTGATCTATATGAAAAGAAACTTCTGTTATTCTAGCCCTGTCTTCTGTGTCCTCAAGAGTAATGGTAAACTCAGAATATCTCATTATCTTCAACCTCTAGAAAAATTTACTATTAAAGATTCTGATATTAATCCTGCCACTGAAGAATTTGTTCAATCTTTCTCTGGGAGAGCTTGCTATGTTCTAGGGGAAAATATGGGTGGTTGCAAAAAACAACTGTTACATCCTTTCTCTTTCCCTCTTACTAATTTTGATACTCTTCTTGGTTGATTTCAAATTACTCAATTTCCCAAGGTGCTAATAATTTGGTTGCAGTCTATCAGGCTCAGATGATGGGGAAACTCCAGGATGAAATCCCTGATCATGCTGGTATCTTTATTTAAAATGGAGAAATAAAAGTAAAGTTTCTGACTATGATAATAAGCTCTTACCCTGGCATTCAGGAATTTGTTGATTTATCCAGGAATATTCTACTACTTTCAAAAGTATCCTGTTTTGAATTTCGGAGTCCGGACTTGCTTTCTCTGGTCCAAAATTGTCTGATTGTGTCCCTGCTCTAGAAATTGTTTCTGCAAGCAAGGAAGAACTATGGCACTAGCCCAATTCAACAATATAATCTCTTGGCCTCCTCCAATCAATACCACTGAAAATAGAGGTTTCCTAGTTGTTGTGACTTATTTTTCAATCATTATCCCATCTTTATACAATTTCTGTGCACCCTTGCTTCATCTAAACAGGAAAGATAGTGAATGGATTTGGAACCAAGGGTCTGAACATTTTTTTCAGTTGCTTAAAATGATTTTTAGTAAAGACATAGTTTTGAAAAAGATTACTTATGGACCTGGATCTGGAAAGATCAAGCTGGCTGTCAATTCTAGTTATCAATGTGTTGGCGCTTTCCTCACTCAGGAAGATAAAATGGTTGGGAACGTCCTCCTCTCTATAAATCTTTGTTATTTTCAGATGTAGAATTCACATAATCTCAACCAAAACTGAAACTCTGCGGTGAGGCTGGAATGATTAACAAGCTCCAAACTGTCCTATGGGGTCAACATTTTGAATTTAAAGTCAACATTTGATCCATCATTGAAATTATCAATGCTCCCAGCCTCCATAATGCTCCTATGACTCTTTGGGTGGCATTCAGTCAGCTTTTCTCTTTTGATATTGTTCAAAGGCCTGGAAAATCTTTCACCATGCCTGTACTTTTACACTCCAAAGTTAAGGGTTATTGTCTCCTCATTTTTTGATATACACTTCTCATCAGTACCATCTACCTCACTCTTAAGCGTGACAAACATTAAAGCACACCATTAATAGTGTGATCCGCTGACTAACTCTGGCTTTTGCATAAACCTTCCAATATTTGCAACTCATTCTATACCTGCAACACCTTGCAGTTGGTTCACCATCCATCCGGACATTGCTCCATCTCTCCTTGGGTATATTGGCCCTTGGACTTCCATTTTTGGTTATTCTACTCTTCTAGCTTGCACATTCATCAAGCCACATCAATTTTATAGTTCCATCTTTGGAAAAACACCCTTCCCTGCATTGTCACCTCTGTTACTACTTTTGTTCATTTGCTGTTTCATCTCATCTCATTCCTTCATGCATCACATTTACTAGGACACATTCTTGCACATTTTCCTTTTCTTTCACCCACGCTATGACTCCCAATATGTTGTATTGTTTGATTTCATCTTCATGTTCCATTCCTGTTGTTCATTGCATCAAGCTCTCTAGGTGTAGAAGAATTTCCATCAGGTTGTATCTAGTAACTTCGGATTACCTTATAAGTACTCACTCCTTGCCAGCAGATTGCTTCCTCAGTTAGTTAATTTCATACATTTTACACTATGCTAAGGGGAGACCATCACATCAGGCCTTGCCTCAGTTTCATCTCTACGGAAAAAATCCATCCTTCTCCCTACTTGCTGTCAACCACATCTCACAGTTAGCACCTTGCTACCTTGAACTATTACTTGCACATAGCTTTCTCCCATGCACTCACGATTGCCAAAAGATACCCTCCAGTATGTGGGGCGGTCCTGTTACAGTAAATGAACTAATCAACTCATCTATTATAGACTTCCAATCTATCTTAGATTTAATTTTTTACAATATCACGTACTCACTTGACTGGAAATGCTTCCCTCACCCCATGAAATGATGATATCAACAGGGCAGCAAGATCCAGAATTTCTTGGGTAAGAAAACCCTTAGATCCCTTTACCTCTTCTAAATCCCATTCATTTGAACCACTCAATGACGTCTTAGCCAAAATAATCACATCTAAAGCTCCAGTGGATCCCCTTGAGCAACTCAAAGATTCTGACCTCTCCTCTGATGAAACCTTGACTTGTGGTTGGGGAAGGTGTTGAGATTTCACTGCTCCAGAACTTTCTGCCACTCAGGGTGGCCTTTCCTGCTCTCACCCCCCATCTCCTGCACTTGCACCACCAATCTCTCAACCTCCTCAGACCTTTACCAAACCCCGGGAGCGCAGCTGTGACTGTGGATTCTGGATGGTTCATTCTCAGTTTTTCCTTCTTTCTTCTGAAGAAATCACCTCATCTCCTCAAACTATCCCCAATCTCAATTGATTTTTCTTTTTCTCTCATTCAACTTTATTCTCAACTCCTTACTGCAAATTCCTGGTGATATTCACACCAACCTTCTTCCTCCAAATGATTTCCAAGACTCCCATCAATTGGAAATTTAGCCTGTTCAACTCAACCCTCAAATCAACATCAAAAGTAAGTTTTCTGACCTGCCATCCTTCAAGTCTCATATTGTGCTATGACTAGTGCAGTCTCTGTTTCATGTTTTTTTTCCTTTTTTCATCTCATGCCTTTTCTTGTTGTTCTCATGTCTCATGATTTCTTGTTTCCAGCCTTCAGTTGTGTGACCTATCAAAACAAAATATTATCTATTCACAGTTTAAATCCAAAAGGCCTCTCTTCAAGCTCAATCAACTTTTGTTTCACAGTCTCAGAGAGGAACCTAACTGGGCACAATGGACGTCTTTTTACAAACAATGCTCAAGACTGCTCTCAAAACAATTCCCCTACTAGGAGAAAGAAATTACAGCATCTGGAGAGACAAAATGGATGCTTTTCTTGATTTCAGGGCATTCAAAATGGCCATTAACAATGAGACCTCAGTCTGGGAGGCCTCAATCAATGAAAAACCAAAACTACTTATAATCTCAAAACTCAATTCTACCACACATGAGAACATTGTTGTGGCCAAAAACAGGAACTCAGCAAAACTCCTATGGAAGGCCATTAGTCACAAGTTCACCTTGTCCCAGTCTTCCAATTGCATTGGAGTGTTTTTTAGCTTCCTTTACCTCTTTTTCAATCCTGAAAAAATCATTGACTTCATCACCAAATTAATAGTCTGCCTCAAAAAGATGGCAGAGGCTGGAATCAAACTCCAAAATGACATCTGTCAGCTTGCTACTATTGCAGATCAGGCTGCAAAAGTAACATAAATAACATAAAAAATAATAATAATACAATTAACCTAATATGGAGTAGGAAAACCATAAATATTATTACAGAAATTGATTTTCCACCAAAATTAGGTAGGGTCACTCACTGACCTCATCCTTGAAATCTAACTCCCTATATTTCTAAAGACCAAAAGACCACAGCACCACCATTGAGCTTTTTGGCAAATTAAATATCTCACACGTATTGTCACGTATAGGTTTCACACCTAAAATTCAGTCATAATTGAGGTGTTGTGTATATTTTAGGAGTTACGGACGGAAATGTGTTTTGTAACAATTCCCGCACGCAGCAGCGGCAGCCAATGCACCTGCGCGCGGCTGAGATACAGCCCTGTCACTCCTTCAAGGTTGTGTACGCAGCCCCAGGGCTCTGACAAGTACGCAGCCGCGGGACTATGGGTTGACAAATTGACAGGCGGCCTGAGAAACTTAGGTACCGCGTAAACATGCTACAGCCTACACGGTGTGGTGCCCCATCCTGGACACCCTGGCCACCTTAAGACCTCAATCCATAAACTGTTGCGCAAAAGTACCATCCGGCATCTAAAAAAAAATAATAATTCCAACTCATCCTCAGGCTCATCCGCACCGTCATCATTGCGCGTCGCGCGTCCTTATCCTCGCGCGTTGCCCGGTGCTCATCCATGATTTACCAAATCCATCCCAACCGCACCCCCAAGCATTTGTCAAATCCTTGGATCCATCAAATCTCCCATCTCACTTGATCTATCAGTTGTGAATCTCAAGCCTGTCAGGATTTACTCAACTGTCTTGAGCCGATCTCCTATCCACCCATCCGCGCTCTCACAAACTTTATCCGTCACCTTTCCTGGGGCTCTCCCACCCACTTCTGCCTTCGGACAAGAGGTGAAGAGTGTCAACTACTGCCTGCGGACAACCGCGGCGGTTTGGTTCATTTCCCTTTCCCACCCCGTCCACCTTTGGACAAGGGGTGGGTGATTCTTGCATTGTTGCGTGCGCCCATCCACGGACGGACGCAAGTGACCACATGATTTTCTTTCCTTTTTTGCTCTATTTGTTGAATCCGTTGTACATTGTCTAACAGGGCCTCCTGCCCATATAAGGAGGGGCTCTCCCCTGCCTTTTGGAATCAGCATTGGAGCATGGAATCATCCAGCATGAAATCAGCACACCCTTTATCCTTGAGCTTCCATACTCAAACCCTTGATCCTTGATCCTTATCACCAACCAATAGCCTTTCTGGTTGAAGAAAAATTCTGTCTGTTGGAATTTTTGAGTGTGTTATACCACTCCTTGATCCCTTTCTCTGACCATACTGGTCCTGATCCCTGATCACCTTTCTGGAGAAAATCACGATTGATTGAAGAGGTCTTATTAAGCTTAAGACCTGGAGTGTTATACCTCCCCTTAGGTTCTTTGGAGTTGCATTCTGCCAGCCTACTCTTGAGTCCCTTGAGAAGTGTTGAGGTTATCCTTGCTTTAAATCAGTTACTGTTTGCTTTAGAGCTTCTTAAAAATTGTGCTTTGTCCTGTACAGCCACCCTCAGTTATGTGGTACCCTTCAAGCGCTTGATTGCGGAGAGTTGGGCAGGTTCATTGAGAACCTGGAGGTTGCTTGGGTTTGAGTTGATCATCCCCAATCTTCTGTTGACGGCAAGAGTTATTAGCATGTGGGCGTTGTTTACATACAACAGCTTTTGTTCTTTGAACTCTAAGGGGACTTCAACTTCTTTTGTTCAAGTTTTTCCCTGCATAATCTTGTCTCAGATAGTGCTGTTCCATCGCTACCAAAATATTATCATCTTTATCCTCTACTCCTTGATTCCTCATTTACCAGGTTCTGGACCTTGATCTTGGTTACATTTAAATATTTTTGTAACACTCAGGAGGGCAGCCTAAACAGCACCTTTCCCCTCCACAGAACTGCCATGGCCTAGCACCGTTTGGAGTCTTAAATTTGGTCCCCTGGGCCGGGATCAAACCAGAAACCTTGGGATTTACAGTCCCAACTTGAAGAATCAACTCCAAAATCCAATCTGATTTTTTTCCTTCTTTTCTTTCTTTTTCTGTTTGTTCTGTTTTTTTTTCAGATCTGACCCGTGGAGGAAACTTGGTCCAGAAGTAAGTCCTCCCAATTGTGCACTGCCTGGGCAAGATCCTTGTTGTTTTTTTGAAACTCTACTCTTGCCACACTTGTGAGCCACCTTGGAACTCTTCTTGTTTGGATCTCTTAGGAACCCTTCAACATGGAATCTGCTGGATCCTCTTTATCTGTTTGGGCCAATATGGTCAAAATCAAACCTCAGAACAAAAATTTAGGCTTCAATGGGACCAATTTCAAACAATTCCTGCACTCCTATGAGATGGCTGTGGAAGTGGATGGTGCCAGTGAATATGATATGGCTTATCAGTTACAATTTTTTATCTCTTCTGACAAAGTTATGGAGGTTATCAAATTGTTTTAGGGATTTGAAACTCACAACTGGCGGCTCCTGAAGGAGGCTATGTTGGCCTATTGGGGAAAAATAGATGTAGCCAGATTTACTTTGCAAGACTTGGATGCCCTGGTTTCTCAATGGATCTCCAATGATGGTATCTCCTCAGCCTCTGACTATCAGACTTTCAGAAAATCTTGGGACCCTATCCAGTCCTATCTTATCCGGAACGATCACATTGATATGTTGCAGAAAATTTGAGTGCAATTTTTTCAGTCTTTCTCTCCAGGAGTGCAGGAAAGAATTAAGGATGAATTGGTGAAATCTGGATCCATGATCACAACAAGAGACAATTGTTTCAAGCTCCCTGCTTTCATGGCTCTTAGGAATACTGTGGATAAAGTGATGAAAGGTCAAACAGCTCTCACCTTTGAAAAACCTAAAATCACTGAACCAGTCCTTGCCCCCTCTTTTCAAGCATCTAACGAAATGATGAATAAGATTGAAGCCAATCGCAGACCTAAACCCAATCCTCAGACCCACCGAGAGACACCTACTATAGATGAGATCACTAAATTACTTCAGGCATTTGAGAATAAAATAGATCAGAAAATATCCTCTTTAGCCACTCCTAAACCTGCTAATTCTGTTCCTAAGTCTACTATAGTCTGTTATTATTGCCATAGGGAAGGCCATGGTACTGGTAGATGTGCTGAACTCCAGAAGGACAAGGACAAGAAGTTAGTAGAGCAGAAAGGAAATAATTTTTTCCTTCCTAATGGTACTTTGATCCCTTTTGATTCATCTTGACTGATCCGTCATCTGGTGGCCTCATACCAACCACCAACTCCTAAGAAGGCATCCTTGGTCTCTGTGGATTTTTGATCATCCTGTGGAACCCTGCAACCTTGGTATCCCCCAGCTATCACTTCTTCCAGCTTCCCTGGCATCTATCAATCCGATCCAGCTAGGAAACACCATGAGGAACCAAAACCTCATAATTCTCCTCCTGTTCCATCCTCCATTCTGCGAAAACCTGTTAAACGTCAATCTTCACCTGAGCCTCCTTCCTCTGATGCGGAAGACTTGGAAGTAGAAAGGGAACCACTTATGGAAAGGTTCCAGGACAACTCTGATCCTCCCTCTCTTCAACCTGCCCAACCCTCAGATCCTCTTCCATCACCTATTTCACCTGATCTTCCTCCCTCCACCCAGCCCAAGGTTTGATTTGAGAGGGGAATCTCCAAGGACTACCCTAATGCTGTGGAAGGAGTATTAAAAAAAATTTCTGATCTTAAAATCTCTGATCTATCTGTGGCTGAACTCCTGTCAATCTCTCCATCTGTGGCAGAAGGGATGAATAAATGGGTTTCTTGTCAACGTGTGGAGATTGGTCCAGACAAATTAAAGGTCTCCTCCGGTACTCTGATAGAGGATTCCGGTGGAACAGATCCCTCTTCAGATACCAACCTGTATTCCTTTCCTCTTGGTTTTCATCCATGTTGTCTTGGTGATTCAACTAAAACAGTTTCTCTCCTTGTGGATTCGGGTTCTCAGCTCAACTTGATTTCGGACTCCATGGCCTGCAAGCTTAAACTTAGCCCAAGGGTCAGTTTCAACTCTGCGGTTTATTTAATTGGGAATCAGTCCTGTGAACTGGTTGGTATTTCTGAGGATATTCCTGTTTGAATTGGTCAAAATATTGTGGGCACCTGTCACTTCTGGATCACTCGTCTGGATGGTCCCATGATCTTGGGAAGGCCTTTCTTAATGGACTTTGGTGCTACCCTGATGTTTTCTGATCAAGTTGTGGAGAGAATTCTCCTCCCTGATGCTGATGGCAGAAAGATTGCAGTTCCCCTTTGTTCTTTGGATTCTGGTCATTGGGAAAGAGACTTCCCTGGTCATCCTCCCAAATCTGTCCTGAAAGGAAAGCAGAAAGAAAACTCTCATTCCTTTCACCCTCATTTTTTAGCAGAATAGTTGGCCCTACTGATAGTTGTAGTTCTTCTTAGCCTCAGACTTAAACTCATGGACCAACTCCCACCTCAGAGGCATATTTTTCTTTTTCCTCATCATTTTCTTCTCATCCAAATAAGATCAAAACCCAAACACATGAAAAATCCGAAAAATCCAAAAATATTTCTTCTCTGGCTGGATCTGTTGTATCTTCTTTTCCTTTTTCTTTTCAGCCTGATCACTCATCCTCTATTCTGGTTTTGAATCTCCGCAATGAGTCTAAACTAGATCTCAATCTCAATTCTTTTCTTGGTGGCTTTGGTATGAAGGAGTTTGGTCTTAGGTGGAGGCAATTTGGGGTAGAAGTAAGTCCCCCCAATTGTGCACCACCAAGGGCTTCTACTACTGTTGTTTTTGGAGCTCTATCCTGTGCCACACATGTGAGCAATGTGTTATCTTTTGGATCCTCTTTTATGGAGAAGGCACCTTTCAAGGATGTAGCAGAACATTGGACTTGGAATATGTTGGAATATGGCCTCAGTTTTTGAAGTCAGGTCTCACTCTTCAATGCTTGGATGAAGAAAGGATTCCTCTCCTTTGCCACCAAGTACAAACCAGTTGCAAAGAAGTTCCAGCCAGTCAATCAACCAATGCCTCTCAACCTCAATCCTCCTCTTATGCGTCCTCCTCTATCCCGCAATCCCTACTGTGGTCTATCTCAGTCCCTCACTGGTCCATTTATTCCCTCTGGTCGGGTCACTGAAAAACGTCTGAAAGTGGTCAACTTTGGTCCAGATGGATGGCTTCTTCCGGATGAGTTAAATTTGATCAAAAATATCTTGTCTCTAAGGGAAAAATCTATTGCATTCTGTGAAGAAGAGAGAGGTCTCTTGAAAGAATCCTATAGTCTGCCTTACATCATCCCTGTAGTTGAACATGACCCTTGGCAAAAGAAAAAGATCCCAATCCCTGCTGCTAAAGTCAACAAATTCATCAAGTTGGTCCGCAAACAAGTCCAAACCGGCTTATACAAACAATTGACTTCTAGCTATTCCAGTCCTGTTTTTTGTGTTCTAAAGAGTAATGGTAAACTTAGAGTAGTTCATGATCTCCAACCTCTTAATAAAGTTACTTTTAAAGACTCTGGCGTGCCTCCTGCCACTGAAGAATTTGTTAGATCCTTCTCTGGGAGAGCTTGCTATGGTCTAGGTGACATTATGGGTGGCTATGAAAAATGATCCTTGCATCCTATTTCTCTTCCCCTCACTACTTTTGATACTCCCCTTGGTTGATTTCAGCTGACTCAATTGCCTCAAGGTGCCACTAACTAGTTTGCAGTCTATCAGGCTCAGATGATGTGGATCCTCCAGGACAAAATCCCGGATCATGCGTGTATCTTTATCAATGATGGTGGGATTAAAGGTCCAGTTTCTGACTATGATAATGAGCTCTTACCTTGGCACTCAGGAATCCAACAATTTATCTGGGATTATGCTACTGTCTTGGAAAGAATTTTGTTTTGAATCAAGGAATCTGGCCTTACTGTCTCTGGATCAAAGCTTGCCGCCTGTGTCCCTGCCTTGGAAATTGTTGGTCATATAGTCTGCAAGGACGGAAGAAGGATGGCACCCTCTAAAGTCAACAAAATCATCTCCTGGCCTACCCCAATAAATCCAACAGAAGTTAGAGGTTTCCTAGGTGTTGTAACTTATGTCAGGATCTTCATTCCCTCACTATCCAAAATCTGTGTTCCCTTGCGTTGCTTAACCAGGAAGGATGCTGAATGGATTTGGACCCAAGACAGCAAACGATCATTTCAGTTTCTCAAAACAATTGTTGGGAAAGACATTGTTTTTAAAAAGATCACTTATGGACCCGGAGCCGGCAAGATCAAGCTGGCAGTGGACTCGATTTATCAATCTGTTGGGGCTGTTCTTACCCAGGAAGATGAAAATGGTTTGGATCTTCCTGCTCTGTATGAATCTCTTCTTTTCTCAGATTTGGAATCCAGGTACTCCCAGCCAAAACTGGAACTTTGCGGTGTGGCCCAAATGTTGAAGAAGCTTCAGACTGTCCTTTGGGTTCAACAATTTGAGTTAAAAGTCAATGCACAATCCATTATTGAAATGATCAACGCCCCCAGCCTCCCAAATGCTCCAATGACTCGTTGGGTGGCTTTCATCCAGTTTTTCTCTTTTGATATTGTTCACAGGCCTGGAAAATCTTTCACCATGCCTGATGGCTTGTCTTGAAAATCTATTGGAGACGATGAATCAGAGGTTGGAATGGATTTTGAAGAGGAGGAACCCTTGGTCCGCCCTGTCTTTGCCTTCTCCTCCCAAAATTACTCTGGTTTCCAGCAATGTTTCTGGCTTAAATTGGAGCAGTATCTTTCAACTCTCCAAAGACCCCCTGATCTCTCTGCCAAAGAATTTTGGTCCCTTGAAAGGAAGTCCTCCAACTTCTTTGTCCAAGGTTCTAGGCTTATGAAAAGAGCAACTCCTTGTGCACTTGTTGTGGTCTCTATCCCTTCCAAGCAAGATTTGATCCTGGAAAATCTCCATGAAGGCCTTGGTCATTGTGGGGAAACCAAAACTTATCAATGAATATCCAAACGATTCTGGTGGCCATCCCTGAAGAAATCTGTTGCTCAATGGTGTAGGAGTTGTGAATTGTGCCAGAAACGTGATCTTAGGGGCCCAGCCAAAATTTGTTACCCCACTGGGGAGTCCACTGTCTTTGGGAGGATTTCTATGGACGTGGTTCACATTAAGGCTGGTGGAGCTAAGTACCTCATTGTGGCTAGAGATGATTTTTCTGGATGGGTTGAAGCAAAGTTCCTTAAGAACCTCAGCTCTGAATCAGTAGCAGCTTTCCTTCATGAGACTTGGACAATGCATTATGGCTTGGCCCAATCTTATTCTACGGATGGTGGCTCGGAATTTGGTGGAAAACTTGCTGAAATGATCCAATTGCTCCCTGGACAACATAGAGTTACTACTCCCTATTATCCTGAAGGACAAGTCATGGTGGAAAGAGGCCATGCTGCTTTGAAGGCTGCTCTTGTCAAATTGGCTGGTGAAAGTGGCAAGAATTGTCAAAATTTTCTACCCTTGGTCCTCTTCTCTGATTGAATTTCCACCAAGCGAACCACTGGTTACTCTCCTTATGAGATCATCTTTGGTCAGAGGGCTGTTCTTCCTCTTGATCTTGAAATGGAGTCTTTCTTGGGCATCTCTTGGGAACAAGTTTCCTCAACTACTGACCTATTAGTTGCCAGATCAAAGCAATCAGAAGATGATGGAATCAAGAGCAAAATCAGTTCAGTATTGGGAAGATAAACACCTAAATCAAATCAGGGACCCTTTAAACCCTGGTGACCTGGTATTGGCTTATAATTTTTCCTTGGAAACTCAGTGGGGAAAGCTTTTCTCTAACCGCTGGAATGGTCCTTACTGAGTAGTCCTTTGAGTTACAGGTGGATCATATGTTTTGGAGAAACTGGATGGTACTCAGATGGCCAGAAGTTTCTCTGTTGATCAGGTCAAGAAATTTCATTCTTGTGGAGGCAACCTGGTCCAGAAATAAGCCCTCCCAATTTTGCACCACCAGGGTCATCTCCTGCGTTTTGTTGTGAAAACTCTACTTCATGCCACGCATGTGAGCACTTGGGACGCCTTCTTCATTTTATCTCAGCCACTTCTAGGATTTTTGGTTGGATCGACATATTTTTTTTCAACCACTCTCAAGATCAAAAAGGCCATTCTTTTGTTTCAATCATCTTTCTTTAATTTCTTTTTTTTATGGCATCAAACTTGGGAGCAGACTAGGGACAGTCTGTAAGTTGGGTAGAGATGTGGTGCCCCATCCTGGACACCCTGGCCACCTTAAGACCTCAATCCACAAACTGTTGCCCAAACGTACCGTCCGGCATCTAAAAAAAATAATAATTCCAACTCATCCTCAGGCTCATCCGCACCGTCATCATTGCGCGTCGCAGGTCCTTATCCTCGCGCGTCGCGCGTTGCGCGTCCTTATCCTTCCGCGTTGCGCGGCGCTCATCCATGATTTACCAAATCCATCCCAACCGCACCCCCAAGCATTTTTCAAATCCTTGGATCCGTCAAATCTCCCATCTCACTTGATCTATCAGTCGTGAATCTCAAGCCTGTCAGGATTTACTCAACCGTCTTGAGCCAATCTCCTATCCACCCATCCGCTCTCTCACAAAATTCATCCGTCACCTTTCCTGGGGCTCTCCCACCCACTTTTGCCTTGGACAAGAGGTGAAGAGTGTCAACTACTGCCTGCGGACATCCGCGGCAGTTTCGTTCATTTCCCTTTCCCACCCCGTCCGCCTTTGGACGAGGGATGGGTGATTCCGGCATTGTTGCGTGCGCCCATCCACGGACAGACGCAAGCGACCACATGATTTTCTTTTCTTTTTTTCTCTATTTGTAGAATCTGTTGTACATAGTCTAACAGGGCCTCCTGCCCATATAAGGAGGGGCTCTCCCCTGCCTTTTGGATCCAGCATTGGAGCATGGAATCATCCAGCATGAAATCAGCACACCCTTGATCCTTGAGCTTCCATACTCAAACCCTTGATCCTTGATCCTTATCACCAACCTATAGCCTTGCTGGTTGAAGAAAAATTCTGTCTGTTGGAATTTTTGAGTGTGTTATACCACTCCTTGATCCCTTTCTCTGAACATACTGGTCCTGATCCCTGATCACCTTTCTGGAGCCAATCATGATTGATTGAAGAGGTCTTATTAAGCTTAAGACCTGGAGTGTTATACCTCCCCTTAGGTTCTTTGGAGTGGCATTCTGCCAGCCTACTCTTGAGTCCCTTGAGAAGTGTTGAGGTTATCCTTGCTTCAAATCAGTTAATGTTTGCTTTAGAGCTTCTTAAACATTGTTCTTTGTCCTGTACAGCCACCCTAAGTTATCTGGTACCCTTCAAGCGCTTGATTGCAGAGAGTTGGGCAGGTTCATTGAGAACCTGGAGGTTGCTTGGGTTTGAGTTGATCATCCCCAATCTTCTGCTGACGGCCAGATTTATTAGCGTTTGGGCGTTGTTTACATACAACAGCTTTTCTTCTTTGAACTCTAAGGGGACTTCAACTTCTTTTGTTCAAGTTTTTCCCTGCATAATCTTGTCTCAGATAGTGCTGTTCCATTGCTACCAAAATATTATCATCTTTATCCTCTACTCCTTGATTCCTCATTTACCAGGTTCTGGACCTTGATCTTGGTTAAATTTAAATATTTTTGTAACACTCAGGAGGGCAGCCTAAACAGCACCTTTCCCCTCCACAGAACTGCCACGGCCTAGCACCGTTTGGAGTCTTACAACGTGAACATTCTACGTATGTAATAGATTTTTCTGTGGATAGTAGATATTCTAACAGTACATAATATTATATAAAAATACTTAAATAACCCTTATACGTATTTTTTATTGAATATAATTCAAAGTACGAAGAATTTTGAAAATAAGACAATGACAAATTCTAAAAATGTATTAAAATACTTTCATATACTATTATGAGAATTTCTAGACATCAATACTTTTTTGAAATACTAAGCAAACTAATGATGTAAAAATATTACATGAATTATCATGACTTATATTTTTAAGTAATTATTTTAGTAAATCAACTGAAGCTTGAGAATAAGGAGTAAAATCAATACCATGACTTTACTCCAATTATTTAATACATAATGAGAACTCACCTGACATCAGAATGTCCGTAGAAATGTATATTAAAACAATTATTAACTTACTGGGAACATTCACTAAGGATAATTAATTAAATAATACATAAATAGGACAGATTACTGTTATTCACACGTCCTAATATCAATTATAAAGTAGAATATTTCCCATACCCTGAGGAATTAGATACTACCCGTGCTAGAGCACCAAGAAAACGTGACAGGCTACCACTTGTTACCCTGCTAGCCTTAGTTTCTGTCCCTTTGAGCCCCTGTACCCCTCAGAAGGATAATATTGGGACTCCAAAAGCTATAAATAAAGAGCTCTTTTGAGGATATTGATGGGCAGATACCCAGTTATATGTATATCCAGACACCGTGCCAAGGTAATCAAGTACTTATAAGAGATAATAAAGTGATTTATGGCTTATTATGATTAATAATATCCGTCCTCAACCTCTTTATATCAATTTAAACTGCTGAAAAACCTTATAACCCCAGTATACAGGTTTAACACATCAGTACACATCTCAAACAGATACCCCAAGGATCTAATAATATCCCAGTGAGTTTTATTATCCTTTCTCTGTCATGGCAGGTTGGCTACAAGGCCCTGCCACTCCACCATGTATTTTATATACATTTTATCTTTGGGTAAAATATCCTTTAAAATAAAGAGCCCAAAGTAACCAGGACTATGTGTTTTCATACTGAAATCCCCAAAGAGAGGTTTTAAAGATCACCAATAAAATTGTGGCCCCTCTATAAAAATATTTAATAATCAATTTATTCATATTGATTGATAAAAATAAACCATAATTATGGTTTATTGGTGTTTTGGAAATTGGCTTTGAAGAAGTAGGAATTTAGTCTTGTCCAGTAGATTTTGATTTATCTGTTCAGCTATGTCATTGTGTTGAGGAGTGTGCAGAGGTGAGAAGTTGTGAGAAATGCCATGTTGAATCAGATATTTGGCTAGTTTGTTCCCAATGAGCTCACCTCCATTTTCAGAGACAAGTGTCTTGACCTTGTGGCCGGTAATCCATTCTGCCTTGGAAATATAGTCTTTGATTGCCTCTGATGCATTGCTCTTGCTCTTGAGCAAAGAGAAGGTGAAATAGTTGGATAATTGTTCAACTATAGTAAGGAAGTCTTTGAATCCACTTGGTGTACTTGGGGCAATAGGACCAACAACGTCAAGGTGGATACATTCAAGTGGGTGTGATACCTCCTTGAAGTGATGGGAGAACGGGGTGGCGGTGCACTTGGCAGTTTGACAGATGTGGCATTTGCTGAGAGTTTTTCTGGAGCTTGGAAAGGGTACTCCAAGAACTTTTCCACTTGGGTGACCAAGTCAAGAGTGCCAGAGATTGGCGGGAATTGGCTCAGTGAGATGAGATTTTGGCTGATTGGTGGTTTTGAATTGTATTCTGCAAATTTCAACCAGGTGATTTTGGGAAGATCCAACAAGTTCAAAACTTTCCAGTTTGACTTTGATGATAGAGATTCCAAACCAAGTGAGTGAGTCTTTTGTTTCAAACAGACAATTCAGGGAGATGAATGATCAATTCAACTGGGGCACCAGAAGGACATTTGTCAGATTTAAGGACTGCCCCATATGGTTAATGAGTACAGTATCTCAAACAGCCATGGCTTGAAGTGGTTTTTCAGAGTTTCCCGTGCCAATGCAAACGTTGGTGGGTTGTCCATTTAAGAGATACTTGTTGGAATTCAAAATTTGGTGGGTGGACCCACTGTCCAAAACAGGGAGTGGATCTTGATCTGAGTTTGCTGGACTGGTGAGGTAAAGTTGAACATTGAGATGTCCTTTGGCGGTCTCAGTTTCAGTGCCTTCAGACAAGTCTGCTGGAATCCCTTTGTGATGATTGGATTTTGGTTGGTCTTGATTGGGTCTGAGTTGAGGGTGAAGTGCCAAGCATTTGTGCTTGGGGTGATGGGCTAGGGGATTTTGGAGGCCTTTAGTACATGGATGTTTGTGCCCGGTTTTTTTTGTCTTCAGAAGTGCAGTGGAAATGTTCTTGTCTTGTGACATATCAGTGGGTCCCAATCTGACAGATTCAAGGTGAATGACTTCTTGGAGCTTGTTGAGGATGTTAGTAGGACTCTTCAGAATTTTGTTTTTTAATAAAATATTTTCTAAAATATGATGCAAATTCATTGGAAGTTTGGCAAGGATTGTGTAACTTAGTATGTCTTGAGGCACCTTGAGTTTAACCACTGAAAGTTTGTTCATCCATTTTCTGAATTCACTTATGTAGTGGGTCAAACTTCCTTGATATTGATATATGATGAAACTGAGCCACAGCTGACCACAATTGTTTGAGGATTGGGAGGAGTATCAATTGTGGGAAGCCTTCCAAATGGGGTGAGGATGGTCATCATTTGTGGTGGTAACAATTGAAACAAATGTGGTGTTGCCCAAGTGCTGGATTAGTATGTCAGCCACTTCATATTGTTTCATGTTTTGCTTGGATTCTCCTTTGGCCTCATCCTTTTAAGACATTTTTCCTGGTTGAGTTCAGTTGAGTCTTTGGGACTTTATATCTGTTAAGGTTAAGAATGCTGAAAAGAGTATATTTCAGGGTGGATCTAGAGACAGCCGTGATGATGAGATAACAACTAAGACAACTGTGAAATTCACTTGAAAAGACAGGAACAATAGGGTGGTGAACAGCCTGACAACAACAACACTACAACCTTTGACACATCACTTCTGAGGAGAATGAGACAACACAATGTTGAGACTGTGAAAATGAAGATGCGTCTGGTGGGAGTCAAACCCACAACCTCAGATAGTCTGAGACACATGCTGGAGTGCTGCCTTTACCAAATAGGCTACAGACGCTTGTGACTTCCAGGGTTGTTGGGTATTACTGGTCTAGGTTCAACTACAAATCCTCTGTACTTTGGTGATACATCATGTTAGCAGGTTTAACCTCAACACACAAGATTAGAAAGAAACTTTGAGAAGGACAGAAGGATCAAAAACAACTTACCTGATCTGAGACCCATGACTGCCAGATCACCTGGTTGTTTAGGTGATGATTTTGGCACCCACGGATCTGGATCAGGATGACTAGATAGCTTGGCACAAGACCTTCAGGTCTGGAGTCTCTGCACCCACAGTGTTGGACGTGCACTGCCCCAGTTGACCTTGATACACAGATGCGCGCGTATGAGTGTGAGAAATAGAATGAATGGAACAATGTGAAATGAAATGAAGGATGGGTAACGTGAGACTGAGACATGTTCATAAGAGACTGAAAAATGTTCAGCAGATTACCTCAACAAACTCAACAGTAAACCCTCCTGTTTGGATTGGTGGGGTTTTGTAAACCTCCAATTCCCAGAATAAATTGGGAGGGTGTTTAAAATCTCCAGAATGAATTTGGGGAGTGTTTAAACCCTCCAGAATGAATCAAAAGTGTTTCCACCATCCATCATCAATTGGGAGCATTTTCCAACACTACAGAATGGATTTTGAGGGTTTTTAAACCCTCCAGAATGAACTGGGAGGGTGTTTTAACCCTCCCAAATGAATGAGAAGGGTGTTCAACCCCTCTAGAATGAATTGGGAGGGTGTTTAAGCCCCCTGGAATGAATTGGGAAAGTGTTTCAACCCACCAGAATTCATTGAGAGGGTTTTGAAACCATCCAAAATGGATTTAAAGGATGTGTAAAACCTCCAGAATGAATTGGGGCACGTGCTTAAGCCCTTAAGAATGAATTGGGAGAATTTTTGAAACCTCCAGAATGGATTGAAAGGATATTTAAACCATTCAAGATGGATTGAAAGGATGTTTAAACCCTCTAGAATGAATTCGGGAGGGGGGGTGTTTAAACCCTCCAGGATGGATTGAGAGGGTCTTTAAACCCTCCAGAAGAAATTAGGAGGTTGCTTGAAACCTCCAGAACACCTTTGGAGGGTGTTTAACTAATTGAGATAGTGTTTAAACCCTTGAGAATGAATTTGGAGGGTGCTTAAAGCCTCCTGAATGAAATGGAAGGGTGTTTGAACCCTCCCAAATGACTTGCAAGACTTTTGAAACCCTCCAGAATGGATTGGGAGGGTTTTTAAACCATCCAAAATGGATTGAATGGATTTTTTAAACCCTCCAAAATGAATTGTGGGGGTGGGTTAGCCCTTCAGAACAAATTTGGGGGTCTTTAAGCCCTCAAGAATGAATTGGGAGAATTTTTAAACCCTCCAGAATGGATTCAAAGGAGTTTTAAACCATCAAAAATGGATTGATAGTATGTTTAAACCCTCCAGAATGAATTTGGGGGGGTGTTTGAACCCTCTAGAATGGATTTGGGGGTTGCTTAAACCCACCAGAAAAAATTGAGAGGGTGTTCAAACCCTCAAAATATATTGGGAGAATATTATAACCTTCTAGAATGGATTTAGAGGGTGTTAAAACCTTGCAGACTGGATTGATGGTGTTTTTAACTCTTTCAGGATGGAATGGGGTTGTATTTTAATCTTTTCAGGATGGAGTGAGTGGGTATTGAAACCCTCCAGAATAAATTTAGGGCTCTTTGAATCCTTTTAGAATGGATTGGGAGGTTGTTTGAACCCTCCAGAATTTATTGTGAGGGTGTTTAAACCTCCAGTAACAATTGGGTGAGTATTTTCACCCTCTAGAAGAGGTTGGCATGTTGTTTGCAAACTGCAGAATAGGTTTCAAGGGTGATTTAAACATATGAAGATTCACTTGGGTAATCTTGGAACCCAGTAGACTGCATTAGAAATCATTTAAAAAACCACCAAAATGCCATTGGAGTAGAATGAAGCTCTTTGCAATGGATGGGGGTGCAGTTCCATCCCAGGCCAAGATGAATTGGGATGTAATCCAAAGACCTCCAGGATGGGATTGGAGCCTGTCTGAACCCTACATAATGGGGTTTAGACAGGCACCCCTTTGAAGGATTGGGAGGGTGTTTGAACCTTCCAGAATGGGTTGGAGCGTGCTTAATGCCTCCAGGATGGATTTGGAGGGTGTTGCAGGGCCCTTCCAGGATTGATGGGAGGATGCTCAATGCCTCCAGTATTGATTGAGGAATTAACCAACCAAAAGATGTATTGGCAGGGTGTGAAAACCCTTTGGAATGAATTGGCAGGGTGTTAAAACCCCAAAGAATAGATGAGGATGTGTTTGTATCCTTCAGAAGCATTTGGAAGGCCTTAAACACCTATTCTGGAGGATTAACCCCCCCAATCCCCTCCAATCCATTCCAGAGTTTCTTAAACAAATTCTTCATGATTCCTTATTACCTGTATAAAAAATTCATTCTCCATTTTTTCTTAATTTTTTTAAGTAACAGTCTAGAATTTAATATTGTACTTCAACACAATTCTGATGATTTTAATTTTAGATTGTTTACTCATTTAGAATTTTTTTTTTTTTGGAATTGAATGTATCAATCTTTTCCTTTCACCTGTTAGTGTTAACATCAAGCAAAAAAACCATTTTCAAAACTCAACAACCATAAAAAAATAAAAATAAAAAATCCTACTCAAAACATTTGAAATAGTTTATTTCACTTTAAATTTAATTTAATGCCCTTCTCCTATGGTAATTATTACTCTGATACAACACTGATCTTGTTGATCAAACCTCTTTTTTTTTATTTAACAAATTTTTCTTCTTGTTTGTTTGATTTCAAACCTCAAGTTTTTTTAACTAGGAATCCTCGCCTTAATCCTTTATGAAAAAATTTAGATCAACCAGGGATCTGGAAAGAGTATTAGATCTTCTCCAATTTGGGTTCAATTGGATAATGACGCTGCGCAAGCTCCTGATCGGGGATTTCCGCTGCTAGTTGTTGAAGCAGGCGGCGGTTGAGGAACTTGACTCAACTCAATGCAAAGGGAACGATCCATGAGTGCAACTGGGTTAAGTGTGGGGCTTGGAACTTGCTGAAGCAAATGCGCTGGGAGATCAGAGTTGGATGGTTGTGAATGAGGGAATGATGGTGATAGATGAGTTGGAGGCAAAGATATGATCAATCTTGGTTGAACAGTAGTAGGCCAAGGTTTCCCTTGCAAGGGTATATCAGGTTGATCACCAAATCCACATTGATCATGAGCGGCTTGCCTGGGAGCAGAAGGTAGAAAACAGAATCAGAAGGGATTAATCAAAGGTTGAGGTCCGGTAACGCAACTTGGTTCAAAAAATCAAGTGAGGAAGGTAGAAAAACCATATTGCTCCAACCCAATCAGCTTGTTGGGTTGCCCGATCACATCCCAAAAATTCCTCCTACTCAATTCAAGAATTGGTGCAAGGACCAAACTCAGCCCAGGCCATTCTTAAGATGTGGAGGTGAGGTTTGTTGAAATCGGGACCATATGAGCGCTTACTTTGGACACTTTCCACCAATGAACACCCACTGAGATTAAACTCAATAGATTCTCTAATCAGAGCGGTGAAGAGTTCTTGAGTGGATGAATTTGCCTCAAATTGGTGTTTTTGTTGTGGGAAATTTCACCCAGGTCAAAGACCACGACCGCAGCGGCACGCAGGCGCGCAGGTGGCCCAAGTCGCGACTACACTGCTCACATCACTCCCGCCTGTTGCAACCACCCGGCCTCCCCCAGGTCAACCCACCAGAGACAGACGAGTCCAGAACCACCTCGAAGGACGCCTGAACCACCACCAACGTCAGATAGCACCAACCATCGGATCCCAATCCCAGTCGACCAAACACCAGCGCAGACTTCAGGAGGAGCCAGAGTAAGATCGAGTGGAGGCCTGTACATCTGTAATTCTCGGCGTACTCATACTGAAGTCAAAATTTAGCGCTGACTCGTCAGACTGAGGTCCATCTATGCCTTTTTACTGTTACTACCGTTTGTGTGATTCCAGTTGATTGATCTGCTTCAATAAAGAAAGACTCAAGTAATTACATGGTAGCGAGAGTCTGTTCTTGGCAGTCAATCACGGTAGAATAGAAAAAGCCCCCCAGATCCGAGATGGCCAACCGACGCGAAACCCAGGGCACTCAGATAGTCACTCCGAACTCCAGCGGCTCTGAAGGCAAAGACTTCTCCACAAAGGCAAAGCTTCCACTACTCACGCGACACAACTGGTACGAGTGGAAGGCCCAATTCAAGAACCTTCTCATCAGCAAGGGCCACAAAGAGCTCCTAGACGACGAGTGGGTCAAAAACAACTGCCACACTAAGAGGTATCTCCAAAAGGCAGCATTAGCCATAAGCCTACTGTACGGATTGGTTGACCGCAAGCTTCGAGGATATGTCACCCCTAATCGCAACAACTTCACCAAGGCCCTGGAAGATTTAGGAAAGGCGTGCGGCGAAAACCCCCTAATAACTATTGGCAATCATGTCTCCCAGCTGGTACATCTGACGTATCAACCCTCAAGCTCCATTTGGGATCACGCGGTAGAATTCCGGGAAAAGTACCTGTCACTGAAGGGAACCCTTGACGCCCAAGCCCCAGACTATGAGAACAAATACATCAGCATATCATCCCCTCTCGCAGCAATCCTCTTCCTAAAAAGCTTTCTACTAGACCAATCGCTCAACCCACTGGTACAGGCTTGTCACGACATCAACCCATTCAGGTTTGACCAAGTCTACAACCGCATCTTGGCTGAAGACACCCGCCGTCAAAGTGAACTTTCAGAGACAGCATACTCTACCTCACAGAAGAGCCGTAGGACCAGCACTGATCTCGCCGGCCGCCGATCTAACCCACGCGGGTTGGGACCCAGCCGGTTGACTAATTCCGACACCCCTAGGCCCGCGGTGCCCACTAAACGCCAGTCGACCAACCAACCAAAACGCACCATGGACCTATCCCAAATTGAGAAATCGCTCGAGAACCTAACTAAGGAGCTGAGAGCGATCAAGGCCAAGGACACGTTAAACGCCGTCAAGGAAGAGTCCAACACGACACAAGCCGACTGCGCAGGCAACCAAGCTGAATTGGAAGACTCCAACTTCTTTATTGACAAGAGTGCTCTATACTCCACCTCATCAACCTCCCACGACGCTTGCAAGCTAATATACAATTCCGATGCCACCCGATCGACCGTCAGCAACCTGGATCTACTCAGCGAAGTCAAACCGCACCATAAACAAATCAACACTTACGGAGGCCACGTCCAGATCACCCACGTAGGAAGACTAAAACTTGGACCCGTATTCATCCACCCGGTCTACTACGCCCCGACGGGTCCCCAAAACCTAATATCTGCATTGCAGCTAGAAGACCATGGATTGAAGATAGTTCACAGACATCGAGTGGTGCTTATTAAGACAGCCAACACAATAGTATTCACATTCAATCGCGTAGGCAACCTCTACTCTGCCAAGATCAAGCCCAAGCCGTCCATCCTGGCCATCAGGGAAAACCCAGAAGCATCAAACTGGCATGTCGCTCTTGGACACCCGTTGGACAGGTACCTTAAAGAATTCCTCCGTCAACTCAATATCACACACAACCCACTACACACATCAAAAAACTGCGAAGTCTGCAAGTTGTGCAAACTGACCAGATCTCCTCACTCAAACCCTCTCCCCAAATCCTCATCTCCCTTTCATACCATACATTCCAATATACTTCAGATCAATCCGGCTTCAAAGCTTGGCTACCAATATGTTCTCGTACTCATTGACGACTACAGTCAATTCAACAGAATACACCTGCTCCAACTCAAAATCAAGGCTGAAGGAAATATCATATCATACTTCAATGAGATCCATAACCGACTACGAATAACCCCCGCTGTATTTCACTCGGACCGGGGGGGAATTCTCGTTTGTCAAGTTTGTATCAGAGTTATCATCTTGGGGCATCACTATTGAGCAGGGCCTGGCCAACTCCCCTCAAACAAACGGTCTGGCCAAGCAATTCAATCTCTCACTCCTGACAAAAATACAATGTATGTTGGCTCAATCAAACGTGCCCATCAACTATTGGGACGAGGCGGCGAATTACGCCTCAACGCTAATCAACATCCTACCCAGCAAGTCCCTAAATTGGAGATCTCCAGTTAGTACCCTATCCACCAAGGACAGATGTATAGAACCAGTCAGAGACCTCAGCTCACTTGTTCCCTTTGGTCTGAAGGTTCACGTGCATCATAAGCCCCAGTCAAAGATCCTGGCGCCCTCGCGCTCGCTCATGTTCCTAGGATACGAGCCTCACTCCGACGCATGCAGATTCCTAGACACCTCTCAAAGATCTGTCACTGTCAGTGGTGATTTCTCCCTACCATCCTACTCATTCAAGTATCAAACACCTGACGCTCTGAAGAAATCTCCCTCCTCTCTCCCCGTTGCTGTGTCAAAACTACACAATTCCAACCCGCAACCCAAAACCGTTGTTGTCTCTCTACCACATCTCCCATCTCCTGCTCCAGATTGCGCACAGGCGTGCACTCAACCTGATGAAGGACCGGTCACCTCATTGGCTAGTCCCCCATCCCAGCACCCGACCCTGCCACCCACCATCAATGAGGCCCCACTGGGGCAGGTCCGCAAGAAGGGCTATGCTTATGTACCCTACTACAATACTGCACCCAACGACATCTCATCCGACATCAACCCATCCGCCATCATCACTACCTCCAGACGGGCCAACGCGTCCATCCCGCAACCGCCACAATCCGACGACGACAACAAAGCTCACCTCAGCGAATTCGTTACAGTAAAGGAAGTGTTTGCGGATCCCACTGAGAAGCCAAAGTGGATCAAATCCATGTCCGCCAAGAATCAGTCCTTTCTCGAGAAGAACACCGGAACGCTGGTCCCTCCCCCACGCGATGACATCGTGCTGGGTGGCATGTGGAGGTTGGTGAAGAAGAAGGACGAAAGTGGTCGGACTACCAGACGGAAGTCACGCTGGGTGTGCTTCGGAAATCATCAACAGCCGCAAAGGCACTACTTTGATACTTACTCAAGCATGGGAAGAAATGAGTCAATGAAAACTCTCCTCGCGCTGGCCGTCCAACACGATCTACTGGTGGCACAATTCAACGTTGAAACTGCATTCTTACATGGGAACATTGACGCCGTCGTGCATGTCTCACAGGTCTCGGGCTTTGAAGTTCCCGGTAAGGAAGACTGGGTGTGGAGGCTAAATAAGTCGCTCTACGGAACAAAGCAAGCACCCAGGTGCTGGAAGAGTCACCTGACCGAAACTCTGGGAAACCTTGGGCTCTCTCCGTCCAAGGCTGACGAGTCGATCTTCCTCAATGAGTCACGCTCACTAATGATTCACCTCCACGTCAACAATGGACTACGGGTGGGAAAATCAAGAACCAAGATTGACTCCTTCCTGACTCAGCTAAAAGGTTACTACGGCATCAAACACCAATACCGGCCCGTAAAACACCTGGGGTACACATTTGATTGGAGGGGGGACAATGGCTTGATCCTGCATCAACAGGGCTACTGCAAAAAGATTCTTGAAGAATTCTCAATGGATCAGTCGAGACCAATCAAAAGTCCAGCCCCAGTTAATCTACTCAGACTAGCTGATGAGCCGGGCAAGGCGTTCAATTTCAAGGTGATGGAAAAGGCAGTCGGCATGCTGAACCATCTGGCGCTTCACACCCAACTGGACATCACACACAGGGTAACCTGCTGTCGCAACACATGTCCAAGCCTACTCAGCATCACTGGCTGATCGTCAAACATCTACTCAGATACCTAAGGGGGACAACCTTGGTCAGCATTCAATATCGAAAGTCAGGAGACCCAACAGAACAGCTATGTGGATGGGCAGACGCTGACTACGCAAACGCGACAGTCATGAGGAAATCTACCTCCGGCTTTGTGATCACCCTGTTTGGAAATCTGGTGCACTGGCAATCAAAAAGGCAGTCGGTGGTCGCCCAATCGACGACGGAAGCCAAATTCATCGCGATGAATCACTGCGCCAAACAGCTACGCTGGATGACCCACCTACTGTCCAACCTGAAGTACAAAGTACACACCCCAACAATCATGAATGACAACTCGGGTGCGAACTTCATCAGCAAGGAGGCTCAACTCAATCCCAACTCCAAGCACATAGAGGTCAGGTATCAGTACCTTCGCGACCTAGTCTCTAAATCCATGATCTCAGTCAAGGAAGGGCCAACTCAAGACATGAAAGCCGACATACTCACAAAGCCGTTGGGTCCAATCAAAGTAGAAGCCGCTCGTGTGCAATTACACTTGACCTTGGACAAAATTAGGAGGAGTGTTGTGGGAAATTTCACCCAGGTCAAAGACCACGACCGCAGCGGCACGCAGGCGCGCAGGTGGCCCGAGTCGCGACTACACCACTCACATCACTCCCGCCTGTCGCAACCACCCGGCCTCCCCCACTCAACCCACCAGAGACAGACAAGTCCAGAACCACCTCGAAGGACGCCTGAACCACCACCAACGGCGGATAGCACCAACCATCGGATCCCAATCCCAGTCAACCAAACACCAGCACAGACTTCAGGAGGAGCCAGAGTAAGATTGGGTGGAGGCCCGTACATCTGTAATTCTCGCCATACTCATACTGAAGTCAACATTTAGCGCTGACTCGTCAGACTGAGGTCCATCTATGCCTTTTTACTGTTACTACCGTTTGTTTGATTCCAGTTGATTGATCTGCTGCAATAAAGAAAGACTCAAGTAATTACAGTTTTCTATCCATTTTACAATTTAACATCATTTTAGGGTTCAATCACTCCTTGTTAATTGATGACAGTTTCACCAAGCCCGCTTTGACAAGCTCTAGTTTTTATTTCAAAACAGTTTATTCACAATTGGAAAATATAAAATATGGTAACAAGACAATGGTAAGGAGATACAATTGGTAAGGTGAAGCATTCAAGCCCTGGAACCAAACCCACTCAAAAAGCGGGTAGCATAGATACGTTCTACAATATCGCATTGAACCAAGCACTTCACAGCTTGTTCGCGTAGACAAATAGGCTCCAAATTTAAACAGTCTTTGTCAGACTCATGGAGAAGGATGTTCACCGTCAGCAATAAAAACCCATCAGGCTTTATAATTTCCCGGATGTACATCTTCTTTTGGGGTGTGGAAAGGGCTCGGAATTGCTTGTCCAGCTTACTAGCTAATGTCTGGGGCTAAAGAAATGCAATTCTTCAGTGACTGCTCACAGTTCACAAGAAAGATGCTATTGCCTACAAGCTCTGAGAATTCCTCTTCTTCTTGGAAAATCGGTTCCAATAAGACATATTTTTTTTGATATTTGCGTTTGGTACGTGGGATTGCATTCCCATCAGAGGTTTTTGTCTCATTTTGCAGAGCACCACTGGGTGGTTTGGGATGCCCCTTGGTGTTGCTTATAGAAGTATCAGTTGAAGGAGGACTGGATAAACTTTCTGCATTAGCTGTACCCGTTATTCTGCATGGGCATTTTGATATTACGACAGAAAGTTAATTAGTCAAGCAATCATAAAAAATTCAATGTTTCATGAAAAATGAACACGGCAAAGGCCTTGAACATACCTAGGGTGAGAAGTGTGGTGAAGTGGCCGGTGACCAACATTACGCCCGGGGTGAATTTTGTGACCCAGACCTAAACAACCTACAAACCAATAAGTGTTGGGATAGGCTCTTTGACAAATGGGGCAGATTGGTGTCTTGAACTCCACCCATTGCCAATCAAACCATACCTATATTATAAGCAGAGTCAGAGTAAGTATCACTGCTGAAAGGAGTCTGACTGAATTTAAGGCATTGCTTGTGAAAGTCATGGCGCTTGGAACAGGGTAAGGAAAATATCGCAGTGTTCCCTCGTTTATTGATAAGAGGCTGCTGGCAAATACAGCAAATATTATTTATCATTTTGTTGGAGCTATGGGGAAGACACTTTGCAAAGGAATGAAGTTGTGAATGGTACTTTCTTCAACCTGTTGTTTAGTGGCTCTGGCAGGTTGGATTTTCTGGCAAGGTCATATATAAGTCATCCTGATGTTATTCAAGTAACTTTCCCATTGTAAGCACGATTAGTGCTTCCTAAAATCAAGACAATGGGATTATTTGTTAATATTGTTTCTTGTGTCGTTACACAGTCCATTTGTGAGTTTCCCTTTGTTTGATGTGACCATCTGGCCAGTGATGGAGTACTGTATAGTAACTCCACTCAGCGGTCAAACTGACACCGCAAGGCTAATACATTAGGCCCCGCCGTGCTTGCAGGGCGCTCAGGTGGAGGATGTAGAATTGTATACTGGCCAACACATTGATTTTGGAAGAGGTTGGAATTCTGAAATCAAGGGGCTGTGGCTATCCCAAAGAAACCCTCATGCACATGTTTAACTTCAACCCCAAATACCGCCTACAACGCCGTGCGCTACAAAAGACCCTATCAAACCAGGGCACTTCCGCTAGTAACGTACATACAAACAACTGCCCGGCTCCTATGTCAGCTCCGGCCCCAAGTTTTCTTTCCTTTCAGCCTTTTTTTTCTTTTTTTTTGTGAGTGTGGGAGAATCCTAATGTAATGAACTTGGCAAGGTGTTTGCTGGGTTTTTTTTGTTGGTACAGGGTTTCCTGTTTTGTTTGGTACACGCACAGGTTTCTTTCAGGTAGAGGACAGGGGTTGGTAATTTTTGACCGGTGATCAGGGTTTTAACAGGTGAAGAAAACTTGGGGGACAAGTGACAGGGGTAATTCAAGCTGCTGCACTTCATCACATCGGCCTGTGCTCAGAAAATATGTGTTTCATGACACCAACAACGTATTTGGTTTCATTTTTGGTGAGTGGGATAGGCTTGGTAGAACTCTTCAATAATTTTCCATACGGGGCAAATTCTGGAACTGCCCAAGCTGGTTAACATGTGCAATCTGCGTTTCGGAAGTGCTTGAAACAGAGACCAAGGGTCCAGAGGGCTGTTTCTCAGTTGCTTTGGTGGTGGTACTGAAATAAGATTGAATCTTTCCTGGCGATTGCATTGACATCAAAAGGTGATTGGTTGAGGATGGAGGGAGATATGGGATGGAAGGTTGGGGGAAGGATTTGATTGAGGAAGGGTCGTTGGGGAGGAGGGAAGTGAGGTTTAATCAAAGAGGGGGACGGTGGAAGTCGAGGAAGACTCAAGGTTGATGGGACAACTCCCTTTGGCCAGGAATGTTCAGTGATGAGCACTGAGCGTACATTGGATGCTTACACAGGTCTCCTGAGTATGCACATAGTAACAATTCCAAGTTCTTCTTGAGGGGCTGGGTGCGTGGAAAAAGACTCAATGCTTGACGGGAGCTTGCTGCATGTCAACTGGGGGCAGTTGACCAAGTTTTTTTGGCAGTGTAACCAAACCAATTTACCTTGCAATAAGCTTAATCTAAATATTTTACGGATTTTTGCTGCATTTATTAAGTAATATATTTATTATTTATTCTATCTCCTCTGGTAGCTAATAGATAGCAAGGGTCTTGGCATCCAGGAGGCTGACAACATCTTGGCTTATCTCATTCTTTTCAAATTTCCATCCTCCATGGATGACTTCAAAAGAAATCATGCACTTGGAAAAGGAACTCTCAGTCAAATACTTCCTAAATCATCTTACCCATTTGAACAACAAATCTATGGCTCAATAGTCTATCTCAAATTCAAAATCAAAGGGAGATTTTTCCTTTTTTGGCGGAAAGACCTCTTCCCATCAACGTTCAAACAAGGGGCCAGAACCAAGAAGATGGGTTGAAGGTTATCATCACCCTGTTCAAGACAAGGAACACTCTGCTTCAGACTTTTGGTACCTTCACCCAGATGTAGCTCCTGAATGGTGGAGAGAGAATCAGGCAAAATGGAAAGCAAAAAGCATGTATCAAAAGGGAAAGCAGAATCTCATTCAGCTCACTACCTGGCCCTCCTCAATCTGTGGATCAAACACTGGGATGCAAACCAGTGTTTCCTGCTTGACAGCGGAGCATCTGTCCACATGCTTAAAAAAAGTCTTCTAGAAAAATTGAACCATACGCAGGTAATCTGATAAAAATAGGAAAGGAAGGAGATAGCCTGTCAATCAAGGCAAAAGGCACTGTGAAACTGCACTGGAATGATCTTACTCTCAAGCTCACTGATGCATTCTACATACCATATTTTAAGATAAATTTAATCAGTGCTGGTGCTCTGAATGGCAAGGGCTGCAAAATCATCTCCTGCAACAATAGATTCACTGTCTTTGATGGAGGCAAACCAGTCCTGAAAGGAGTGATCAAGGATAATCTCTACACTCTTCCTACTCCCTCTCATAGTCTTCCCCCATCTTTAAAATCCCATCTCTCCACTCTCATCTCACCACCCAAGGATGCTCTACTCAAAATAAATGGAAAATACAGTCACACTTCTCTGTCTAGGCTTGGCCCCCTCATTCAACACATTCCAAGCAATGTCAAACACAAGTTCCAGTGTGTGGAATGCTTCAAGAGAAATATCACAAAGGCGTCTTTTGACCACTCATCTACAATATCCTCCAAGGTATATGACTGCATTCACCAGGATCTCATGGGACTGATTCAAACTTCATCCAAATTTGGCCATAGATTCATCCTTTCTCTTGTCAAAAACACCAGTGGCTATCTTGCTTCCTTTCCAATGAATTCAAAGGATGAGGATGCTTAAATAATCATCAGTCTGCTTGAGAAGGAACATCACCACCGCAGCTTGTATCCCTTGGAGGTTTTCTCAGATGGAGGCACCAAATTTGTGAACTCAAAGTTGTCATCTTACTTGGAGGAAAAGCACATTACCCACATTGTCTCTGAAACTTATCATCCCAAAAAAACCGTTGAGCAAAGCAAGCCAATCAAACAATAGCAGAATCAACCAGGGCCACTCTCCAGGACAGTTCCCTACCTCCCTCAGTCTGGTACAAAGTTTTCAAGGGCTTTTTCTTTATTCTCAACCAAATCCCAGCCAAAGGCTAACTCCTTCGATGAAGATGCACAGTTGAGTCCTACCTTGTCACTTCCTGAGACCCATTGGAAACCCCTGTATCTATCTCCTCCACAAAAGACATAAAGGGTCAAAGTTTGATTCAAAGGGAAAAGAGGGCACATTAGTAGGCTTCAATCCCCTTCTCCTTTCATATTGAATTCTGACAAAGCATGGTGCTATTTTCTCCCCAAAGCATTTCAGATTCCCTTGCATTCCTAGGCCAAATTTTCCTGGCCTCAACTTCAATATTGATCCTTTGACAAATGATGGCAACTTAACTCAAGCGCCAGATTCAACTCCTGAAGCGCCTGTTCTTCCTCAAGTTCCCTGGACTGGATACCACAATCAATCTCATGACTCTATCAGCTCAGAAGATGAAGGAAAGTCTGTCAACCACTCTTCAGATGAATCCAAACATTCCTTGCCTTCAGGGCAGGCAAATCCAGAGACTAGTTAACCCAAACAGCAAATTTTGGTACCTTCAGGAGGGTTGCTGTGAGATTGATCTTGCATCATGCCTCCACAAATGTATTGGTTTTATCATTACTATTAGCCCAAGAAATACAAAGATACTGTTGGCTGCAACAAAAATCTCAAATGGACAGAAGCTATGGACAAGGAGCTGGACTTGATTAAGGATCTTCTTTAATGGGAATAATACAACATTTCCAAGCCAAAAAATGCACTCAAGACAACATGGATCATCAAGATCAAACAGGAATACCATGGAGACCCCGTGAGATACAAGGCTTGACTGTGCGTGCAAGGATTCAATAAAATTGAGGGACTCAATTACACAGAAACCTTTGCAACAATGGGTAAACCCTCCACCCTAAAACTTTTACTTCTCTATGAGCTCAAATCAAAGCAGAAGATCCAGCAATTCCATTTCAAGAGTGCCTTTCTCCACTCACCAATCAATGAGTAATTCATCATCCATACTCCCAAGGTTTCCAAAAGGAACTATCAATTTCTTAGAGTTCAAAAATCACTTTATGTTCTCAAGAAAGCACCAAATAACTGGTACAAAACTCTCACAGATTGGTTCAAGGAAGTAGGGTTCAGAGAATACTCATGCAATCTGTGCCTCTAACTCAACAACAATGGTAAATCCCAACTTTTCTTTCACATGGAAGATCTTATCCTAGTTGGGGATGGCAATGAATTTGAAAAAAAGTTCCTGACTTGGTTCCCAGGTTCAACTGATAAAGACCCAGACAAAATCCTTAGAATGAGGATAGAGGTAAGGGAAAATGAAATCCTTCTCAGCAATCAAATCACATCAAGCATGGCCTCAAGGAACTTGGCCTGGAAAACACAAGGACAAGCAAATCTCCTCTAACTCAAAACCTAAAACTCAGACCCGCCACAGAAAAAGACTTTAAAACGTTCAGGGCCCTGAAAATCAACTACAGATCTTCAATCAATCTACTCAATCACATTGCATGCTACTCTTGGCCCAAATTAAGTTTTGTGGTGTCTAGTCTGTCAAGATTCAACATCAAGCCTGGCCTGCCTCACTGGAACAAGCTAAAGAAGACCTGGAAATACCTAAAAGTGACTCCTCATGTCAACCTTTGTTAGGGAGTGGACAGGGCACTCTCTGAACTCAGTGTACTCTCATTCATCCTGGGCAGATGATCCGGACACCAGAAAGTCTCAAAATGGCTATCTCTGCGCTTTTTATGGGTGCGTGGTGTTGTGGAACAGCAACAAACAAAAGAAAATCACCTTCAGCTCCACAGACGCTGAAATAAATGCCTTTGTTGACCCATGCCATGAAGCTACCTGGATAAGGGCTCTGGTGTGTGAAATCTTCTCAGCAAAACTCTCTGCCATCACCATTCACACCAACAACAGCGGATTAACTGACAAGCTCAAAAAGTATGGGTCCAACTCAAAAACCCGCCATCTTGACCTGAAAACCAAGGGAATGAGGGAAGAGTTGAAGTCAGGGAACATCAGGTTTAAGCTCATTAAGTTGGAAGAAATGCCTGCAGATTCACTCACCAAAAATTCAAGTCTCACAATCCTAGAGCTTCTCCTGTTTTCTTTTGCCCCCATCAATTCTCCGTATTTTTGCTTCTTTCTTTCTTTGTTTTTTTTTTATTTTTTATTTTCTTTTGTTTAAATTCTCTATCTTTGTATGTACTGTCATGTTCTTTATCTCTCCAGGACTGGGGCTTTTTGAGATTTCACTACTACAGAACTTTCTTCCACTCAGGGCCGCCCATCCTGCTCTCACCCCCAATCTCCTACACTCTCAACCCCAACCTCTCAACCTCCTCAGACTTGTACCCACACCTAGGAGCGCAGCCATGACTGGGGATTCTGGATGGCTCATTCTCAGTTTTTCCTTCTTTCTTCTGAAGAAATCACCTCACCTCCTCAAACTATCCCCAATCTCAATCAGTACATATTTTTCTCTCATTCCACTCAATTCTCTGCTCCTTACTGCAAATGCCTGGTGAGATTCACATCAACCTTCTTCCTCAAACTGATTTCCAAGAATCACCTCAATTGCAACTTGAGCCTGTTTGAATCAACCCTCAAATTAACATCAAAAGTAACTTGTCTGACCTGCCATCCTTCAAGTCTCATATTGTACTACAACTAGTGCATTCTCTGTTTCATGTTTGTTTTCATTTCTTCATTTCATGCATTTTCTTGTTCTCACGTCTCATGATTTCTTGTTTCCAGCTTTCAGTTGTTTGACCTATCAAAAAGAAATACTATCTCTCCAAAAGGCCTAGCCAAGATGCTCCCAGTTTGGAAGCTCAGGAGGTTATATTTATTTTGGTAAAAGCTCTCAATCACCATGATTTGCAACCTAGTGCAAGCACTCTGAGCTTTTGCACTCCAGGAATAAAGCAGCCTGACCACTTCAATGGGGAGAATCCACATAAGATCCGTTCCTACCTACATTTTTGCAAAATAATCTTATGCAAAAAACCCAAGAACTTCCCATCCAACCATCCAAAAGTCATGTATGCATCTCCCTTCCTAGGAGGTAGAGCCTTGCAATGGTTCAAAACTTACCTCAAATTATTAGATAGTACTAGTCCCACTTGTATGCTCAACAACTGGAATACATTTGAGAAACAAATTTTCACCTTTTTTGGCTAGCCCAATGAAGTTTGCAACTCCATATACAAATTAAATAGCTTGGTGATGAAGGAAAATAGTAGGGCTTCTATCTAAATCTCTCAATTACAAACGCTGCAGTCCAGCATGCAGTGGAACAAATTGGAACCCCTCTTCCATTTCCAAAATGGTTTACCAGAAGGGTTAATCAAGCAGCTTGCAGTTGGGGGACAAAAGACAATCTCTCTTCAGCAGCTGATCAACCGGGTGATCAAGCTTCATAACGGCTATCACAAAAAGAACCCCTTGCAAAAAAAAATGATGGAAAGTCCACCTTGGCCCCAAAGGCGGACAACTATTTAAAAACAACAGAAGAATAAAAAGAAAAGCAAATAAACCTCAAATTGGAACTCCAACCTTAAAGGGAATACCAACACCAAAACTTCAAAGTTCCTGGACACCGAAACCGGTGTTGAATAATCTCACTCCTTGTTCTTTCTCTACTGTTCTTCTTTCCTTCTCTTTTCTCTTGTTACTTTCATTGTTCTTTCTTTCTTTTGCCTTCCTTACTCTCTTTACTCTTTTACGTTTCTTAGTTCTCATGTCAGTTTCTCATGTCATTGCTTGCGGGTTCTCATGTCACCGCACGGTCTCAAGTCACACTAGTCTTCTCAGTCACACGCCTGTCATCTCTCCTCATCGCGACTATGACCATCAGCAACTCTTCACATCTTAAATACTCCAACCAGCTTCTTCAATGCCAAACTCATCCTAGACAAACCTCTCGACTCGACTGTCTCATTATTCATCATCTCATCCACTGGCTTCATTTTCAACATCTCTTTTCTTTCTTTTCTTTAATCTTTTTCCACTTCTTACTCTTCTCGACTTCTACCATATTCATCAACACTCAACTCACAAATATTCTCGCCATCAACATACATCTCAAATTGACTGGTAAGACTTACCCAGAACTTTCTCGATTACTCTCAACTACCGTGGATTATCTCTAACTCAATCATCACTCGTGCAAACAGCCACCCATCATCTTTATCAGCTTATTGGACCTCAATCTCACTCAACATTCCTGTTCTTGTCTTCTGCTAAGAGTTCTCTAGCTTGATGTTTGTTTCTTGTTCTCTACTTTATTTTTGATTCTTTTTCTTTCTTCCTTTATATTTGATTCCTGGCTCATTGATGTCTCCTTCTTAGCCCTCTTAAGTCCTTTCTTAATTTTGTTCTTCATCAGAAATCCAATTATTTAAAAACCGGGAGGCTAAAGAACAAGGAACGGTTAAGGAGGGAAAAGGAAGGTTTGTGTATGTATTGCAGAGGTAGTCATGATTTCAAAAGTTGTGAAAAGCAGCTAGCGCATGAAGTGGCTTAGCTTTAAAAAAAAATAGCTGTTAGTTTTTCTGTACTTGCAAGGGAAGCTACCCATTATCTAAACAGCAAGTCAATTTTTGCACTTGCAATTCACTTGGTGCTCCAAGTTTGAGATTTTTACTTTTCCATTCTGACAAAACTCCTTATTGAGTTTTAATCAATTCTGGCGCTAATGTTTCTTTTATAAGTGCAGAATTTGCCACCTCTTATAATCTGACGAGTTTGGAGATAGACAAAATTCCCGTCTATCTATTAAGTAGTTCAAACAAGCTGTCTCATTGGGTTACCCATAAGGAAAAATGGACATTTTCATTTTCCAATTTCCCCAGCTTCCAATAGGATTTGTTTTTCTTGGATATCCCTGGAATGGATGATACAATTCTAGGCCATGACTTCCTAGTCTACTAGAATCCAGATGTGAATTGGCAAGAATGAGTAACTAACCTGTGCACCTTGCATTCCCAGAACACTAACCCTTCTGTCAACCAGCAATTAAAAAGCCTACCTGACACTGTCATTGAGTTGGATGACACTTTTTGGCCAGGAGATTTTTAATATCCTGAATTCCATTCCCAACTTCCCTCTTCAGATTTAGGAGTTATTGATTATTCTAACTTAACTCTTCCTTGTTTCTAAAAAGAGAAACAGGCGCCTACCAAAAGGTTTATTTTAAGTGTCACACGGAGGCTCAACACAAAGCCAGGGTGGCATTAACTAACAGTAGGAAGGAGACTAGTACCGGAAGAGATCCGATATGGATCAGGCTGAATGTTCAGCAAAAGGAAGTAAAGACTCTAAGGTAGGTGAAAACCCAAAGAGGACTCAAGATGAGTCAGGATGATACTAGTAGGAAGGATACTACAGAAGGAGTGGACTGAGAGCTAGGGTGCAGAACAAGAAGAATTTATTTCTTAAGGAAAGACTTTAAAGTGTAGGATGAGTCAAGTTTATATAGTGTTAGGTACAACCTGTGATACTATTGGCTTGTAACATGTCAATGATATCTGAGAGGCTGACTAATCACATGTATTACATAATCACAACTACTATCTGTGTCATAGGTATGACATTAAGCTCCTTAAGCCTCTTGCATTTTTCAAATAATTTGAAACCTGTTTTATAAGACAATGATGAGATTGAAGATTTAGAAATTATTCAAGAGTATTTACCTCAGTTTGTCATGACTTTTCTGACATCTTTTCAGTTTTTAAGGCTGATAAATATCCTCCATCCCATTCATATGATCACAAAATTGAACTTAATGGTCCACCTCCAGCACCTGGTCCAGTCTACTCTCACTCAAAGCAAGAAGCAACCATGCTTCAAGAATACAATGCGGAAAATTTATTAAAAGGATTTCTTTGACCAAGCAATTTGAACAATGGCTTGCCCATCCTATTTCTTCCAAAGAAGGACAGAAGACTTTTCCTTTGCATTGACTATAGGAAACAGAACCCAGTAACCTGGAAGAATGCCTGCCCAGTACCACCTATGTTGCACCTCCTCACTCTCTTCCACAGAGCTGCTTATTTCTCAAATTTGGAACTTTTAGGTGCCTATAAGTTGATTTGCATTTCAAAGGGTCATGAGTACTTGACAGTAATGCAAACCTGTTTTGGTAGCTATGAGTATACTTTCATGCCTTTTGGCCTCTTTAATGCTCCTTCCACTTTTCAACATTTTGTTAATGATGTTTTTGCTTACCTTGTAGAGAAATACATCATGGTATATCTTGATGATATACTTTTCTACTAAAAAACTTTAAAGGAGCACTTTTCCCATGTGGAAGAGGTGCTGCAGCAACTTCAAAAGAATAAACTGTTTGCAAAAGCCTGTAAGTGCAAATTTCATACCCAATCCCTTCAATTTTCAGCTGTAATAGTTTTGCAGCAGGGACTAGCCATGGACCCATCCAAGAGACAACGCATATTAGAGTGGCCCGCACTTTTTTCTGTCAAATCCCTTCAAGTTTTTCTTGGTTTTGGTAATTTTTACAGGAGGTTTATTGAGGACTATGCCAAGAAGACCGTGAATCTTACTAACTTTCTTCAAAAAGACACTCATTTTTTTCACAATAAGCTGCTTTGGAGTCCAAAGCTCTGAAAAAAGCTTTTAAAACTGCTCCAATACTCGCTCACTTCAACAGGATAGCTTGCACTATTGTGGAAAGGGATGCAAGAAACTCTGCAATTGCAGAAGTAATCTTGGAGTTTTCCTCTTCTTCTAATCTCTTTCATACCGTTGCCTTCAAGTCTTGCAAGTTTCTTGCTGCAGAGCTTGACTCTAAGATTCATGACAAGGAACTTCTTGCGGTTTTTTACTGCTTGAAAAAATGGTTTTAATAATTTTTCAGCCTTGTAGAGCCTTTTCAGGTTTTTACTGATCATAATTCTCTTAAATATTTAATGAGCTTGAAAGTCCTCACATGCAGACAGACGCAATGGGCCAAATAACTCTTTGAGTTCAAATTTACAATCACGTAACACCCTGGAAAACAAGCATTTGTTCCTGATGCTCTATCACCTGGGGAAAACATTTACCCAGGGGGGGGAGTACCTTTTCAGAAAACAATCCTGAAAACGTTAGGACACTTTTATCTTCCAATCAAACTTCCCAACTCAGCTCAATCCTTGCTCAAATTTGATGCAAAGCTTCCAAAATTATACAAGCCCAACCCAACCACCCCAATTGTAAAAAGCTTTGAAAGAGTGCAAATTCACCTTCAAGCAATTATGTTACAGATGAAAAAATTTATTTATTTTATAAAGATTTTATATTAGTTCCTGATAATCCTTGCACTAAGTTAGATATCTTTGAGTCATGGCATTATTCTCCACTTGCTGGTCATTATGGTCAGGATAAAACCTACCAGTTGATTGCGCAAGACTTCTATTGGCCTGTTATGAACAGAGAAGTAAAATACTATGTAAGCACGTGCTATGATTGTAATTGTAAAAAGTCCTTGAATCACCAGAATTATGGGCTGCTTCAGCCACTTCCAATTCCACCTATTCCTTAGAACTTGTTTTCTATCAATTTCATTTCTCAATTACCTTTTTCTAATGGTTATTTTCAGATTTATAAACTCTATTGCACACAAGGGCTGTGGTTATAACTGCAAATTAAGAAAAAAGTTGAAGTCAATCAGCTTTAATGAATTAAATAACTTTAGCAATAGCTTAAACCATACAAACTCGAAAAATAATAAGATATTATGAGTACAATAGCCACACGTTAAACCCTTTGAAAAAAGTTAAGGGGCCTAGCTTTAATTTAAAAAGCTCAAAGGATATTAGCTTACACCTGGAAGTTTACCCCCTTTTATAGTAGACAGAGAGGGCTACAACTCCAAAAAGGACCTCTGACTCCAATTTGGAGTTGGTTGTTAGATTGTTTGGTTGATGTGGTATTAAATTTAAATCCCCAGTCAACCTTCTCCCTGAGATCAAGTTTTAATTTTCTTGTTAACTTCTAAAATATCTTATACAATAATACAATGAAGAAAAGGTCTAACAGGGGAAAGACCTTCCTGTTTTATGTTAAAAAGCTTCCTCAGGGGACTCAGCGGATCATCAGGGGAGTACACCATTTTCCTTGATTTTTTTTCCAGTTTCTCAGAGCCCCATGTAATCTTCCCCAATGATTAAAAGTAAAAACACACTCATTGGGGCATATTTTCAATGTCAGGTTGTAACTTGTTTATCCAGAAGCTTTAAAGAAGAGGAAAGTTACCCCAACAACTTCTTCTCCTTCCTGAGGACGCTCCTAAGGCCTCAGAATCAGTATATCTCCTTACATAACTATAAATATATCCCTCTTGTCAGAGTTAAAAGGTTCAAAACCATAATGGCAGATGTAAAATTAATTTACATAAGTATGTACACTCTGGGTAATTAATCCTAGAGAGTTCATATACGTCTGATGAGTTTAATGGTCTCTGTATGTACGCTTTTCCAGAATTTTTGGATTTGGGAAATTAATCTACAGGCTGGAAATAGATTAAATAGAAATTTAATAATAATTTACCCATATATGGGTCATGGTAGATGGAAATTATTAAAGAATATCATTTCCACAGAGAAAAATTTTTATGGACATTCATTGTGCATCCAATTGGACGCATCCAGAGGATTTTAAACCAGAAAAAATTTATAACATCTTCCATAACTTATAATATAAATTATCAAGGTTCTATGTGGTGATTTTTTTTGCTAAAAATGTACTATAAAAATATAATAATATAAGGTTTTATAAGGTTTTAAAATAATCAATAACATTGATACAGTAAATCAATGGGGGCTTGAACACACAACCTGAGTGCTCTGAAGGAATATAACAGAGAAATTTCTCAACCAATATACTAAGTAGACATTTGAGTTGTGCAGACCATTGGACATCTGTATATGTCTCATGGCTGACAGTTATGATGCTATTCTAGTAGCAGGAGATTGCTTCTCAAAAATGGCTATGTTTCTTTGCTCTACTGTAACTTCCTCTTCAGAAGAACTAGAAAATCTCTTCATATAACATTTCTTATCAAAGGATGGTCTCCATGATAACATAGTTAGTGATTGTGGATCATTGTTTTTTTTGAGCTTTTGGACCTCTCTTTGTCAGAATTTGAAAATCACTTGCAACTTATCAACGGCTTACCACCCTGAAACAGATGGGAAAACCAAACAATTTAATCAGATCCTTGAACAGTATATTTGAATGTATTTTTCCTATCAACACAAAAATTGGTTGCAATGGCTCAAAATTGCCGAATTCTCATACAACAACTCCACTCATGCCTCAACCAAACATTTGCCTTTTCAAACTCTGTATGGAAGAAGCCCCACTTTTGATTCTATTCATGTAGCACCTTCTCAACCCGCTACCAACTAACTTACTCTCATTCAATCTATCCAATGACAACTCTGATCCAACCTTGAAGCAGCAAACAAACACTAAAAGGAGAAAGCAGACCAACTTTTCACTTTGACCCCAGCATTAGCAGGAGGAGACAAGGTTTGGCTTGATGCTTGCAACATTTGCAGCACTGGTCCCACCAGGAAAATCTCTGAGAAGAATCTTGGCCGGTTTAAAGTAGAATCAGTCATCTCACCTAATGAGTTTAAAATTTCCTTACCTGTGAAATGTAAAGGTATCCACCCAGTCTTTCATGTGTCTCTCCTAGAACTGGCTCAATTATTATACCCTGTCAAGGCTCATTCCCCTCCAGAACCCATAAATTTTCAAGATCACTTAGAGTGAGAAGGAAGCCATATTATGGATTCCAGGGTTCGCAAAGGAAAGCTTCAATACCTTGTCAAATAGACTGGCTTCCAGTCCAAAAAATATTGTAGTTTGTGGGAACCCGCCCATCACCTTTGCCATTCTCCCAACTTGGTGCAAGACTTGCACAAAAATTACCCATATAAACCTTGCCAATCTTAAATCGCATTTCATTCCCATTCCACTCCATGTTTATTCCAATCCCATTCCATCGAATTCCATCTATTCCCTCCTCAATTCTTCAATCCTCTTTCTACCATTCTTTCACATTCCTGTTCTTATCTCTTTCCTTAAATTTCTCACCACATTCTTTTAGAATCCATTTTTTGATTCATCTCCTTCTATTTAAAACAAACATTCTCTCTTGAAATTAAAATAGTGAAAAAAATCTATGTATAATGAATAAAAATAAGAAAAAAAAATCACAAAACTTGTTACAAATTTCTTTTTACCTCTTCTTCCACATTTTCCCAATTCTTTTTCAGTTCCGGCACTATCTCTTTAAACTCTTCCAAATACTCATTTATTATTAGGCTAGACATCCTTTGCATCAAGCGCAATTTTGCAACCAATGCCTCCTCAAAGACCTCTTTGCACTTTGCAATACAAGTCTTCTTTGGACTGGCATTCCATTTTTCTTTTTCCATCAGCAGCTCATGTGGCCTCTTCTTCCGGCCAAATTCTTGACTAACCTTTGCCAATATCACCAGTCAACTGCCTTGCATCAGTTTCAATTGGGAACACAACCCGCACCTCATTAACGGCACCTTGTCCCACCATTCCATTTCCTTCTTTCCCCTCTCTTCCATTCCGTTCTGTCCCATCTCCTTTTTTTTGTATTTCCTCATCTTCTGTCCTATTACTTTCAGTTCCTCCTTCTTGTTTTTCCTCCATTTCCTGTTCTCCTCCCGCTTTGACTTCTCCATAAACTTTTTATTTTCCTTGCACCTTGATCTCTTGGTTCATGTCAGATTCCCTGGGCGGTCTGAAGTAAGATTTAGGTGGACATGGCCTATTAGTAGTACAGCGTCAAAACAGTGGTAACACTAGAAAAAATTCATTTCATTAACATCCCCTCATTATATTATTCATTATTCGATTTCTCACCTGCTGTTTGCACCCCAAGGAACTTTATCTCTGGCACTGGAGAGATCTGATGATCAATCCAAGCAGATTTCCTAAAACTTTGATCTTTGCTTCATGGTGCCTCAGATACCTCCTTCAACTTTTCTCTATTTATAGTGAACAAACAAGCCACCTTTTGGAGTCTACATGGCTTGCATTTTCAAACCCCACATGAAGAAGTACTGGGAACACAATTCTTGTTTCAGAAAACGCAGTTGTTGCATGGAAAGAAGATGATTACATGATATTTAATTATTGAAATTTATTAAAAAGTATACTGTTTAGTAACAACATATAAGGGATCTTTTTTGAAGAAAGTATTATACTTGGATTTTATGGCAATTCATCAAGGACACTTGCAAGAGCTTGCAGATATATACCTGGGCAACTTTCATGCTCCAGAGTTAAAGGTTATTTTCTCCTCAATTTTTTATATACTCTTCTCATCAGTACCATCTATCTCAGTCTTAAGTGTGACAAACAGTAAAGCACACCATCAATAGTGTGGTCCGCTTACAACCTCCTGCTTGTGCAATAACCCTCCAATATTGGCAACTCAGTCTATACCTCCAACACCTTGCAGTTGTTCAACCATCAATTTGGAAATTGCTCCATCTCTCCTTGGGTATCTCAGCCCTCAGACTTCCATTCTTAGTTATGCTACTCTTCTAGCTTGCATGTTCATCAAGCCACATCAATTGTATCATTCCATCTTTGGACTAACACCATTCCCTGCATTGTCACCTCTATTACTACTTTTGTTCATTTGCAGTGTCATCTCATGACATTCCTTCATGCATCACATTTACTAGGACACATACTCTCACAGTTTCCTTGTCTTGCACCCACGCTATGACTCCCAATATGCTGTATTGTTTGGTTTCATCTTCCCGTTCTGTTCCTGTCATTCATTGCATCACCCTCTCTAACTGTAGAAGAATTTCCATCCGGTTGTATCTAGTAACTCTGGATTAACTTACAAGGACTCACTCCTTGCCTGAAGATTGTTTTCTCAGTTAATTAATTTCATACATTTTACGCTTTGCTAAGGGAACCTGTCACATTGGACCTTGCCTCAGTTTCATCTCTACGGAACAACTCCATCCCTCTGGCTAGTTGCCATTGACACCATTGTGCAGTTAGCAACTTGCTACCTTGCACGTGTCCTTGCACTTAGCTTTCTCCCTTGCGCTCATGATTGCCTAAAGATCCCCTCCGGTACATGGGGCAGTTGTGTGAAAGCCTGATGGTTTATCCCAACTTCCACTTGGTGATGAGTAATCTGATTTTGGAATGAATTTGGATGAGGAAGAACATTTAATTCAATTTTTTTCCTTCTGCTCTCAGGATTATTCTGGCTTTCAGCAAGGTTTCTGGCTTAAACTAGAGGAGTATCTTTTAAATCTTCAAAAACCTCCTGATCTATCTCCTAAAGAATTTAAATCCTTTAAAATAAATTCATCTAATTTCTTTTTAAAAGGCTCTAGGCTTATGAAAAGAGGGAACCCTTGTGCTCTTATTGTTGTTACTATCTCTTCTCAGAAAGATTCTATCCTACATAATCCCCCTGAAGGTCTTGCTCATCTTTGGGAAACCAAAACTTATGGAATATTTCCTGAGCAATTCTGGTCGCCATCTCTGAAGAAATCTGTCTCTCAATGGTGCAAGATTTGTGAAGTTTGTCAAAAATGAGTTTGTAGGTGTCCAGCAGAAAGCCATTATCCTACTTGGGAGTCCACTGTATTTGGAAGGATTGCCATGGATGTGGTTCACATTAAGGCAGGTGGTACTAAGTACCTCATTAAGGCTAGAGATGATTTTTCTGGATGCTTTGAAGAAACATTTCTTGAGAATGTTTTCTGAATCAGTTGCAGCCTTCCTTTATGAGACTTGGAGGATGTTTTACGGTCTGGCTCAATTTGACTCTACTGATGGTGGCTCTGAATTTGGTGGAAAACTTGCTGAACTTATCCAATCTCTTCCTGGACAACACAGAGTTAATACTCCTTATTAGCCTGAAGTCCCAGCCATGATGGAAGGAGGTCATGCTCCTCTCAAGGCTCCATTTTTCAAACTGGCTGGTGAAAGTGGGAAGAATTGTTGCAAATTCCTTCCTCTTGTTCTCTTCTCTGATTGAATCTCAACCAAAGCAATCACTGGCTACTCACCTTATGAAATCATCTTTGGTCAAAGAGCAGTTCTTCCTTTGGATCTGGAAATGGAATCCTTCTTTATTATCTTGTGGGAATAGGTGTCCTCAACAACTGATCTATTAGTTGCTAGATCCAAGAAACTGGAGAAAAGTGAAGATGTTTGTGATGAAGCTTATCAGAAGATGATTAAATCAAGGGAAAAATTGGTCCAGTGTTGGGAAGATAAGCACTTAAATTGAATCAGGGATTGCTTAAATCCTGGTGATCTAGTTTCAGCTTATAATTGATCCTGGGAAACTCAGTGGGAACAGCTTTTCTCGGACAGATGGATTTGTCCTTATTGGGTTGTTTGCCAAGTGAGAGGTGGATCTTATGTTTTGGAAGAGCTGGATGGTACTCAGTTTTCCAAAGGTTCTCTGCTGATCAATTAAATAAGTTTCATTGTTGTGGAGACAAATTGTCCTAGAAGTAAGTCCTCCCAATTGTGCACCACAGGGTTATTTGCTGTATTTTTGTTGTAAAACTCTACTTTATGCCACATATGTCAGCACCTGGGACACCTTCTTGTTTTATCTCTGCCGCTTCTAGGGATTTTTTGGGTGGATGAAGATATTTTTCAATTCATCAATCACTCTCAAGATCAAGGAATTTCCACCCTTCTGTTTCAATTTTCTTTGTATCCCTCCTTTTATTAATATTTTCAAACTCCAGATGCAGAATAGGGACAGTCTGTAAGTTGGGGATAGATATGGTGACCAATTTTGGACACCTCATGTAACAGGGAATTTCTTTTAACATATAATCAACAAATTTATTTTTTTGCAAGTGTTTCATTCTTTTTTCTGTTTCTCCAACTTCCCCCTGTCCTAGTGGTCTAGGGAGTGGCCCTTGGGTATTCAAGTCCCCAATTTTTTCATTCAACTCCTTTTCTTTGTGCTTTGCGCTCTATTCCTTTTGGCCAAGCATGCTTGGACCATCATCCACTAATCCTATTCCCTAATCATCCTTGTTTCCTTCCTTCAATCCAATCAATCAATCCTCATAATCATCAATTGACTTTTCAAGTTGGAAACCAAGCAAATCAGAACTCAAAATGATCTTTTAAATCATTCCAAGACCCATCCTCATCATCATGACAATTGTTGAATTGGAACAACTCCCTACTCCATCACCATTGAATAAGACAAGGACAGTGGCAACAATGGTGACAACAAGAACCTCTTCAACCGTAATCATCATCCCACCCACTCCTCAGCCTCAATATTGTCACCATCTCTATCCTCCTATCATATTCTGTTCTACCTCCTGCTTCATTGGATTATCAATGGCACCTGATCACCTCCTCTTGCTCAACCTCCATCCCCTCCTTTTTTGTGGAGGGGACTGCCTGACTTGAATCATTGGTTGCAACGGTTGTCAACAGTTGTTGCGGCCAATTTCAAACTCAAAGACACCCCTCAGAAACAGGGCGGGGCCGCTCATCACTGCGGCCCTGTTTCTTTGTTTTCAAATTCTCTTTTTCCTCTTTAATTTTTTTTCATTTGTTTTATCCCATTTTAAATAATTTACAGGGTCTCTTTCCCCTAAATCAGGGGCTCTAACCTGCATTTTGCCCCATCATCCATCATCGATGAATCCATTCATCCCTCATTTTTAAGAAATAAATAATCCATGGGGCCCTTTCCCCTTTATCTGAGCATCTTCTCCAGGATATATTTATGATTGCCCTTTGATCTTTGAGCCTCCATACTCAAATAATTGATACCCTCCTCCGTGGCCTTACCCATATCACTAACCAATAGCCTTGCTGGTTGAAGAAGAATTCATTTGGTTGGATTCTTGAGTGTTTTATACCACTCCTTGATCCCTTTTTCCTACCATACCACTCTCAATCATTATTTGGTTATCAATCCAGAACCTTTCACATTTGAATGAGAGTTTTCTTTAAGATTAAAACCCGGAGTGTTAAACCTCCCTTATTTTCCTTGAAGTTAAATTTTTGCCATGCTAATTGTGATTCCCTTGAGAAGTGTTGTGTTATTATTGTTCAAATTAGTTATTTCCTTGCTTCTAGAGCTTCATTAAACAAATTTATTTGTTTTTTAAGGCCACCAACAGTTATCTGGTACCCTTCAAGCGCTTGATTGCAGAGAGTTTGTCAGCTTTATTGAGAACCTAGAGGTTGGTTGGGATTGATTTGATCTTTCCTAATATTCTTCTGGCAACCAGAGTTATTAGCTTTTGGGTGTTGTTACTTACAACTGCCTTTTTCTATTGAACTCTGAACAAACTTTCACTCATTTTTTTCAATTCTTTTCCCACATCATCTTGCCTCAGATAGTGTCTTTTCCATTTCTACCAATTGACACAAAATTTATCCCTTTCCATCAATTCCTTATTCACAAGTTTCTGGACCTTCATCCCAGTTAAATTTAAATATTATTGTAACACTCAGGAGGTAAGCCTACAAAGCACCTTTTCTCCCAACAGAACTGCCTGCGGCTCAGCACTGTTTGGAGTCTTACAAAGCTAGATCCATCATCAAAATTATAAATGCTTCCATCCTCCCTAATGCTCCTATGACTTTTTTGGGTGGCCTTTATTCAGCTTTTCTCTTTTGATATTGTTCATAGGCCTGGAAAATCTTTCAGCATTCCTGATGGTTTTTCCCAACTTCCTCTAGGAGACAATTAATCTGATGTTGAAGTGGATTTCAATGAAGGATAACCTTTAATATAACCTGTCTTTTCCTTCTCCTCTCAAGATTATTCTTGCTTTCAAAAAGTTCCTGACTTAAAACTCACCAGCACCTTTTAAATCTTCAAAAACCTCCTGATCTCTCTGCTAGATAATTTTGATCTCTTAGAAGGAACTCCTCTAATTTCTTTGTGCAAGGCTCTAGGCTTATGAAAATAGCAAATCTTTTTGCTCTTATTGTTGTTAATATTCATTCTAACCAATATTCTATCCTCAAAAGTCTCTATGAAGGTCTTGGTCATTGTGGGGTAACCCAAACTTATCAAAAATTATCCAAAACATTCTGGTGGAAATCTCTGAAGAGATACGTCTCTCAATGGTGCAAGACTTGTGAAGTTTTTCAAAAACGTGATCTTAGGCATCCAGCTGAAATTTTTTATCCATGGGGGAGTCCATTGTCTTTGGGAGGATTGCTATGTATGCGGTTCATATTAAGGCAGGTGGTGCTAAGTACCTCATTGTGTCTAGAGATGATTTTTCTGGATGCTTTGAAGCAAACTTTTTGAAGGATCTTAGCTCAGAATCAGTAGCAGCTTTACTTTATGAGACTTGGAGGATGTGTCACAGTCTGGCTTGATCTTACTCTACTGATGGTGGCTCTGAATTTGGTGGCAAACTTCCTCAAATGATCCATCTCTTCCTGGACAACATAGAGTTACACCTCCTCATTTTCCTAAAGTTCAAGGCATGGTGGAAAGAGGCCATGCTTTTTTTAAGGCTGCACTTGTTAAACTAGCTGGTGAAAGTGGAAAGAATTTCTGCAAATTCCTTCCTTTTGTTCTCTTCTCTGATTAAATCTCAACCAAACAGACCACTGCATACTCACCTTTTGAAATCATCTTTGATCAAAGAGAAGTCCTTCCTTTGGATCTGGAAATTTAATCCTTCTTGGGTGTCTTCTGGGAAGAGGTGTCCTCCATCACTGATCTATTAGTTGCTAGATCCAAGCAACTGAAGAAAATTGAAGATGTTTGTGACATAGCTTATCAGAAGATGATGGAATCAAGAGAAAAATTGGTTCAGTATTGGGAAGATAAGCAATTAAATCAAATCAGGGATCCCCAAAATCCTGGTGATCTAGTTTTAGCTTAAAATTGATCCTTGGAGACCCAATGGAGAAATCTTTTCTCAAACCCCTGGAATAGTCCTTATTGGGTGGTTTGTCAAGTTAGAGGTGGATCTTATGTTTTGGAAGAACTGGATGGTACTCAGTTGGTCAGAATTTTCTCTTCTGATCAAGTTGAGAATTTTTAATTTTGTGCAGGCAACTCATCTCAGAAGTAATTCCTCCCAATTGTGCACCACCAGGGTCATTTTCTGTGTTTTTGTTTTGAAACTCTACTTTATGCCACATATGTGAGCACCTTGGATGCCTTCTTTGTTTTATTTGTGCCGCTTCAAGTACTCTTTTGGATGGATCAAGATATTTTTCAAACTCTTCAATCACTCTAAAGATCATGAAACAGCCATTCTTCTGTTTCAATTTCTTTGTATTCCTCCTTTTCCCAATATCTTAAAAATCAAGATGCAGACTAGGGAAAGTCTGTAAGTTGGGGAGAGATGTGGTGACCAATCTTGGACACCTCAAAAAAAAGGGGGAATTTTTTAAAAAAACATTTATATGCTCTTTCATCCAACTTCCATCAAAAAAAAAATTCCTGTGCTAGTAAGGTTAATGTTCCCTTGTCCCTTATCCCAACTTCTTCCTGTACTAGCTGAATAGGAAGGAATATCCAGGGTTTTTCAGTCCACATATCCTTTTTTCAACCCCCCCTCCCCCCGCTCCCAGCTCAAGTTTTTTTATTTTCTTTTTTTTCCACACGCGCGCGCAGACAGCTATCCCATCTCACCCATCTCATTGAGATTTCCACCCTCCTCAATCAGTTCCTTAATTCCCTCTCCTTCATCCTGCCAAATTCCCAAAAACTATCCCATCTACATTACCATTACCACTTTTGCCGTTTCTGTTGAAAGATTTGATCAGATAAGCAAAGGGGGGGGGTGAACAATTGGGTTGATCCTCCAGGGTCAAAGCGCTCAACATCATCATCAGCTTTCCTCCAATGTTCCCACCAATCATCCCATCTCAATTGATCCACCTCAAGCCTCTTTCAATTTTCTCACCTGATGGACTAGCAAACTATCCTTTTCGGCCATTGTTTCCAAAAGACACCATTGATCCTACTCTCATCATAAAACACCTTGCTTTCCTCATCTGACGGACCGCAAGCTGTTGCTTGCAATTTTTGGCGCCCTTTCCAGTCAACTTGAGGACACCCATAAGCAACCATCCTCTTTGTCCTCCCACCTTTCTCCTTGCAACAAGCAATCCAACTGTCACCAGCCATCATCCCTCAATCTTCCCCTGCAATCACCCATCCATCCACCATTACCTACCATCTCCAACGCTTGCATCCACGGTCACCTACATCCAACTTCTGCCTATTTATCACCTAAAGTTTCCTGTTTCAAGCCCCCATCTGCAATTTTGCAGACGTTCATCTGCTGCCCACTGTCATCCATTACGTGGGCTGTGTACCTTTTTCTTCATATTTTTTTCACATGTCTTCCTGTTGGCACCATTGTTATTTCTTGTTATTAGTTTCCCTGATCCATCTGAAAATAAATTCTGAACTCATTTTAAGTTATCTCTTGTAAGTAGTATAAAGGTTCTCTTTCCAATAAATAGAGGGGCTCTCCCTTGCCTTTTGCCCATCATCAAGGTTTGAAAGATTAAAATGGTGGTAAAACCTAGACCAGGCTGAGGATAGCATTGACAAATCAAATAAGAGATAAGTTTAAGGAAAAGAACAGGATAGAGAGCAGAACTTGTAAGATGCTTATCACCAACAAGGAGAGGATTTCTACAATATAGGATTATGGCCTATGAGAAGACTGATAAGAAAATATACAATGGAGAGAATCTTGAATCTTGAGTTCTTGAGACTGTTCCACTGGCACAAGGAGTAATCTGAGGAGGTTAATGGAACTTCTTCATGAGTCTTGATTTAGAGGTGAAGAAAGTTTAATTCCTACATTTTTGACAATAGTGGTGATCAATTCTTGCAATCAGAGTTGAAGTCCAAAATGAGGTGGTGTAGGAAGGTTAAGACATTCAAGGAAGAGAAGATAAACTATGGACAGAAAGATGAAAATCAGAGGAGTAAAACCGTAGACAGGGAGACAACAATGAATTGAGAGATCTCTACCTGGCACTTTTGAGGTGTCAAAGGAATCGTGTGGGTTGAATTCAAGGTAGCAGACACAATCAAGGTGTGACATACAGTTAAAGACAGAGAGGGATAGAGCACAAGGCTTAACAAAGAAGGAGAGAAGAAAATGAGAAAAGAATCAGTGGAAATATCAACACGCTGACAAAACTCTACATCAAGATGCTTCATGAGCCAACATACTCTGCTAAGCAATTCACAGAAGCATTACTTGCGGCCTTAGTCAGAGCATCAGCCAACATTTCTTGAGAAGAGATTAGTGTTACACTAATTACTTGGCTGTTGAGATCATTTTGTAGACTTTCTAGTTTGATATCTATATGTTTGGCATGTGACTTAATGCCAAACTTTTTCTATTTATCATCTAGTCCCTTCTTGTCTATGAGATGCAACGGAGGTTCAAGCTTTTCTGGCAATATTTTGGACAGAAGGTGGTAAACCCATTTTCCTTCTAGGTGGCTAGTAGACAAGGAGTTTCACTTGGATTCAGTAGAGGAGTGAGTGATGCAGCATTGATTTCTGCTGTTCCAATAGATTGGAGATCCCTTGAAGAGGCATAGAAGACCCTTTTGAGAGATTTGGGTGTGAGGATCATCTCCCCAGGTGGCATTGCTGTAGATGACCAGGCCATTTCTGCAAGACTTTTTTCTGATTATCAGTTTGAAGTCAATGGTTTTTAGTAGGTATTGCCATACATGAGTAACTTTGCGCCAATGTTTGATACTGGGCCTTTTGAAGAAGCGCGCTAAGCTTGACACAGAAAAGCTGATTTCTGGTCTGGCCAGATTGGCAATGAAGTTGAGGCATCCAATGAGAGATTGGTAATTCAAACCAAGATTTTTGAACTGTTGCACTTCTTCATCAGTGGCGGGAAGGAGATGCACCCCGTCTGTGCAAGGGTTGTTTGTGGGTTTAGCATTGGTCAATTTCATTTCCTCAAGGCCTTTCTTGATGTGGTTGGGTAGAGAAAGACTGATAGAGTCCTTGCCCCATTCAAACTTCATACCCAAGAGGTTTTCTATTTCATGCGCTGACAAATCCTTGAATTTTTCTAAGAAAGCAAGTTTGAATTGGTCTACATTCCCCACTACTACCAGGTTTTTGACGTGAAAAAACAGGCTGGTGACCGAGTCTTTGTGGAGGTATAAGCATGGGTCAGAGTTGCTTTCATGGAATCCTTTGCTCTTGAGCCAGTTAATTAGGGTTCTGTGCCAATTTAATGGGGCTTTCTTCAAGCCATAAAGGGATTTTTTTAGTTTGAGATATTTTCAGGTCCTTTTTGATCCAACTGGAATCTTGATGAAAACAGTCTTGTCTAGTGGAGCATGCAGGAAAGCTCCCTTGACATAAAATTGCAGTATAGGAAGTTTTTTGTCAACCAAGTGCGCTAGAAGTGCTTGAAGGGAAGCAATTTTTCCTGTTGGAGCAAAAGTATCAAATTAGTCAATTCCAAAATTTTGATTAAATCCTTCAACAAAGAATTTGGATTTAAGAGATACAAGACCGGTGTGAAGATCTTGCTTATGCCTGAACATCCAGGTAGTTTCCAAAGGGTTGGTAACTTCCAATTCATCAGCTTTTTCCCACACTCCCAGATCTTTGGCAGTAGCCATTTCCTTCTCAACGGATGGAATCTATTCAGGTATTTTCAGGGCCACGTGAATGTTAGAAGGAATTACGCTTGATTTGTGGAAGCCATATCTGTTGGGAGGCCTTATCAGTTGTCTGTTACAGAATACTGGTCTGAGTGCGTTTTTGATGGTGCCATCAGAGGAGAAATCTTCAACTGACTTGTCAACTTGGCTTCTTTTTTTGTGTGAATCTGAGATAGGTTCTTCCAATGGTGATTGAAGTTCTTGGTTGGTGGAAGTAGCTGATTGGGGTGTAATTTTGAAGCAATTGGTGTAACCTCTATGCTTTCAGAAAGATTGGAGGACTGAATTTTGTTTTTTAGAAATTCAAAATGTTTAGTATCTATTATTCTTCCAGATTTTTAGATCATTCTGTAGGACAAGAGTCTGGGATTGTATCCTATTAAGATACCTTCCTTGCCTTTCTCACTCAGTTTGGAAGTGATTTTTCTGTTTTCAAGGAGATATATAGCTGAGGAACCTGGAGTTTTGAGGTAGTTGGTAGGAATGATTGTACTGTGAAGTTGCTTCCAGGGTGATTCTTTGCCTTGAGTAGCAGGAATTTGGTTTAAATTAAAGCAACAGCTTTGGATCACTACGTGCCAATAAGTTTTTGGAATTGCAGTGGCACTAAAGACTGTTCTGAGAGACTCCATAATGGTCCTGTTGGCACGCTTGGCCTTTCCATTATGTTGAGGGTGATACGGTTTGCTGATTATGTGATTGATGCACTTGGCTTTGAGGAATTTGGAAAGTTTCTTATTGACAAATTCTCTGCCACCATCTGTAGCAAACTCTATTGGATATTGATTTAGCTTATTGGATCCATTCTTAATTATGAACATTATGGTAGCTGTGGCTGCATCTTTGGAGGGGAGTGGGAAACTGGACAGGTACCCAGACTTATTATCTACTGCAGTTAGTGATTACCTCATGCTTCCCTTGCTGGGAGATTTTAGCGGTCCCATCAGGTCCATATGAAGACAATTGAATACATGTTTGTCTGGATTCTGATCACTTTTGAACAAAGATCTTGAGATTTTTGACTTCTTGCAATCTACGCATTTGATAGATTCTTTGGCTCCTTATTTTAGGCAATAACCAAGATACTTTTCCATCCTGTAAAGACTAGCGTGACCAAGTTTTTCATTTAATTCCATGAGATCTGACTGATTTAGTAAGAAATTTTTCTGATAACTCAGAGAAGGCTGATTTAGTATCAGGAGGTTTTTTTTGAAGTATCCATTGAGTACTCTGAGCCCTTTTGATTTCATCTCAAAAGTAGGAGGTGATGATTTTATATTCACTTATAGAACATACCCCTTCTTCAGCATTGCTCCCATTGAGATCAGATTTTCTGTGGCATCAGGTACCCAAGTGCAGTTCTCTAGAGAAATGTGATTATTGGTAAATTGAAGGTTTGCAGTTCCAAGCCCTTTTATAGCTATACCATCTCCCTTTTTTCCAGTTTTGATTGTTTCATTTCCAGGTTGGTTGACCAGGTTACTGAAGAGCTTTTTGTTTTGAATCATTTGTATGGAACACCCGCTTTCAAGTATGAAGCAATCTTTCTCAATGTTGCTACAGTGGTTAAAATAATTAAAGAAGGAATAGTAATGAGATTCTTCCTTTTTCTTGTTAGAAATTCTTCTGTCTTTACTGGGTGGATTTGTGGGCCTCAGTTCAGGAAATTTAACCCAAAATGATGAGGGAAGATGAGACCTGACTGCTGGATTGTGTTTACCATTCTCACATCTAGCTACATTGGGGTCTTGAAGTCTTTGATGGTAGAGAGCTGCAGAGGTGTTGTTGGCTTCTGGGTTTTTCAACTGAACTTCATTTTTATGTTGAATTATTTGATTCAGAACCATAGTTTTGGTTAAGTCAGCACCAGAGTGCATGATTTGAGAGCAAATTGATTTTGAAGAATCCAGAGGTTTGAAGAGGATCAGGTAGCTGATAATATTGGGAGGTAAGTTGATACCCACTTTGTTGAGCTTTCCAAGATTTTCTTTGAAAGCAGCTACAAATCCGTCTATGTTGTTCAGGTTGAAGCTGAGATAGAGAAAATTAAAGACCATTCAAGATTGATTGGCGGCTTGACTTGAGGAAAAGTGGTCCTTGGCAGCTAGCCAGATTTGTTTAGCAGATTCTTTGTTTTGGTTGTCAATGATATTGGTTTGAGTGGCTGGTTCCAGTTTGGACATGATGTATCTGGCCATTTTTTTGTTGTCTGGAATTGCCTCTTGTGGGTTGTCTGAGTTCATTAGTAGTAGGATTCCTCACATTTTTAGAAGCCTCTCAATTTTCTTCTTCCATATGGAGGTCTCGGAGAGTAGCAGAGTGGATTCCATGAGCAATTTTATAGCCAGAGCTTTGAAGTTTCCTTCTCCTCCTGGTCCATGTGATTCCAAGGGTCTTGCCATAGTGGGTTAGCAATTGGAGTTTTTTTTGGCTTTTAACCGTGTGGAAGATTAAAATGGTGGTAAAACCTAGACCAGGCTGAGGATAGCATTGACAAATCAAATAAGAGATAAGTTTAAGGAAAAGAACAGGATAGAGAACAGAACCTGTAAGATGCTTATCACCAACAAGGAGAGGAGTTCTACAATATAGGATTATGGCCTATGAGAAGACTGATAAGAAAATATACAATGGAGAGAATCTGGACTCTTGAGTTCTTGAGACTGATCCAACTGGCACAAGGAGTAATCTGAGGAGGTTAATGGAACTTCTTCATGAGTCTTGATGTAGAGGTGAAGAAAGTTTAATTCCTACAGTTTTGACAATAGTGTTGATCAATTCTTGCAATCAGAGTTGAAGTCCAAAATGAGGTGGTGTAGGAAGGTCAAGACATTCAAGGAAGAGAAGAGAAACTATGGACAGAAAGATGACAATCAGAGGAGTGAAACCATAGACAGTGAGAAAAAAATGAATTGAGAGGTCTCTATCTGGCACTTGTGAGGTGTCACACAAATCGTGTGGGTTGAATAACAAGGTAGCAGACATGATCACAGTGTGACATACAGTTAAAGACAGAGAGGGATAGAGCAAAAGGCTTAATGAAGAAGGAGAGAAGAAAATGAGAAAAAAATTGGTTGAAATATCAACACAAGGTATCTATCATCACTGTAGGCAATCAATAAATCCAAGGATCCCTTCCCCTTTGTCTGAGAAAATTATTTTCCTTACCCTTGGTATATCTTTTGATTTCCCCTTGATCTTTGAGCCTCCATACTCAAATGTTGATCTGTCCATTATCACCAACCAATAGCCTTGCTGGTTGAAGAAGAGTTCATTTGATTGAATTCTTGAGTGTGTTATACCACTCTTTGATCCATTCTTCAACCATACTGTTCTTGATCATTCTTTGATTGTCACTCTGGAACCAGTCACTTTTGAATGAGATTTTTCTTTAAGCTCAAAACCTGGATTTCTAAACCTCCCTCATTTTCCTTGAAGTTGACTTTTTTTTTCCCTGCTACTCTTGAGTTCCTTGAGAAGTTTTGGGTTCTTCTTGTTCAAATTAGTTATTGCCTTGCTTTGAGAGCTTCATAAAACAAATTGATTTGTTTTTTAAGGCCACCCACTGTTATCTGGTACCCTTCAAGCACTTTATGGAATAAATTTGGGCAGGTTCATTGAGAACCTGGAGGTTGGTTGGGATTGAGTTTATCTTTCCTGATTTTGTGCTGAAAACCAGAGTTATGAGATTGTGGGTGTTTTTACTAACAACTGCCTTTTTCTTTTAAACTCTGAACAAACTTTCACTTTTTTTTCAATTATTTTCCCACATCATCTTGCCTCAGATAGTGTTGTTCCAATCCTACAAATTACCATCATAATTATCCCTTCCCATTCATTCCTCATTCATAAGTTTCTGGAACTTGATTTGTGTTACTTTTAAATATTTTTTAAGACTCAGGAGGGCAGCCTCAAAAGCAACTTTCCTCTCCACAGAACTTTCCGCGGCTCAGCACCATTTAGAGTCTTAAAATGCTGGCACCAGACTACTCAAAACAGTCTTGGTATTCAGGAAGAAGCTTGATAAACTCAGACAGCTGCTCAAGTTCAAAGTTCTCCACTGTGCACTGGGGAACAAGAAGGATGAAGAGAGTTATGAGCTCACCCATTCCCCCACTGGTTGATCAACTGCTCTCCAGTCAGAAATTGACATATGAATCTCAAAAGGATACCATTTTTCCAAATGGATGCTATGGAAAGAGATTGTGTGTTCCATAAAATTCATCGCAACAATCCCACTCCGGGTTCTGGAAAGACCACTAGCCGTTGAGTTACAATCCTGTACCTCTGAAAATTGAATAAAATCTGCTCCACAAGAAATCTTTCCACAGCTGGCAGCGGTTGAGAATCAAGCCCCACTCCCCTCTCTGCTATCTGTAAAACTAATCTGCACTAAGCCAGACACTCCTTGAGATAAAATTCAATGAAGTAATAGTGATAAAAAAGGCAGATTCCCTAACAAGCTCTGCACTTGAACTTTTCCTATTCAAGTTTCCCAGTTACTTAAGCAAACTAATACTCTTGAAAGCAGAATGATACTATACACCTTAATCTGGTACTTTGATTGTTTGATACCCCAATATTGATAATTATATTGATACAATAAGATGCAATGCAATATGCCCCCCATTTTGGCTCTGGGAAATGTTTCCTCTAAATACAACTCCAAACACTACTCTGAAAATAGAGAAAACAAAAAATATCAACTTTTCCTTCTAACAGCCTCCTTTCATTCCGCAATGATCCTTCTCACCATCAGTCCAATCCCCTAGCTTATCCGTTTGTTTACAATAGATTCAGTGATCATGTTCCCCAATCTGCCTATCATTTGAGTCACACAAATTCATTACTAACAACAGATGCCCTTTGATCTTCCTTAGCAGATCTCTCCCAATGCCACATGCAACCTAATGGATCCCTAGTGATCCGCATGCTGCCTCCTCAGCTTGAGTTTTGATTTTCCCACAATCCTGAAGCCTCAGTCCATATTTCAGCCTCCTGGATGCCCAGTTCCTTGCTACCCTTTAGCTACCACATGTGATAGAATAAATAATAAATATGTTATTACGAAAATGCAGCAATAATCTGTAAAATATTTGGATAAAGAAAATGCAAGGAAATATGGTTTGGATATTAATGCTTATTATTAATTAATATTAATAAATTGATTCTTAAATAAATAAAAAGGGGGGCCAAAATTATATTGGGGATCTTTAACACCTCTTCTTCAGTGATTTCACTTGAAAACACATAAACCTGATTACTTTGGAACCCTTAATTCATATTCTAAAAGGAGTTATTGACCAAAGATAATATATATATATAATGCATGGTGGAGTGGCGGGGCTTTGTTACCAAGCGGTCACAATAGAAAAATGATAATGGACTTACTTTTATAGTACTTAATTTTTTAGGTACCTTTTTGGGATGTGTACTGATGGGTTCAAAACTGTATCTTCTGTCAAAGGTTTTTCAGAAGCTTAATTTGATAAAAATGGGTTTGGGACCAATAATACTAATCAGACTAAAGCCATAAATCACTCAGTCATCTCTTATAAGTATTTGACCACTTTTCCATGGTGTCTGGATGTAAATATAACTGGGTCTTGGGTATCAATAACCTCACAAAGGCCCTTTATTTATATCTTTTTTTAGGTCCCAATTCTGTCCTTCTGATGTCTATGGGGGCTCAAAGGGACATATTCTAAGGCTGTAAGGGTTACCAGTGGTATCTCATCAAATTTTCTTGGTGCCATAACACGGGTATCATTTAGTTCCACAGGATACTGAAATTTTTTTACTCTTTGATTAAGTTTATTGGCATGTGAATAAAACCTTATTTGTACACATGATCTTTATCCCATTGATTATCCTTAGTAAATATTCCCAGGTTTTTTATATTTCTTTAGTAAAAATTCCTATGGATAATCTGATTTAAGAAAAGCTCTAATGATGTATTCACTTATGGGAACAAAATCATAATAGTGATTTTGGTACTTATTTTCAAAATTTTGTTCATTTACTTAAAATAATTACTTTAGAATATATTCTGCGGGAATATATGTAATACTTTTCCATATTCCATTTCCTTGGTATTTCATGGACACTTTGCTACCTTGAAGCTCTGACATTAGTAAATTTAAGGTATTTCAAAATATTTCTCAAGCTTTTGATATCTTATTTTCAACATTTTTAGTATTTACTAATTATATTTGTAAAAATATGTAAAAAAATTTATTTCCAGTTATTTTAAATAATTTTATGTAGTCTTAGACTATTTCCTAGCAATGGGGACATTTAATACAGATGAAGCATGTCCCAGTGTTGGTAGTAGTAACTTTATGTGCTACCTCATCTTTCAGGATTCCTGTCAGTCTGTCAGCCCGTATTCTGGCGTCTGCATACTTTTCAGGTGCCTGGGACTGCGTAACCAGCTTTTTATGTCATTTAGAAAGGGTTTCAGTGCCTCTACTAAGCCGCGCAAGGATGTCTTAGTTGCCGCAGCTGTGTGCAAGAATTGTGACACATCACTTTTCCACATGTAGCTCCTCTAAATCACAGAATTCCTGGATTCTGAAACAATTTTCAAGGTGAAACATATATGTGGGGTTTCATGTGAAATATTAAAATGGCCAAAATCTCAAGGCCTTTTTTTCTGTTATTCATTCATTAATTATTTAAAAATAAAAGGAATAGGAATTTGGGGTAGGTGTCAGTTAGTGACCGTACCTTAATTTTAGTGGATAATCTGAATTTGAAATAATTTTTAAGATTATTTCTTCCTTCATTTATTTTTATTTATTTCTTAATTTCATATAGTCTTTCTGTTACTTTTTCAGATTTCTCTTTAAATATTAGCAAGCTGAATTTCCCCCACTCCAAGATATGTACGTCTCTGAAAAAAGTTTGGAGTTGGAGAAAGAAAATAAAAAAATCTCTATTTCTTTTTCAGTGTCTTTTACTGGCTCTATAGTTCATAAGATTTATTGGTCTGTCAGGTATTTTGTTTTTTGGTAAACATTTATCTTTATCAGCAGATTCTCCTTTGTATCTTACCAAGTATAGTCTAACATCTTTGCCTTGGATTCTCTTCTTCTTGTCTCTCAGTTTTCTGCTTACTTTACCTTTGTCTTTCACCAGGTCAGATTCAACTGGTATTGTTACTGGAGGGGGGTTGCTCCCTTCTCTGGGTTGAAATTTTTTCATCAAACTAAAAGTGAATACCAGGTGTTTCCTTGATAACTCTTCACTCAGAAATACTTCCACAGCATTCTTGCAATGTATTTTTTTGATCAAAAAAGGTCCCAAAAAGGCTGGCTTCAGTTTTCTGTTTCCTGCTAGGTTGTTAAAGTTAGTGGTGGATATTAAAATCTGATCTTGTTTTTTAAAATCAGGTTCTTTATGTGATTTATCCCATCTCTTTTTGTTGTATTCCACTGACTGTTCTAAATATTTGTGAGCATGATTATTTGCTAGGTCTATCATTTTTTTTAAATGCAGAGATCTAGGTTGAATAGTGGCTAATTTTTGGTTCAAGGTATTCCTATGGAGTTTTGGGATCCATCCTCTTTCCAATATGTAAAGAAATTCTGCCTTGCTATGGGTACTCTTCCATTTTCCCTTTTCCCACCCTCTCCTTGTCCTAGCCTTCTAAACAGGGTCTCCAGGGCGTTCAGATCCCTGGATCCACTGTTCAATTCCTCCTCATTGCGCCTGCGGCCTGGATTTTTGGCCAAGGGCGCGTGATCAATTGCCATCCTCCTCATATTTTTCATTTTTGATCCCCTTGCCAACTTTTGATCAGCCATTGATCCAGCCCATCAAATGACAAAAATGAATGCTGTTGAGTCCCATCCTCATCTTTGACACCAAAGATCCCATTGCCATCAACCAATTGGTAAATGGAGATTGGAAACGGCCATCACCTTCTCAACATCAAAGGGACCAGCAGAAGATAGGCATCAAAAATCAATGCTGTTGCTTGCGCCATTGCATGATGTCAGCAACCTCCTCAACATCAATCATCTCCCAAAAGCCATCAGATCCAGCCCTTCATCCTGCCGCCATCATCTGAAAAAAACAAAGACCGCCATCAGCATTCAACTCCATTTCTCTCACTGGCACACTCTTGACACCAACCCCTCCTCCCTTGCTCTTGATCCTCCGCCTCAATCCTCTTCCACGCCACCAACTTGCTGGAACCCATCAGCAATTAGCGCGGTTGGTGCGGCCACTTTCCATCCATTGCCAGCTGCCATCTGTGATGCGGGCTGGTCTCTTTCTTTTCTGTTCCCTCCTCTTTTTTTTTTCACATGCCTTGATCTTCCTGTCATTAATTCTTTTTGTTTTCATTATTATTTTCATTCTCCAAAAAAAAATTATTATTATTTTTCCGCACCCATTTTTGTCATCTCCTTGTAAGTAGTACAAAGGGCTTCTTGCTCATAAAAGAAGGGGCTCTCCTCTGCCTTTTTCCTAGCATCCCATCATCATCAGCACTATAATCAATCAATAAAATTGGTGGGGCCCTTCCCCTTTATTTGAGCATCCTTATCCTGGGTATATATATGATTTCCTCTTTATCATTGAGCCTCCATACTCAAATCTTTGATCCATCCTCTGTGACCTTATCAGTTATCACCAAACAATAGCCTTTCTTGTTGAAGAAGAATCCATTTGGTTGGATTCTTGAGTGTGTTATACCACTCTTTGATCCCTTTTTTGACCATACTGGTCTGATCATTCTTTTTGATCATCCTTCTCAAACAATTCACCTTTGACCAAGAGGTTTCTTTAAGCTTGAAATCTGGATTTATAAACCTCCCTTTATTTCTTTAAAATTTGAATTCTTACACGCTATTCTTGTGTCCCTTGAGAAGTGCAGGGTTATTCTTGTTCAAAGTTGTTACTGCTTTGCTTCTAGAGCTTCATAAAACAAATTGCCTTGTTTTGTACACCCACCCACAGTTATCTGGTTCCTTTCAAGTGTTTGATTGTGGAGATTTGGGCAGGCTCATTGAGAACCTGGATTTTTGTTGGGATTGAGTTGATCTTTCCTAATATTCTTCTGGCAACTAGAGTTATTAGGTTGTGGGTTTTGTTACTTACAAATGCCTTGTTCTATTGAACTCTGAAAAAATGTTAAATTCTTTTTTTTCAAAGTCTTTTCCCACACCATCTTTCTTCAGATAGTGTTTTTCCATTGCTACCAACTACTATCAAATTCATCTCTTCCATTGATTCCTTATTAACAAGGTTCTGGATCTTTATTCCTGTTAATTTTAAATATTTTTGTAATGCTCAGGAGGGAAGCCTGAACAGCACCTTTCCCCTCCATAGAACTTCCTGTGGCTCAGCAATTTTTGGAGTCATACACTGCTTAATGCCAAATACCTTAGCCACCTCTGTCATCTACTTCTCCACTACCCCCTTGACCACACATTCAAAACCTCCCAGAGTCTGCAACCCAATATTTTCCTTGTGTCATACCAACCCTGCATCTGTTGCCAACTTCAATGGAAGTAAATTCACCATTGAGCAGCTGTTGACCATTGCCCAAAATGGTTTGCCTCCAATCCCCATTTCCACATACCCCAAGGGGCACATAATTTCACCGTTTGCTCCCAGAACGTCTTCCCCCGCATGAAGAGAACCCACCTTTGCCTCCTCTTGGTTTTTGTCAGCCTCCTGGATGCCAAGGCCCTTGCTATCCTTTAGCTACCAGAGGTGATAGAATAAATAATAAATATATTATTTAATAAATGCAGCAAAAATGGGTAAAATATTTGGATAAAGCTTATTGCAAGGTTACTTTGTTTGATTATGGTATATTGTTATAAATCAGTATAGATACATTGATTATGAAATATGTTTATAGAGGGGCAAAAATTATATTGGGGATCTTTAACACCTCTCTTCAGGGAATTCAGTATGAAAACACGTAGTCCTGCTTAATTTGGGCCCTATAGTTTAAAGGATATTTTTCCCAAAGATAATATGTATATAAAATACACAGTGGAGTGTCAGGGCTTTGTGACCAAGCTGCCAAGACAGAGAAAGGATAATAAAACTAACTAGTATATTATTAAATCCTTTGGGTATCTGTTTGGGACATGCACTGATGGGTTTAACCTGTATACTGGGGTTTATAAGGTTGTTCAGCAGTTTAAATTGATAAAAAGAGGTTGAGGACGGATATTACTGATCAGACTAAGCCATAAATCACTTACTTATCTCTTATAAGTATTTTATTACCTTGGAACAGTGTATGGATATAAATATAACTGGGTCTCTGGGTATCAATATCCTCAAAAGAGCTCTTTATTTATAGCTTTTGGAGTCCCAATATTGTCCTTCTGAGGGGTACAGGGGCTCAAAGGGACAGAAACTGAGGCTAGCAGGGTACCAGTGGTATCCTGTCACCTGTTTTTGGTGCTGTAACATGGGTAGCATCTAATTCCACAGGGTATGGGGATTATTCTACTTTATAATTGATGTTTGGACGTGTGAATAACACTAATCTGTCCTTTTTATTTACTATTTAATTAATTATCCTTGGTAAATGTTCCCAGTAAGTTAATAATTTCTTTATTAGACATTTCTACGGATTTTTTGATGTCAGGTGAGTTGTCATTATGTATTAAATAATTGGAGTAAAGTCATGATATTGATTTTACTCCTTATTTTCAAAATTCAGTTGATTTACTAAAAAAATTACTTAAAAATGTAACTCATGGGTATTCATGTAATATTTTTACATCATAAGTTTTTCTTAGTATTTCACAAAAATATTGATGTGCAGAAATTCTCATAAAAGTATATTAAAGTATTTTAATATATTTTTAGAAGTTGCCATTGTCTTATTTTTGACATTCTTGGTACTTTGAATTATATTTAATAAAAAATACTTATAAGGGTTATTTAAGTATTTTTATATAATATTATGTACTTTTAGACTATCTACTTTCCATGGGAACATTTATTACATATGTAGAATGTTCCTGTGTAGGTTGTAGCATGTTTATGTGGTACCGAGTTTTCTCAGGCCTCCTGTCACTTTGTCCACCCATATTCCCGCGGCTGCATACTTTTCAGAGGCCCAGGGCTGCGTACACAAATTTGAAAGAGTGACAGAGCTGTAGCTCAGCCGCGCACGGGTGCATTGGCTTCTGCGGCTGCATGCGGGAATTGTGACAGAACACATTTCCATCTGTAACTCCTAAAATATACACAAAACCTCAATTATGACTGAATTTTAGGTGTGAAACCTATACGTGAAAATACATGTGAAATATTAAGTTTGCCAAAAAGTTCAATAGTGGTGCCGTGGTATTTTGGTCTTTCTTTCCTTAATTATTTAAAAATATAAGGAGTTGGATTTCAAGGGTGGGGTCAGTGAGTGACCCTACCTAATTTTGGGTGGAAAATATATTTTTTCAATAATATTTATGGTTTTCCTACTCCTTCTTAGGTTAATTTTATTATTATTATTTTTATGTTATTTCTGTTACTTTTCCAGCTTGCTCGGTAATATTATCAAGCTGACAGGTTTTCAGTTGTCCTCTTTTTTTGCTGAATACTGCTTAGAGACTGCAGCATTTTATAATTATGGACCCAAGGATCCCAAACCGTCCGTCCGTGCCTCCTCCACCACCACCAAGGCCAGATCCTCCTCCAAGACCAGCTCCTCTGCCGCCATCACCATCACCGGTTCCCAGCTCATCACCGGATCCCAGGCGCGCGCCTTTTCCCATGGTGATTGAGTCCTCACCGGAACCTGCTGCCGCTGCAACCCCTCTGGCCACAACTTCCAAGATCCAGGATATCCCTCTAGTTCTGGCACTTCCCTTGGCAAGTTTTGACGTGATGGTGAACAACGTGGACAAACTACTCTGGAAATTTCTAGCAGTTCCCTATGCGCACCCTGCCAATGCCCAACGCAAAGTCTTGGCAGATTTCCAATCCCTAGCCGCAGAGGCTTGGGCGGACGCGGAGGAAGTGATGATTACTTGGCTGTTGTAGGCTGATTTCCCCCCCTTTTCTTTGTTTCCTACTTCCATTATGTTTTTATCCCCGCGCCTATGCAAAGATAAGGACTTTTTCCGTGCCATCCTGAGCAGCGTTTGGGCTTTGTGAGAAACTTGAGAGAAATAAGGGGTGTGCGCAAGATCTGCGCTTTGAGAGCAACCGGCAAAAGTGAGGAATCCCTACCACTGAGAGTATCCAGTGAGAGTGAGAACATCCGCGGGCAAGATCCGGACTTTTGAGAGCAACCCGCAAGAGTGAGAAGTATCTGCCCAAGGTATCTGGACCGCCCCACAAAAACTGCCACACACTTCCCTTTACCCATCTACAGAACAGAGAGAGTAAAAAGAAAACCAGCTGCACACACACAACCTTGAGAGAGAGAAAGAAAAATAATCTGCCCAAACCCATTTGTACCTTCCATCTAAAAGATAACCAAGAAAACTTAAAAAGATTTTTTTTTAAAAAAAAACACTGACCTGTTGCCAAGCCCGCGCCTTTGCTCATTGACCCACATCTGCTCCGCACCACGTGCTTCCCTAGTTCCCTGAATCATCCGTTGGAAATTGTCCATGCATTTGCTTTGGGAACGCAGGGCTCATCCTTGCGTTGGCGGACCCAGCTTTGCGCCATGCCCTTACCTAAAAGAAACCATCCCTAGCCAGCAATAATTCCAAAAGCCAATCCAGAGAGAAGAAAATAAGAAAAAAAACATTCTGGGGTGTCTAGTTATCCTGGCTGTGAATTGGCTAGAACCCTCACCAAATCCAATCATATCCCTTATTCATCCATTGTTCCCCCCCCCCCCCATCTTGGCTGCTGTCCCCAGCGGTCTGCAGTTGTTTACTACACCGGATGCAAAGCGGGCCCGCGGGCTTGTCCTCAGAAGAAGAATCCATGTTGTCATTCCCCTTGCTATCCAAGCTGGCCGTAAGTTTTCCAGCAGCCATGCTTCCTGTGCTGCTTCCCTACTTCCCACCTGCTGCTCACTAGTCAAATCCCGCATCCACTTGCCCAACCCTTGATTGCAGATTGTGATTTTGAATTGCCCACCAGACAAATATTTCACCGTCAATGCTTTGGTCCTCATCCCTGGATCAAACGTCATTTGCGCTTGGAACCAAAACATGAATTGCCGTCCTAAAATAGCCTCCCCGCAATCAACCAATACAAAAGAAAGTGGTTTACGGACCCTTGCCACCTCAACCTCTTCCTCCTCCACAACCCCATCCAGGCAACATGCTCCGCTGTTAAGTGCGCAAAGCCCCATTGCACATTTCCACCAAACCAATCCCATTTCATCAACCAATCTAGACGGAAGGAGGTTCACCATAGAACCACTATCCACCAGCACCCACACCTTCCTTCCAGCAATCTTCATCAAAACGTAAGCCAGTGGAGTTGAAACTGATTTCATCCCTGCTAGCTCGTGCTCTGCCTCATCCCAAGCCAATTTCACCCATTGCACCATTGGAAAGATCCTTCTGTGTCCGCAATACTTCAGCCCTTGAACCATCTCATCTACTACAACCGGAAACACAGCCGCCAACTCCTTCAGGGTCAAGGGAATATTTGTTTCATTCCCCATCACCCTGCGCACAATTTCCACTGCCTTCTTCTTCCCCACTTGATTCACTGGCCATCCATCCGTTTCTGGAACGCGCGCAATTTGCTTAGGAGCTGCCTGAGGTACCTGTTCCTTGGCATCCACATCCATCCTTTCCACCGCCACTGACTCCTCCATTGCTAATACCCTTACTTCTGCTTCCACGCGCAGTGGTTGCCATACCCCAGGACCAGTGAAGATCCCCAGCAAAGCTTGAGCAGTTACCACTGGTTCCTGTACTTGGATGCGCACTTTCTCCATGACAGTTGGATTCCCAGGTTTGGTGGAGATCCGTTTGCCCGTTGGGAACATGAATCCCATTCCCACCGGTCAAACCAATCCCGCCTTGAGGTCCTTTGTCATGTTATGGCACCCCAACCGCCAATGTCCCTTGTCCCCGCAGTAATTGCATAACCGCAATGTGGGCGGATTCAAAGGCAGAAGCGGTCCCCCAAGGTGAGGGGGCGGATTGCGCAGCCCTGAAAACATTTGACTCAGGAATATTGGTAAATCCTTCATAAATTCTGTCATCTTGCTAACCACAGGCCCGTTGTCAGTGTTGTTGCTGGAGCCCATTCCCTTTTCAAGGGGCCCGCAACTGGAGCTTGTTTTGCTGCTTCTGGATTGTGGGAAGTGGACTTCTTTGGCCCCGTTGGGAACAACCTTGCCATGTCCTCCATCAGTTCCTCCAAGTCCAACTTGCTTTCCACCCCGCAAAAAATGACAAGGATGTCTGGAAGAAGCGCAATACTCCCATCCAATGACCTCTTTACCAGGTTGTTGTTGTACAAGTGCCGCTGCACCCTTGCGCAGAGTTGGGGAATGAGTCCTCCCAAAAAAGCCCTCTTCATTGCGCCCGTCTGCCCCAATATCACCTTGTTCTTTGCCAGGTAGCAATAGATCTGATTGAATGTTGCTACATAATTCCCCAATTGCGCTCACCCGCGCACTCTGCCATTTGCGCTTGCTTCTGCCGCGGCTTGCTCAAAGTCACTTTCCCAAAAACAAGGTTTGTGCCTTCCCCACCTCCCCAAGATTTCCGCCTTCAGTTTTGGCCAATCAAGTTCCTCATACCCTTCCATCTCCTCAACATCCCAAATCTTCTATTTGTCTGTGATGAAGAGGATGATGAGCCATGTCAGCCTCCTGGATGCCAAGGCCCTTGCTATCCTTTAGCTACCAGAGGTGATAGAATAAATAATAAATATATGATTTAATAAATGCAGCAAAAATCCATAAAATATTTGGATTAAGCTTATTACAAGGTTAAGTGATTTGGTTATGGTTTATTGTTTTAAATCAATATGAATAAATTGATTATTAAATATTTTTATAGAGGGGCCACAATTATATTGGGGATCTTTAACAACTCTCTTCAGGGCTTTCAGTATGAAAACACGTATTCCTGGTTACTTTGGGCTCTTTAGTTTAAAGAATATTTTACCCAAAGATAATATGTATATAAAATACACGGTGGAGTGGCAGGGCCTTGTAGCCAAGCTTCCACAACATAGAAAGGATAATAAGACTCACTGGTATATTATTAAATCCTTTGGGTATCTGTTTGAGACGTGAACTGATGGGTTAAACCTGTATACTGGGGTTATAAGGTTGTTCAGTAGTTTTAATTGATAAAAAGAGGTTGAGGACGGACATTACTTATCAGACGTTGCCATAAATCACTTACTTATCTCTTATAAGTACTTGATTACCTTGGCACGGTGTCTGGATATGAATATAACTGGTTCTCTGCCCATCAATATCCTCAAAAGAGCTCTTTATTTATAGTTTTTTGAGTCCCAACATTGTCCTTCTGAGGGGTACAGGGGCTCAAAGGGACAGACACTAAGGCTAGCAGGGTAACCAGGGGTAGCCTGTCATGTGTTCTTGGTTCTATAGCACGGGTAGCATCTAATTCCTAAGGGTATGGGAATTATTCTACTTTATAATAGACATTAGGACGTGTGAATAACACTAATCTGTCCTATTTATGTATTATTTAATTAATTATCCTTAGTAAATGTTCCCAGTACTTTAATAATTATATAAATAGACATTTCTAGGGACATCTTTATGTCAGTTGAGTTCTCATTATGTATTATATAACTTGAGTAAAAGTCATAATATTGATTTTACTCCTTATTTTCAAGTTCCAGTTGATTTATTGAGATAATTACTTAAAAATATAAGTCATGGGAATTCGTGTAATATTTTTACATCATTAGTTTTCTTGGTATGTCACAAAGATATTAATTTCTAGAAATTCTCATAAAAGTGTATTAAAGTATTTTAATATATTTTTAGAAGTTGTCATAGTCTTTTTTTCGACATTCTTGGTACTTTGAATTATATTAAATAAAAAATACGTATAATGATTATTTAAGTATTTTTATATAATATTATGTATTTTTAGACTATCTACTATCCACGGGAACATTTATTACATATGTAGAATGTTCCTGTGTGGGTTGTAGCATGTTTATGCAGTACCTGAGCCTCTCAGGCCGCCTGTCACTCTGTCAGCCCGTAGTCCCGCAGCTGCATACTTGTCAGAGGCCCGGGGCTGCGTACACGACCTTGAAGGAGTGACAGTGCTGTATCTCATCTGCGCGCGGGTGCATGGGCTGCCGCAGCTGCGTGCGGGAATTGTGACAAAACACATTTCCGTCCATAACTCCTAAAATATACACAACACCTCAATTCTGACTGAATTTTAGGTGTTAAACCTATACGTGACAATGTGTGTGAAATATTTAATTGACCAAAAAACTCAATAGTGGAGCCGTAGTATTTTGGTCTTTCTTTCCTTAATTATTTAAAAATATAAGGAGTTGGATTTCAAGGGTGAGTTCAGTGAGTGACCCTATCTACTTTTGGGTGGAAAATCCATTTCCGTAATAATATTTATGGTTTTCCTACTCCTTCTTAGGTAAATTGTATTATTATTATCCTTGTGTTATTTTTTGTTACTTTTGCAGCTTGCTCTGCAGTAGTAGCAAGCTGACAAGCCAAGCCTTATCCAAACCTGTTGCACCTTCCGCATTGGCAATTCTTTGTATTGCGCAAGGAATTGCTCAAGGTACTCAGTGTTGAACCAGATATGAGGATAGTCCTGCGGCCTGATGCAAACAGGCTTGTGATTGGTGCTATTGTTGGAACAAGGGACACCGCATCCCACCCCTGATGAGGGTTGCTTCCAAGAAGCCAGAAGAGGAGTGGGGGTAACGTTAGATGACCCCGCAATGGTCAATGGGTGGTACTGGGACATTACGCTCATTAGTTTCAAGAGACAAGGAACAAAAGATTACTTCCCGGCCAGACCCCCAGATGTGGAATTCAGAAGAGGACTTCTCTTTTAATGGTTCCCAAGTTTGGAAGTTATTGATCCCTTGCATCTGTAAACCCTGAGTGCAACTCTTCACCCTTTGACTGAGAGAAAGAGAATTGAGATCAAAAGATCCTTCCAAAACCTATGATGACCCAATTTGATCCTCCATGATCTCATGTCTGAGCTCCATTGGGGTTGAGGGTGCGGTTTAAGTAACCTCCCCCTTAACCCTAACCTAAGTACAACCAGAAACAAGCAAGAATAATGAAATACAACCCCTAAGCACAGAACCCTAGCCCCAACCCTATCCTTCCCATCCCATAATCCACCACCCATACCCCATATCCATCTGTATTGCCCTCCTGCCATTAATTCCACACATTCTGTCCTTCTCATGACGCAGCCTTTGTGCCGCACCCAACTTGGAGCCCCCTGCGCATGTCCGTATCTGCCCAACGTGCCATTCCAGATATCCAAGATATATCTGCGCAATTCAATCCAAGTCTTGCAACACGCAATCCATCCAATCCAATCCAATCCATCCCGCATCTCCAGATGCTGAGCCCGCAGCGCGACTTGCTGCAGTGAAGCGCGGACCCATTGCTGAGCGCACAGCGCGCAGGCAATTCTGACTTGCGTCTATAAAAGACCACCACACCAGGAGAAGAGATCCTTAAGTACAAAAGATTGGCCTCTTGTGGGCCCATGATACAACATGCCAAAAGCAAAATTTTCCGTCCTAAAAGAGCTCTACAGGCTCTAAAGGCCTTGTTACTTGGTTTGGGCTACATAAGTGATGGAAAAACTGATGATATTTGAGAGGTCAAAAAACTAAGGAAGGGAGAAAAGAGCAACAAAGATTAAAAACAAGCAAAGAGGCCTGAGAAAGGATGACAATTATGAGAAACAACTAAAAGAATACTACCACAGTGACAGGCTCAACAGGTAATCTTTGACCATATGAATTCAGCCAAGAATGAGGAGATGAGAGGACAAGACAAAAGGCAAGACCAGATAAGGACAAGTGTATGGTTATGAAAAGAGCTAATGATCCACCTCTGTGCACAGAAGTACAAGAATTCAGAGACTGAGATCAAGAATTGGAAAGAAGAAGACAAAAGAAAAAAAAGAAGAAGGATAGTGTTGTTTGCACCAAACTGGATCAGAGTTTGAAGCATTGCAAGAATCAATGAGAGTTCAGTTTTTAGGATGATTGGATTTTGAGGATTTCAAGAGATAGTTGGAACAGGAGAGTGATGAGGAGAAGGAGTTGAATGGAGAGGGATAAGAGTAGGGGGAAGGTTTGAAAGGATAGGGAAGGAGATGACACAGCGGTGTCTGAAAGTGAGTAGTCTCAATGGGATAGATAGATAGTCTAATTTGAGAGATAATAACCACTGATTCAGACGTTGGTGACATTCAGATGAACCCCAATCAAGGCGCACAGATGAGACTTTCATTTATCTTAAACAATTAGCCCACATGGCATCAGTCCCTGTACCCTTATGAACAGCCTATTCCCGTCATTTCTGGTTTTTCCACCCTTATGGGGCTGAACCAGCCCCTTTTCTGTTCAATCTCCTGGCAGGTTTTCTGTTAACACCAGCCCTGTTACCTCACATGCTGGCTGGTTGCCTCATGCAACCAGCCCCTGGCCATAAAAATGTCCAGGTGGGACCCAGGACACACCTGTGTTTGGTCTCAAACACACTTGGGGGGGGGGGGTGCAACCAGCATCCATGCTGTCCCCCCCCCCTCTTTCTCACAAATCCCTCAAGGGGGCAGTCAAATACCCCTAAAAGGTCCCTGGAGGTTGACACCCCCAGGGTGTTATCAAAGGAAGGTGGGCTGGGGGGTGGTCAGATCCCCCTTGGAAGAGGGCTCCTTGCGCTTTGCTGGTGGGAGGGTGATCAGGTTGCCTTGTTGCAACTGGCCCAGCCACTCCATCTGGGTGGGAGGGTGATGAAGTCCCCCCCCCCCTGACTGGTTGCCTCTTGCAACCAGTTTCTGGCTGTTTCAACCCAGCCAGCCATCCCCTTCCCCCTTGAAATGGCAAGCAAGGGGAGGAGTAGGAGCCGGGGCTTGCGGCTCCAACCATTGGCCCTTGCCAACAGCCCAGCACCTCTTTGCGCCGCGCAGGGTGCCTTGGCCACCGCGGTGGCCCCAATCAAGTCATCAGGCCCTGCGTGGGCCCTACCAAGGGATAAAAGCAGCCCCAAGCGGGCCGCAACATGGGCAGCCACCCCAAGCCCAAAACACAGATTAATTGTACTTTGGCAGGCCAGCCTGTCTGGCTAATTATGTCCAAAATAAACCTTGGGCCCAATAATTCCCATAAAAGCCCATTGGTCTGTATTTGCCCATACACCCCACCAGGGCCATTAGGGCTTGTGTACCAATAAGCTTGTTTCCCCTGTTTTGAGGCCAGTTTTCCCAAATCCGTGACATCCACACAGGCCTGTGTGTTTGGTGTAAGTGTCCAATGGGCCGCAGGAGCCCATATGTGCATCCCATTTTGATTAAACTTATATTTATCACACACGTGAGTGCATACGTATTTTAACACAACCATCTCCTCCACCTTTACCGGTGCAATTGCTGCCAGCTCCTTCAAGGTTAGGGAAACCGGGTGATCCGTTTGGCAAATCCTCCTTGCTACTTCTCCAGCCCTCCTTCCAGATCCCCCCACTTTAACTAGCACTGCCTTCCCCAGAGATTTCGCTGGAGTAGGAACATCAATGTCCATCCTCCTCTTGTTGGAGTGGACCGCCCTTACCTCCGCCAAAATATCCAGGAGTTTCCAAGTCAAGGTAAATGTGTACCCTGCCAAAGTCATTGCCTCCTTTTTCTCCTCTGCTTCTGCTTGAACAAAATATCTTGGAAAGGGCCTATCTGGTAGGTCTGGGATAGCTTCTCCAGAAGGGTAAAAACACCCCCTTCCATCAGTCTTAAAAATCTTATTTTGCACATTGCGGTGACAAATTTGGTACACCTCAAGAAAAGAAAGCAAAAATTTGAAAATTTGAAAGAAAAAATTATGAAAGGGTGATGATAAATTCATGGCTCCAAATGTGTGGTAGTCTTTTGGGGCCCTACAAGGCCCATTTGAGCTGTGGGGGCCCATAGACAACTACAAAGGGCTGTTCCAAACATATGCAACCCCAGGGGTTGTATAAGAGCCATTTATTCCCCAGAAATGGAAATTTTGAGCTATTTAACCCCATACACTGCTTGAATCTGCTGTTTTTGGGGATGCGGGACTCCCCCAAAGTCATGCCAGAATTTTGGGCACCCCCTGGAACACAATTGGGTTCCCTCAACCCAAATTTTGGATCAATGTATACTATGTGGGACAGTTGGACCATACCTAGCAATACCAAAGCAAAATTAAATTGAAATAAAATTGAAATCAAAGTGAAACCAAAGTGAAATCAAATGAAGTATCCTAGATATTAAATTGAAATTTTACACATCTTTGTTAACTCAAAAGTGAGCAAACTTTGCGGTTTTTCATTTGAAAGTTGGATTGAAAACTGAAGTAGCATTTCAATTTTTTTGGCTTATGGGAACAGTGGCAAGCCCTCCTTGTGACATGGCTTTGTTGAAGGACTACATCAATAGTGTGGTTAAAAAAGCTTTGGAAAAAAAGGATTTGGTTAATGAAACATTGGAAGCCCCAATTGCATCCTCATCTAGGGTGAAAATTGAGGAACAAAATGTTTCATAGTTGGATTTGACCTCTAGTCCTGAGTAAAATTTTATTTTACTGAGGTCTTTGCCTGATTTAATTTGATCAAAACTAATTCAGGGATTGTAATTATGAAACCATGAATCTATGAATCTATGACACCTATGAAACTATGACAATAACCAATTAATGTTTACTAGTGTTGGAATACTTCCCTTATTTTTTTCAATACTATCTCTATATCTTCCTACTCTTCCACCTTCTATCTTTACTACAATCACATTCATTACTATTGAGCACTGTCATCCCCACCATTATTCAACATTTTCTACCAATCCATTTCATCTCTATCAATCACCATCACCATGGCCATCACCATCACCATCACCATCACCATCACCATCACCATCACCATCACCATCACCATCACCATCACTATCACTATCACCATCACTATCACCATCACCATCATCATCAGCTTTACCATCACCATTACCATTACTATCACCATTACCATTACCTTCATCATCATCATCATCATCATCATCATCATCATCATCATCATCATCATCATCATCATCATCATCATCATCATCATCATCATCATCATCATCATCATCATCATCATCATCATCATCATCATCATCATCATCATCATCATCATCATCATCATCATCATCATCATCATCATCATCATCATCATCATCATCATCATCATCATCATCATCATCATCATCATCATCATCATCATCATCATCATCATCATCATCATCATCATCATCATCATCATCATCATCATCATCATCATCATCATCATCATCATCATCATCATCATCATCATCATCATCATCATCATCATCATCATCATCATCATCATCATCATCATCATCATCATCATCATCATCATCATCATCATCATCATCATCATCATCATCATCATCATCATCATCATCATCATCATCATCATCATCATCATCATCATCATCATCATCATCATCATCATCATCATCATCATCATCATCATCATCATCATCATCATCATCATCATCATCATCATCATCATCATCATCATCATCATCATCATCATCATCATCATCATCATCATCATCATCATCATCATCATCATCATCATCATCATCATCATCATCATCATCATCATCATCATCATATCATTCTCCCCATTAAGCTAGGCAACTATGCCTGAGGTCCTTGTTGCTCCTCTTAAAATAGGCTTTCCTTCCCCATCTCATATCCTGACAAGGTGGTGTCTTGTCAATTATTCTCAAAATCTCATATCTCTCATACCCTCTTCTCAATTCTCATAAATCTCTGAAATGTTGATTTGTCTCAAATTGGTTCCTAAATTTGTAAGTTAAGGTGATGTGTTGTCTTTTTGATGTTCATATTCTGTAACTAACAAATTGAGTTACCTTTATCTCTAACTTACTTTTTCCATTAAATAACTACTCATGTCTCAGGCCCCCTCTGGGGCTCTCTAGTTGTCACTAACCTTCTGTCTTAGGCCCCTTTTGGGGGTTCTCTAGTTGTGCTTAAATACTGGTCCTTCCTTGGGACCATGAATGAAAAATCATCTGATTACCAGACAATCAAACCAGAGTGCCCCTTCCTCCTCTTCAGATCAGTTCCACTTGACTATAAAAGTATTTTCCCCTTTCCCTTGGCTCTTTGAAGCCTTTTTGTTACTTCTCATTTGGCTCTTCAGTAGCCCACCATAGTCCCTCTTTCACCAAATACCCTTGGCTCCTCATCTTAAACTTTTCAACTAGATCCACTTGAACCACCTCCTGTGAGAGACTTTCCTACTAGGGAAGAGGTGCAAAACTATTTTCAAACATGGGATATGAAGCATGGTTATTCTCTGACGGTTTTTAACTCAAAGAAAGATAAATATGTGGATTTGGCCTGTGATCAACATGGTTCCTACTGGTGGCAACTCCTTACCAAACGGTCTTGGAAAACTCACACAAGTAAGGTTGGGTGCAAGTTTTTAATTCATTCAAGTTTCACAAAGGCAGACCCCTTTTGGAAAATCTCCTAAAAAGAAAATCAAAATAACCATCAACCATCAGAAAATCCCTCTCTGCATCCTCAACTGAGGAAAATCACTGGAGTAGCCTTAGAAAATCTAATAGAAGGCATGAATGATGGGCTCAATATGTTTCAACTTAAGAGAAAATTGAGCAAGGTTGATGGTGGAAATTATTTTGATGACCAAACAATCTATAACACTAAGCAAAAGCTAGCGCTTGAAGAACTGAAGGGTAAAAGTGTTATGGGCATACTCTCCAAACAGCTTGAAGAATCAAGTTGGATTCATAGATCAAAATTCAGTAGAGAGGGTCACTTGGAGGCCCTATTCTTGGCCCACCCAGATTCATTAAAGCTTTTCAAACAATTCCATCATATTGTTATCTTGGATTGTACTTATAAAACAAACAAGTACAAAATCCTGCTATTGGATGTTGCAGGAATGACGGCCAACCAGAAAACTTTCACAAAAGCTTTTTTTTCTCATAAAAAAAGAAATTTTACAGTTCTACAGTTGGTCTTTAAATGCATTAAATGAGTTGGATTATTACCCTGGGAGACTTCCAAAAGTCTTTGTCATGGACTGTAAAAAAACTCTGATTTGTGCAATGTAATCTAGTTTCCCAGAGTCATCAATACAATGTGTCACTTGGCACTTTTCTAAAAACAAACTAGCAAACTGTAAAGGGCACTTTTTTAATGATGTTGAAGGATGGAAAAGGTTTCAGACTCTATGGGAAAAGTATGGGGCCTCAAAGATCAAGGAGGAGGCGGGGTTCAATGATGTGGAACTCAGAGTAGGTCAAAATCACTGCTTCTTATTCTTCCTATTTTTGGGTTCTGACCTTTTGACTTGTATAGTGTTTCTTGAAATAATATGAGGATGCACTTGAGTATATGGAAAATAAAATTTTCCCTATCAAAGAGACATTTGTAACAGTGTGGACTTGTATAAACCCAGATTTTTTAAACAAAACAACATCTTGGGTTGCAGGGGCCCATGAGACTCTCAAACAATTCCTTGAAAACTCTTTTGTAAACCTGTTGGATGTTTGGAAAAGCCTTGATGGAACAGTTTTGAATCAAATTAAATTGGTTCATGCATCACTTTATAACTCTAAAATTAAGTTAGGGACAGTTCTTCCACCTGAACTGTTACCATTGGGTTACAAATTTTCTTTGGAGGCAATTCATCATATTAGGGAACAATTTGAGAAATTAAAACGTGATCATGATGGCAAAGTGTGCACCAAGTCATATTCCAAGACTATGGGTTTTCCCTGTTCACACCAAATAGGTGACCATCTAGCATTCATAGGATCCGTGGTAACCAAAGATTTTCATCCTCAGTGGATGTTGGACTATGACCCTTGCAGTTCTAGTTCTGTAAGTTGGCTTAAGTTGGATTGTTCAAGTTGAATTGTTCAAATCAATATGTGATTAATGCTTTTTGATTAATGATTCCTAATTCACTAATGGTTGATCCTTTTGAATTTTTCAAGTGCAATGTCAATGAAATGCTAAGCATTCCTCAGTTATGTGACAAATTGAATGAAATGATCTTGGAATCTCCAGATCATGAGCAAAGTGGCCTATTGAAGTATATCATTCAGAAGATTACCAAATATTGATTGAAGCTAAGACTTGGACCTAAAGTCTTTTGATTAAGTAGGGGCAGGCCAAAATTGAAAGATATGAAGAAAGAACCATCTTGGTTTGAGAATGTTGAAAAACAACTCAAGGGGGAAAAATGGACTAGAAGGGCTCCAAACAAGATAAGATGAAAGATTTTAAGTCTTTTCTTTTGGGAGTCTTTTATTTTGGGATATGTTCATCTTTTTTGGTTTAATGAACTTAGTTACTAACTAATGATAAATTTTTAGTCAAATTTGGCAGAATCTGAATCTGAATTTCATAGTTCAGAGGAAGATACTGAAAGTAAATTGGGATCACTTAATTTGGAATCAGAATCCTCTTCAGAGGAAGGGAACAAGCAGAAAAGCTCAACCAGAAGCTCATCTTTGGTGAGTATTCATTTAATGGATCTGATTCAAGAAATGAATACTAAGTTGGTTTTCATGATAGGAACCAAACATGAAATACCTCAATCAAATATCCAAGAAATTCCATAAGTTCTTGGGTGAGGTTGGGGATCCAATTGGAGATGGGAATTGCAGATTTAGAGTCATTGCTAAATCTCTTGGTTATGAAAAACATGGTTGGTTTAAATTTGGGAATGAAATGATTGAAACATTAGAGAAACATAAAGCATGCTACATTAAGATGCTTGGTGGTGCAAATTAGGTTGAAAAGATTAAACAAAGACTTGATGTTGAAGACATCAATTAAAAGATTCCCTCCTCAAAATGGCTGGCTAAATTAGATATGGGTCAAATCATAGCAGACACATATTCCAGACCTATATGTTTCATTTCATTGGAGTCATGTGATAGTTATAATTCAATGCAAAATGGTGTTACTGATCAATCAGATCCAATGTTCATTTCCTTTTTAAATAATAACCACTTGGTTCTATTAGTAATTGAGGGAGAAATGATTCCAATCCCACCCATTGTAGCAAATTGGTGTTCCTTGATTTCTAAAAAAAAAGCCTCTGGTTGGGTTGATCATCTAAAAGATCAACTGAAAATGTATTCTAGATTATAGAGATTATAGACTTTGACTTCATTTCATCATTGGGTTTCATATAAATTGTAATTCTAATGCAGCTAATGAGTTCTATTAATATAAAGGGTTATCACATTTTGAACTTCATGATGTTGATTGTTTTTAGTTAAGATCATTATATTGAGTGTTTTGAATGAGATTTTAATGGTAATTCAGTTTAACTTGTGTTAAGCTGATCCCATCCCAAGCTTAAGATATATTCCATCACAAGCTTAACTTATGTTAAGCTTGGGATCGGATCAGCTTAACACAAGTTGAACTTGTTTTTTTTTTTTTTTTGGTTTTTTTACTTTAGGGCTGGTCAAAAGACTTTTATTTTCTTTTTGGAACTTTTACTCAAGGGCTGGTCAAATGATTTCTTGTATTTTTTGCCTGGTCAAAAGACTGTTTTTTTTGATTTTTTTGAGTTAAGATCATTATATTGAGTGTTTTGAATGATATTTTAATGGTAAGTCAGTTCAACTTGTTTTAAGCTTATCCCATCCCAAGCTTAAGATAGATTCCATCACAAGCTTAACTTATGTTAAGCTTGGGATCGGATCAGCTTAACACAAGTTGAACTTGTTTTTTTTTTTTTTTTTTTTGGTTTTTTTTTTTTTTTACTTTAGGGCTGGTCAAAATACTTTTATTTTCTTTTTCAAACTTTTACTCAAGGGATGGTCAAATGATTTCTTTTATTTTTTTGCCTGGTCAAAAGACTGGTATTTTTTTTTTTTTTTTTTTTTTTTTTTTTTTTTTTGGTTGGTACTCTTACTTTAGGTCTGGTCAAAAGACTTGTTTAATTTTTGGTCCCTTTTATCTTTGGGCTAGTCAAGTTGAACTTACTTTAGGGCTTTTCAAGTTACTTTTATTTTTTTGGTGTTTTTACTTTAGGGATTGTCAAGTTACTTGTCTTTTTTTTTTTTTGTTGTTGTTTTTAGTTTAATAGGGCTAGTCCAGTTACTTGTGTGTTTTTTTTTGGGGGGGGGGGTCTTTTCACTTTAGGGATAGTCCATTGGATAGTCCCAGTTTTTTTTTTTTTTTTGTTTTTATTTATTTATTTATTTTTTTTTTTAACCAAAAAATCAACATCTTTTGATTTCTTTGATTTTTTGGTTGATTCCTATTTTTTGAAAGGTTTATTTGATTCATGGGTTATGTTAGTGCCCTTTCATTCCTTTTTTTTTTTTTTTTTTTTTTTTGGCTCACCGCAGTCCGGTTGGGTGTGGGATGCCACATGACTACATTTGAGCTGTGTACAACTCCACATGGCTTGAATTTAGTTGTGTGGGATTCAACATGCCGGCGGACCAGGGTGGGTTGACCACACAACTCTTTGAGCCATGCAGGGTTGTACATGGCTCGGATTGGACCGTGTGGCGTGCGACATGGCCCTTTTTGAACCGTGTGCAGGGCTCAATGAGCTGTGAATTTAACATTTCCCAAAAAAATATATATATTCATCGTTTGTTAGTTTTATCCAATTGACTTGTGAACTGATCATCTGATTCCCTATTATTGATAGATCCATGTCAAAGTAAAAAGAAAAAGAACTATTGGATGAAGTGAAGGCACGGATTTTGGGGATGTACAAGGGTGGAATGATGGGTAACCAGATCAGTGAGAAAAATTGACACTCAATCAATACTCAATCTCTAGCCTTCTAAAACAATATAACCAACCAGGGACTGTTGAAAACCAAGAGTGATTGGGTTGGCCATCAAACCTGATGAGTTGGGGTGTTTGGCAGCTCGGTTGTGTCTTGAGAGGCAAGAGAAGGTCTGAACCAAACAAACTGTCCGATTCGATTGTGACCAAAGTCTTGACCAGGACAATCTGCCGATCTGCCCGTCAACAGGGCTATCACTGCTGAGGTTCTGCAAGGAAACCCATTCCTGAATGGATCCCACAAGATGTGGTAACTTTCTCTTGCTTGGGAAGATCTCCATTGGATGATCAATGATTGGATGGAGGTCATCTGGACCCATGAATCCTCCTCAGAATTCGGTAAGAATATCCAGCAAGTCAATGTGTGGCAAGTCCCCGATGAGAATTTTGAATCGACCGGCCTTGCTCCCACATTCAAGAGTGGTCAAACAACCATGATGATGTGGGTTGCTTTCATGGGTGGTGAAAGCACCTCTCTGATGGTCTTCATGCCTCCCAAAAGAAGCTTGGAAAAAAGAGTTCATGGAAACTGCTGATGATGTTGGTGCTTTGGGGTCATGGCTTTCAACCATCAAGATCCCATCCTGGTGGAAGACAGTCCTGGAGTTTCACAAGGCCAAAGTTTTCCAAAACAAAAAAAAAAAAAAAGAAAGAAAAGAAAAGAAAAAAAAGAAAAAAAGAAAAGAAAAGAGTGGTAAAAACAAACGAGAAAGGCCTCGAAAGACTAGGATGGCCAGCTCCATCACCAGACCTCAACCCGATCGAGAACGTTTGGCAACTCATGAAGATCGATATCCAGAAATCATACCGACCAAAGTCCCTGGATGAGGTGGAGAAGGCCCTCAAGAGTGCCTGGGATGATTTTCCAAAGCAGCAACTCATCCGTCTCATTGAAAGCATGCCTGAACAAGTGAAGTCAGTCGTTCAAGCTCATGGTGGTTCTACTCAATGGTTAGAACTGCCTTTTTTTTTCACTTTTTTTTTATTTCATCTTCCTTCCCTTCATGATCCCCTATCAATCCTTACCAAGCATCCAACGATCGTCATCGTTCAATTCTTTTCAATCTTTTTTTTTTTTTTTTTTTTTTTGCAATTCATATACAAAAAAAAACCATGATCCGATCTAGGATTTCCTCCTTTGTAAAAAAAAAAAAAAAAAAAAAAAAAAAAAAACAATTATTGATCATCATCATCATCAATTTTTTTTTTTTTTTTTATTGGTTGGCTTCGAATCAAACAAATCGATGGCTTGTAAATAACTGAAACAAGAGAAACCATCATCACTCGATTTCGTACTTCTTCTCTCTTTCTTTGAAGTCAAGAAGAACCACCAACGTCACAAAAAAAAAAAAAAAAGAAAAGAAAAGAAAAAAGAAAAAAGAAAAAAGAAAAAGTAGAAAAAAAAAAAAAAAAAAAAAAAAAAAACCCCACAATCAGTGGGACGACTCTTGTCCCCTCCCGTATGTACATACACAACAGAACAGATCGTGCGTCAATGAGTGGATGATGAGAAAGTAAGTATCGAATACGAGAGAGACTTCCCGTCTTGCTCCGTCCCACCAATCGACCAAGCCGGGTGATCTCAGGCGCTGAGAACTGTGGTCACTTTGACGGTTAGGATCGGATGGGACCGGGTCGATGGCCGATCGAGTTGCGAGGACGATGGGTCCAAGTCGATCGTCGGGTCGGACCGAGGAGGTGGCCCATCCAGCGCTCCTCTTGGTCCGTCGATCTACCTCTACTTCTCACTCGTGAGCCAGGTCGAAGTGTGGGTGATGGTGACGAGATCGAACTTGAGGGTATAGTCTGATGAACCATCTTGCTATTCAATTTTTTTTTTTTTTTTTTTTAGTCCTAGAATGATTTTCATCGTGGCTGTTCAGGCTCCTCCTCCGTTTCCTTTGCTCTGGTTTTAGAAAAGTTAACTTATTGAGGTCAATGGGATGGATCGATTCAAGAATCTTAGCCTTCAACCAGTCTGGGTTTGGTTCTCTCTCTCTCTCTCTCTCTCTCTCTCTCATATGTGATTCCAACCTTTCCTCTTCACACAGATCGAGTCCACCCAACTCGACTCCAAGGCATAGATAAGTATGTAAGTTTCATCCCCTCACAATCACCAACACGCTCGAATTCTTCAATCAATCAAAACAGAAAGAGAGAGAGAGAGGGAGAGAGACGCTGATACACGAATTCTATGGAGGATGGAGCAGCCCGCGAGGTTAAGTGTTTTTTTTTGGGGGGGGGGAGATGAATGAAATGAGCAGCAATAGAGCGGGAAGGGGGGGGGGGGGTCCTGACTCCAAGACACACTGGGATCGAGAGGGTGGTGGAATAGTCTAGAGAGTAAGGAGATAGGGAGGGAGGCAAGGACCCCCGTTGGGATGAAAAAAAGAGAGAGAGAACAAACAGAAAGAATCCCCTCGGATGGATGTGAGTGGATGAGGGGGTTGGGGCTTGCTAAGCGACCACTTGTTTAGATTTGCCCTTATCGAGCTTCGAGATCGAGCCACCGCTCGAAGCAGGAGGGAGGGTAGGATGATGAAGAGAGGAGGAAGAAGTGAGATTGAATTGATCCTGAATGGTACGATAGTGATCGAGTTCCTTGGGACTGATCGAAGGACGAACGGACTGGATGGCGATCGAGAAATCGGCTCGATTGACGTGATCGTCATCGTCGTCACCATCATCATCGAGGGGTGATGATGATGATGATCGATCGATCGATCGACTCGACTCTAGCCTCGCGATCTTTCGCATCAAGCTGGCCATCAGAGCCTCGGAACAGATCGAATAGAAATCCGCACCGGTCAGGGTGGGAGTCGGAAGATGATGAGCGTTCGAGGTGATCGACTCGAGCTGGGTCGAGGATGAGCTCGAGAGGCTATCGATCAGCCAATCAAAACTAACATCCTTCGACAGTTTGAACTTTCGAGTCAACGACCTCAAGATCTCGATCTTCTCCTCTCGACTACTCGGGATCCCCAAGTAGATCAACTTATCGAATCGACCTGGCCTCAATAACGCAGGATCCAATAGATCCGGTCGATTCGTCGCACCAATGACGACCACTTCCCCACCACCACCACCACCACCACCACCACCAATACTACTTGGATCTTGAGTTGGGTCGCTCGATTGGGAGCTGGTGGTAGTGGCAGATCCGGATGAGATACCATCGAGTTCGGCCAAGAGTTGACTGACGATCCGATCCATGACCCCACCACTATCACCTTGATTACCCCTCTTGGGGGCCACACTATCCAACTCATCGAAGAAGATCACACAGGGCCTAGCACCTCTTGCCCTCTCAAACACTCTCCTGACGTTCGCCTCCGATTCACCAATGTACATGTTTAACAGTTCGGGTCCCTTGACGCTGAAGAAATTCAAACCACACGAGGTGGCGACCGCCTTGGCCAGAAGCGTCTTACCCGTCCCCGGTGGTCCGTACAACAACAATCCCGATCGTTTCTTCAATCCACTCGCAAATAGTTCTGGGTGTTGAATCGGTAGTTGGACGGTCTCGAGGATCTCCTCTCGAACTTTGGATAAGCCACCGATATCCTCCCAGCTGACCTTGGGGATTCGAGGAGCCCCAATACTCTGGGAGTATTCTGATCTCGCCTTGGCAAGCGCCTGATCGAAATCCTTGGCCATCAATTGAATCCCAGCACGAATCATGTCATCGACCGTAAGGTTGGCTTCGAGCGCACGAGTGACCGCTGACATTCGAGCTCGAGTGATCAGATGAACTAAATCCTTAGCGACCAAACCAGCCGTTTCGAGTGCGATCGATTTGAGATGGACATCCGGTGCAACTGACTCTCGACTCAAGAGTTCGTGTAGGATTTCCAATCGTTGAGCCTCGGAGGGTGGATCGATGAGGAATTGAGTCTTGAAGAGACCTAGAAGGTTTAAAGGGAGGGCATCCAACCGAGAGGTCGTACCCACAATGATTAAGGGCAGATGATCGACCGGATGGGATTCTAGCTTCGAGGCCTTCTTCCTCCTGGCCTCATCAAAACAGTCCTTCAAGACTCCGACGACACTGGGCAACTGACCACCAGATTCCAAGGTTTGGGACTTTCTGGCCAGTCCTTCGAGATGACGTAATAGGACGACACACGGGACCGATTGAAGGGCTCTCTCGAACCTGGCCTTGAGAGTAGCGGAAGTCTTGAGTTCGGTTTCACCCAGGAGATCGAAGCAGTTGAGATCGAGGAGATGGAAGCCGGTTGATTCGGCGACTCGGTTGATGATGGTCGCTTTACCGGATCCTCTGGGACCACTGATCAAGATCGTTAGGTTGAGATCATAATCCTTCGAATCGATCCTACTGGCGGCCAAGAAGTATTCGTAGAGTGATCTGTCGACTGATCGAGAGTTGACGGGTGAGTTTGGGGGGGATGAGTAGAAGAGTGGCGATAAACCATCTAAGGGGGGGAGGGGGAGAGAAATCGAGGTCAAAAGTGTGACAAAAAAAAAAACCAAATTGAGGAGAGGATGATGTGTGGACTGGTAGAGCCAGATGAGGGAACGGGAGAGTTTGAATGTACCTATTCCTAACCAATTCCTGACGTCGGGTACGAAACCAAACTCGAGACCGGTTTGAACGAGTTTAGTGACTTTGGGATCGACGATTCCACCCAACAATCCATCCTCGATCAGTTCGTTGACTCGTTGGAGATGAGGGATCGGGATCTCATCGAGGGCTCGGTCTGTGGTAGAGCATAGTTCGAGGTCGGATACTTTGAAGTGGATGATCGTGGTCGGATTGGAGGTGATGGTAGATGGTAAGACGTGCCTAGGAGGATGGCCGGGGTAGAGGTAAGGAGGAGGGTTAGTGATCGAGTTGAGGAACCACGAGGAAGGGGGGAATGGGAGGGTGTACTAACTCTGGATCTAGTTCATCCGACGAGGGATCGGATACGTCGGTGAACCGAGTAACGATCTGATCGATCGGAATGGGGATCAGATCGTGGGGGAGAAGTGGACGAGGATGGGATTCGAAGAATTGCCTGAGGGCTCGTAGGGATTGAGGTTGGTATGACTTGATGAGAGCTTGAGGGGAGGCCGATCGAGCTAGGGTGAGGGATCTGATGGTGGGTAAGATCTGATCGAGCCTTAGTTCGGGGTCGAGAGCGGTGGGGGAGATGGAGATCGGAGGTAGGGATGGTTGATGATCGATGGCTCGGATGGCGGAGGAATAGGAGATCGTGCCGATCAAGTTGAAGAGTAGGATGGGTGATAGAAGGATGAGGTTGGATGAGTTAGGATGGATCGAGTTGAGATCGGGATGATGGTCGGCGGTGTAGAGTTTGATCAAACGATGATGCTGATGGGTGGTGGTGGTCGAGAGTAGGACCCAATCACCACTCTGAACTCCGATCTTGATCGAATCGATCGATCGTACGAATCCGATTAGATCCGAGTCGAGGGTCGAGGGGGGATGATTGAGATGGAGGAGTGAGGAGGAGGGGCAAGTTAGGGGTAATGGATGAAACGAAGGGGGGCCTAGGAGGGTCGAATGAGCTAGTAGGTCGATCTCGATCTCGATCTCCGTAGGCTTGCTGGGAGTGAGTTGAGGTTGATGGTTTGAATGGATGAAGGTGAGAGTAGTCTGAAGGGGTGAATAGATACCTTGTAGGACGGGTTCGGTGAGTAAGATGTCGAAGGGATGATGAGGGGATTGATGAAACCTATCGGCTTGTCGGATGATTTGAGATCGAGTGAGGGTTTGAATGATTTGGTCTTGATGATGATTTGGTTGATGAATGGATCTGATGATGATGGATGATAGGATGATAGGATGATGGATTGAGGATGGATTGAGGATCAGATGGAGTTGGTTGGGATGGGATGGAAGATGGTCTAGATCGAGTTTGGATCGAATGAGTTGAAAGTTGAAAGAGTTGGTGTAGAGGATATTGTTAGGAATCGATTTGGATGGGATACTTGAACTCAAGTCGAAGATGATAGAAGAAGAAGAAGAAGAAGAAGAAGATGGATGATGAAACGAGACGAGGGTTGTAGCCTTAGATGAGAAGGAGTTGTTGGATGATGATGATGATGATGATGATGATGATAGTAATAATGATCGATGGAGGTAGGAGGGTAAGATCCAATCGTGTTGTTGATCGAGGATGGATGATGTAGATGAGGATGGGATGGTGAGGATGAAGATGGGGATGAGACTTCTTTCTTCTTTCGTCATCCTCGTTCGTTCGTTCGTTCGTTCGTTCGTTCGTTGGTTTCTTTAATCCTCTTCTTCTTGGGTCTCTTCTATTATCCTTCTATCCCTCAACTTCCTCATCCTCAGTACTCTCTCCATCGTACCCAGTCCATCCTTGATCATCACCACCATACATCCCCCGATCGTATTCCTCCACCACACCGGGTCTTCATCTTCTTCCTCCTCCACCGCTTCGAAGATCCATGAGCCCAGCGCTTTCCTGCCTACTCCTACTCCTCCTCCTCCTCCTCCTCCTCCTCCTCCTCCTCCTACTCTCCCACCGCCATCCTCGATAGCCTTCAATCCTAGTATCCGCCTCATCCAACCCCGATTCCTCGAGCTCATCAACAGCATCCTACCCGCTATCGACCCGATCCCTGGCCAGAGTAATGCCTCCATCCCCATTCGAATCACCGACCGGAGACTGCTGTAGTCGACGACCAGCTCGGCCTCGACACCTGCCTCGGCTCCCAAGTTCTCTCCTTCCTCTTCGGCCTCCTCTTCATCCTCGACTTGCTCTCCTCCTCCTCCTCCTCCTCCTCCTCCTCCTCCTCCTCCGCCTCGAGCTCGACCTCGACCTAACTCCAACTGACCTTCCATCATCCCTCCTCCCCATCCGACCATCCGATCCTCATCACTCAGACCCACGTACTCTCGCCTGAGGATCGATCGACTGATTCTTCCCCACACGATTCCCCATCCTATCCTCAACCAGGGTATCAGGCATAACGTCAGTCCCGGTGAGGGCGGATAGAGCCTCTCTAACTCGATCGACCCTCGACGATCCTCCCAACTCAAACCCCACTTTCCTCCAACGTCGGATCCTAGTCGAGCCTGAAGACGACCCAGTTGATGATGATAACCACCACCACTACGACTACCACGTCGAGCGAGTTCAGGACCAGCTTGGATCCCAAGTGATCCCATGTTGGAGAGGATGAGCGAGATCGGTAGGAACGGGAGGAGGGAATCGAGTTGTTTGGTCCGACTCAGGATCAGGATCGGTCCGACCAGACTGAGTTGAAAGAACTTGATCAAGTTCAAACCACGTCCACCACCACCACCGTGATTCCGAGTGAGATCGGATGGATGGTGGTTGGAGATCCATCGATTCCATCTCGTGGATCCTAGGAAACACCTAGAAGCCCATAGACCGTAGGAGGAAGTGGTGACACCTAAGCCTAGGAGTAAGAAACCGAGTGCCGACCAACTGATGAGGGCCGTGTAGGGCCGCTTGAGACGATGGATCAAACTGAGTAGGGTCGAATCGGGTTGAAGGATTTGATAGATCGCCGAACATTGGGGACACTTGACGGGCGTGAGGAGGGGTGAGGAGACCGTAGGAGGGGTGGGATGAGTGAATTGGTAGGTCGTGATCCAAGCGAGTAGACACTGTACGATCGGAGGGAAGGATGAGAGATGATGAGTGATCTGGGATCTGATGATAGGTAGAGATCGAACTGACGCTCTCGTGAGCCACCAAGGAGCACCGACAGGCTCTGACCCATTTCTTCTTGCTCCTCCTTCGATCCTGGGCTTGATTTGGATCTGGCCGAGGTACTTGATCCTGTTCTAGTTGTTCATCATCATCCTCGTCGTCATCGTAGCAAATCCAACACTTCCTCCTCCTCGATTCGGACGATCGACGATGATGATGGTGAGGGGTTGAATGATTGGAATCGGTTGGATGGGGTTGAAGGATCGAAGGTGAATCGTGGTGATGATGATCATCGTCCTTGGTGGGTTGGATGGTCGTACCACGAAACATGAGCGAAGGATGATGGGATGAATGATCGCGGATGGATGGAGGAGGAGGTAGATGAGGTTCGAATGGGATGATGGGTTGATGGTCCGATCGTATCATTCTCGGATTCGATGATGATGATGATGATGATGATGATGATGATGGCTCGGATGGGGTTCGATGTGGATGAGGGAAATCGGATGGGAGGTGGGAGGTAGTCTGGATGGAAGTGGATGAATTGGAGATCGGATCGAGAGAGTGATCGGTGGATGGTTCTTGATCGGTGATCGATGTAGGAGAGTAAGATGGTTGTAGATGATGATGTGATGGGTTGGACATGATGAGAAGGAGTGAGAGTTCCTATATCTGACTCGAATCGAGAAGATGGTCGTTCGATTTTTGATTAACTCTTGAGATTCGAATCTCGATCGATCGATCGATCACTGGTTGCTTGGTCTATCTCCCTCCCCTCCGGCCGATGTGGATCTTAACCAGAGTTCATCATGAGATCTCTCCAAGTGAGAGTTCGACTCGAGTGAGTGAGTTGAATCGAATCGAATCGAATCCAATCGAATCGAATCGATCAATTACGTTGACTCTAGGTTTTCGTGCTCGATGACCATCGATTCGAATGTTTCTCCTCTTCGATCGATGAAAATTAAAGGTCGATTGACTACTCTTGTTTCATTCTCATCGAGACTAAAAAATTTGGAGGAACAAACACACTAACTTACCTTCCCAGCCTCGGGCCTGGGTCGACGCCCCTCCCACGGCCCACGTGGAGATGGACACTGCTGGCCCATTTGGGCTAAAATAGTCCCAAATGGGCCATCTCAGGGGGGTCATCAGGGGTACCTAGGCAACCACCACCCCTGGACCACATTTGAGTGCCTTCGAGCCAACGTTGGGGAGGTAGCATACCTTGTGGGATAACTTGACCAGAAGTGCAAGTTTAAAATAACACATTCTGAACATGGGAAATGGCGTACAAACTCTTCTCCCAAACCATCCACCATACTCATCCATTGGATCCTTTTCGGTTTCTCAACCCCCAGAATCGAGCAAGTACAGTTTTGGAATTGTTGGATTGACAGTTGGCTTGGATACTGAAGTGTCTTGGAAAAATTTTTTTTGGATCATGGGAACAGTGGCAAGCCCAAGCCCCCCCACCCCCCCCCCCCCCCTGGTTTCAACATGGCTTCATTGAAGGACTCGATCGAGATAGTGTGGTTAAGAAAGCTATGACAGAAGCTAGGGATTCAAGAATTAAAGAATTGGAAGCCCTGATTGCATCCTCATCTAGTTTTACCATTGAGGAACAAGATGTTTCACAACTAGCATTCATGGGTGGTGATGAACAACATTTCATGTGAGGTTTGATTGATTTTCTTTGATGAAAACTAGCATAACTATGGCCAATGTAACTATCTAACTATGAGCTGCCAGTGTTAGGATCCAAAATGTAGTTGTGCACTATGGGATTTGAACCCATGACCTCAACATTCATGAGTGCTTCTTTAACCAAAAAGTTAAGTGCACCATTTCTAGATGGGCCATTGTGCCTGTCCACTTGCCAAGGGGTTTTTTTTTTATTGTCTTTGGCTGTGAAGACCTGATGTTTGATTTGAAAACATAGCTTACCTAAGGGAATGCAGATTGAAGAGCAGAAGTAGAAGGATGAGAAAAGAAGATCCTTCTGCTCTGCCTCAACTCTGCCCTCAGATATACAGGAGAAGATGAAATGTCACACATGTTGTGACATTGTAAGATATGTATTGAATAATGAATAATGAGAGCAGAATAGGCTTGCGCGCTAGTATTGAGAATGAGACAATATTGGTGTTGAGAATGTAGAAACAGAGACACAAGTAGTGAAGAAAACAGAGGCAAAATAAGAAAAGAATTGAGACAGTAAGAAAGAGATGGAAAGAAAAGGAATAAAGGAAAGAAGAAAGGCACTTTATTCCAACACCCCCCCTTGCTAGCCAAAGCCAGTGAGACCAAACATCTGTTGATGAGCTTTGAGAAGGACGCTGGATAGAGGCTTGGTTAGCATATCTGCTAGCATGACCTTTGTGGTGACGTTGTGGAAACTTTAGAGGTTGGTCCTCACGAAGTTGTCCCTAGTTACGGGATCGATGGTTCTAGCGTCTGTAAGACCGAGAATGCTTCCTTTCCTTTACTCCGAGAGAGAGAGAGAGAATGAGAGAATGAGATGTAGAGATAGATGGGAGAAAAATGATGGATCCATCTGAGGATGCCCCCTACAACCCGGAGTCGAGGGGAAGGGTATTTGAGCCCTCCCCCCTCAACCCTAACCTAAGCACAAGCACAAAGACAGACTGACAACCATGAAGAAGGAAACCTAGACCCAGAACCCTAACCTATCCCTAAACCCATACCCATACCCTACCCCCGCCAGCTCGCCTGTCATTACGCGCATCCGGTTCGTCTTTTCGTGGCGCGGCCCTCCGCCGCGCGATACCCAAGATCCACCGCGCTTGCGCGCATCCACCCGACGCGCCGTCGCGAATTTCCCGTCCCGTGGCCGGCCCGCGCTTGCGCGCGGCTGCCACGCATATAGCCCCGCTGTCGCCCCGCTTCTTCCTTCCCCGACTAGCCGCTCCGAGAACCCGATCGGCCCGGCTCCATCCATGAGTCGGACATCCAAGCGGGTCGCGGCCCGCCTCCCTTAGTCAGGCCCGGCCCGCAGTCGCGTGCTCGATCCCGCCGCGCCTGCTGCTGAGCCCGCAGCGGCTGCTGCTGAACCCGCAGCGGCTGCTGCTGAACCCGCAGCGGCTACTGCTGAGAACCGGCGCACCCCAACTGCTGAGCCTAACCTACCAGATGCTGAGCGCGCAGGCCGCGACGCAGTCCCCGACCCGAGGCTATATAATGACACCACATCCCCCCCCAACTTGAGTTCTGTCCCCAGAGGTCCCTTCCCATCGCCACCTCGACTACCCGCACCCCGCTCCTCCCTACCCACTCCTCTTTCCACACTCCACCACACTCCACCAACTCCCCTTCCACACTCATCGCCGTCATGCTCCCTTGCGAATTCTGCGCCCGGACCGGGCAGGCGTGCTCGATCGCTCCTGGTCGACGCGCCTGCGTCGCTTGCCGTTGCGGCCATCGTCGTTGCTCACTTAGCGATCGAATGCCCCGAGCTCCACCCAACTTCGGCTCCCGCCCCAGGCCGCGCAAAAGGGCTCGTCCGGACCCGTTCGTGGTTTCGGATGACGACACCATCTCGGAGGACTCGTGGACTCAGCCTGGCTCCCCGTCCCGCCACCCTCCGCCGAGCGAGGATCGCGACTCGGCTTCCCCCTTTCGCCGCGCGGGACCGCCGCGGAAGGAGGATTTCTCGTCCGTTGACGACTATCGGAGGGCCGTACAATTCTGGTCGGACCGTGTTCGGATGAGGGAAGGCGGGAGGGACCCACGACTCGATGAGATTCTCCGACGTCGCGCTGCCGCAGCCCCGGTTCCTCCTCCGGCCCCTACACCAGCTCCTTCCGTCCCGGCTCCGCAAGGTACTCCACCGCCGCCCGCGTCACCAGTGGTCTCAGATGGGAGGCCTACTACTCCCGAGGTCCCTCCTCCGCCGTCCCCGATCGTTGTTCCGTCGTCGCCCCCAGATGGACCGAGCCCTCCGCGCAATGCCCCGGGGACCCCCTCATCACCTCCTCGTCCGCTCGGATCAAGCCCCGTCCCAGCACCGGCACCGCCTTCCTCCAACTCCCCCGAGATCCCGGAGATCCCGGTCGTGATGGCACTCCCGGCGGCTGGCTTCGAGGCTTTCGCGGAAAGGTCGACCGCGATGCTCCGCAACTTCCTGGCGACCCCCGGAGCCCAATCCTCCGAATCCCGGCGCGAATTCTTGGCGGCCTACCGGGCCCTTCTGGCATCATCGAGGGCGGACATGGAGGAGATGATGCGAATGGCTTAGACGCCCTCACCCCCTTCCTTTTCTCCTTTCTCGTGTACTCTCTTGTCCCATTGTTGTACCGCGTTTGTAGGAGAAATATATATTGCTGCGCGAGGAAACGAAAGGGCCGCGTCCGCGCGTCCGGGTGAAAAGCGAGTGTGAGTGCCGAGATCCGCGTCCGCGTGAGAAGTGAGCGTGAGAGACCGTAAGTGACCAGTTATCCCGACAAAAGAGGTACCTGGACCGCCCCAGACGGACTGCCACACAGTTCCCCGTACCCGTTCTACAAAACAAAACAAACACCGCGCCGACAGCGCGCGCTCACAACCGGGAGTATAAGGGAGAGGCGATGGGAACAAACATTCTGGGGTGTCTAGTCGTTCCGGCTGTGAACCGGCTAGAGCACCCCCTTACCAAGCTAAGCTTAAATCCGCGTCCATACCGTCCCTGACCGTCGCGCGCAACCAATGAAGAGAGAAACAGGAGAGAAATAGACAAAAAAAGAAAGGAAACAGCCCGAATCCAAAGAAGAGAAACAAAATATCCTATATTTATTATTCCATTCATCCCATTTTTTTTTTTTTTTTTTTTTTTTTTTTTTTTTTTTCTTTTTTTTTTCTTTTTTTTTTTTTCTTTTTTTTTTTTTTTTTTTTTTTTTTTTTTCTTTTTTTTTTTTTTCTTTTTTTTTTTTTTTTTTTTCTTTTTTTTTTTTTTTTTTTTTTTTTTTTTTTTTTTTTTTTTTTTTTTTTTTTTTTTTTTTTTTTTTTTTTTTTGCAGTTAGTTAGCTCTTCGTCCCGCCATCCGTGAGCGGGGCTCGTCCTCGCGTTTGCGGGCCCAACACCACGCCGCGCCCGCGTTCCTGCAATAAATAACCCATAGCCAGTACCAATCCAAAGCCAAGCCCAAACCAAAACATAAGGAAACAAACATTCTGGGGTGTCTAGTTGTCCCGGCTGTGAACCGGCTAGAACACCCCCTTACCAAGCCATTCTTTAACCACCTAGCGCCCCCCCCCCAGCTTGACAGCTGTCCCCAGCCGTCTGCAACCTCCTACTTCTCCGGGGTCGCGCGTCGCGCGCCGCTACTTCGCTGTCCAAACGATCCGCGCCGTCGTCCGACTCCGAGACCGCCTCGTCCCCGGGCCCCGAATCATCGCTCGCCGTTTCGTCGAAGGAAGTGGAACCGCGCGCGAAGAAGCGTTTTACGTGCGAAGCCGCGGCCTTCCGTTTAAGCGGCGTCCCGTCCAATTCCTCAAGCCCGTAGCTGCCGCCCAAAAACTTAGAGGCCACGCGGTACGGCCCGTTCCACCGGTTGGCGAAAAGCCGGCCCCACTGGGATTCCAGACTCCGATTATACAACAGGACCAGGTCCCCCTTCCGCAGCGGATCCCGGAGCCAATGGGAACAACGCTCGTCCCAATAGCGGACTGACGCCGTCCGGGTTTTCTTCAACCGCTCCGCGGCTTTTTCCAAGGTCTCCTCACGCCTAAGGAGCTGTTCCGCGCGCGCCTCGATCAGATCCGCGGACGTCTTAACCTTCCACCAATCCACGCCCAAAAACGTGTTCAGCTCGATGTCCACGGGAAGCACGGGCCGCTGCCCGTAGAGTAACTCGTAAGGCAAATACCCCGTCGAGCGCTTCACGGAGATCCAATTGGCGAAAAGGACCGCGGGAAGTGCCATCTGCCACCTTTTGCCGTCCTCGCCGCACATTTTCACCAGGGCATCCTTGATTGGTTGATGTCCCCGCTCGATCATTCCCGCGCCCTCCGGGTAGTATTCCGTCACGCGGCCGAACTTTGCTCCACAATTCTGCACCAGCGTCATCAAGCGTCCCCGAAACTCCGCCCCTCCGTCGACGGTGACCAAGCGAAGCGACCCGTAGCGCGCGAACCAGTCCTCTTCCAGAAACTGAGCCACCTTTTCTGCTGATAGTTTCGCCAGGGGCCTCGCTTCCACCCACCCAGACAGATCGTCGCGCGCAACCAGCAAATACGCAAACTTACCCGCCTTGATGTGGACCACGTCCAGCGAAACGCGCCCGAACAGCGCGTCCTCGCCCGTGGGGTGGCCGACCTCCTTGGGCAGCCTCAAGCTTCGCCGTTGGCAGGCCTCGCACGACTTTACCCAGTCGCGCACCGCGCGAACGACCCCCGGCCACCAAAACCTCGCTTTCACCCTCCTCCGCGTCTCGACCTCACCCCAATGACCAAGGTCATTGTGCAGACTTCCCAGAATCACCTCCTGGTTGGCCCTAGAAGTCGCGACAACGAGAGGCACGGAGCCGCTCCGCCGCCATAGCTGACCGTCCTGTAAGAAGAAGTTCAGAACGTTTCGCCTCACCCATCGGGTGACCGTTTCCGTTGTGCCCTCGGGAAACCGGAGATCCTGCAAATAAGAGCACAAGACCGCGTAACGTCCCGACTGACGCAACAGAAGACAAACCGACGCCTCCGTCTTTGCTACCCGAACGACCGGAGCTTCCACGTCCAAAGGTTCCGCCCCCTCGTATGGGTCGTCCCGCGGGTACCGCGACAGCGCGTCCGGCATCGTGAACGCCTTTCCCGGGATGTGCACCACGTCAAAGGAGAATAACTGGAGGAACGCTACCCACCTGGTCATGGGCGCGTTCGGCAGCGTCGGTGAGTTGATCATTCGCGCCAAGGCCTCCGCGTCAACCAAGAGCTCGAAGTGCACGCCCCACAAAAGGTGCTGCAACCGCCGTACAATCTTGGTGACACCGCACAGTTCCAGCTTTGGCTGCGAATACCGACTCTCTGTCGCGGTAAAGGTGACCGATTCGTAGAGCACCGGCCTATCTTTTCCGTCTTCCTCCTGTGTCAAGACCCCCCCCGCGCCGAGCTCGCTAGAGTCGACCGCCAGGCGTATCCCTCCGGCGTCGTAATCGAGGTTCCGAAGGACGATGTCGCGCCCCACGATTTCCTTGAGCTTCGCGAAAGCGGCATCGCATCCCTCGGTCCACTTCCACTCCGCCCCCTTACGCGTCAATGCCCGCATTGGACTCGCTACTTCCGCGAACCGCTCGATGAACATGCGGACGTAGCTAAACAATCCCAGAAACTGCAGGACGTGCGACACTGTCCGAGGGGTCGGCCATTCAAGAACCTTATTCCGCTTCTTTTCCGCTATTCGCCTCCCGTCGTAGGCCACGACATGCCCCAGTACTTCGAGCGCCGGAACGCAGACCGCCAACTTTTTCCCGGACACAGTAAGGCCTGCCTCCTCAATTCGGAAGAGGACTCGTTCCAGAGTTTCCGCGTATTCCCAGATGAATCGCCGGATCGCGGGTGCATCCTCTAAGACCGCGCCCTCGTAGTCCGTTCTGGGGCCTTTAATGCCAGCGTCGTCGATGAAGATCTGCACGCCTTCCGGAAGGTCGTCGCGTAGTATCCAGGTCATTTGGGCTTGGTATACCGCCACTGAGTTGGTCGCACCTTGCGGTAGCCGCGTCAGCTGCATCCTTCCTAGCCCGGTTTCAAACGCCGTCAGTGGCCGCGAGTCAGGGTGGAGTTCTCGCTGGTCGTATCCCCCCATCACGTCCACCAGCCCGTAGCAAGCGCGCCCGGCCATCGACTCCAGAAATTCTTCAACACGCGGGGGAAGCCCCGCGTTGAGAATAGTGAACGAATTTAGCCTCTGAAGGTCGTGAACAATCCTTAGCGACTTCCCGTCCTGCTTAACGACCGCGAAGATAGGACTCGAGTAGCTTGACGTGGATTGCTCGTAAAGCCCCGTCCTCACGCGCTCCCGTACCAGCTCCAGAAAGGGCTCCCGAACGGTACGGGGGATCGGAATCGGCTTGATTTGCCACGGTTCGTGAGGGACAGTGGGAATAACGTAAGGGTCCCCGATCTCACTTCTCAACAACCCGCGCTCGTCCGGTCCAAAAGCAAGTGCCTTCTCCCTTATTACCAATACCGTCACCAGCAGATCCATCTCCTCCGCGCTCAGCCATCCCGTCGGTCCGAAGTTAAGGGCGTCCACCCGCTCGTCCGTGATTCGCGCCGACCGCGTTACCCATCCATTCTTCCTAAGGGGCGTCTCCCACGGGTCGCGGGACCACGCAATCGGTCGTAAGGGTCCGTTAAGCCCCTGAGGCATTGGCTCGTTCCGCGGCCGGACTTTCCGCGCTACCGGTTTGTACTTGCCCGCATTGCACCACGCCATCCAGACCCAATTGTCGCCGTCGCAAGTCCTAGTAATGACCAGACCGGGGCTTTCGCCTTTGCTCACGACTGTGGCACGATGATAGGGTTTTCGAAGCGTAGAGCCTTCCGGCGATGCATACTGAGGAATGGGACTTACTTCCGGCACCTGCGCCACACGCGCGTCCTCCTCCGCCTGCTCCTCATCTGTCGGCCGCCCGTGCAGAGCCGGAGCCTGCTCTGCACGGTTCCCGCGGCCGACTAGGAAAAATCCTCCGCAGGGTAACCCTTACGGTCAACCCCCGCGCCGGACTCTCCGTTGCCGCCAGACATTGGGTCCTGTACCCATTTCCCTCTCCCGTGATCGCAGATCGTCGTCTCGAACCGTGCTCCGAGCGAGTCTTCGACGGTCAGCGCCTCCGTTCCTTCCTCGGCGTTGAAGGCCATTTGGGCTCGGAACCCAAACATGAATGGCCGTCCTAGAATCACGTCTCCGCACTCCACTGAGAGAAATGACAGAGGCTTACAGACCTTGGCGACTTCCACCTCCTCCGCCTCTACTACCCCGTCCACGCGACATTCCCCGCCATTCAACGCCCGAAGACCCATCGCACACTTCCTCCGCACCAGACCGAGCTCGTCCACTAACCTTGATGGGAGCAGGTTGACCATCGACCCACTATCCACCATCGCCCACACCTTCCGCCCGGCGATGGTCATCGCGACATAAGCGAGCGGGACGGATACCGACTTCGACCGGCACGGCTCGGGATCCATTTCCTCCTCCGCCACGTTAACCCGCTGAACCGTCGTCGGCACCCGGCCCTGACCGCAATCTTTCAAGGCCTGGACCATCTCGTCGACGACCGCGGGGGACACCGCCGCTAGCTCTCGTAGGGTCAGGGGTATTGGTGAGTCGTTCCCCATTACCCTCCGGACGATGTCCGCGGCCTTCTTCTTTCCCACGGGATTAGAGGACAGCCCGTCCGAAATCGGCACTCGCGCGACTGGCTTCGACGCCGTTGATCGCTCGTCGACATCCATCGCAATGCGCTCATTCGCCGCCAACGCCCTGACTTCGGCCTCCACTCTCGGAGCTACCCATGTTCCGGGCGCGGTGACAATCCCGAGCAAGACCCGAGCAGTCTCGGTCTTAGCCTTCGCTCTTTCCCGCACTTGCACCATTGGTGGCGGCTTGTCCTTAGTCAGATCCACCGATTCACCCGTCGGAAATATGTACGTCATCCCGGACGCGCGAACAAGTCCTTCGTCCATGTCCCGAGTGAGATCCTCACAAACTGACTTCCAGTGCCCTCTCACCCCGCAGTATGAACATCGCGGCGACCCGTACGATCCGGATGATCCGCTAGGAGGCTGGAACCCTTCCGTCATGTGAGGCGGCACCGCGCGTGGTTGAGAAGGAGCCGCCGGAATCGGTGCGGCTGCCGGAGCTGTAGGAGCCGGTGTCCGGTTGAGGAAAACCCTTATATCCCGCAGAATCTCCGTTATCTCCCCGACAGATGGTCCCGGAGGCTGCTGGGGGAGTCCGACATGAGAGGGCGTCGGCGGCCGCGCGGCCGAAGTTTGGTCGGGGGCCGGCGCCGAGATCGTGACCGATTTCTTGGAGGAAGACGGGTACGTTCGTGCCGTATCCGCGATGAGCTCGTCCAAATCGATTTCGCTTTCCGCGGCTTGACGGATAACCGAAAGATCGGGGAGAATCGCGACGCTCCCATCCAACAACCTCTTAACCAGGCCGTGGTCGTACAGGTATCGTTGCACCCTGGAACGAAGCTGGGGCGCGAGACCCCCCAGGAAAGCCCGCTTCATGGCACCCGTCTGACCCGCAACGACCTCGTTCTTTGCAAGGTACCCGTAGATTCGCTCGAACCTTGACATGTATTCCACTAATCCTTCGCGCGATCGCACCCGCCCTTCTCGATCGCCTCCTCCGCAGCTCGATCGAAGTCGCTTTCCCGAAACCGAGGTTCACGCCTTCCCCACCTCGCCAACATCTCGCTTTTCAACTTCCCCCAGTCCTGCCTCTCGTATCCAACCATTTCTTCCACGTCCCGCAGCTTCTCCTCTTCAGTAATGAACAGCACGATAGTCCGAACCTTATCTGCGCCCGACGCGCCCTCCGAGTCCGCGATCCCTTCGAACCTAGAAAGGAACCGCTCGACATCCGAAGTACTGAACCGAAGATGGGGGAAATCCCTCGGCCTCAACCAAACGCGGCGAGGGGCCTCTACCGCCATCTCCGACGACCCTTCCGAGGGAGGAGCGAACCCGCTGACTCTAGGAGCATGAGCGGACGGTGGCGGAGGGGGTTGAACAGCAGAGACGGGAGTCGGGCGTGGAGGGTAGGGAAGGGGAGCATTGGATCCCGGAGTGGTTGTCGGTAGCATTCTGCGTAATCTTCAAGAGACTGAGAACGGATCGAGTGTTCCCGGCCAGACCCCCAGATGTGGAAACTTTAGAGGTTGGTCCTCACGAAGTTGTCCCTAGTTACGGGATCGATGGTTCTAGCGTCTGTAAGACCGAGAATGCTTCCTTTCCTTTACTCCGAGAGAGAGAGAGAGAATGAGAGAATGAGATGTAGAGATAGATGGGAGAAAAATGATGGATCCATCCGAGGATGCCCCCTACAACCCGGAGTCGAGGGGAAGGGTATTTGAGCCCTCCCCCCTCAACCCTAACCTAAGCACAAGCACAAAGACAGACTGACAACCATGAAGAAGGAAACCTAGACCCAGAACCCTAACCTATCCCTAAACCCATACCCATACCCTACCCCCGCCAGCTCGCCTGTCATTACGCGCATCCGGTTCGTCTTTTCGTGGCGCGGCCCTCCGCCGCGCGATACCCAAGATCCACCGCGCTTGCGCGCATCCACCCGACGCGCCGTCGCAAATTTCCCGTCCCGTGGCCGGCCCGCGCTTGCGCGCGGCTGCCACGCATATAGCCCCGCTGTCGCCCCGCTTCTTCCTTCCCCGACTAGCCGCTCCGAGAACCCGATCGGCCCGGCTCCATCCATGAGTCGGACATCCAAGCGGGTCGCGGCCCGCCTCCCTTAGTCAGGCCCGGCCCGCAGTCGCGTGCTCGATCCCGCCGCGCCTGCTGCTGAGCCCGCAGCGGCTGCTGCTGAACCCGCAGCGGCTACTGCTGAGAACCGGCGCACCCCAACTGCTGAGCCTAACCTACCAGATGCTGAGCGCGCAGGCCGCGACGCAGTCCCCGACCCGAGGCTATATAATGACACCACAACGTGACCCACAGTGAAGACGCCTTTCTCGACACACTTGCGGATGAAATGGTGGGGGGCGTCGATGTGCTTCGTACAAGAGTGATGCTCGGGATTCTTGGCAAGCGCCTCAGCGCCTTTGTTGTTGATGAGTAGTGGTACAGGGGAGGAATCTTGGAGACGGAGTTCGCAGAGTATGTTGCAGAGCCAGAGCCCCTCTTTGCACAAGTCGGAGAGGGCTTTGTACTTGGCTTTGGTGCTGGAGAGCGACACGGTGGGTTGTTTTTTTGATTTCCACAAGATGGCGCCAAGCCCAAGACAGAAAGTGTATCCCAAGGTGGAGCAGCAATCAGATTTGTTCTTGGCCCAGTCGGAGTCGGAATATCCGGCAAGTTTAAGGGAAGGACCACCAAGGGTGAGACAGAGATGTTGAGTGCTGCAAAGATATTGTAGGATGCGGAGGGCAGCATTCCAGTGTTCAAGGGAGGGATCTTGAAGGAATTGCAACAACCTGTTGACCGCAAAAGCAATATCTGGGCGGGTGCATTGGGATATCCAGAGGAGGCAACCCACGAGTTGGTTGTATTGAGGAGGGGATGGGGGAGAGCCGGCAGCTCGCTGAGCGAGATCTTTGAAATGCGAGTCAGTAGGAGTGTGGGCTGTGGCGGAGTCATTGGGGAGAAAAGATTGAGTGACGGAAGAGATGTAGTGACTCTGAGAGATTGAGATGGTTCTAGCGCCAGGATCACGGACGACGGAGATGGAGAGGAAGAGGGACAGATTCTCCTCAGAGCCCACCTTGAAGCGCTTGCTGACTGACCCAACAAACGATCTGACAAAAGAGTCCGTCCCAACAATGGCGAGGTCGTCCACGTGGGCAGTCACGGCACTGATAAGTTCACCGTCAGACAGCTTGTAGTACAGCAAGGGATCGTACAGAGACCGGGAGAGGCCAAGGGACAGAAGAGCTGAATTGAGCTCAATGTTCCATTGGCGCGGGGATTGCTTGAGCCTGTAAATCAATCTGGTCACTTTGCAGACCCAATCCGGATGACGGGGGTCCTCAAAACCGGGGGGCTGGGCCATGAAGACTGGTTTGTCAAGATGTCCATTTAGGAAAGCTGTTTTGAAGTCCAGTTGGCGGCCGGTCCAACCCTTGTGAGCCATAAGACTGAGAAGGAGACGTAGCGTCTCGAGACGGAGGGTAGGGGCAAACACTTAGGAAAAATCTAAACCACAGACCTGAGAGAAACCCATGGCAACAAGTCTAGCCTTAAGTTTGATGATTGAACCGTCCGGAAGTTTTTTTACCTTGAAGACCCACTTGCTGCGGATGATCTTGCGGCCTTTTGGAGGGGGGACCAGAGTCCATGTGTTCATGCCTTGAAGGGATGACATGTCTTCTTGGGCCAAAACAATCCAACAGAGACAATGGGGGGATCGCATGAGTTGCTTCCAGGTTTTAGGGGCAACGAGATTGTCCTTGACAGACGCACGGTTGGAACGGTTGCCATAGCGGGTCGGTGGACGAGAGATACGAGACAAAAGACAGGGAATTGCAGCAGGAGGAGGAGAAGTAACGGGAGCAGGAGGAGAAGTAACGGGAGGAAGGGGGGGGGGTCAATTTAGGAGCTGAGGAGCGGTGGGTTCAGAGGGCGCAGTGGGTTCAGGAGATGACGGCATGGAAGCTGGAGGGGTCAGGGCAAAAGGACTAAGAAGAATGGAGTCATCAGAGGGTACGGGGCTGGTGGAACAAAAAAGTTGGGAGACAGGAACCGCTGGAGAAGGAGATGCAAGAGAGGAAGGGGGTGGGAAGGGGGCAGATAATTGATCAGTAGGGGGGTTGAAGTGCGGTGGAACGATGGAGGAAGAGGGTGGTTGAGTTTCAGGGTCAGACTGGGAAATAGAAGGGGAGAGAGAGAGAGGAGGAATGTCAGGCCATGGCAGCTCTTCAGCAATGGGGGGTTGAGATGGTTTTTTGATAGAGTATTGGCCATAGGGAAAATAAGACTCATCAAAGATGCAGTCTCTCAATTTTAAAACCTTTTTGGTGACCAGGTCGAGGAGGCGAAATCCTAATTGATCTGCCAGATAGGAGAGGAGGACCGCTGGACAACCCTTCTGATCCAACTTGCTTCTGTTGGCTTCAGGGACCTTGTACCACACTAGACAGCCAAACGGTCTAATATTTTTGAGTAGCACATCAGCCGTTTGGAGGATGGAGTTTGGCGAGACAAAACCTTGGGGTGTTTTACACGGGTAAGAATTGAAGGAGTAGAGCAGATGTTGAAGGGCGTCTGCCCAGAAAGACTTAGGAAGATTTGATGAGATGAGGGAACATTGGATTATGTTTGAGATTGTGCGATTTGACCTTTTGGCAACCCCATTGAGCTGGGGTGAGTGGGGAGGTCCGGGTTTGTGCACAATTCCTTTTTTGGCAAGGTATGCTTTCATGGGTTGGTTAAGATACTCACCGCCATTGTCTGACTGTATTCCCGTGATTTTAAATTTGTATTTATTTTCAAAAAAGGAGATAAAGTATTTGGTGGTTTGGAGAACATTGGATTTGAGGCGGATAGGGTAGGCAAAGAGTGCTTTTGAGCAATTGTCAATGAAGGTTACAAAGTATTTGAATCCTTCCCTGGAGGTGGTCTCATAGCTACACACATCTGTGTGAATGAGTTCTCCAGGATTCAACGACCAGTAGCTAAGACAAGAGTGAAATGGTTGTCTTGTCATTTTCGACTGAATACATGTAATGCATTGTTGGACGTTCTTTTTGTTCCTTGGTTGGGGATTGATGCCATGAGATTTGAGGTATTTTTGAAGAGATTTCAGATTTAGGTGAGACAACCTACAATGATAGCTGAAAAGACTGTTGTCAGATGCTGGAGTGATACTTGAGCGGATTGATTCTTTGTTGCTTACACTTGTTTGTGACAAATAATAAAGGTTTCCCTTTCTGTATCCGGATTGAAGTGGTTGCTGATTAATGTTCAAGATTGATTTGTGAAAGATTTTGCAGCTATCTTTATGAAAAACTACCATAAGTCCAGAGTCACAGATTGCAGAAACGGAGAGAAGAGGCTCATGGAGTTCTGGGGCAACCAATGTCTTGAGTCGTCCAAATGGAAAAGAAATAGTACCTTTTTCAAGTGAAGAAATAGTTGATCCATCTGCAAGGCGGATGACAGTGTTGTCCGGAGTTCTATTTTTGATATGATCACTATGTGGAGTCATTGAAACCAAGCAGCTGGAGTCAAGGTTGAAGTCAAGTTGAGATCCGTTGGAAAGAGAGGATGATGTGCATACTGCAGAGCCTGCATGTATAATGATCTGTGAGTCCGAGAAATCATCGGACTCTGAACAAGATTCAGTTGTTTTGGTTCTGGTTAGGTTTGCGTTTGCTGGCCTTGTATCGTTAGTTGATGACCAATTTTTGTTTTTGTTGTTAGATCTCTTCACTTGATCCAGAGCCTTACGTACCTTGGTGCACCGAGAGAATGAATGCCCTTTGACTTTGCAGTGCGTGCAGAAGTAAGTTCTAGGTGGTCTGGATTCAGATTTTTGGTTGGAGGACAACGGGTGTCTAGGATGATTCAGTTTGGTTAAGTTTGCCATAGCATCCTTGTTTCTGGTTTGACGTTGGAGGTGTTCTTGTTTCAGGGCGGCTATGAGTTTTGCGGATGGGACCGACTCCTCATTCATCATGCTTGACACGCAGTTCAGCCAATCGTCGGGAAGTGAGAGAAGAATAGCTGTTGATTGGAGGTTGTTGGCGGTAAGGGGATTATCGGCTGTGATTAGTGATGATAGCTTCTCTCCATACAAGACTATCTCAGACAGATGGGTTGTCATATCTTTTTTGTTGAGTCTTGTGAGAAGGAGTTTACGGAGCCAATACATTCTTCCTCCGGATGATTTGTCTTGATGAGCGTCGCGCAGAGCGTTCCACATTCCAATGGCACTTTCCTCGTGTTTGCGGATGAATTGGAAGTTTGATGATGAGATTGATCTGGAGATGACTGAACATACGGCAAGATTTTCCCGTGACCAAGTTTCTTGATTTGGTTTTTGTGCTTTGTTGTTGATCAGATATGCGACACCAGAGGCTTGAAAGTGAATTTGCAAAATCATGGCCCAATCGAGGTAGTTGGATTCGGAGCCTGGTGCATTGAGAGGGATGATAGATGGTGTTTTTATTACTTGATGGGAAGGGTTTGATTCTTCCATGGTTGGAGAGTTGATGACACCAATGAGGTGACAGATCCTTCTGGGTGGTAGCAAGAGCGTTCAGTTATTGAGATAGCTCTGGGCTCATAACCTATTAGATGGTTGATCTGAGGACTGAGGGAATGCAGAGTGAAGAGCAGAAGTAGAAGGATGAGATTTCATAAGTAAAAAGAAATGAAAACAAAAGAAGTGAAGAAAAGAAATAAAATGAAGAAAACATAGCTTACCTGAGGGAATGCAGAGTGAAGAGCAGAAGTAGAAGGATGAGAAAAGAAGATCCTTCTGCTCTGCCTCAACTCTGCCCTCAGATATACAGGAGAAGATGAAATGTCACACATGTTGTGACATTGTAAGATATGTATTGAATAATGAATAATGAGAGCAGAATAGGCGCGCGCGCTAGTATTGAGAATGAGACAATATTGGTGTTAAGAATGTAGAAACAGAGACACAAGTAGTGAAGAAAACAGAGGCAAAATAAGAAAAGAATTGAGACAGTAAGAAAGAGATGGAAAGAAAAGGAATAAAGGAAAGAAGAAAGGCACTTTATTCCAACATGATTTGAAAATGCTTTTCAGGCCTTCAGGATCAATACTTATAACCCTTGGTTGGCAGTCTGCATAAGAGCAGATTTTGGCTCCAACAGGCAGAGAACCTTGAAACTCCTCCAATCAAATCCTGTCCTGGTAGGGAAGAAGTTGAATAAGTTTTTTTAAAAATGGGCCTCCATGCATGGATATGCTTTGAAAAAATTTGATTAAAAGAAATAAAAACTTGTAGACCTAGAATGAAACAGATATGGAATATATCCAGGGCCATTGCTCACCAAATGGAAAATGAAAACTTGCAAAAGGAATTTTGGGTGTAAATTTATGATCCATGCAAGTCATACAGTAGCAGATCCCAAGTGGTGCCTCTCCATTATGAATGAGCAACATAACCATCAACCATCTTCAAACCCCCTCAGTGAATCCTAAACTAAGAAGAATCTCTGGTGTGGCCTTAGATCAACTTAAGGAAGGTGTGCAAGATGAGCTCAATCCCATTCAAGTCAAACGCAAATCAAGCAATATTGATGGTCTAGAATAATTTGATGATAGAAAAATCTATAACACTAAGAGAAATTTAAAGCCAGCAGAGATCAAGGGTAAAGGTGTTATAGATGTTCTATTCAAAAATCTCCAAGATAATCAGTGGGTTTCCAAGTCAAAATTCAGTGGAGTGGTTCACTTAGAGACCCTGTTCTTGTCTCATCCTGAGTCTATAAACTTTTTTAAAAACTTCCATCATATTGATTTGTTGGATTGGACTCATAAAACAAACAGGTACAACATCCAACTATTGCATGCTGTAGGAATGAATGCCAACAGGAAAAGGTTTACAAAGGCTTTTGTTTTTATATAAAAAAAAAGAAAAGAAAAGAAAAAATTTGAGTTCTACAGTTGGATGATGAATGAACCAAAGGAGTTAGTTTATGATCCAGAGAGGATTCCCAAATTTTTTTTTGAAAGAATGTGAAAAACAACTGATTTGTTTCATTAAACATAGTCTCCCTGATTCATACATACAGTTATTCTCTTAGCACTTTTCTAAAAATTTTGAAGCAAATTTCAAAGCTTCAGGGCCTTTTTCTTAGCTCATCCCAATTCTATAAAATTTTTGTATAAAAAAACTTTGATAATATTGATTTTTTGGATTTTAATTATAAAACAAATAGGTACATCATCCTGCTATTGCATGTTGTAGGAGTGACTGACAACAGGAAGACTTTTAAAATGGATTTTTCTTTTATCATCCAAATGAACTTTTGAGTTTTACATTTGGGCAGTGAATTCACTAAAGGATTTGGTTAATTATGATCCAGAGAGGTATCCCAAAGTAGTTGTAATAGACCTATGTGGAAAGAAATTATGTACAACACTTAATGTCCGCACCAATCCAACTCTGTTACCAGATACTTCTCTAGCCCTTTTAGTTACAATACCCACTCTGCACCAGAATAGACACCTAAACTTTTACTCTGTGCCCTACAGAAACTCCCTTAACTAACTCTAAATGAAATAAAAGTAATCAACTAGCACAGACTCCCCAACAAGCTCTGCACCTGAACTATTCCCAGAAAAACCTCCTTGGTAACTTAAAGAGATGGTTCTTAGGACCTTTATACCCAGAAGATCCACTCCAATGGTAAAAGAATACTCCAATATATGATCATGAAAACAAACTCTGTAACTTTTGTGGTGACCAATCTGGCACACCTCAAGAAAAGGGGCAATTTTTTTTTTTTTTTTTTAAAAAAAAAAATTCTTAGTTTTTTATCTCATTGTCATAAAAAAAAAATGTTACTATGGGTACTCTTCCTATTTTTTTTCTCCCAACTTCTTCCTGTCCAAGAAGACTAGGAAGACCTCTTCAGGAGCTCCAATACCCTGATCCTCTTTTCAATTCCTCCTTGTTGAACTTGTGGCCCAAATCTTTATCCAAGTGCATGTGAGCCATCCTCATCCTCATTGACATCACCAACCCATCCCAATCCTTGTCATCCTGAACCCTCATCACCACCAGTTTTTGTATACAAAGGACTAGTGAGAAATCTCTTGGGGATGTTGGTGCCATCCCTTTCAATCCATTGAAGCTCATCAATCAACAATCCTCCACCTCTTACTTATATTATTTTTTTTTTTATCCAAACAACCAACAAAGTTCCCATTGGTCATCATCCTTCCCATTGCCTTTCCCACCATCATCACCATTGTCATGGCCACCTTGCCAATTCAACAAAAGCCATTGGCCATCTGCCCATCCAACTATTGTCAACAACACCTTCCATCTCTCTCATCCTCCCACACCCAATCCTCCAACACCCATCAGTCACAATCCAAAAGCAACAACTTCATACTTGCCTCACTCATCCAACCTCTCCTACCAATCAATCAAATTCAATCTTTCACCATCCATCTGCTCCCACCTGCCACTCATCTGCACCTGCAGGATGATCATCACTATCTCCCACCTGTCCTTCTCATCCATTTGCAACCGCTTGCACTTGCGGTCCCTCACACTCTTGCTGTTGGATCCGCAGCTTGCACCTGGCAACTGTTGCAAATCCGCCAGCACACTGCCATTGTGGGTTGCAGCCTCTCACCTGCCATCCTACGGATCCTCATCCTCTTCCTGCTTTTGGGCTGTTTTCCTTTTCCTATTTCATGTTCATCCTGTCACCTTTTTTTTTCATCATTGTTGTTTCCGGATACTGTACTCTTTTTTTTTTTTTTAAAAAAAAAAAAATCTTTTTCCACTCTCATTTGTAGTCATCTCTTGTAAGTAGTTGTCAGGGCCTCTTGACCATTAAAGGAGAGGATCTCCCCTGCATTTTTGCCTGGTAGCTATCATCTTATCATCCATATTATGGTATTGGTCCATCATCTAATCTTCTGATCAATAAATAAGGTTATCCCCCTGTGTGTCTCATCATTGCCATCATCATCATCATAAAGCCAGATATATCTTTTGATTATCCCCTGATCCTCATCCTTTTCACCAACCAATAGCCTAGCTGTTTGAAGAACAATTCATTTGGTTGAATTCTTGAGTGTGTTAAACCACTCCTTTGATTGCTTTCTCTGACCACTTTTGTCTTGATCATTCATCTGATTGTCTTTCTGGAACAAGTCACGTTTGACTGAGAGGTTTCTTTAAGCTTCAAACCTGGAGTTTTAAACCTTCCTTTATTTCTTTAAAGTTGAATTCTGCCACACTATTCTTGAGTCCCTTTAGCAGTGCTGGATTATTCTTTTTAAAATTTGTCGCTGCTTTGCTTCTAGAGCTTCATAAAACAAATTGCCTTGTTTTGTACAGGAACCCACATTTATCTGGTACCCTTCAAGCACTTTATTTCAGAGAGTTGAGCAGGTTCTTTGAGAACCTGGAGGTTGGTTGGGATTGAGTTGATCTTTCCTAATCTTCTGCTGACAACCAGAGTTATTAGCTTGTGGGCCTTTTTACTTAAAACTGCTTTGTTCTATTGAACTCTTAACAAACTTTAAATTAGTTTTTTCAAGTCTTTTTCCACACCATCTTGACTCAGATAGTGTTGTTCCATTGCTGCAAACTACTATCAAAATTCATCCCTTTCATTGGATCCTCATTTAAAAGGTTCTGGATCTTGAACCAAGTTACATTTAAATATTTTTGTAACACTCAGGAGGGAAGCCTAAACAGCACCTTTTAACCTCCACAGAACTGCCTGTGGCTCAGCACTGTTTGGAGTCTTACACTGTATGATGAAATATCCCTCTCTCATGCCCCACTAAACAGAAAAATCCTTATAAATACAAACCCAAAAATTACAACTCCAAAAACTAAAAGGAAATAAAAAAAGAATGACTTCCTACACCACTCCTCTCTAAAATGATCTGCAATGACCTGGCACACTATTATTCCTGATCCTACTAGCCAATCCATCTGCATAAATCAAATCTGTTGAGTTTCTGCAAACTTTTTTGACCTGACCAATTGATTTGCACCAATGCATTGCCAAGGACAGATCCCCATAAACCTTCCTCAGAAGATACCTGTTGATATTGCAAACAGCATGACAGAACACCCCTGTCAATCTTCCTTATGGATCCTTGTCAACCTGCATTCTGCCTCCTCAATTGTAGTGTTTGTTTTTCCCAAGATTACATGTCTTGGAAAATCCCAATACACACCACATAGTCAGCTTTTTTTGGACACATACTACATAGTTCCAACTGCTTGATTTTAAATTTTTAATCCAAAATCCATAAGTGCAGAAGATGATAGTTACCAACCACAACTACTGTTTGAAAAAGGAAAGATGGCAACTTTTTGATTCCAAAAACACAAAATCCAAGCTATTGATTCCTCAAAAGGCAAGATTACAGCTTTTTGATTCCAGAAAGACAAAAATCAAGCTATTTCTTCTGAAAAAGGAAAGAAAGAAGGCTCAGATTTCCTATTGCACTGCGGAACCCCCAACTGTACAACTGCTGAGCCTGCTTGCCCTGTGCTGGAGTAGGAAACTAGATGGATTTTACTTTTCAAAACTATTGTGCTTGGAACCTGCGTCCAACAATGGCTGAGCCCTTTAGTCAAAAGACTTTTTGTCCTACTTGTGTTGTAGAGACTCCTGTGGAATTATATAAATAATTTATAAAATTTCTTGCTGGCAGTCCTTAAAGGGGAATTTAATATTAATTCTAATATTTTAGAGTATTATTATATACTAAGAGTGGTTTTGAATTTCCTGCCCTGCTTGTACTATAGTAAGTCTGCACAATAATTTATTTAAATTAATGGATGGTTTCTTTGAGCCTTAAAATAGGTCTCAGATCAGACCTAGATTAATTATTAACTTTTATTGGTAGGATTTTTTGAAGAATGGACCAGATGTATTGGATTATTGTTTAGGGTTTGATCAGATATATTTGATCTTAACCAATATCCCAATATTCAAGGATTCAAGGGTTTATCAAGGGGATGGTTCAGGAAAGGAACCAAGGATGGGCTTACCCACAGGGGGCCGGGTAGAGGAAAGGTTTTTAGTTTCTTTTTGTTGTTATACCTTTCTTTTTGAGGGTTATTTATAGATTTATGGGTGATTCTTCTTTAATCTGGTGCTGAATATTTAGGTCACAGAAGAACCCTTATTCAAGCAAATGTTGGATGGTTTGGTTGGTTAAAGGTGTTTTATAACATGGTCTCTGATTTTTTGTTTCCTTTATAACTTTTTTTCTGATAACATTTTATCTGGGTAGGTGCCACAGATGACTACTAATAGGTTGAGGGGCCAGATGGCCTGATATGGGTGATGGGTGCCTGGATGGCATAAGGATAAAACTTGGATAGGGCAGAGAGGCCCTCCTTAAATAGAAAATTCCTGCCCCCAGGGGTGCTCAAGGCTGCCCCTGAGGGTTCTCCCTGTTCTGGTGAGGAACATTGAGATAAAATTACATGAGACATTTCTACTGGTTGTACAAAGCTTTGACAGTTACATGAGGCGTTTCTGCTGGTTGGAACAAATGTTTTACAGGAGTTTAATGCATGCACAGCCTTGCATAAATTGCTGTGCAGTGCAGATAAGATATATTTCAGTGCTACTTGATTCTACCTACATTTGTTGCTGTGAAATACTGATGCATGATTTGTTTGTTTCTCGTTAATTCTGGTCCCACTTCATCCTGCATATATTGCTCCTGTACACTTCTGCACAGCCTCCTGTATTTATTGTTCTTGTACTTTCTTCTGCACAGCCTCCTGTATTTATTGTTCTTGTATTTGCTTCTGCACAGCCCCTTGCATTTATTGTTCTTGTATTTGCTTCTCAACAGCCTCTTGTATGTATATTGCATTTTTGTTTGGTTCAGGTTAAGACTGGTTTGACTTCCTCCTGCATATATTGCTACTGTATAATTCTGAACAGCCTCTTGTATGTGTCTTTGCTGTATGTTTTTTTGGTTCTACTTGAGATTGATTTCACTTCCTCCTGCATATATTGTTCCTGTAGTACTTCTGCACAGCCTCTTGTATGTTAACTTGCATGTTTATTTGGTTCAGGTGACCAGATCTGACATGCTGCACTGCATCCTGTATCTGTATTGCTGTATTCTGGCTGATGTGACAGGATCTGACATGCTGCACTGCCTCCTGTATCTGTATTGCTTTATTCTGGCTAAGGTGACAGGATCTGACTTGTTGCACTGCCTCCTATACCTGAATTTCTGTATCTGGGATGAGGTGACAGGATCTGACTGATTGCACAGCCTCTTGCATCTGTATTTATGTATTCTGGATGAGGTGACAGGGTTGTTGTATGGTCCTGTTGTTGAGGTTAAGCTGCCACTGGTATGTACTTGAGGGTTTCCAAGGTATGCCTTGTTTCTTCCACAGAGATGTGACACCTGGTTGGGTATGAGTTTGCCACAGTTGAATGTTTATTGGGATGTATCTTCTAATCAATGAGAGATAAGGTGGTACTTTGGCTGAGTGACTGTAGGTTATTTGTGATGTAGAATCCATTTCTGAGGTTACTTTGAGGTTTCAAGCTCTTTTTATACTAGAAAAGTGATTCTGATGGCTATAGGAAAGGTTTGGTTTACCAAAGCATATGTGTCAATAAATAACCACCACACCGTGAAAAAGCACTGATTTGTGCAATTGAACATAGTTTCCCCAAGTCATCCAGAAATCTTTGCTCTTGGCACTTTTTTAAAAATGTTCTAGAAAACTGAAAGTTTTGCTTCATTAATTATGATGAAGGATGGAAACATTTTCTGTATCTATGGGCAGAGTATGGGGCCCCTAAAACTGAGGGGGAGGCAGAATTAAATGATGCAGAACTCAGAGTAGGCCAATTTATTTCTTCTTCCGTTCATCTCTGATGAGATTGCTTATATTGAAAATTGTATAAAGTTTTTCTTCAAAGACTGTGAGGATGTGCTTGAGTATATGTAAAATGAAATTCTCCAGATCAAAGAGACCTTTGTAACTGTGTGGAATTATTTCAACCCTGAATTTGGAAATAAAGCAAAATCTTGGGTAGAAGGGGCCCATTCTACTTCTAGATGATTACTTGTGAGTTCTTTGGGGAAATTTTCGGATTTTTGGTAACACCCAGATTGAAAAATTGATGGCAAAACCAAATCAGTGCATGCATTGCTTAAAAACTCTCAAAGAAAGTTAGGAAAAGTTCTTCCAACAGAAATGTTACCTTTTGGATAAAATTTCCAATTGAGGCAATTCAACTTGTGAGGGAATAATTCAAAAAGTTAAAGAGTGATCATAATGGAAGAGTGTGCACCAAGTCATATTCCAACACAATGGGCTTGCCCTGTTCCCACATATTATTCAAGATAATATAATTGAGAGGATCCATTATGAATGAGGATTTTCATCCTTAGTGGAGGTTAGACTAAAAACCTTCCAGTTCAGGAAGTTGAATTGTTTGAATTGCTTTTTGATTGATGATTTTTGAATATATTTACTAATGACCAATGTTTTTTCTTTTTGAAAGTTCAAAACTGACCCAATTATCAACTCTTCTAAATTGAGTTTGATGAGCTCAGTTCAATTTTTATGGGACAACCTGAAGAAGTGAAAGTTGAGCTTTTAAAGTCCCTGGTCAAGAATGCAACAAGATTTGTTGCTAAGCCAAGGCTTCAGCCAAATTTTTTACATTCCAGTCACAGTCAAACCAAATTGAAAGACACCTGACATGAAATTTCAAGATTTGAAAATTTCAAAAATGAAATTAAGAGGGAAAGGAGGGTTAGAAGGGCACCAAAAAGATCATAAATTTCAAGTTTTTTTATTTTGATGGTTTAATGAACCAATGGTGATATGATGTTTATATTGCAATTCCGCAGGCTCATAATCTGAATTTCATGGTTCAGAGGAAGAGACTGAAAGTGAATTATCCTCCCTTCATTTTGAATCAGAATCCCCTTCTGAGGAAGAAGAAGTGCAGGAGAAGTCAACCAGAGGCTCATCTTTGGTGAGTTTTGATCTGATGGATGTGATTTAAATAATGGCTAAGTGGATTTTGATTTTAGGAACCAAAAGTGAAATACATGAATCAAAATACCTGAGAACTTACATAAGTTCTTGTGTGAGATTTGAGATCCTGTTGGTGATGGTAATTGCAGATTTAGAGTAATTTACAATCAATCACTTGGGTATGATTAAAGCAGATGGTTTAAAGTCCAAAGGGAAATTTTAGAAACATTGAGGAAACATAAGGCATTCTATGCTAAGATAAATGGTGGTAGCAAAGATGTAGAAAAGACAAGAAAAGAATTAATTCTGAAGAAATCAATGAAAATATTACCTCTTCAAAATGGCTTTCAAAGTTGGATATGGGTCAAATAATAGCAGAGAATTATGCAAGGTCAATTTTTTTTAATTTCATTGTATTAATTTTGTAATTAAAATCTTATTAAAATGGGTTTAAAAGAACCATCATCTGCCATCTTCATTTACTCTGTTAACAATAACCACTTGGTTCTTTTATTACTTGAGGGAGATATGATTACAATCCTGCCCATTTCATCAAAACCTCCTTCTTTGACTTCAAAGAACGCTTCTGGTTGGGTTGATCATCTCAAATATCAATTGGATTTTTATTCCAATTTATCAACATCATATCATTTAATCATTTGGTTTTTCATTTCATCATTTGGGTTTCCATTTCATCATTTGGGTTTGGTATGACAGGTACTTCTGATGCTGATTTTGTAATTCTATTGATATGAATGGTTATCACATTTTGAACATCATCATTTTGATTTCTTTGATTTAAAATCATTATGTTGAGTTTTTTGAATGTGATTTCATGGGTTATTCACTTCAACTTGTGTTGGGATAATCCTATTATAATGATTATCTTTACTTATTATTGTGGTATCAGATTAAAACAAGTTGAACTTTTTTTTTCTTGGGTGTTCATACTTCAGGGCTAGTCCATTGAGGTAGACTTGTATCTTGTCCAACTCAATTTAGTTGCCCTATTTTTTTGGTGGGTTGATTTAATTTTGAGCTAGTACAATGAAATCAGTTCAACTTGTGTTGGGATGATCCCATGATAAGCAGTCTTTCTACTTCTTATGATGGGACTACCTTAACACAAAATGAATCTTTTTTTTGGTGTATTCAATTCAGGGCTAGTCCATTGAGGTGGACTTACATTCCTCTTTTTTTGGGGTTGATTGATTGAATTTATGAAACAATAGAATGTAATGATATGAATTAAATTGATTTTGTTCAATTTAATTTAGTTGAATTTTGTTTTGATTCAATTCAATCCCTTTTTTAATATCCAATAAAATTTTAGTATTCCATTGTGTTTTTTTTCACAATTTTGAATTTGCAACCTTGGGGTTGCAAAAAGGGGTGAATTGTTGTTCAAAACCCATATGGGTTGCAAATGGCAATTAATTTCTCAATAAGGTGCAAGCAAAGTTGCTCACAACTTGGACATCCCCTGGGGGATTGCAAATCCCCAATTCCAACTCTTTTTGAGTTGCAACCAGGGAATTTCTACTTGAAAAGGGTTGAAATTGGGGATTTGTGACCCCCTGGGGGATTTCCAAGTTGTCAGTGGGGGTGGCACCTGTTTTTCAGGACCATTTGGGGCAAAATAGCCCAAAATAGGCCATTTGAGGGGGGATTTGGGGTGCCTAGGCACCCCTGGACCACATTTGAGTGCTGTCAACCCAAATATGGGGATTTGGCATACTATGTGGGACTATCATTGGACCAAAAAAAGGACTTTGGAATCAGAAACCCTGCCTATTGTAAAAACAAAGTCTTGTCAGAAACGGCGTACACACACAACTGTCATAATGACAACTAACTCAGTCCAAAATCAGTCTAACCTCAGTCTAATCTACTTACCTCAGGAACTTTAACCTCAGGGCTCTGGAGAATTTATCAGTATATCTCCTTCAACTACATATCCTCAGGATCTTCATGCCTTACATATCTAAATATAGTCTAACCTCATGCATTATACACATAGACTCCCTAGGCTAACACATACTTAATCTCTCAGTTTCTGCATATCCTCTAACCTTCTTCACTCTGTCTATCCTATACCTCACAATGGTTTATCCTTTGGGAATCCTTATGTGAATCCTCTTTCCAATTGTATCACATACTCTCTCTACTTAGTACATAGTGTCATGAACTCCATGTAAACTGTACACCCTCTCACTGTACATTCCCCACTTAGACAGCCAGACCTGTAGCCTAGCCCCAATGTAGTAAGCAGCCTAAACCCAATGTAGTAACATACCTGATCAGCCTCTATGTTACCTTGACTGCTCCCTTGTCATCAAATATGCAGTCTGAGCCCCAAGGCATCTGTAACTCTGTTGTAGTCAAGCCTCCTGTCTATTTAATCAGCCCTTCTCTTCCTCTTCCTGATTTTCCCCCAAGAAATCAGTTTACTACTTCTTACTAGGAATCCATCCCAGCAAGTTTCATTCAGCGCTTTAACTCAAATTCAGTCCTACTCTGCTCCTTGTAGCATCTTCAAGTATCCTTTCCCCCAAGCCTCCTGAGAGTAGAGTCCCCTCTGTGTCAAGCCCTGCTTGCATTCAGCAGCCATTGTGACATTAAACTGATTTCTTCCCCAATAACCCCTTCTTCACCAACCATAATCTTTATCCTTTAGACAGCATCAAATCTTGCTATTGATTTGTGGAAATTTTTGTTTGCTTTATTTCCTTCCCCAACCTTGAAATTGGCTATTTGATTTGTGGCCATTTTCATTGTACCCCTTACCTTACTTTCAAACCTCCATAAAAGACCCAAATTTACAATCTAAGTTCCTCTTTGACGCTTTGAAGCTTTGAGGCTTCAAGGCTTTGGCAATTTAACACTTTGATGCTTTGACAATTCAACACTTTGAAACTTTGACACTTTAATGCTTCAACACTTCAACACTTAGACAAGGTACTTCAATGGTTAATTTGACCAATAATTAAGGTAATAAGGGAAAAATCTTTTTAATCCTTTTATACTTGTTCTAAGGTGAAGAACAACTTTGGGTAATTATTTATCCTCAATAATAAGAATTTCCCCATGACATTCTACCTTTTCTCACACCTCTAGCCCAGCTGTCAAATGTAGCTCCAGAGGGAGAGGTAACACTGAACTTACTGACCCTTCTAATCCCAGAGCTTGTGGCAGAACTTTTTCTAACCTGCCAGCACCAGTGGCTATCACTTCTACCCCTATGGATACTGGAGTATTGAAGCCTATATCACAAGTATCTCTTTCTACTATCCCTTCTTCTGACAATGCTAGCCTCCACAGGGTTGCAGGTCAGTTTTCAATTCCAGGCTACCATGGCTTGGACTCCCCTGCCCACAATGCCAGCATGGTCCCAATCCCAGGAGAAGAAGAAGATGATGATGAGGAGGAGGATGAGGACTCAGGATTTTATTCCAGAATCTTGAGTGGCTTGGATTCACCCTCCCCAGGGGGTAATCCTAGCCCAACTTCTAATGCAAAAGCAGTCCTTTCAACTTCCCCAGCCACTAACCTTCCTTCCACCTCTCAGGGCCCTTCAACTGACCCTGCTCTGCTGGCCATTCTTCAGAAAATGACCACTGCAATGACCCATCTCTCTAAACCTGCTGACCATGAACCTTCTACTAACTTTAAATCTAAATCTATCAATGCTCCAGAAAAATTTGATGGGAAAAACCCAACCAAGCTCAGACCCTTCCTCCAAGCTTGTGAACTCATCTTTGCTAATGATGAGAGGGTTTTTGCTAATGAAAGAAAGAAATTATTCTTTAAAGTCTCCTACCTTACAGGAAATGCTAGTCAATTGATCCAACCTTATCTTTCTCACATTGGTAATCATGAGCCATATTTCATACTTAACTATTGGTTTCTATCTACTCAATAGCTCCATATCCTTTTTGGGGATTGTCTGGAAATCCATCGTGCTGAGAAGGAACTAACCTTCCTTAAGATGAAAGATACTGGTTATGCCACTAACTATATCACTGACTTCAGGACACTTATGACTAAGGTCTCTGGATGGGGTTATAAAGCTTTTTTCTTCCATTTTCGAAAGGGACTCCCAGCCAGACTACTGGACCAACTAGCTCGTTATGATTGACCTCAAGAAATCTTGCAAGAACTAATTGAAATAGTCCTTAAGTGTGATACCTGCTACCATGAAAGGATCCAGGAAAAGTCCTTCAGCTCCCATCAGACCTCAAGACCTGGACCCAGCTCTTCAAATCCTCAAAAATCTCAACATCCCAGCCAACAAGGTAGGTTCAAGGGGAAAGCAAAGGCAACCCCTACTAATTCTGCTCCAACCTATGTTCCCAATCCCAATGTGGGAGAGGATGGACACCTCAAGGCTGAAGAAAAGGCTAGAAGGGAAAGAGAGTGTTTGTGTAACTACTGTGGAGGTGCTCACAAGTTTAGCCTCTGCAGGAAACATCCAGAATTTAAACCTGGCCAAAAGGCCACTCCTGGTAAACCCAAACAGGGAAAAGACTAGGTGATGGAAATGTGGTACTCCATGACCATCACCCCTCCAACATTTGAGTACAAAATTTGGAAGGGAAAGAATCTAACCTCCCTACTAAATACTTATGTTTTATTTGTCTCTTCAATAATCAGGCCTATAGCATACTTGTTGACTCTGGAGCAACTCAATCTGTTATTTCCAAATCTATGGTTTCAAAGTTTTCTCTTTCTCCCAAACCTCTGACCACTCCTATCTTTCTATTTAACTTCAACCCTTCTGACTCACCTTCCCAGGAGATAACTCATAAGGTTTCCTTTAAACTCTCCCTACTGTCCTTTTCAAACTTAGAATGGGATTTCTTGGTCTTTGAAACTCCCCCAAAAGAAGATGTTATTCTAGGTATTGACTACCTCCATTTCTGGAACCCAGAGGTAAACTGGCAATTGGGATCAATCACCCCAAGGAACCAACCAACTTTTGGTCATTCCCCTTGTGTTGAACTCTTTTTGGCCACTATTCATCTTCTGCCGGTGAATCTGAAGATCACTGCTCCTGCTCCCTCTTCAGAATCTATGCAATCACAACACTCTCCCTTGAGCTCAACAACCACTTCTGTGAACTAGATATTCTTTGGAAATTCTCTGAAATTCTTGGAGGATATAGAGGATGATCTATCCATTCAAATCTTCCGTATGATTTTTTCCACTTCTGACTCTTCCCCAAAGCAGACTAATGCTGAAGGACTAGATGAAGATGAGGAAACTGATGAAATTGAAACTGTGATGGAGAGAGTTCCAGAAGCTTACCATGACTTTTTACATATTTTTTCAAAGGTTAAAGCTGATAAACTCCCTCCTCACCATGCTTAAAATCACTATATCAAACTGGAAGGACTTTTGCCTCCAGTTGAGCCTATCTAATCCCTCAGTCACCATGAGAAGGAGGCCCTAAAAGCCTATATAGCAGAAAATATAGAGAAATTTTTCATTTTCCCCAGCACTTCAAGCACTGGAGCACCTTTCCTCTTTGTGAAAAAGAAGGAGGGTGGTTTGAGGTTGTGTGTTGACTATTGCAAAATTAACTGTGTTACGCAAAAGAATTGGTATCCTATTCCACCCATGACTCACTTATTAACAGTCTTTTGCGGTTGTGTGTTGACTATTGCAAACTTAACGCTGTTACTCAAAAGAATAGGTATCGTATTCCTCCCATGACTCACTTATTAACAGTCTTTTCCGGTTCTACCATTTTCTCAAAAATTGACCTCAGGGGTGCTTACAATCTCCTTTGAATTAAAGAAGGGGATGAACATCTTACAGCATTCAGAACTCAGTTTGGAAGTTTTGAATATTTGGTAATGTCATTTGGGCTGACAAATGCTCCTGCCTCTTTCCAATGTCTTGTTAATGAAATTTTCACAGAACTTCTAACCATCTGTGTGGTGGTATACCTCAATGAAATTCTTATTTTTCCCAAAAACTTAGCAGAACATACACCTCATGTGTGTGAAGTCTTAAGCAGACTTTGGAAAAACAACTTATATGCAAAACCTTCTAAGTGTTAATTTCATGCCTCCTCAGTGGATGAATTAGGTTAGGTTATCTCCAGGAATGGTATTGAAATGGAAAACTCCAAGGTCCAAAAGATCTTGGACTCGCCACCACCAACAAAAAAAACGGCCTTGCAGCAGTTTTTGGGTTTTTCTAATTTTTATCGTAGGTTTATCATTAACTATTCCAGAAAGGTCTACCTCCTCACTGCTCTAACTGGTTCAGAACCCATCTTTCCTTTGTTCCCAGGGGCTCTGCAGCACTTTGAGGACCTCAAATTGGCCTTTACCAAGGCAACTATCCTTAGAAATTTTGATCTTTCCTTAAAAAACTTTTTGGAGACTGATGCTAGTGACTATGCCCTAGGGGCTTTCCTCACCCAAGTCTCCCCTGATGGATCCAAACACCCAATTGCTTTTGACAGCAGAAAAATGGGTAGTGCTGAACTGAATTAAAAAATCCATGATAAGGAAATCCTGGCCATTGTATGGGCCATCAAGATCTGGAGAGCTTACTTCCTCAGTCTTTCATCTCCTTTTGAAGTTCTCACTGATCACTTGTCCCTTAAATATTTTATGACCTCTAAAGTCTTGACTTGTCATCAAGCCTTTTGGGCTGAATTCCTATCAGAATTTGACTTTACTATAGTATATAGACCTTGAAAGCACTCCATAGTTCCTGATTTGCTGTCATGTCAAGAAAACTTTTATCCCAAAGGGGGGATGCCCTATGCAGAAAAGAATCCAGAAAATGTCAAAAAACTCTTGAAACAGACTGACTTTGAACCTTCTAGAATTTTACTTATCTCTACAAAACAGGTTGATAAAAAATTGGAAAACTTAATTCAATCCCATATCTCCAACAAATCAACCCAACAGATTATTCAGAAATTACATAAGAAAGAAAAATTAAAGAGATACCTCAAAGACCCAGACACTGGACTCCTTATTTTCCAAAATAGAATAGCAATCCCCAAGGAGGAAAAACAACTTCAACTGGAAACACTTCAACAACAAAAAGAATCCCCTCTCTCTGATCACCCTGGACAAGACAAAAAAATTGATCAGGTAAAAAGAGATTTCCACTGGGAAAATATGACTTCCTTTATCAAAGATTATGTTTCTTCTTGATACCTTTGCAGCAGAAACAAATCCAGTCACAACAAGAAGTTTTGAATCCTTCAACCCCTACTGATTCCAGATTCTCCCTGGACTGCACTCTCTATGGACATCATCTCACAGCTGCCACTATCCAATGGATTTGACTCAATCCTTGTGGTAGTTGATCATTTTTCAAAAATTTCTCTATTTATTAAAACCAGAAATGATATATCCTCTGTGGAGTTAGCTAACCTACTAATCTCCAATTTGTTCATTAAGCATGGACTACCAATTGAAATTTTCAGTGACAGAGGATCTTTATTTGTTTCTTCCTTTTGGAAAATTGTATGTGAAAAATTACAGGTAAAAAGAAATCTCTCCACATCTTATCACCCTGAGACAGATGGACAAACAGAAAGGGTAAATCATACCCTAGAAAAATTTCTTAAGATGTATGTCAGTTATCACCAAGACTACTGGGATACCTGGATCCCTCTTGCTGAATTTGCCTAAAATAATCCCACCCATACTTCCACCAAGCAATCTCCATTCTTCACCATTTACGGTCAACATCCCAACTTTGAAAGCCTCCATGTAGTAGAAAATCAACCTGCTAGCCACTACATAACTCAGATTCACAAAAATCAGAAAAAACTAGGAGTGGAACCAGAAAAGTCAATTAAAACTTACAAGAGATATGCTGACCTAAAAAGAAGTAATTTTCTTGCCTCATTTGCTGTCAGAAAAAAAGTTTGGCTCTCTTCTAAAAATATCAAAAATAATTGTCCAAATAATAAGCTTTCAGAGAAATGGTTAGGCCCTTTTTTGATTACAGAACAGATTGGAAAAAATTCATTCAAGCTTCAACTTCCTCAACAGTGGTCCACTATTCACCCTGTGTTCCACTCCTCCTTACTCATGCCATATCAGGAAAAATCACTATCCTCCAGGCACCAACCACCAACTGAACCAGTCAAAATCAATGGAGAAGAAAAATGGGAAGTTTCTCAGATATTGGAATCAAAACTTAAGAGGGGGAAATTATTTTACTTGGTTGAATTAAAGGCTTCCAGAATGACAAGGAAAGCACTACTTGGGAACCTCACTCTAATCTTACCAACTGCCCTACTTTACTTTGATTTGCATACACTCTATCCTTTAAAACCAAAAATATCCTTAAAATAAATAAAAAGAAAATCAATTTCTTCTTTCAATATACATATATATATATATATGCTATCAAAAAAAATATATGTAATAGTAAATAGTAAAGTTAAAAAATAATGTAAAATGAAAAAATACAAAAAAAAATAATGATAATAATAATAATAATAAACTCTTATAAAAAAGAAAATAAATTTCAATTTATATAATAGTTTCTCATCAACAAATTTTTAGATAGCTTCACACATCACATATTCTAACTCTTTTAACCTAGAAATCCAATTATTTACTAACTTCAATTTGGTAACTTGATAAGAATTAGGACCCCTTATAGTAGTTCCTACTTCAAAAGTATGACCAGCGAAAGCCAATATATCAGCTAGTCTTTTATTTATTTCTGAAATCTTTTTCTTTCTAGCCTCTAAGAATCCATACTTTTCTTTTCTTATCTCACTACCCCCACCTTTCTTCAAACCTTCCTGCAAACTTGAATTTAAATTCCTAGAATTCCTACTATAAACTTCTAAAGATTGATTGACTTGATATTCATTTAAAACTGAATCTTCTCTAAATCTTCTTCCTTCCACAATTTCCAAAAATCTTTCTCCATTTTCTATTTCTTCCAACCAAACTTCTGCTTCATTTCTCCTCTCAATTCCCTTCTTTCTTTTTCTTCTATCTTCTACAGCCTTCATGTTCAACTCTAAAGCATTCATATTATTCCTTAAATCTTCTAACTCCAAGGAGTCATCTGATCTTCCCCCCTCTTTGACAATTGCCTCTCTTTCTTTTCATTTATCTACATTATTTTTTGTCTCTCTTTCATCTTCCATCTCTAAATTTCCCTTAGAGTCTTCATCTTCTTCCTTTCTTCAACATCCATCTTTGACGCTTTGACACAGAACTTTGACGTTTTGACAAACTTCTTTGACGCTTTGACGCTTTAACAATTTGGTTTTACGCTTTGATACTTTGTTTTGACGCTTCCACGGATTTTTTTGATGCTTTGATGGTTTGATGGTTTGACTTTGAGCTTTGAAGGTTCAACGTTGAGGTTTGAGGCTTTGATGGTTTTGACAGATTTGACAATGTCCCTGTTTCTATTTATTTTTGGAGGCACCTTGACCACTTCATTGTTGGAGTCTACGTGAGGTGTGCCCCATCTTATAAACGCTTCTCCACATTCTTCCTCTTGACGCTTTGATGTACTGTCTATTGCCAAATGTCCAGTTTGATGCAATGCCTCCCTTTTTTCCTGCTTCCTCTTCAACCTTTCCTGCATCAAAGGGACTATTCAAACCCATATCAGCACAAAAACACCTCCAACACAAAAATCTGGCAACTCTTACCTGAAGATTCATCCAATCTGGATGGATATGCTAAAGTCATGGCATCATCATCTGGAGCCTCTTTCACCTCAAAAAATTGGCTCTTCTCCAGGACCCAAAAGGTTGGCCCCATGGCCTTCCTGCATTGCTTATTCATATCACATACTCTTCCATACTTTCTACAACTTTCACACTTGGTAGAGTTATGTTTGACACTGGTGGTACAGATTCTTCCATGCTTGATGCATCTGTCACAGCTTGGGTAGTATTGTTGAACTGGATGGTAGTTGTTGGTCTTCTCCATTGGGTAGGGTGGTGTAGTTGATCTGGTAAAAGGGGATAAGGATGGTAATGGGGTGGATGGTGGTGATGGTTGTGGGGAGGGGGAAAGAAATCTCAAGTTAGACATGGATGATGGAATATCTGGATGGCCTCTTCAACCTCTCCTTTTATGGTCATCAGCAGATGCCCTCCTTTTCACCAGGGGGTACTGTCATACTGAAACCTAACTCAGTCTAAACTCAGTCTGACCTTAGTCTAATCTACTTACCTCAGGAACTTCAACCTCAGGGCTCTGAAGACTTTATCAGTATATCTCCTTTAACTACATATCCTCAGGATCTTCATGCCTTACATATCTACATATAGTCTAACCTCATGCATTATACATATAGACTACCTAGGCTAACACATACTTAATCTCTCAGTTTCTGCATATCCTCTAACCTTCTTCACTCTGTCTATCCTATACCTCACAATGGTTTATCCTATACCTCACAATGGTTTATCCTTTGGGAATCCTTATGTACATCCTCTTGCAGACTGTATCACATACTATCTCTACTTGTTACAGAGTGTCATGACCTCCATGTACACTGTAAATCCTCTCACTGTACATTCCCCACTTAGACACCTAGACCTGTAGCCTAGCCCCAATGTAGTAAGCAGCCTAACCTCAATGTAGTAGCATACCTGATCAGCCTCTCTGTTAACTTGAATGCTCCCTTGTCATCACATATGTAGTCTGAGCCCCAAGGGATCTGTACCTATTTTATAGTCAAGCCTCCTGTCTATTTAAGCAGCCCTTCTCTTCCTCTTCCTGATTGTCCCCCAAGAAATCAGTTTACTACTTCTTACTAGGAATCCATCCAAGCAAGTTTCATTCAGCACCTTAACTCCAATTCAGCCCTACTCTTCTCCTTGTAGCATCTTCATTATCCTTGCCCCCAAGCCTCCTGAGATTAGAGTCCCCTCTGTGCCAAGCCCTGCTTGCTTTCAGCAGTCCTTGTGACAAGAACACACACCCGTTGGATAAATTTATTTTTCTAAACCAAAAAGTGAGCAAACTGTTGAAGTTTCTGGATTTAAAATTGAATTAAATAATAAATTGTTGTTAAATTTTTTTGGTTTATCAAAACAGTGGAAAGCCCAAGCCCTCCTGTTTTAAACATGGCTAAATTAAATGAATTAATTAAAAGTGTGGTTAACAAAGCTTTGGTGAAATTTAAGGATTTGGGAAGTTAGTCAGAAAAAAAGAAATTGAAAGCCCTAATAGCATCCTCATCTAGGGTTACCATTGAGGAACAACATGTTTCTTCAAAACTGGAATTGACTAAAGATGGTGGGTGACATTTCATATGTCATTTGACTGAGAAGGATTTGGCTTGACAAATATTAATGTGACTAAGGGGTTTCAGAACTGCTTGAACCTCCTCTGGTGAGTGCCTTTGCTAGTTGGAAAGAATCCAAGATTTATTGTCAAAAATGGGCAGCCATTTATGGCTAAGCATTGAAAGCATTCAATTCAAATAATTATAAATATGTGGATCTAGTATGTGACATATTTGGGGTATATGAAGGCCCATGCCTCACCAAACTGCAAAGGGAAACTCACATGAAGAAGGTTGGGTTTCATTTCATGATTCATGCAAGTCGGAAAGTAGCAGATACCACATGGCATCTCTCCATTAGAAATGGCCTACAAAATCATCAACCATCTGAAAACCCCTCAGTGCATCCTCAACTGAGGAGAATCTCTGGGAAAGCAATGGATCTACTTTAGGAAGGCATGAAAGATGGGATCAATACGGTTCAGATTATGAGGAAATTTGGAAAGATTGATGGTGGAGAATAAATTGGCAATAGAAAAATCTATCACACTAAGCAGAAGTAAAATCTTGCAGAACTGGATGGGAAAGGTGTTATGGACAATGTATTGGAAATTCTCCAGGAATCCAAGTTGGTTCCCAGTTCAGAATTTGGTGGAGAGGGTCACTTAGAGGCCCTTTTCTTGGCTAATTTAGAGTCTATAAAAATTTGAAAAAAATTACATCATATTACTTTGTTGGATTATAATTATAAAACAAATAGGTGCAACATCCCTCTATTGCATGTTGCAGGATTGACAGCAAACAAGAAGACTGTTACAAATAATTTTGTTTTTATGACAAAAGAAAAATATGAGTTCTACAGTTGGGCCTTGAGTGCATTAAAGGAGTTGGCTTATGATCACAAGAGGCTTCACAAAGTCTTTGTGAAGGACCATGAAAAATCTCTGATTCATGATATAGAACATAGTTTCCCTGAGTCATCCAGAAAGCTGTGCTCCTGGAAATTGTCTAAAAAAATTCAAGAAAACTTTAAATTATGTTTCAGTTATTAAGATGAAGGTTGGAAAGGTTTTATGACTCTGTGGGAAAAGTATGGGGCCTCTAAAACCAATGGGGACAAAGAGGTACATGATGCGGAACTCAGAGTATCCCAATTTACTGCTTCTTCTGTTCATATCTGCTGGGATTGCTTAATTTGAAACTTATATAAAGTTTTTACTGAAAGACCCTGAGGATGTGCTCAAGTATATGGAAAAGAAAACTTTCTGTATCAAAGAGACTTTTGTAATGGTTTTGAATTTTATAAACCCCAACTTTGGAAATAAAACAACATCTTGGGTAGGCGGGGCCCATGATATTTTAAAACAATCACTTTTGGGATCTTTGGGGAACATTTTGGATGTGTGGAAACACCTTGAAGGAACCATTGAAAGCCAAATCAAATCAGTGCATGCTTCCCTTAAAAACTTGCAAAAAAAGTTAGGTACTTTTCTTCCAAAAAAACTTTTCCCTTTGGGTTACCAATTGTCAATAGAGGCAATTAAACTCATTGGAAAAAAATTCAACAAGTTAAAGAAACACCACGATGGTGATGTTTGATCAAAGGAATATTCAAAAACAATTTGATTGCCATTTTCCCACATTTTAGGTGAAATACTAGCATCAAGAGGGTCTGTTCTGCCTGAGAATTTTCATCCTCCATGGAGGCTAGACTATGACCCTTCCAGTGAATTATGTGGTCTTTCTGGGTTTTTTGAACGGTATAAATTATAGGATGGACAGCAATTTTAGGATGGACAGCAATTTTAGGATGGACAGCAATTTTAGGATGGACAGAAATTTTAGGATTGACAGATTAATGATTGTTTTTCTTTTTGAAAGAATGACACAGATCCAGTGCTTGACAAATCCCAATTTTTCAACATTTTGAATTCTATGCTTATGGGACAACCTCAACAAGTTAGATTGGAGATTTTAAAGTCTGTGGTCAATTATGCAGAAACTTTGATTGCCAGGCCAAGGATTGAGAAAAAGGTCTTACACTCCAGCTGCGGTTGAAAAAAATTTAAATCTCCTTGTCATTGAATTTCAAAATTTGAACACGTTGAAAGAGAACTTAAGAGGGGAAAAAGGGTTAAAAGGGCACCAAAAAGACCAAACATAGTAAGTCTTTTATTTTGAGTGTTCATTTTTATGGTTTAATGAACTGATTGTAAAATGATTTCTGTAGTGCAAGGAAGGCTCTTCATCTGAATTTTAAAGTTCAGAGAAACAGACTGAAAGTGAATTAGGGTCCCTTCATTTGGAATCAGAATCCTTTTCCAAGGAAGTAGAAGAAATAGAGGAGTCAAACAGAAGATCATCTTTGGTGAGTATCAATTCTTTAATGAGATTAGAATTTTGGCTAAGTAATTTTTGATTGTAGGAACCAAAAGTGAATTACCTCAATCAAATAATTGAAAACTTACATTAGTTATTGGGGGAGGTTTGGGATCCAGTTGGTGATGGGAATTGTGGATTGATAGTAATGCATAATCACTTGGGTATGATGAGCATGGATGGCTAAAAGTAAACAAGAAAATGATTGAAAAATTGAGTGGAGTTGAGACTTCCTATTCTAATGTCCTTGGTGGCATGAAAGATGTTGAAAATATGGAACAAAGACTTGATGTTCATGACATCAAGGAAAATATTCCCTCTTCAAAATGATTTAAAATTTGGATATGGGTCAAATACTAGATGATAATTATGGAAGACCAATATGTTTAATTTGATTGGATTCATGTTGTACTCATACTACTATGAAAATGGGTGTAAAAGAACAATAAGAACCTATCATAATTTGATTTTTCAACAATAATAAATGGGTTCAACTTGTACTTGAGGGAGAAACAATTCCAATCCCACCCATTGTTTCCAAACCTGCTTCTTTTACTTCAAAAACCGCTTCTGTTTGGGCTGACCACCCAAAAGATAAAATCAAGTTGTATTCCAAATTAAAAACATCATTTTAATTTCATCATTTGGTTTTGGGTTTTGGTGCTGATCTTGTAATCCTATTAATATAAAGGGTTATCACATTTTCAAAATCATTATTCTGGGTGTTTTGAGTTAACATCATTATGTTGAGCATTTTGAAAGAAATTTTATTGGTATGTAAGTTCAACTTGTGTTGGGTTGATCCCATCATAAGGATTATTTTTAATTCTTGTGATGGGATGAGCTTAACGCAAGTTTGACTTGTTTTCTTTTGGTATTTTTACTTTAGGGCCTGTCAAGTTACTTGCCTTTTTTTTGGTTATTTTACTTTAGGGCTTGTCAAGTTGAGCTTGTATTTATTGACACTCTTACTTTAGGGATAGTCAATTTGAACTTGTATTTTTTGATTTTTTTTCTTTTGTTTGTGTTTTTGTTTTTTTGTTTAATTTTTTATTTATTTATATTTATTCATTTTGTTTATTTATTTTTTTATCATCACAAATGGTTTGGGAAAGGCCTCTCATGACTAAAATGAGTTCTGAGCGGCTGTTCACAACTGAAATGGGTTGTGAGCAGCGGTTCACCACTAAAATTGGTTGTGAACCATGCCACACGCCCTGATTTGGGTTGTGAAGAATCCGCGTAGGGTTGCAAATTTAAAATTTCCCATTTTATTCAAAAATTAAATTTTATTGTATTTTTTTCAGGGCTGTATTGTATGTATATTGGGATTTTGTTTAACTTTTATGTACCGATTTTCATTTTTTTGGGCCACAATGTTTGGATTTTTTTTAAAATTTTTGGTTGTTTATTTGTATTTATTCATAGGGCTATCAATGTGGATTAATGTACCTGGATTTGTGAGATTTTCAAAATTCTTTTTAAATTTTCTTTTGATTTTTGATTTTTAATTTTTTGTGGGTAATGTTAAATTCACAGCTTCAACCGTGTGGTAGTTGTGAAGGACCCCATACGGCCCATTTGAGCCGTGGGGGCCCATTGAAAACTACAAAGGGACGTTCCAAACATGCGCAACCCCCGTGGGGTTGTATAGGAGCCGTTTACCCCCCAAAACAGCATTTTTGAGATGTGTACCCCTGTACACAGCTCAAATCTGCCATTTTTGGGGGTGCACAGCCCCAGAAGTTGTGCAAGAATTTTGGGCACCCCCTGGACCACACTTGGGTTCCCTCAACCCAAATTTGGGATCAACGTTAACTATGTGGGACAGTTGGACCACACCTAGCAATACCAAAGCAAACTTAAAGTGAAATCAAAGTGAAATCAATTGAAGTATCCTAGATATTAAAGTGAAATTGGACACATCTTTCTTTACTCAAAAGTGAGCCAACTTTTCAGTTTTTCATTTGAAAGTTGGATTGAATAATGAAGTAGCATTTTAATTTGTTTGCATTATAGGAACAGTGGCAAGCCCTCCTTGTAACATGGCTGTGTTGAAGGACTACATCAATAGTGCAATTAACAAAGCTTTGGAGAAAAAGGATTTGGGTAATTAAACATTGCAAGCCCCAATTGCATCCTCATCTAGGGTGACAATTGAGGAACAAAATGTTTCGCAGTTGGATTTGACCTCTGGTTGTGAGTAACATTTTATGTTACTGAAGTTGTTGCTGGATTTGATTTTATTGAAACTAATGGGGTGCATGTAACTGAAACTATGATTTAACCAATCAATCTTTAATAAATCCACTTGACCCACCTCCCATGAGCGCCTTTCCTACTAGGCAAGAGGCGCCAAACTATTGTCAAACATGGACTATGAAGCATGCTTACACTCTGACGGTTTTTAACTCAAAGAAAGATAAATATGTGGATTTGTCCTGTGATTGACATGGTTCCTACTTGGGGCAACTCCTTACCAAAAATTCTTGGCAAACTCACACAATTAAGGTTGTGTGCAAGTTTTTAATCCATGCAAGTTGCACAAAGGCAGACCCCTTGTGGCAACTCTACTACAAAGAAACTTTACATAACCATCAACCATCAGAACATCCCTCTGTGCATCCTCAAATGAGTGGAATCACTGGGGTAGACTTGGAAAATCTAATAGAAGGCATGAATGATGGGCTCAATATGTTTCAAATTAAGAGAAAATTGAGCAATATTGATGGAAAAAATTATGTTGATGACAAAACAATCTATAACACTAAGCAAAAGGTAGCGCTTGAAGAACTAAAGGGGAAAAGTGTTATGGATGTACTCTACAAACAGCTTGAAGAATCAAGTTGGATTCATTGGTAAAAATTCAGTGGAGAGGTTTACTTGGAGGACATATTCTTGGCCCACCCAGAGTCATCAAAGCTTTCCAAACAATTCCATCATATTGCTATGTTGGATTGTACTTATAAAACAAATAAGTACAAAATCCTGCTATTGCATGTTGTAGGAATGACAGCCAACTGGAAAACTGTTGCAAAAGCTCTTGTTTTCAAAACAAAAGAAATTTTTGAGTTCTACAGTTCGTCTTTAAATGCATTAAAGGAGTTGGCTTATGATCCTGAGAGACTTCCAAAAGTCTTTGTGACAGACCATGGAAAATCTCTGTTTGTGCAATTGAATCTAGTTTTCCAGAGTCATAAAGACAATTTTGCACTTGGCACTTGTCTAAAAAAATGAAAGAAAAACTTCAAAGGGTGCTTTTTCAATGAATTTGAAGGATGGAAAAGCTTTATGACTCTATGGGCAAAGTATGTGGCCTCAAAGAACAAGGAGGAGGCGGAGGTCAATGATGCCAAAATAAGAGTAGGTCCAAATCACTGCTTCTTATTCTTCCTAGTTTTGGGTTCTGAACTTTTGACTTGTATAGTGTTTCTTGAAATACTATGAGGATGTGCTTGAGTATATGGAAAATAACATTTTCCCCATCAAAGAGATTTTTGTAATGGAGTGGACTTGTATAAACCCAGATTTTTGAAACAAAAAACTTCTTGGGTTGAAGGCACCCATGCCACTCTCAAAAAATTCCTCGCAAAATCTTTGGGAAACATGTTGGATGTTTGGAAAAACCTTGATGGAACAGTTTCAAATCAAATTAAATCCGTTCATGCATCACTACACAAATCTCAAATTAAGTTAGCAACAGTTCTCCCACCTGAACTTTTACCATTGGGATACAAATTGTCTTTAGAAGCAATTCCGCTTATTAGGGAACAATTTGAGAAGTTCAAACGTGATCATGATGGAGAAGTGTGCACCAAGTCATACTCCAAGACTATGGGTTTGCCCTGTTCCCACCAAATGGGTGACCTTCTAGAATTCAGAGGATCCTTTGTACCCAAAGATTTTCATCCTCAGTGGATTTTGGAATATGACCCTTACAGTTCTAGTTCTGTAATTTGGCTTATCTCCACTGAATTGTGAATGATGAATCCAACTTGATTCTTTAAGCTGTTTGTAGAGTACATCCATAACACTTTTCCCCTTTAGTTCTTCAAGCGCTACCTTTTTCTTAGTGTTATAGATTGTTTTGTCATCAACATAATTTCTGCCATCAATCTTGCTCAATTGTCTCTTGATTTGAAACATATTGAGCCCATCATTCATGCCTTCTATTAGATTTTCCAAGGATATCCCAGTGATTCTACTCAGTTGAGGATGCACAGAGGGATGTTTGGATGGTTGATGGTTATTTCAAGTTTCTTGGTAGGAGATTTTCCAAAAGGGGTCTGCCTTTGTGCAAATTTCATAGATTAAAAACTTGCACCCAACCTTCCTGATATGAGTTTTCCAAGAATTTTTGGTAAGGAGTTGCCCCAAGTAGGAACCATGTCAATCACAGGCCAAAATGTAGTCCTTCAACGCAGCCATGTCACAAGGAGGGCTTGCCACTGTTCCCATAATGCAAACAAATTACAATGCTACTTCAGTATTCAATCCAACTCTCAAATGAACAACTGAAAAGTTTGCTCACTTTTGAGTTAAGAAAGATGTGTCCAATTTCACTTTAATATCTAGGATACTTCAATTGATTTCACTTTGATTTCACTTTAATTTTGCTTTGGTATTGCTATGTGTGCTCCAACTGTCCCACATAGTGTACTTTGATCCTAAATTTGGGTTGAGGGAACCCAAGTGTGGTCTAGGGGGTGCCCAAAATTCTTGCACAACTTCTGGGGCTGTGCACCCCCAAAAACAGCGGATTTGAGCCATGTACAGGGGTACATGGCTCAAAGTTGCTGTTTTGGGGGGTAAACGGCTCCTATACAACCCCCCTGGGGTTGCGCATGTTTGGAACGGCCCTTTGTAGTTGTCTATGGGCCCCCATGGCTCAAATGGGCCATGTAGGGCCCTACAAAACTACCACACGGTTGGAGCCATGAATTTAACATTACCCAAAAAAACACTTATTTCACATCAGATGTGTCAGAGTTACTTGAAAATATTTTTTTTTTCAGATAAAGTATTTAAAGTTTTTTTAAACCTCAAACACACATCAGTCCACATAATGCAACCCTGGTTTCCCATCTCCTTCTACCTCCAACCTAATTGGAAAAATAAAATTCATCACTCTCATCAATTGACTTCTCTCATCACTTCATCACTCTCATCACTATATTTCTCTGATCACTTCATCACTTTCCTCTCCTCATTGCTTTCCTCATCACTCCATCAGTCTGATAATTTAATTTCTCTCAAACTTTTCAAATGGCCCCTCAGCAAATCTCCCCCTGCAAGTCCAGCCAAAAATACAGGCCACCAAATATAAACATCCCCAAGGAAATCTAAAAAAAAAAATCCCCCCCCATCAGCTTCCAATTGCTCAAGTTGGCTCAAGCAAGCTGATCACATCATCCTGGTAAACTGGCTCAAAATTCCCTCCAACTATGATGCTTTCTTTGGATCCAAAAATGAAACACAATTTGGCTTGCCTCCATCCCCTAGATTTAACAATTATCTCCTGATGGCCAATTAACTCAAGAATAAAACAAAAGTTTGGCTGGATCTTTAATCAAAAAAGATGAGGGAGAAATTCAAGAACTATCAATCCAAGTAAGAAAAGTCCCACTCCATGTCAAACTCCACTGTTTTTGGTATCAACAGCTCCAATAAAGCCAAGGGGATCAACTTGGTGGTCCATAAGTTGGACTCAACTTTTCCTTTTTATATTCAAATGGAAAAATCTTTTGGAAAGAAGGCCAACATCTTCCCTTTAGCTTATTTTTATGCCCCACAATATGATTCCATTGATTCTGAGGAATTGACTGAGGATGCTCATTCTAGCAACAATTATCCTGATGAAAACTTTGAGTGACCCCAATCTGATGCTGAGGAGGATATTCCAACACATCAAGCTCCAATTGTTTCTACATTGGAATTGATTAATCAATCCAAACCTTGGTTGGATACTTCTCTGGATTTCTCCCTTCCTGGGGTGGAAGAACTCAACAACTTTGCCAATGGGAAGCAATACATTCCTGCATCTCCATGAAAATCAACATCTGTTCAAGGAAGGAAGCAATTTCTTGTCTTTTCTGGAGAATCCTGACTGCTTTAGAATGTAATAGAATTGCCTCATAATTTTCTGAATGGCTGAATGTTTGAGCCAATTGTGCCTCCCATATCAACTTCAAATAATAGTGATGATGCTCAGACACAATCCTCCTCTTCAAAGGGAAATCAAAAGGCTTCAAATTTAATCAAAATCAACCCTAAAAGTCATCAAAAGAGGAGAAAAACTTCCAATTTTTAGGAATTTGAAGATATCATGGAGAAGCAAGATTCAAGTAAGTGCATTGATTGAATCTCCTTGCTTTCAAAATAAAGCGCATTGATTTTCCCCTTCAAAAAACAGTAAAATCAAAAATTGAATCCAAAAAACTTGAATTTGAAAAGCAAAGGTGGGATCATCAGCTGAATATTGAAAGTTAAGATCACAAATATGAGAGTATGGCTCATCAAAATAAATTGAATTCAAAGTGGAGATTGAAACAGGCTGATTTGCAGTTTAAGAAGAGGAAAATGAGAAGGATTAACCAGAACATTGACTGTAAAAGGAGAGGGATCAACTGGCAACAGAAAAAAAGATAGGTAATCCGTAGCCATGGAGTGTATTGGTAGCAGTAGAACAGTTGAGTAAATACAGAAGGTCACTCGATTTCTGGGCTTGTAAACATATTTTCCCACACAGCCTCTTTGTCAATCCCTTTCTCTGCTACTTCAAAATTTATTTCATATTCTCTCTTTTTAGCCCCCTTTTGCTGACAAGCCCTGCTCTTGCCATGGCTCTGCATGTTTATCAAATCGTCACCTCCCATTTTGTTCTCTACCATGCACATGCTTCAATTGGGGTGAGGATCAAGAAGGGATTCAATTTTTGTATGAAATCTTGAGCTTTTTGGCACAAGAATTGGTTTTTCAGAAAAAGGATGGGTGTCAAAATAACAAGGGTTAAAACTTTGCATAGATTCAAAAAAAAAGTGAAAATGATTTAAAGAAAACCTATAATAAAACCAAAGCTGAAAAAAAAGCATCATTAGTCACCTTATCATAAATTTGGAGGATCAACAAACATTGAAAGAAAAATTATACCAGTTGATGATCCTAGCAACAACAGCAAAAAATTGTCAGTCATGTGATGATGATCAGTGAACCATGGTGGGATGAAAAGAAAAAAAAAGAAAAAAAAACTTATGTTAAACTGAAACCCCCAAACAGAAATAGAATGAATGACCCAAACAACATACCATAAAATCTAACCAAAAAAAAGGAAATATTTAATTGAATCCAAAAGCAAACCCTAAATAAGCAAAAAAAATATGTCTCATGCAAAGGGGGAGGAGTTAGAGGAGGACAAGGTTGAGGTTGGTGCAATGGAAAGCAAAAAATTGATCAATTTATTTTTGATTTATTAAATGATAAATTCACAGTTGATTGCTTGATCAATTTGCAATTTACTATATATGATTTCCTTCTTCTTCTTGGGGTAGGATTGAACCCATTGGTAGCCGTGATCCATCCAGCCCTGCATGTGGATTCACTGCATGCCCAAGCTGGGGGTCCCAAGTTAGATGCTGTTGAGCGGGTGGCTGAAGGGATGATGGCTGTGACGGTGATCAGACAGAATCTGGGATTGGAAATTTGCAATTGGAAGGCCTCAGTCTAAGGACCCCAGGTGGTGGTTAATAAAAGAATGAAGTTGATAGATATGAATGAGAGATAGATCAATGGATGATGGCTAGGAAGGAGTTTTAATATATGTAGGCACTTACATGTGTGCCAAATATGAGTGTAATCCAAATTTTTATGCACATATGGGCCTCTAAGGCCCATTGTAAAAGAACATGGACCATGGGGGCCTGTGTGGAAATCACTGGTTTGGGGAAACTTTCCTCAAAAAATGTGAAATAAGTCAGTTTGAGCCTGGGCCCTCACAGGCCTTTTGGGGTTGTTGGGCCACTCCAGACAAATGGGCTTTAAAAGTGATCATGGAGCCTCCTCTGTATTTTGGACATACTTTGCCAGCAAGGCTGTCCAATCAAATGAGTAATATAATACGTTCTGGCTTGTATGGCCCGTTTGTTCCGCCACTCATGTCAAGGCCTGCGTGGTCTGTTTCTGGCCCTGATGGCCCACACAGGGCCATTGTAGGGGGCAGAGCAACTCATATGGAGTCCCTCCATCCCAGTTGGTCATTGCAGCTGTGGTGGGGGGAGCAAGGTTGCTTCCCTCCATTGCCAAAAGGGAGGTTACAAAGTAACCAGGCCAGTTGCATTGATGCAACTGGCAGTGGGGGGGGGCCTGATCACCTCCCCCAATAGGGGCCCTCCCCCCCCCCCTTTACTGCGGGAGATCTGACCACCTCCCAGCCCACCTTTTGATGACAATTCCCAGGGGGCATCAACCTCTAGGGCCCAGGTGGGGTATTTGATCACCCCCCCAGGAAACCGGACTAAAGAGGCAGTACTGTTATTAAATTGGCTGACCCAAGGGTAGCCTGGGCACAGCCCCACCAATTTAGAGCCTTAACTCAGGGTGCAAGAGGCACCAAGCTTTAGATGAGGGGCTACAACCATGAGGTATGATTAAGCCTGGATGCAAAGGCAAGCCCGGCAGGGAATAAACAGCCAAGGGGCTGGTTCAGCCTCTTGCGGGTAGATAAACACTGGTTGGAATGTATGAGTCCAGTCAAGTATTTCCAGGATCAAATTCCAGGTGGGCTGTTTGGGGGGAAACCAAGTAACAGGAATTTTAGAGCCTGTAGAGCTCTTTTGGGGCATAATTTTTGCCTTTTCCCTTGTTTTATCATGGCCTCAAAAGAGGCCAATCTTTTTTAATTAAGGAGTTGTCCTCCCTGCTGCTTTCCCATCATCCAATCAAATTCATCCAATCAATTATCCAACATATTTCCCCATTGTGAAAGCCCATTAGAAATTATAGAAACAAGGTTTCCAGCATTTCTTATGTTTTAATTACTGCTCCTCCTGCCACTAAGTCTAATATTTTGGAATAATGTTCACTAGGAGAGAAAGGAAATTTGATCAAGAGCAAATTTTGAAGATTCTGAATATTTTTACTGTGAGACTCCCTCAAATGAATCAAACAAATCAATCATGAGCAGACAAGGAGGAGGGGGGAAGCTTACCATAATTTATTGATTTATTTCTCAATAAATTTTCAATTGATTTCTTTATCAATTGATCAATTGATTTGCAATTGATTTTCAATCAATCAACCAATCAATTGGTAGCAGACAGTGGAGGAGGAGGAGGGGGGGACTTAGGGTAATCATTGATCAATGGCTTGATCAGTGCATTGTTCAGGTTTTTGTTTTTTTCAGTCATCATTTTTGGATTGAAAACTTCCTCAGGCTCAATTGTGCTCAATTTTTCCTTTTTGGATTATGTTTAGCAAACCAATTGATTCAAACAAAGATCACATTGGAAAGTTTAGTGAGAGACTAAGATTAGCTTTTTAAAATCAAACATTGGGAGAGGGAGTGTTGGATTCAGGAGATTGAAGGAGAGAAATTATGACTGATGCTCAATTGGTAACAATGACTGATTGTGGTTGTGGCCATCTTTCAAGGAAATTGGAGCCATGATTGAAGTGGATTGATTGAGCAGTAGCAAAGAAGAAAATAGCCCCAAAGGGTGACTTAGGAGACTAATAGCTCCATCTCTAGTTGTTATAGATTGAACAATGGTGTTGTTTTGTTGCTTATGAAGCAATGGTGGAATGGGTAAGGAGCAGATTGGTTTCTGGGGGGCATGAAGGACAACAAAGAGAGAAGATGAGAGGGATGGTGTGTTGAGTTGATTGGAAAAGTATATTTTTGGGTGCTTGGTCGATCATTGTTCAAGCACCAGGATCAATGGAGGTACTAGGTCCTTGAAATTCATTTTCCAGAGCCTCAATCTTCCAATCAAATTCAAGGTCTAGATGGCCACTGACCAAGTGGAAATCAGGATTATTTTGAACAACAGCTTTGAGTAAACCTGTGAAATCCACACTTGGCTGAACAAGGGACAAAGTTAGCATCAAAAAATGAGGAATATAATAACTGAGAAGTGGCAAAGAGAAAAAACAATTGAATAGGTTGACATGACTGCTGCTGTAGGTTTGTGCAACAGAGTTGAGATTCCTGGTCAAGCTCTTGTAGAGGGCAGATTTTTGGTGATGATGATGAGGAGGAAATAATAACCAAGCAGATTGATGAGAGGTTTGATCTGGCGCTTTGGCTTCAGTTTATCCTGATTATATAGTTTCTGAGAGTATTCATTAATGCAGGGTTTTTCAAGTTGATTCTTGCAAGGCAAATCAAAGGGGATTATGGTAGGGGTACAACTAGATGGGATCAGGTTGGATTTGAGGGAGAAATGATGATGATATAATTTTTTTTATCATGATGAATACTAGAGGGTCCAGGAGCAACTCCTTGGAGACCAAGTGTTTTGTGATTTGTCAATGTAAATGTGTGGATGGGTGTTTTGCATGCAATGGATGGTGGATGGATGATGATGCCTAAATGGAATATTTCATTTTTTTGAATCTGCCATTTCAATTAACATTTTGAAATACACCAGTTAGGGTTATGTTTATTTCAGAAACCCGCCATTATAATGGCAGCTTTGATAAAAAAAGAATGGCAGGTTTCTGATGGTGGTTTTGCAAACTCTTATACACCCTAATATCTATATTTCATGAGGAAATTTACATATTTATTGAAATTAAAACATAAGCTTTTTAAATTAAAAAAAAATATATATATTAAAAATTAAAAATTGATTTCTTTAATGATGATTTATATTTTGAGTGGTATGTAAATAAATTATACCAAAATTTAAAATCACCTAATTTATTCTGCATATAAAAATTTTATGAGGAGAATTAAAATAATTTTAAATATTTCAAAAAAATTTTTTTGAGTAACATAATAATGATGATAAAATCAAAACTTGATATCTTTGAAAATAAATTGATACTTCTACTGGAATGTAAATATTTTATCATAAATAAATGAAATATAAAAGATGAACATAAACATTTTTTATGATAGGCATTCAAAGATTATTCTATGTTTTTAAATAAACTCCATCAAGTGAAAAAATATTGAAAGAACTATCAAATTTGATATTTCTTGGTTTGTTCTTGCGGTTTATGCAGTCTCTTTTGTAATTTTGCATAATATTTGAATTAATCTCATTCAATATTTATTTATTCCATTTTTATATGTTTTTTTATATTTGGTAAAAATATATTTACATTGCATGAAATCTCAGTTTTTATTCAAAAAAATAATTTTTGTATTTTATCATTCTTATTATGTTACTCAATGAATTATTTGTTGCAATATTTCAACCTATTTGCATTCTCCTCATGCAATAAGTATATTTAGCATTTTATTTACTTATTTTTATTCATTCTATGTGGTATTTTAATCCCACTCAAAATATACATTCATTCTCAAAAAAAAAATATTTGATTTTTTTTTACTTGATGAAGCTCATTTTTGAATATCTAAAAAATATCTGAATTCACCTTCTGAAAAAGATTTATTTGGATTTTTTTCATTTTTGGTGCAATTTTATTCAAATTCAATCCAAAATATTGGTTTTGCTTCAATTAAATCTATTTTTCCTAATTTTTATAACTATTTCTGTACTGGATTATATATTTATTGGCATATTTCAAGTTTTTTTAATTACAAGCATGAAATAGATAAATGTAGTTTTTTTATTTATTTTTTCTTTTTTTGGTACAAAGATATTTGAATTCAACTGCAAATATTCTATTTTGTGGGAACAAAAGTAATTCTTATCATTTTTTTCATCTTTCTTACATTTTATTGAATCATTCTTCAAATCTGAGGTCATATTTTTATTTCTTGCAAAAAATTGATGTTTTCTAACATTTATAGAATTTCTACATATTACATATACTCAATTGGGGTCCATAATTGAATACTCCAAAATTTTCTTCCCCAGAAAGACTCCACAGGGGGTCTGGAGGCCCTAATTTAGCCCCCCAGGGCCTTAATTAATATTTAAAGGCATTTGGGGGCTTAAACTACCAAGAAATTGCATTTTCTCCCACCCAAGGCACTCCTTTAAACCTTCAAAAGGCTGAAAACCTCCCTGGACTGGGAAAGAAATCCAATTGGCATTCTTATATTTAATTCCTTACTATAATCATACCAATGATGCCTTTTAAAGCTGCATGCCTTCCTGTGGTGGTAAATTATTCCAATTGGAATGATGATATTACAAAATTACTATAATAATGCCAATGAAACCTTTTTGAATCATTTTATTAATTCTTTTGGCATGGATTTAGCCTGGGCCATATTCAGTCCCTTTTTCAGGCATTGCGTGATTTTATGAAAAATTTCAAAAATCATGCCTTCTTTGAAAAAAATGGGTGTAATTAGCTACTTTGAATGTGTGAATTCAGCCTGTGCCATCCCTTTGGTGTCAATCATTAATACATCTTGCTGATAATTATCATGGAAATTTCATGATAAATTTTTCTTCATCTTTTGAATCCTTGGCTTTCCACTGCCTGATCTCCCAACAAAAACCTTACCAATCCAGTCAAAACCTTGTCCCATACTTGGCAGTCTATTTTCTCCCATGATTTCTCATGTCCTTCTTTTTCCTTAATTTGTTATCTTGAACCCCCTTGTTTTCCAACTGTGACCAATGGTAACCTGCCAAAAATTCACATAAAAAAAGAAGTTCTTCCTTCCATGTTGTGTACACAGATGTGCATACCACTCCATTTTGAAATTTTGTTTCTGTCCAAGTTTCTTATTGCAGAATCTGCAGTACTTTTTTTTCTTGGAATCTCCTTTTCTGAATCTGGATTATTTTTCTGCCACAATTTGGCCAGAATGGTGAATTTTCAGGTCATGACTATAAATTACCCCTAAACCTACATTATTAAAGAGGGTATGTTGAATTTGGAATATATAAATTTACTATTGAAGCACTCTGGCTTCCTGAATCATGTATTTTATCTTTAGATTTGATAGAATTAACCTTGAGAGTTTTTCAGTTTTCTCAAATAAGAGGAAACCCTCAATTATTTTTATATTATCTATATCTTTCCTGAGTCATTGGTGATAAAACTCAATTTCTGCATCTAACTTGTGTTATGGTATTCAAATTTAAAATTTTCAATGATCCTTTAATAATATTTACTTAAAATCTGAACTGCTTTCTCTGGAATCAAATAATCTATCCTCCTTCTTATGAAATTGGGTTCAACTGGATACCAGTGCTACTTAAACTGTGTATTAACTTACAAATACTTTGCTTCTATCATCAAATTCTAGCATATTTCCAATATCCTTCAACAGATATTTCTACAACTCAACCTGAATTTTTATTATTTGAGTAGCCGTTTCTGTTTTAATTCTATATATTGTGACCCATCAGATGTTGAGATTAGTTTTTTGTCTTATCTATTTATTTCTTTCCATTGGGTATTTTCTCTTTACATGAGCTTTCTAAAAAAAAATTTCTGTTACTTATCTGAAGTTATGATCTTGTTGAGCTCCTTCTCTTCTTTCCTTGAATTCCGTTGGGCCTCCTTCAAACTTCAGTTTCAAAACCAAGATCCCATAGATATCAAGCATACAAAATTAAACCTATAGGTTTGGGGTATAGTGAGGGAAGAGACAAGGAAGGATATAATGAGATTTTAATTTAAAATGAGCACTATAGTCCAATATAAAAACATTGCCAACACAAAGAAATTTTGAAGGAAAGACTAATGATCTTTCTGTGAAGATAAGTTTATATGGTGTAGAAGTACTTGTGCTCAAAAATTTATGAAAATTTCATATTCAAAAAATAAAACAAGACATGCTGATGTAGAATATTCATGGAAAAAACAAAATGTGTTCAATGAATAATGATTTAATTCCAGTTTTTATTCAATTATATTGTCTCAAAAGAATTTTCCACAGTATTTAAAATGAAATTCCAAATTCAAATTGTTATGGATTTTCAAAAAGTAAATTGGTTTTTCAAAAATAAAATTTTTGGAATCTGAAAATAATTTTTTGAAAATTTCTTAGAAATGATCATAAATTTGATTGGAATGGGTATTTTGAGAACCAAATTTTGATAACAGTATTTTCAAAATTTCATATTGATAGAATGGGAGGCAAATTAAGAAGAGAATAATAAACTTTTGATCAAACAAAATTCTGGGATACCCTAGTTTTAATTGGAGAAAACTCAAATATACCTGAACCAGGAACCAACTTTGCCATTCTCAATTCAATATCTTTATCCTTAAAACAAAAATTTATGGTTCATATGGAGTGGTGGATTTATGTTGGATTACTATACTTTTGATGTCATGTTTCAAGGAGATGATGGAATATTGGGGGTGAAGAGGCTTTTTTTGAGCTATGATGGTGTTAACTTTATTTGTGGTGAGAAATTATGGGGTGTGTAGGTTGATTGAGTACTGGTGATCTATAAATGATTTTTTTTGTGGATGATTGCTAGTTCATGTTCATTTTTTATGATTCATGAAAAATAATTTAATGTTTTAGATCCTCCATCAATACCAAAGAATGAATTTACCACTAGGCTATTTATGGGCTAACCATTATTTTAAAAAACAAAGCATCAAGAATTTTGGTTTTCATAAAAAAATGGTTGTTCAAAAATGGAAAATTTTCTGGCTCTGACACACCATAATTATTTTTGATAGTTGATTTTCTTTAATAAAAATACAGCATCTACCTCAAACCATCCAATGATAGCCCAAGTCCTCAAGCAAAAAAATTCCAAAAATACCTACCATTCTTCAAATTTGGTGAGAAACATCACTTAGAACAAAAAATAAACTTGATAGGAACTTTCTAGTCACTTTTAAGAAAATGTACATAAACATCCATAAATTTTTTATGGCTCAAGTCAAAATAAGTAACATTATTTTGTAACAGAAATGATACCTTGCAAATATAGATGCCAGGATTGAGAGTTTGGATGAACCTAGAATTTCTCACTCTCTCAAGAGGCTTTGGGGTAAGATGTAGAGATTAACATGTGCTTTATTCTGCATTTTTTTGCCTATTCATAATTCCTTAGATTGTGATTAAACAAATCATTTATGGATTGAATGGTCATTCACCAATAAAAAAAATCTGAGTACTCATTTTGACCCCACCAGGAATGATTAAAGCTTTTTTTTTGGGTATGGAAACATAAACATCAGGAATTTCATGCAATACCACATCACCCATTCTAGTGGTCAATAACTAACCATCAATTTACTTCAGAATCAAAAAAATTGCTGGGATCACCAAATGATTTTCAACATCAGGAATTGTTTTATTATATGGTTTTTGATTTTGTTTGGCTGCTTATAGTTTATTCAGTCCCACACTTTCACCTCATATGTTTCTGGAATTGGAAAGAAATCAATGACCAGATTCTGGGAATTTTCTGAGGGATCCAAGCTGAATCCTAGATATTCCATGAAGTTGACCAATTTGACCTTTTACTGAAGAATTGGGGATCAGGGACCATATAGTTCATGAGTAAGCCCAATTGGATTTCAAAATTTGATTGTAATATCTCTTTCTTTCAACCGCAACCCTTTGGTGGAGGAACTTCCATTTTAAGATCTGTTCAGGTTTCTGAAACTTAAATTTAATCTAGTGATTTATTTTTATTTTGTATTTTCTGTTGAACAAGATGTGTCATGAAGGGACGTCATGGCTTGCACATGATCCTTGGAAACGCATATTTCATTCTGAAATTCCCAGGCGTCAAAGAATACAAAATGCTATAATTCTCACATTATTGCATGAAGGAGTTAATATTTCCTACAGTGCTCAAGCAGTTTTTTGATAGCTTAAAATGAGATTTTCCGCGCACAAAGATTACAAAGAACGCTTGGATGATGGAAATAAATAAGATTAAAATCAAGTAGCGTTAAGGTTTCATCTCATCAGCCAAAAAGGTTTTACTCAGAAAAGTTTGGATACCTGAAGAGACATGATAAAAATTTATCTCCTCTTGGTCTCAGGAGGAGTTGCTCGTAATTTGGGCATCAAAGCGGACTAAAAGTGATGGCGAGGATCAAAAGAGGTTTCAGTTAGCTGCACGATTCACTAATGAATTTGTTTAAATGCGTGCTTACTTTTTGTCCCCCAAACCCCCTCCTCTTCTCTGCAAGCCCAGGGCCTTTGATCAGGGGAGATCTTCCGAAGTTTTCCACCGAGGCGTAAGAGGTTAAGCTGGTCGCGACTTGAAACAGGAGGCCAAGGAGCATATCCATTCGCGTTGGGTGAGCCAGTAGCAGCAAAAGCTGCCCAGCGCGCACCCACTTCAGCAATTAACTTTCGCTGAAAGTAAGAAAGGAATCTGGGGTAATCTTTAGGCACGCCAAAGACGGCCAAGATATCATCCTCATGGCTAAAAATGCAAAGATATCAAAAAAACAGCCGGCGTGTCTCAACAGTCATAATATTACGGATAAAAACCACCATGCAAACTCACCAAACCTTTCCCAAGCAGTAGGGAATTGATTGGGTTGACGGGTAGGGTATTCCCAAATCAAACTCGGCTAACCAAATCGAATTGCCTCCACCAGGAGTAGGGAAATTCCTGGTCAGATTGACGGCAGCCTGCTGATTCGCGCACCTCCAAATCTAAAACACGTAACGTTTCCAGTCTAGCGCGTCAGCGAATGGGTAAAGACGTGGAGTGAAATACAAGAGCTTTGGCGTACATAATCCGTTCCAAACAACGTAAGGATATCCTTGCTGGCTTCGATCTTTCCTCTAAAGAGAAAGTCCAAATTGAACTCTCGATTATAAATCCCGGATGCTTGCAGAGCCGAGCTGCGGTTGGTATCCAGAGAGCCGAGTGCGCCCTGAATTATCTGCGGGACCTGGCGGACCGACTTCAATTGACTCGCCTTGTCCGCAATCGTCGGGCCAGCTTCATCTTTGACTGTCGTGAATAGTATTTGTCGGTTTGCAAAGTATGAGTCGTTACTACCAGGGGAATTGACGGCTCGAATAAAATCGGTATTGATCAATACATTATCGACGACTGGTCTAAATGGAGTTGAGGGGGCAACTTCAGGGAGCTGGTTGGGGATTTGTCCGACCAAGGAATTTTGAACTTCAAGAATGGTATCAAGGTCCAACGAAGTTCTGAAGCAGTCATCTTGACAATTGAATAAAGGGACTGCAATAGATCCGATTGCCTCAGCAGTTCTGATGGAGTGGTCCGCGTAATTTAAAGGTGCCGACTGGAGAATAGCCCTCTGAAATAGGCCAGATGCTGATTTGGTCACCAACAAGGTCTTAATCATGTCAGCACCGCTGGATTGACCTCCCAGAGTAACTTTTTTCCGGTCGCCCCCGAAGGTATCAGCGAAATCCTGGACGAAATCTGTCAAATGAAAATTAAACAGATCACCAGTGTGCCTCCTGCCCCTTTGAGCTTGAGAAAGCCCATGATGAGTTTCTTGTGAATGAGCAACTTACTGAGAGCCATGATAACGTCTTTGACAGCATAGTTTCCACTGATTGGTGGGTTTGTTTTTGCCGTAGGACCTCTTAGGAACCCCAGTAGTCCCAGCCGATACTGGATCACAACTACTACCATCTTGGTCTTCCCAGCCAAAGCTGAACCATCGAGCCCGTAGTTCTGGGCACTGCCTTCAAGGTATGAACCACCATGAACCCTAAATGTTACATTGAACTTCAATTAGTCCCTTGAATATCATGAACATACATCAGTGGTTAAGACATGCGACGGACCAGACCAAAATCGGTAATTTTTGCTTCCCTTCGACCTCAGGGCTGTAAACTGTCAAAAACAGGCAATCTTCACTCATGCTGACAAAAGGCGAAGGATTCGCCTGGGGGCAAACTGGTGGCGTATTGGTAGCGTCATATCTGGGATCGATCCGTATTCGATGACAAGCATCAGTCGGTGCTCCCTCGATGAGTCATGCAGGTTATGGGCCCTGTTTACTCACATGCTGTTCCAGCGTTCGATCGGTACAGGATCGCGCCATCTCAATGAGCCCACGGGTGGTTGGGCGTAGCGAATTGAGTATTGAAAGACACCCTTCGTTTTCGATTCGGCACCTCTGATAGATCCCTTCGGAGAAAGAATGACTTGCCGACGAACGTCATCTAGAATCACAAAGGGTATCAGGAGAAGCAGCAGGCAAATTCCAGCCTGAGCTTTTATGTTCGGGCTAGTCATCTTGTGCCGACTGAATAGCGAAGGACGTTTGTTACGCAAACGACCGGAGAGTGGTCGTGAGACAGACCACGCTCTGGAGCCCGGGGATCAGAGGGCAAGGCTTTTGTAAGAAAAATAAGGGAAGCAGGTCGTATATTGTAGTGGTTGAGTGTTCCTGCTACAAGATTTCAAATCCAATCGAATGGATCATCTTTTAGGAAGGAAAGGGCGAGGGCTTAAAACCCGGAAGCAAGGATCAGGCTTTGACCAAGACCTTAGCTCCCCAGGCCCCTTCCCTGCAAGCAACAAAGAGTTGAGGTCCGCTATGGGCTCGCGTTGGGGGCTTCTAACAAGCTCCTATGATCTAAATGAGGGTTGAGATGAGCCAACAGATGAGCCAGGACATCCTCTGAAGCCCTGGGCAGATATCATAGATTGCCGATCGAACCGAGGGGTAAGAGAGCAGGAGAATTCCGACTGATCCTTCAAAGCTCGCGAGGTCAAGGTGTCTGCGAGCCGGTTAACGTGGTGCCGGATGAAGAGGAAACTGCCATAGGAGAACGAAGAGACTAGCATACATAAGTACTAGCTTGGAGTCCCTGCATGATGGAAAGTAGTGCAGAGGTTGTAAGGAAGTATGGGGGACATCACCTCAGGACTTGAAAGAACTAGCGGAAGCTGTCAACTAGAATTCGATTAGGCAAGTGCAAGTACGGACGGTGGCTGCTGGGGCTCAGTAGAACCAACGAAGTTCCTTTGAACAACATGCAGGGTAGCATGATGAGCTCTCAACAAAGGGAGACGCGCTCGGCCAAAACGGAAGTGATATAAGCCAGCGCCTGCAGACCTAGGTAAAAGCCTAATATCCATGCGCCGGACTACAGCGACACCTCGAGATATTCCCTCCTTTCATCGCCCCGCACGTTACTCCTGGACGCCGGCGCAGGCCATGATGTATGTTCCAGCAGACACATCGCGCAACGTAGCGAAGAAGAGCATCGTTCGAACCCATCGGTCATGTTGTCACCAAAGCAATCTACCACTTGGGGATTACTTTGTATAACTGATCCAATACATACAGCCATATTAGACTTGACCTATCCTTTTGACCTATCAGCACGATATGTTCAATCACCGTGTTCGCTCGCTCCAGCCACAAGCGCTGTCCACGGTGTTCCTGGGGTCTTTACGTGCGATGCTAGACTCCAATAGGGGCTGTTCACAAAATCGGGATTCGAGGAAATCCTTCATACACCTCTCGGCATACCCTCGCCAAAAATTCGACTGCCCCAACCAACCAGACCCAGACCGATCGGCTGGGCTTGGCCTCTTGACTGCGCTCACACTCTATCTCCGATGTCTCGGCTCTGTGAGTGGGGTTGGAAGCGAGCGCTGAAATAGCGTTGTCAGGGGTGAATTCAGCTTCCGAGGTAAAGAAGAACAATCACTACGCCCCTAGCGGAACCTTTCATGGCAGTATCTGTTGCTATCTCTTTACACTGGTTTTGGTTTTCGACTAACGAAGCTTGTCACCTCCAAAAGTGTCGGATGAAACTGGGGAGCAGTCAAGACAGCCTGCCTTGTGATGTCTAGGAGGAGCCTGGGTGAGCTAGTTTCTCACAGGTAACGGGCGTAGTAATCATCACTCAAGTGACTCAAATATGAAATTGTATGAAGCTTGGACGACACTTTGTGCTCTCCGTGTAAACTCGGGAAGTTTGTGTCAGGCTAATAGCGCTCAAAGTTAGATAGAACGCGTCGTACGAGATTTAAAGGACGAGTTCGGAATATATAATACCTGGACACAACCATCGAAAGAGTATGAACAAGAATGAGAGAAGTTAATGAAGAATTATATTACACCGAGTTGAGGGCCAACCTAGTAGCGCTCAATGTTTTTGTTCTTTTTTCTTTTTTTTAAAAAAGTGCAGTTTCGTATTAAGCATTGCGCACTATGAACATTAGGTAGCGGGTGCAAGTACTCCCTGTAGGCTAGGAGTGCAAGATAAGAATGGGGGAGCCCCGCGGTCAAGCAGGACCAAATAATTTCTGTTGGATTGAAATCCACTCTGATTGGGTAAGGGGTATTGGAATTAAATACTCCATCCACATGCCAAAGGACTGACCAATAAAGGGTTTTGAAGTATGAAAGGGGTGGGCATAGTGGGCCAAGGTAGAGGGGGTAGCGGCCAGGGGGTTGGTCTCCCAGGATTTGAACACCGGACTTGCATAACCGTTGCAGGGGTTTTAGCGCTCAATGTTAAAACTTGTCGTGGATATTAAAGGATGAGTTTGAAATATTACTTTTGCCAGGAAGCTTGTTCATTGGGCCCAATTTCTTTTGGGTAGACAGGTTTCATGGGAAAGGTTAGTTTTTTTGGGTGCTGCTATTTTGATGCCACTAAATTACTCATGGCACACCTGTTTTTTGGCATGTGAAACCCACACGCCATTGTTTTTGGCATGGACAGGTCCACACGCCTGATTACAGGTGTGTGGACCTGTGCAAACCACCATTATTGGCATGTGGGGTGCACACACCAAAAATTGGTGTCACTCAAAAAAATAAATAATTGAAACTTTGAAAAATTATCAAAAATAATTGCAATCATTTTAAAATAAAAAAGAAATATGGGAAACAACACTATTGATGAGATCTATAATAATGTCATAACAGAATCATAGTGAATGGAAAGAAATATTTTTTATGGTTTTTCCTTAATAATTTTAAAAATTCATTGTATTCCTCCAAGAAATTCAAAAGTAATATAAAAGAATAAACATTTTTTTTTTGAAAAATTAAAAAATTGTCACACAGTGGTATTTGACACCATAAGAACTGCAAAATGAACTGGTCTTTCAGTCAGTTTCATAGCCTGTTGGTAAGGCCTTGCCTCTCCACTGGTTTGCAGTTATGTGAGGTATGACAGTAAACTGGCTAATCCTGTTTCAGGTTCAATTTTCAATCAGGAAAATTTAATGGAAAAGGCTTGTTCTGACAGCAAGACTCACAAGTCTTGGTGGCTCCTTATGGCATTCAGCAGTGTGTCTGAATATGGCTCCATGTTGTTGGAGGCATGGGTTAGTACCACCAGCCATACACACTTTGGGACAAAGTGCCCTTAAACCCGGGGGGTACTGTCACACAGTGGTATGTGACATGATAAAAACTGCAAAAAGAACTGGTATTTCAGCCAGTTTCATAGCCTTTTTTTTTAGGCCTTGCCTCTCAGTTGGTTTTCAGTTGTGCAAGGTATGACACAAACCTGAAAGATGCCTCATGAATAAAAACTACAGAAGTAAATCCTTTTTGGCACAAATTTTGACCTCTACAGAAAGAAAACCAAAGAAGCCTTTCATATTAAGGTGTTTGATTTTTCAATTTTTATTAATGAGCTCATTTCAGCTTTACAAAGTGCTAAAAAAATAAGACCAATAACAACTTTAAAGCACAACACATTTTTCGCTTTTTTTTTTTTCTTGAGTTTTTTTTGTGTTAATTATTTCACTTTTTTTTTTTGAATTTCTTGGACAAGAACATTGAATTTTTACAATTATGAAGGAAAAATAATGAAGAATATTCCCTTCCTTTTATCATATTTCTTTTATCACATTATTTTAGATTGTATTAAGTTAATTTTCCTTATTTGATTTTTCTTTTGAAATTATTCCAATTATTTTTGATAATTTTTGAAAATTATCAAGGATTTTTATTTAGTCATATGCCATTTTTTGAAATGCCAAGTTACACACACCAAAATATTGCGCATGCACAGTTCCACACACCAAATCATACACCATATATGTCATACCTCACACAACTTCAAACCAACTGAGAGGCCATGCCTAACTAAAATTCTATGAGACTGGATGAAGACCAATCCACTTTGAAGTTATCATGGTGTGACATACCACTGTTTGAAAGGACCCCCTGTTTTAAAGGCACTTTCTCCTAAAGTGTGTATGGCTGGTGGTACTAACCCATGTTCCAACCTCATGGGGCCATATTCAGACACTCCTGAATTCCATAAGGAGCCACCCAGACTTGGGAGTCTTGCTTTTGAAAGGCAAAAATCCCAACAATTGTCACAGGAACAAACACTTCCCAAAAATTGTCCTGATTGCAAATTGAACCTGCAACAGGATTATCAAGTCTACTGTCATACCTTGCAAAAATGCAAAAAAACTGAGAGGCAAGGCCTAGCCAAAATGCTATGAGACTGGATGAACACCAGTCTTTTTTACAGTTATTATTGTGTTACATACCACTGTGTGAAAATATGTTGGTGTATAAAAGTTAGGAAAATGCCATTAGAAACCCGCCATTTTCTTTGACCAAACACGCCATTTTTAATGGTGGTTTTCTGAAATGCTTATACCCCCTAACTGTTTTATTTAAAAATGGTGGTTTTCATGAAAATGGAGAGTTCCAAACATCAAAACCACCATTATCATGCATCTAACATCCATTGCATGCATCACACCCATCCACACCTCTACCTCAGAAAATCCATACCAATCCCATCTCCATTGCATCACACACATCTCATCTCTGTTGCTTCACATCTTTATCACTTCACATCTACATTGCTTCAAATCTCCATTGCTTCACATCTCCATCACATCACACACATCCCATTGCATGCAAAACATGCATCCAAACCTCTACCTCATCAAATCCATACCAGTCCCATCTCCATTGCATCACACACATCTCATCTCCATCACACACATATCATCTCCATCACTTCACATCTCCATTTCTTCACATCTCCATTTCTTCACAAAAATCCCATCATCATCTTTTTCAAAATTTCTAATCAAACTTCCCGGCAGCAAGTTGAAAATTCAAAAAATCTGACTGAACTTTTTTTATTATTTGACTATGATTCAGACTTCAATTTGGAGTCAACTTGGTGAGCTTTGAATTCTCTAGTGGAAAAGCAATACATATTTTGACAAAGACACACTCTCCACAGCCCTATGTATCAAAGGCAAAAGCTTCATATACTCCCTGACTTAAGCTTCAAGCAACCGTTACAAAATTTATTGCCTTCATTCATGAAACTTCTGGAGATGATTGAAGACCACCACATCTTCCAGAAAAATTCTCAGAATCCTCAACAAAATTCAGCTATCCAACTGGCTGATGCTCTTTGTAGATTGGGATCAAATGGAAATGGAGAAGCTATTCATTGATTAGTAGATCTATTCTCAGTCAGTTGTGGAACCATTGACTTATACACCAAAAGAGTCATGATTGTTACCCTATCTTTCCATCTCTCAGTAATTTTTTGGCCAACCAAAGAAGAATGCAAGGAAATATCTCAATCAATTGGAGACCAAAGGCTTTCCTGGTAGCATTGGTTTTTTTGATTGAACCACTATCCCCTTGCATCAAAAACCCAAGCTAGATGGCAACCACTATTTTGATCCAAAAAAAGGCAATCAATTCATTTCTTTTCCAAATCCTTTGATAAAAACTTTGATAAAACACTGACCAAATATGTTTTATTGGTTTTTATAGATACTCTGTGTCACTAAAGCTTGTTTGTGATAAAAACAAGAAGTTCATATCCCTCTATGTTGACCTTCCAGGTTCTTGACACAATTCATATGTTTTCAATTGGATGCAGATTGCCCAACAACCAGATAAATACTTTGAGCAAGGTCAATACCTTTTGGATGATTCAGATTATGCTAGTGGGAAATATGTGGTTCCAGCATACCACAATGTTTCAACCAATGATCAAGCCAAAACCAATTTAAACTATTATCTTTCCCAATCGCAAGTTTGGATTGAGCATGCCATAGGAATCCTGAAAGGAAGATGGGCCAGCTTACGCCAAATGTGAAATCAGCTAAAAAATTCCAAAGAAATAAAGATCCTCATCAAATGGATTATCACTTGTGTAATCCTTCACAACCTTCTTGCCAACATCAAAGATGAACGGGAAGAAATATTTGAAGAAGATATTCCCAATCCTCCTCAAGTCATACAAGTCTAATCTTGTACCTCATCTTCTGCATTGAGAGAGAGGATTCTTCCACTCAAACTGGCTCACTTTGATGAGTAGAATTTAACTGTTAAATAGGTAAAATAATGCATCACCAAATTTGTTTGGTTTTGGTTGTTCCAATCCTAGGCTGACCCTGTTTTTTTTTTATGGACTTAGACAAAAAACAGAACTATAACTTCCAAAACACCCATCTCACCCCACCAAACCACCAGTCCAATCCTTCCTCCTCCTCAGAAAACCACCTCACCCATCCCCACCACCTTGCCCCACCAAACCACTGGTCCACACCTCCCTCCTCCTCACCAAACCACCTCACCCACCACAACCACCTCACCATCCAGCTCCACCTACATCCAATTTCACCTGGTCATCCTCCTCCTTATTCTTGTTTGCTCAGTTCCCCAGGTAAGCCCCCCCCTCCTCCTCCTCCAATCATTGGTGCTGACCTCCCCCCTCCTCCTCCTCCTTTTAGATTTCCTCCTTTTTCCTTGCTTGGCACCTCTGGTAAGCACCCCCCCTCCTCATCCTGCTCCCCTCAATTCCCCTCCTCCTTCTCCTCTTCACCCCCCTCCTCCCCTTCCCCTTCATCCCCCGCCTCCTTGTTGTAAATCAATTGGCAAGAAAACAATTGTTTGCTTGCGTTTCAATCAATCAATCAAACTGAAAGCAAACAATTGTTTGTTTGTGGTTTGATCAATCAACCCAACCACAATAAATTGTTTATTTGTTGGTGGTTTGGTTGATTGATTGGTCAATCAAACCATGAGCAAATGGTGGTTTGCTTGCTGGCCAATCAACAAATCAATCAACCAGAAAATGTTGATTGTTTGCTGGCCAATCAATTATTCTATTTAACAGCAAACAAACAACTGTTTTCTGGCCAATCAATTGGTTGATTGACCGGCAAAAAAAAAAATTGTTTTCTGGCCAACTGATCAATCACAGCCAATCAATTGATGAGGAGGAGGCCCTCCTCCTCATTGCGTTGCTGTTCTATTGACAAGGAGGATGGGGGGGGGAATGATTTCCTGCCCCCCTTTCACCTCCTCCTCCCTGATGATCAGAAAAGGGCTTGTGATTGTTTTTTTTTTTTTTGTAGGAGAATTTGGTGTAATTTTTTTTGATTTTGTATTTTTTTTGATCATCTATGTTGATCATACCAGACTAATGATTTTTTTTGATTCCATGCAATGCAATCCAACATTCCACCGCTTTCACCACCCTTTCTTGACCGCCCATTCTTCTCCCACCAAACTCAAAATTTTACAACTAATGGATGTCCATCATGATCCTCACCCCAATCAAAGTATAAAGTTGGGAGGGTAAAAGATAGAAGGAGGTAGTTTGAAAAACATACAGAGAAGTGGGAAGAAAAGGGCTTGCCAAATAAGGAGGGCTCAAACGCAGCATTCTGAAATTGCATTGGAATTGACTGAGGAAACAATGAATGAAAAGTTTTTTTGGTCTTCTAGTACCAGGATGGCCATGTCCATGCAAATTAACAAAACCACTCAAAACACTAGCAAGGACTTGACCAGTGGCAAAATATACCTTAGGGAAAAAAATATAAATAAAAATAAAAATGATTTGTTCATTGATGGTGTTAAAAATAATCTGAAACATTGTTGCAATCCAAAATATTTTTTTGATTTTATTTTCAAAATTTTTATCAAAGTAAATATATTTTAAAGCCAAGAAATCAAGTAATTTCCTTTATTTCATCCACAGTTCTACTGCTACCAATACATGCCATTGCTAGAGATAACCTATTTTTCATTTCTGTGGCTAGCCTTTCCCTCTCCTTTTCAAGTCTGTGTTGCTCTTGATCCATATCCTTATCCTATTTTTGAAACTCCAGCTCAGCCTGTTTGATTTTCCACTCAGCATCCAACTTGTGTTTATGAGCCAAAATCTCATTTTTCCACTTTTGACAATCCATAGCCAGTTGACAATCCCACTTCTCATTTTCAAATTGAATTTTTTCGGATTCAATTTGTGATCTTACTGTTATTTAAAAGAGGGGAATAGGAATCAGCTTGATTGTGAAAGAAAGTAGAACCAATCAATGGACTTAATTGAATCTTTCTTCTCCATGATATCCTCAAATGCAGAAAAATCTGAAGTTTTTCCCCGCTTTTAATGGCTATGAGGGTTGAGGTTGATGGAATTGGGGGCCTTTTGATTTCCCTTTACAGAGGGGTTTGGCGTGGTAGCATTGTCACTCTCATTTCAAGGGGATGTGGGAGGCCCCATTGGCTTGATTTCTTGGCCAATCAAGAACAGATGAGGCTGTTTTTTTACAATCTAAATCAGTTGGGATTAACCAGGCAGAAGAGAAAAGAACTTGGGTCGTTACTTGAGAAGTTGTTGATGGTAGTGGTGATACAGGAATAACTTGCTCTTCATTGGCCAAGTTGGTAAGTTCTTCCACCCCAGGGATAGAGCAATCAAAAGAAGGAAGTTAGGGGTCCAAGGAAGGGTTTTTCAAGGCTGATGTAGACATGATCAGAGGTGGTTGTTTTGGAATATCTTCATCCACATTGCATTGGGGCCACTCATTGGGTTTTGTCAGGATCATCATTGCTAGGCTGAGGATCCACAGCCAAGTCCTCAGCATCAAAAGATTCAGATTTTTGGGCGTCAAAAGCAGCTAACTGGGTGATGTTGGCCTTCTTTCCAAAGATTTCATCCATATGAACATAAAAAGGACAAATGGAGTCCAATCTGTCAATAAACAAGGTTATTCCTTTGGCTTTATCAGAGTTAGTGATGCCAAAGCCAGTGGAGATTGAAATGCAGTGGGATTTTTTGTACTTGGCTCAATAGTTCATGAATTGCTCCTGCATCTGTTTGGATAAAAGATCCAGCCTAACTTTGGTTTTATTCTTTATTTCATTGGCCATCAGGAGATAACCATTAACCTTAGAGGATGGAGGTTGGCCAACTTTGTTGAAATAGGTCCCTGGGGGTATCAACCCCCAGGTCCCCTGGTAGGGGGATTTGACTGCCCCCTCCAGGGATTTGAGAGAAAGAGGGGGGGGGGGGCGGCATGTCCGCTGGTTACACCCCCCCCCCAAGTGAGATTTTGGTTGGACTCAGGTGAGTCCTGGGTCCCACCTGGCCCATATGAGGGGCCAGGGCTGTTTAAGTGCTAAGATAAGTAACAGGGCTGGTTGTAAAGGACAACCAGCCAGGGTTCTGAACAGCTAAGGGGCTGGTTCAGCCCCATTGAGGTGGAAAAACCAGAAATAACTGGAATAGGCTGGTTGTAAGGGTACATGGACTGATGCCATGTGGGCTGATGTAGTCCAAACCAAGTAACAAGGCCTGTAGAGCCTGTAGAGCTCTTTTGGGGCGGAAAATTTGCCTTTTGGCTTTTTTTATCATGGGCTCAAAATAGGCCAATCTTTTTTACTTAAGGAGCTCTTCTCCCTGCTGTTTTCCATCATCCATTCATCATCCATTCATCATCCAATCAAATTCATCAACAATATCATCCAACTTATTGCCCCATTGTGAGAGCCCATCAAGCAATTATTGACACAAGGTGTCCAGCATTTCTTTTGCTTTAAATACTGCTCATTTTCCTAAGCTAATTTCTGGCCATAATTATAACACATTATCAGTACCAACATCATCATTACTTCCAAGCAATATAGACCCTTGTACCTTACTCTGGAGAACCTCAAAGACCTCAAGTTTTCCAAGAAGATTTCCTATATCCCTGATGTTAGCTCCACCAAGATAATTCTGAACAGTCAGAATTATAATTCTTGGGCTATCCTTATGGATTTTGAACTGGATAACATCTGTTGTGGGTAGATAATGGATGCAGATGAAACTTTGATCAGTTCAGAAGTGGAGAAAAAGTTTTATCATCTCATCCTTAGGCATCTTGATAAGAATCATGTGACATGGGTTGCCAATACTCTTAGGGAAGATGAGAGAAGGAGGGGTAGCATCCTTTGGAAGTTGCTTAAGTCCAATTTTTCTGGTGATTCTGTTCATCAGAAGGGTATAGCTTTCAATAAACTGTTCAAGTTACAATATTCAAATTGTAAACAGTTTTTTGCACAGGCTAGATCTAGCATAGCCAAGTTTAAGTCATCAGGACTTAACATGGATCCTGAGTGTTTGTCACTATTTATCCTTCAGAAGCTACAAAAGGAGTTTGATTCTTTAGTCAGAATTATTTCTCAATTGGATCCTCTTCCTGGGGAAGAGGATGTGCTGAAAAGGATTGAAAAGGATGATCTTCAGTTCAAGATGAAGGGGGGTTCTGGAACAGCCCTTGATGGAAAGACTGGAAAATCTTGCAAGAAGGCAAAAAAGGATTTGTCCAAGGTCTTATGCTATAATTGTCAGAATAAGGGGCATTATGCTCAGGATTGCAAGGAGGCCAAGAAGAGGAAGAAGTCCAAAGAGAATTACAAGGAGGTCAATCTCACAACTGAAAATGTTGAAATGGTGGCGTTTGATGGTCCAATGGAAATGGTTTTTGGGGAAGAAGGCCCCAACAAGAAGGCCAAAATTGATGAGGATCAAGAAATGGACTTGATTTATTACAAAGTGAGTAATCTTAACCTCAAAGATGAGAAATTATCAGTGACTGATAAAGCTTCTTTCCTATTAGGAGGATTGAAGGAGGATGTTCTTGTTTTGATTGATTCTGGGTGTACAGATCACATGTTCTTTGAACCAAATTTATTATCAATTCTTAGTGATTATGATGGAGTTGTAAATATTGGTCAGAAAGGCAGAACAATTCAGATTGAAGTAATTGGAAAAGTTATTCTTTCAAATCACTTGGGTTTCAAAATTTCTTTTGAGAAAGTGCTCTATGTACCAGAGTTGCCTTATAACCTTGTTTCCCTTGGAGTGTTTTGGAAAAAAGTTTTCCAGATTTGTTATCTTAAAGAAGATAAGTTTGTTATTGATATGAATGGGAGAACTTTTCTCAGTGGAAAGTTTTGGAACAAGCTTTTGTGTGCAAGCTTGTTCAAAATATTAGCTTTGAGCATTGTTTCTCACATTAGAAGTGGCCATAAGGTAAAGGACAGCAACTGTGAGAGTTGTACCTTAGGGGCTAAGACTAGAAATGTGTTCTCAAAGAGTAGAGATTGCACTGATGTTCCTAGAGAGGAATTTTCCATTGATTTGGCAGGGCCATTCACACTGGAGTCCCTTGGTGGGGCAAGATACTTCATCAATTTAGTTGATACTGCGACTAATTATGTTTGGGTTAAACCAATTTGATCTAAGGATCAGACCACAGAGGAGGTTTCTGTAATCTTCAAAGTCTGGGAAAAGAATGGTCTAATGAATGAGATCAAGAGGGTTATCACTGATGGAGGTGGTGAATTTTTGAGTAAAGAGTTTGAGAGGTTATTGAAAGATTATGGTATCATTCATACAGTCACTACTGCAAGTAATCCACAAAATAATGGAATAGTTAAGAGAATGAATAGGACTTTACTGGACAAGGTCAGAACTATTATGTCTCAATCTGGTCTACCAAAGTTCTTATGGTCTGAGTTGATGTGTACAGTCTGTCTGTTGCACAACATTGTAAGTTTTAATGGGAAGAGTCCTCATTATCAGTTTTGGAAGTTGTACCCCAAAACATCACACCTAAGAACAATTGGTTGCTTGGTGTATTATAGTGTCCACCATAATGAGATGGTTGGAAGATTAGACCCTAGATCCCGAACAGGGGCACTTGTAGGCTATGATTTAATAAGTAAATTGTATAGGATCTATTGTCCAGGGACAAGAAAGGTTATCTGTAGTAGGGATGTAAAATTTGATGAAAGTACCTTTCCACTCAAAAGGAGTGAAGATGTTGTTGTGAATAAGTCACAGCAAGAAATAGAATTAGCACCTATTTCACCAGCAAAGGCTGAGGAACATGTGGTTCCAGAAGATGAAGAGATGGCAGATGTGCCACCAGAGGGTTCAGTGCCTGCTTCAGGGGAGTCCGTTAATTTGGAACCTGATGGGCCTCCACCTCCAGTTAGAAGAAGTGGTAGGATTAGAGGACCAGTTGATAGGTACGGGGAATGAAGTACCATTATTCTGCCACAGGATATGAGGAAGATACATTTCAGGAACAGTGTATGCTCAATGAAGTCCTTGAGTTGAGTTCAGAAATGGGTAACAGGGTTAACAAAAATAGCTTTGGCCAAGCTATGAATTCTGATGAGAGAGCCAACTGGAAGAGTGCTATTTTTGAGGAATTTGATTCTCTGGAGAATAATAATATCTTTGAAGTGGTTAAGCGGGATTCCATTCCAAAAGGAAAGACAATTGTTGGGTCTAGATTGGTTTTAAACAAGAAGTTTGACACAAATGGAGTTTTGAAAAGATTCAAAGCCAGATGCCTTTCACAGGGCTTCAAGCAGAGAGAGGGTATCCATTACAAAGAAACTTTCTCACCAACTGGAAGGCTTTCCACCTTCAGGTACATCATTGCTCTGGCAGTGGAGTTGGGTGAAGAAATCAGACAAGCTGATTTTGTAACAGCATACTTGAATTTAAAACTTGGAGAGGAGGAGACTGTTTATATGTCAATCCCTGATGGTTTTTGTGAATGTTTAGTAGAGACTAAACCAGAAACCATGAAGAAAATCTGTGTTAGAAGTTTTCTTTCAGCAGATAAAGGGGAATATGTCCTTAAGCTGTTTAGATCCCTTTATGGATTGAAGCAAGAAGCTAGGTTGTGGTATAATACCATGAGTGAGAAACTGATACAGATTGGTTTCAAGGCGTCTGAGGCCAACCCTTGTCTTTTTGTAAGAAAGGATGCAATTTTGTTTGTATGGGTCAATGACATTATCATTATTGGAAATGGTAAAGAGAGAGTCATGGAGACACTCAAAAAGGAATTCAAGATAAAAGATCTTGGTCTGGAAAAACAGGTGCTAGGAATGAAAGTCAGTAAGAGCAAGAATGGTATTAAGTTATACCAGAGCCATTATGTGGCAGCTCTTCTTAAGCAATATGGCTTAGAGGATGCAAAGGAGTTTGGTACTCCCATGCAGTCAAAAAATTGTTTAGAGAAGTCTACAGATGAGGAGTATCTGGAGTTTGTCCAATCTGGGAACAACTACAGGTAAGCTATTGGATTTCTTAATTATTTGGGGCAGTGTACAAGGCCCAATATTGCTTTTAAAATTGGTTTCTTGTCACAACACTTAGAGAAGCTAAGCATGAGGCATTGGTCAGCGTTTAAGAGAGTTATGAGGTATCTTAAAGGAACGCACAGTCTGGGACTGCTGTTTACAAAGTGAGCAAACTTTGATTTGGTTGGTTATTCCAATGCAAGTTGGGCAGATTGTAACACTAGGGACTCAACAAGTGGTTTTGTATTCTTCTTAGGTAAGAATCTGGTGTCATGGATGTCCAAGAAGGTATTGGCAATAAGTCTTTCATCAACAGAGGCTGAGTATAGAGCTTACTTAGCAGCTTCACAGGAAGCAAAATGGTTGAGAAAAGTCTTAGAGGATACAAATAAGCCACAAGGGTTTGCGTTGTTGTATTTTGATAACCAGAGTTCCATTGCGTTGGTACAAAACCAATTTTTCCATTCAAGAACAAAACATATCAATGTTCACTATAACTATATTTGCAATGCAGTTAACTGCAAGGAGATTGTGTTGAGTTACATGCCCACTGGAGCAATGATTGCAGATATCTTGACTAAGGCTTTAGGTAGGAACAAGAATCAAGGCTTTGTGACTAACATGCGGATTTCACCCCTTTTGGATTAAGGGGGTGTGTTGAAATATGTATGCACTTACGCGTGTGCTGCGTATAAGTGTAATCCAAATGGGATGCACATATGGGCCTCTCTGGCCCATTGGACACTCACACGGACCATACAGGCCTGTGTGGATGTCACTGATTTGGGAAAATTGGCCTCAAAACGTGTGAAACAGGCCTATTGGTACACGGGCCCTAACGGTCCCGGTGAGTTATATGGGCAAATACAGCCAGATGGGCTTGTATGGGCATAATGGGGCCCAATGTTTATTTTGGACATACTTGGCCAGACGGGCTGGCCCGCCAAGGTATGTTTTACTTAGTTTTCAGGCTTGGGGCAGTCTATTGGGGCCGCCGCCCGTGTTGCAGCCCAGTTGGGGCTTTCCCCCACATTGCGGCCCGCTTGGGGCCGCTGTTTTTGCCTTTGGCCTGTCTATGAGGCCCAATGGCCCGTGCGGGGCCTTTGTTGCGGCTGCCGCAGGGCTGGTGTTCCTGGCTCCTCCCCCTCCCCTTGCTTGCCATTGCAAGGGGGAGGGGGAGGGCTGGCTGGTTGTAACCAGCCAGCAACCGGTTGCAAGGGGCAACCGTTCATGGTGGTGGGGGGACTCAATCAACCCCCCACCAAAGGAGATGGCCAGGCTGGTTGCATCAAGGCAACCGGCGGTGGGGGGGAATTGACCACCCCCCCTCCATTGAAGGGGCGCTCTCCCGCCCCCCCCCCCTTTACCAAGGGGGAGGAGCGACAGGCTGGAGGGGACCTGACCACCCCCCAGCCCACCTACCTTAACAACACCCTGGGGGTATCACCCCCCAGGGCCCCTGGTAGGGGGATTTGACCGCCTCCTCCAGGGATTTGAGAAAAAGAGGGGGGGGTGGCATGTCCGCCGGTTACACCCCCCCAAGTGAGATTTTGGTTGGACTCAGATGAGTCCTGGGTCCCACCTGGCCCATATGAGGGGCCAGGGCTGTACAAGTGCTAAGATAAGTAACAGGGCTGGTTGTAATGGACAACCAGCCAGGGTTCTTAACAGCTAAGGGGCTTGTTAAGCCCCATTGAGGTGGAAACACCAGAAATAACAGGAATAGGCTGGTTGTAAGGGTAAAGTGACTGATACCATGTGGGCTGATGTAGTCCAAACCAAGTAACAAGGCCTGTAGAGCCTGTAGAGCTCTTTTGGGGCGGAAAATTTGCCTTTTGGCTTGTTGTATCATGGGCTCACAAGAGGCCAATCTTTTTTACTTAAGGAGCTCTTCTCCCTGCTGTTTTCCATCATCCATTCATAATCCATTCATCATCCAATTGAATTCATCAATGATATCATCCAACATATTGCCCCATTGTGAGAGCCCATCAAGCAATTATTGACACAAGGTGTCCAGCATTTATTTTTCTTTAAATACTGCTCATTTGCCTAAGCTAATTGCTGGCCATAATTATAACAAACTTTTGTTTCTTTGTTGGATCCAAAGTAAGCATCATAGTTGGATGGAATTTTGAGCCAGTTTACAAGGATGATATGATCAACTCTCTTGAGATGACTTGAGCTTTTGGAATCTGATGGGGGGAATTTTTGGATGTTGATTTCCTGGGGGATGTTTGATTTGGTTGATTGGACTTGCAGGGGGAGTTTTGCTGAGGGGCCATTTAAAAAGATCAAGAGGGATGAAGTGATGAAGCAATGAAGTGATAAAGCAATAAAGCAATGAGAGTTAGGATGTGATGGAAGGGGGATGAAGTGATGAAGCAATGAAGCAATGAGAGGATTGATTTTATGAAAGTAATAAAGTGATGACAGTGATGAAGCAAGGTGAGAGTGATAAAGTGATGAGGGGATGAGAGTGATGAAGCAGAAGAGATGAGATTGATGAAGTGATGAGAGTGATGAATCAAATTTCTGGATGAGGTTTGAGGTAGAGTTTTTTCTGATGAGGTCCAAGTTTGAAACCAGGGATGATGATTTGGAATGATGTGTGGTTGAGCTGTTGAAGGCCTTTGTATAATTTACTTGAAAAACCCCAGTTATTCATGTTAACTGTGAAACGCCTGATCCAAACTAAGTTTTTTTTTTTTTGATTTTTAATGGCAGGTTTGAAATGGCAGATTTGGTTTGAAACCCTCCATAAAAAAATGGCCGGTTTGCTCAACTTTGATACACCCTAATGGTGGTATGTGAAAATTTGCATGCCAAAAATGGTGGCATGTGGAGCTGTGCATGCCACCACTATTGGCCTGTGTACCTGTTCACACTTAAAATGGTGGCATGTGGGATTCACACACCAAAAAAAGGGGGTTTTCCATTGGTAATTCAGTGGAATCAAGATAGCCACCCCTTTTTTTCCCAACTTTTTTTTGTTCCCCTCCCAGGAAACCTATTAGGATTCAAAAAAATACAACAGGTGGGGTAGAGGGTTGTTTGCCAATCAACCTAACTTCATCCCACTGCTCAATTTTTCCTCCAGCTCCAACAGTGTCCATAAATGTTCTTGAATATTAAAATCCTCAAATTTATGGTCATTGGTTTTGTTGAATTTCACCAAAGGTAAAATTGAGGTACATGCTAGCAAATTCCTCCATGTAAATTTGTTTTTACTGCAGGAATTAACTCTGGTGTAACTGAGAATTTATTGATCCATATCTCAACCATGAATACCTTGTAACTCTTTCCTTAAAATATTTAACTTCATCTCCAATCAATATTAAAAGCAAATGCATCCCATTTATTGTTAAATTTCAACTCATGTTTAACTGAATTAAAAGTAAATACTATGAATTATTCTGTTTTTAATCAATTTTTTATTTTTTTAAACCATTTTCATCATGTTTATCTTTGATTCTACTCTGAATTTTCAAAATAGTGGCTCTCAATATTTTCAAAAAAACAAAAAAATTGGGAGGACATTGCCATCAAAAATCATATCAATCAATGTACATGTGATTTTTATATTTCAATCAAATAAGATTTTGCCCTGATTCCCTTTCCATTCTCAATAAAAAAGCTTGCTTGGAAGCAAGAAAATTAATTTGCTTCCCTTTTTATTCATTCTTTTGCAACTAGTCACAATTGTTAGTTGTGTATTCATGATTAAAGAAAAGTCATGTTGAATCAAAGTTTGATTAGAAAATTGATCAATTCTTAAAAAGATAGGTCTGATGAATATCCTCCAATCAATGAAATAATTATTTGGATTACCCAAAAATTTACCCAAGATTATTTCAAAATCTCCATTAAAAGTTATTACAAGTAAACCAATTAAAATAAAATTGGATTTTAGAATCAATATCACTGGAGAGAGATAACCCAAATCCCTCAATTGGACATGACTTCAAATGATTTTCCTGATTAAAAGGTTTCAAAAATGAATTCAAATCTCAAATAAATCAATAACCAGAGCTCTATTTTCTCTTTCAGAGTAGATGAGTTGAGAGTATTTATTACCCTAAAATCTCCCCTATTTGGTGATTCATCAAGGATAGAGAGGGAAAAAAACAGCAATGGTTTTAGCTTGAAAAATATTGGTGGCCCCAGAAATGGCTTTAAAAACTAGCTTGAGACTTATGAAGAAAAGAACATCTTCAATCATAAAGAATAGATTTTCTTGAAAAAGGCAAATTTAATTTGTGAAAGTATCTCAAAAGGTGTTAACAAGACTTTATTTAAAATTCAGATTATATCAAATAGAAGATATTTCCTTCTTTTTTATGAAGGGAAATTATGAATGAATCCTCCAATTTTGAGCATAACCAGCTTTTGCCATCCCATTCCTTGACTCATGTACTTAAAATTTATTTTTTTTGATACTGAATGCATTTGATTTACCCCAGACCTTTTCAAAAGGTTCAGGGGGACAAATATTTAAATTTGTGACAATTTATTGAGTTCAAATTTTTTCAATGATTTTTTAAACTTTTAAGAAAGAAATAAGGCCCATACAGTTGGCATGGATAAATCCATTGAAACCAGTTTACAGTTCTACTTTGAAGGAGCTGAAACTTAATGAGCCCATTTTTGAAAACATTTGAAAAGTGAACACCTATTTCTAGTAGAAGGATTTTTTTTCTTTGAATTATCCAAAGCTTTTTTATTTTTTCAGGGAAAATTCAAGAAATATTTCAGCTACATAATTAGCCAACCATCTTTCAATAATCAAATCTCATAGAAAATCCAGAATCTCAAAAATAATTTCCCAAGGCTTGGTTAAGGGTAGGAGAAAGGCTTTCCAAAGTTTTTAAGGGTTAGATGTGTTATTAGGGTGTATCAAAGTTAGAAAACCCACCGTTTTTAATGGCAGGTTTCTGAAATACACAAACCCCCTAACTGGTGTATTTTGAAATGGCATGTTTCATGAAAATGGCAGATTTCAAAAATTAAACCTGCCATTAAACCCCCCATCTTTGCATCATCATCCATCCACCATCCATCACATCTAAAACACACATCCATATCAGCAAATCCATACCGGTTTCATCTCCATTGCATCACACACACCTCATCTCCATTGATTCACATCTCTATTGATTTTCACATCTTCATCTGTACCATCCATCAAATCAAACCTTGAATCAAATCTAGGAAGAATCCTCAATCAGCTCACTTGGTCAACAATATCCTCAACCATCCTCTCAATCCTCCCTTTTCCCCTCCCATCATCCTCCCTCCTCATCCTCTAACCCTTTACCCATCCCCTTACCTCATTCCCCACTCCCCACCCTCTCAAGGCAGAATAGTATGGAATCCTATTGATCCATTGGCTCAGGTAACACTCAAATTGCTCTTAGGCTGAGTCAACTATTGGGTGATTCAAACTCATTGCTTCCCATCCCCTCCTCCCACTCCTCCTTGACCATCACCACCACCACCATCACTACCCCAAAAAACCCTCTATCAACTCAGACTACTTCCTCTCCTCAACCCAATCCAATTTTTAATCATCATCAGTCTCAAACTGTGAACCCAACCACCTCACCCTACTCATTGTGGTCTGAGCATAGGAGTTGCTCTAGTATCATTTGTTTTCCAAGATCCAGTCATCTCAGGGATCCTAACCATCATCAATACGTCATTCAACCCAATCATACCACAATGATGACCACAACAACCCCCATTGTCATCACCACCACTAACCACCACCACCACTACCGCTACCGCTAACCACTACTAATAACCACTGGCACTAACCACCACCTCATTTTCATTGTTGTCATTGTCATCACTTCCCATTGATCTCAATCACCACCACCTCCTACAGCTCAAGCCACCCCCATCCAGACCTTCTCTACTCTCCCCCATCCTAGCCAGGAACCCATTCTCCCCATCAATCCTCTTGCTCTACAATGGCTCAACAGTATATTGGCTCCAAGATCTTGCTGATCTCTAAGTCAGACCTCAGTTTGTCTTGGGTTTCTTGACCGCTAGAAGTATTGATTGCTCATCTTGACTTGGTATCTTCCAATTCAGATCAGATATTGTGGTATCCTCCACTTGATCAATCCCCCTGCATCCACTGTCAGCTTGGAGAAAGGTATTCCCTCGGCCTGATTCACCCAGCATCCTATTGTTGACTCATTAGCATCTGCCTCATCATTAGTCAGGTCTATGGGAACCAAGGGCTGTAAATCCAACCCCTCTGAGGAAATTGCTCCAACTGACCAGTTATACAAATTCAGTTAGTGATCAGGATCTGCACCCCCAAGCTGATGATAATATCTTACCAAGCTCTTCTCCTTCCCAGGTGTGGATTGACTGACTTGATCCAACTCTCTTCTAGTTGTCTTTTGAGCCGCTGATGTCAAAGACCTGTCTATCAAGGCCCCAGCTTATCCAAAACCTGAACCTCCCAAGCCATCAGTTCCCAAAGACCCAGCAATCATAAGTGTAGGGAATATTGTCTTCCCCCCTCCTCTCTCTCTCCTTTCCATCCATTGAACCCATCCATTTTTTTTTCTAACTTGCTTCACTTGAATTTCTTTCCACAGACCAATGCTCCTCCTTGTGCCCCCCCAAATCCATTCATGCCTCTGAATATGATGACAGCTCCTCCAGGAATGTTTAACAGTACCATGCCCCCTATGATGTACCCACCTGGTAATGTCCCCTCACAATGGATGCCCTACATCTTACCCCCAAATGGGAAAATGCATCCAATGATGGGGTTTCCTCCACAACCCGCAACCCTGCCCCCAGCACCTGTTCAATAACCCATTAACCAATCGACCCCATCCAATCCGCAATCTGGCCCAAAGTCCACCTTGGCTTCAGAAATTAAGGCTGCCCCACCACATCAAGCAGAGTCCATAGGCTTTTCCACCAATCTGAAAAATTTTACCCTGCCGTCAGGCTCATCCAACAAGCCAACTACCTTAATGGCATCTAATCAAGCTCCACCTGGCTCAACGCAAGCATCTGGCCTCCCCTCCAAACCAGCAGTTCCATTCAATCAAACGCGGGAACCTGGGGCCCCAAATGATGTAGCTACCCCTAAGATTGTCTTTGGGGCCGCCACTGCCCAATCCCCCCCCACCATGAGAGCTCTTCTACTTTGGAGATTGAGCAGGGGGTAAGGGAGGCACTTGAGTGAAGCCTTGGGTCAGAGCAATCACATGGACACCCCCTTGAGGATGTCAATGATCTGTGATTCTCCAAATCTTTCAACAATCCCCTTAATATTCATTAACTCAATCTTAATCATCATTCATTGCTTACAATTTGAGTTGATCAATCTTGGATTCTTTCTCCGCTATTTGTGGATTTCCAATTCTTCTCCCACCTGCCTCAAAATGTTGCACAAAAAATTGAATCCCATCTTGTTCCTCACCCCAATCAGAGTATATGAATGGGAGGGATCAAGATGGAAGGAGATGGATTAACCAACATAATGAAAGGTGGGAAGAATAGGGCCTGTCACCAAAAGCGGATTCAAATGAGAGATTCCAAAATATCTGTGGAGACTGCTGAGGAAGGTATTATTAAAAAGGTGGTCTGGTCTGGTTGGAAACCGCGTCCTTTGGATCTGTACCCTCCAATTGTTGCCAAAAAGAAAAAGAATAGTCAAAAACCCACCCAGGAAGAGTTTGAGCAAGCAAAACAAACAATCAAACAGCTCCAATAAGTACAAGCACTGTACCTTTCCTGCTGTGTACACAGCAACCTATAGAAGAATGGCCATGTCACTTCAAATTAATAAAAAAACTAGAAACACTTTTAGGGACTTGAATAATGGCCAAATTTACTCTAGAAAAAAAATATAAATAAAAAAAAAGATCTGTATGTTGGTAGGGTTAAGAATACTCTCAAATGTTGTAATCAAAAATATTTTTTTTTTGTTTTTCTTTCACCCATGCAAATATATTCACAAGCCCAGCATTCAATTTATCTGCTGTATTTCATCTACTGTTCTACTGCTACCACTGCAAGCCAAGGCTACTTATACCTTATCCTTTTTTTGGTTGCAAGTCATTCCCTCTCCTTTTCTAGTTGTGCTTGCTGTTGATCCTTCTCCTTTTCCTCTTTTTGAAATTCTAGCTCAGCCTGTTTCAACTTCCACTCAGCATCCCATTTTTGTTGATGAGCCAAACTCTTGGCTTTCTGCTTTTGAACATCCATGGCCAGTTGACAATCCCACTTTTGCTTTTCAAACTCAATTTTTTTGGATTCAATTTTTGATTTGACTTTTTTTTCAGGGGAAAAGCAATGAGCATGGTTTTGAAAGCAGGGATATTCAACCAATGGACTTACATGAATCTTGCTTCTCCATTATTTCTTCAAACCCCAAAAAACCGGAAGTGTTTCTCCTATTTTGATGACTTTTGGGGTTGATATTAATGGAATTGGAGGTCTTTTTCTTACCCTTGGAAGAGGAGGTTTAAGTCTGAAAGTGGTCACTAGTGTTGGAATGCAATGTGGGAGGCCCCATTGGCTTGAGTGTTTGGCCATTCAGGAATGGATGAGCCTGTTTTTTAAAATCTAAATCAGTCAGGATTAACCAGACAGAAGAGAAAAGAGCTTGGTTCCTTAATTGAACAAATTTTGAGGGTAATGGAGACTGAGGAGTATCTTTTTCCGCATCAGCAAGGTTGATGATATCTGCTAAAATAGGAAGAGAGCAATCCAAAGAAGGAGGGGAGGGGTCCAAGGTATGGTTTGACACATCAATCAATGCAGAAGTAGACGTGATTGGAGCTGATGGTGTTTGAATATCCTCCTTGGCATTGGATGGGGGCCACTCCAACACAGAGGTTTCTTCAGGATCACAATTGCTAGGCTGAGCATCCCCAGCCAAGTCCTCAGCGTTGACTAAATTGGATTTTTGGGAATCAAAAGTGGCTAAAGGGGTGATGTTGGCCTTCTTTCCAAAGATTTCATCCATTTGAATATAAAAAGGAAAAATGGAGTCCAACTTATCAACCACCAAGTTGATTCCCTTGGCTTTTTCAGAGTTGGTGATACCAAACCTGGTGGAGATTGACATGGAGTGAGCCTTTTTCTACTTGTCTTGATAATTCTTGAATTGCTCCCTCATCTGTTTGGACGACAGATCCAGCCTACATTTTTTTTTTGTTCTTGAGTTCATTGGCCATCAGGAGATAACCATTGAACTTAGAGGATGGAGGTTGGCCAATGCGTGTTTCATTGTATGATCCAAAGCAAGCATCATAGTTGGATGGAATTTTGAGCCAGTTGACCAGGATGATGTGATCTGCTCTCTTGAGCTGACTTGAGCCCTTGGAAGCTGATGGGGGAGGATTGTTTTTTTTGGAGTTCCTTGGCAATGTTTTCTTTGGTGTGTTGTACTTTTGTGTGGACTTGCGGGGGGAGGTACGCTGAGGGGCCATTTGGAAAGAGTAAGGGCAATAAGGTGATGAGAGGGATAAAGTGACAAGGGATATAAAGTGATGAGAGATATGAAGTGATGATTGCAATAAAGTGACAAGAGAAATAAAACAATGATTTTATTATTTAAATGATGTTGGAGTTATAAGTTCTTGTTGGAGTTAGAGTGATGAGAGCAATGAATCAATGAGAGCAATGAAGCAATGAGAGAAATAAAGTGGTGAGTGATCAAGTGATGAGGGTGATAAATTGATGAGAGTGACGATGAGAGTGATAAAGTGATGAGAGTGATAAAGTTATGAGAGTGGTGAATCTTTTGATGATGAGGCTGGAGGTAAAAAAAATTTGCAATGAGGTTGGAGATAGAAGGAGGTGGGAAGCCAGGGGATGACATGGACAGGTGGCAGAAGCATTTAAATACTTAATTTGTTGACACTTCTGATGTGAAATAAGTGGTATTTTTTGATTTTTAATGGCGGGTTTGAAATGGAAGATTTGGGTTGAAACCCGCCATTAAAAAATGGTGGGTTTGGTTAACTTTGATACGCCCTATTTGAGGCATTTGGAAATAACATAGTTTTCAAAAACCATGTGAAAAATATTTATAAATGAATTTAGGGTAATGTTAAATTCACGGCTCATTGAGTTGTGCACACAGTTAAAAATGGGCCATGTGGCACAGCACATGGTCCAGTTGGAGCCCTGTACAACCTCCCATGGCTCATGGAGTTATGCGGCCCACCCAACCCCGTCCACCGCCTTGTGGAATTCCACACAACTACATTCAAGCCATGTGGAGTTGTACACAGCTCAAATTTATTTGTGTGGCATTCCACACGGCGGCGGACTGCGGTGAGAAAAAAAGGAAAAGGAATGAAAGGGTACTTACACAACCCATAAACTAAATAAACCTTCCAAAAAAACAGAAATCAACCAAAAAATCAAAGAATCTTCATTTTTTGGTTAAAAAAAAACAAAAAAATAGATCAATAAATAAAAAACAAAAGAACTGGTAGTATCCAATGGAATAGCCTTAAAGTAAAAAGACCCAAAAAAACACAAGTAACTGGACTAGCCCTAAATTAAAAACACCAAAAAAAAGACAATTAACTTGACAAGCCCTAAAGTAAAAACAACAAAAAAAATACAACTAACTTGACAAGCCCTAAAGTCATTTCAACTTGACTAGCCCTAAAGTCAAAGGGCCCAAAAATTCAAGAAGTCTTTTGACAAGCCCTGAAGTAAAATTGCCCAAAAAATACAAGTCTTTTGACAAGCCCTAAATTAAAAACACCAAAAAAAACAAGTTCAACTTGTGTTAAGCTGATCCCATCCCAAGCTTAACATAAGTTAACCTTGTTTTTGAATCAGCCCAACACAAGTTGAACTGAATTAACATTGAACTCTCATTCAAAACACTCAATATAATGATGTTTGTTAAATATTGTCAAATATTATAATATTATGAATCTGTCTCCAAGGTCACGCAAACTTGGACGGGTCCCCCAATGATCTTTCCTGTGACACTTGGGTACTCAGCTGAATTGGACCCTGCCCTCAGAAGGGATCTGGGATCCTCCTGGCTAGCGGGGGAAGACTTGATTCCTCCTTCTTCTTTCTCTTCCTTGCAATCTCTTTCTTTTTCTTCAATACCTTTTACTTCTTCTTTCTTTCTTACTTTTCAGTCTGCTTCCTATATCTTGTCTCTTCCTCTCAAATCATCATTGGCCCATCTTTTCCTCTCAACCCTCTATTCTCCTCAATCTGGTTTGATCTCATAAAAGTCTCCATTCAATCAAGTCCCTATCTATGAGTCTGTGCCTGGTAATTACATGATCCTCAAGATCACCCTAGCTCAACGCATCTGACAACCTAGTTCCGCCGCTTGCAGCCATTCTCCTACGTCTTCTTTCCTCTACTACTTCTGTGCTGCCAGGGTTCTCTTCTCATCTACTCTCTAAACAAACTCTAAGCTGTTTTTCTTTTCATCTTTCTTCTTCTCTCTCATTCTGTTCTGGTTGTTTAACTTTCTAACTATTGTCTGCAGTCTGCTGGTTTTCAGTTCTAATAAATCACATCACAATCTTATCATGGTTAAAAGCCAAAGTACAACTCTACGCCACCGAGAATGAATGAACCAGCTGGAGCAAAAAACTACTTCTATCAGGTTGCACTCAAGGCCTCTGTTGACGCTATTCCCCCTCTCAATGACAATAACTATTCTATCTGGAGAGACAAGATGATGATGCTATTTTACCTCAAAGATATCAAGGATGCCATAACTAGGAACTCAGGCAAATTACCTGTAAAACAAGATTGAGAAATCAGAGCAATAATTCTATCTAAACTGGATAGCACAACCCATGCCAACGTTGTCAATGCTGCAAACATAATGTCATTTAAACTACTCTGGGCTGAGATTACCCGCAGTTTTGCCTTTTCTGAGACTTCCAATAGAGCTTTTATCTTCAACCAATTTCTCCATGCTCCATTCAACAAACATGCCATTGAGGGATTCATAACAGACATTCAGAAAGCTCTCACTTGCATGGCAAACGTTGGAATAGAGCTACCTAAGGATATTTTGGCGTACCTTATACTTTTCAAATTTCCACATACTCTAGAGAACCTAAAACAACAACTTATGCACGGAGAAAAGTTGGTGAAAGTAGAGGCGGTATTCAACCATCTAACCCAGTACAATAACAAGCGCAAGGCCCAACTTAAAACAGACAAGTCCACCTCCAACGTCACTTTAGTGCCTACTAAGAGCAAGACAGATCAGGGAGATAGAAAGACTTGCATTTGGTGCAAAGATGGCTTTCACAAACCTAATGCACCGCATCCCAAATCCTCTTGCTTTCATCTCCATCCTCAAATTGCTCAAGCATGGTGGATAGAGCAACAGAACAAATGGAAGAATCAAATCAAGAAGACTCTCACCATCAACTACCATGCATTACTCACACTCTGGATCAACGCTGATAAAACACCTAACCTTCTCCTAGATCCTGGAGCCAATATACACATATTCAACAATCTGAAGTACTTCACCTCAATCAACATGCAGGACAAGTTGGATGAGATCAAAACAGGCAAACTAGAAGCCAATCTCAAGATACGGGGAACAGGCACTGTTTGACTGGAGTGGAAGGACTCTATTGTCACTCTCAAAGAATGTATGTACGTACCCAACATTGTAGTCAACCTTATCAGCCCTGGTCTCCTGGCAAAGAAGGGATGTAATCTTTCACAAGAACAAGATTGATTTGGTGTAACCCGAGCTGGCCAGACCGTACTTAAAGGTCTGATCCGCAACAGCCTATTTTTCATTGAGAAGCCAAAAATTGCTGGAAACAACCTATTGGTCAATCTCTCAAATGAATCCTCACCATCTCCATCAATCCAAACTCAATTGCTCTCTGACCTCCATAAGATGTATGGGCACGCCTCAATCTCCACCCTCAAATCTATCCTCAAAGGTCAATACTCTAAAGATGAATTAAGAAACTTCCAGTTTGATGGTTGCGTGAGGAGCAAAATCACAAGGGCTCCATTCTCAGCTACCTCAACACCCTCATCCAGGCCCCTAGAAAGAATTCATCTAGATCTGATAGGACCAATCACTCCACAATCAAAGGCTGGCCACAGATATATCCTAACTCTTGTGGACAACTGCACAGGTTACCTCTTGGCCTTCCACCTTATGTCCAAAGAAGAAACTTCAGACATTATCATCAGCATCCTCAATACTGAACACAAATGGCTCAACCATTACCCAACTGAAATATTTTTGGATAAGGGGACAGAATTCACAAACGATACCTTGAAAAGCTTTGCCAAGACCAAGCACATCAAGCTCTTGACTTCTGAACCCTACCACTCTCCACATAACGGTCAAGCTGAACAAGCCAATTGAACAATCATTGAATCAGCACGTGTAACCTTCTCTTCTTCCAGATTGAACAAGAGCTACTGCCACATTGTGGTCAGAAGTTGCTGTTTCATGCTTAACCAAGTCCCTAGGGAAGGTAATGACAGATCCCCTTGGGAACTTATGTTCAACAAGAAACTACCTGCTAACTATTTGAAACCTGTAGGATCCCCTGCTATTTACCTTGCAAATTGACTACAAAAGGGGAGAAAATTCAATGAGAAAGGACTGGAAGGGGTCTTGATTGGGTTCAATCCCTTTTTTCACTCTTATCTCATTCTCAACTCATCTGGTGCTTTTGTTGAAACCAAACACGTCCAGTTTCTCAAAGATTCTCTCTACAACTTTCTCTTCTTTGAACTGCCTGGGATGGATCTCTTCAGTCAAACAAACGCCAATTCAAGAAAATCCTACTTCTCTTCAGCTGAAAAACAACACACCATATGAGAATCTCAGGAAAACCTTTCAGAATCTGAATTGGATTGGGAAGACATTGCATTGGTAGCGTCATCATCCCCTTATCCTCCTTCTCTGCCTTCTCCAGTTCCAGAACTTCCTACTCAATCCACCTCTCAAAGGCCCAGGCGCGAGACAAGAAAAACTCAAAAATATGGTTTCCATCACTACTACAAACCCCCCTCTTACAAGGCCGCACAAAATTGTCCTGAATGGCCAAAGTGGAAGAGGGCAGCCAATGATAAATTGAAATCCATAGAGCTTCAGGACGTCTGGGAAGAATACTATGGCACCCCGGACAAAATTCTAAATACAACTTGGGTCTTCAAGGTAAAGGAGAACTGCAACGGCAATCCTGTCAAGTACAAAGCCTGACTCTGCATCCAAGGATTCAACCAAGTTCTAGGAATCAATTATAATGAAACTTGGGCAACAACTGGCAAACTTGGTTCACTCCAATTTTCCCTCACATACAGTCTAAAAAGTAAAATGAAATTTACTCAATTCAACTTGAAGAGTGCATTTTTACATTCTCCTCTCAAAGAAACAGTTATCATAAGAACTCTGGAAGGATCCAACAGGAAGTCTCCCTATCTAAAGCTAAAAAAAACCCTCTATGGCTTGAAGCAATCCTCCAAAAACTGGTACAAGACTCTGACTTCATGGATCAAATCTGAAGGCTATCAAGAGTCAACTAGCAATCCCTGCCTCTGTCTCAACCCTCAGACAAAAGAAATCATCTACTTTCACGTAGACGACCTGATTCATGTAGGTAACTCCCACGTCTTTGAATTCAACTTCTTAGAACAATTCAAGAACTTTTCTTGCCATCCTCCCAACACCATCCTTGGAATACTTATGGAACTCAAGGGCAATAAGATTCTCCTGAGCCAACCCAATCACATCGCTTGCAGCCTGAACTGGGCCTATCATCCTGCAAGGATGTTCATGCTCCACTGACTCAAAATTTGAATCTTGAACCTGCATCTGATACCAACCACGCCAAATTCTGCCAGTTAAACATAAACTATAGATCCGCTACTGGACTCCTTAATCACCTAGCCCAGTACACACGTCCTGACATCTCTTTCTCTGTGTCTAGCCTGGCCAGATTCAACGCCAAGCCATGGATGAATCACTGGAGAGAAGTCAAGAAGGTGTGGAAATACCTCAAAACAACCAAGTATTTCAAGCTTGTCATCAGCTGTGACCCCAAACAAGAACTTCTCTCAAGTTTCAGAAATGCCACCTGGGGAGACAATCCAACCTTCTGCAAGTTGCAAACCGGGTACATTATCCTTCACTATGGAAGCCCAATCATCTGGAATTTTACTCAACAATGAAATATCACCTATTCCACCACCAAAGCTGAATTAAATGCGCTACTGGATTGCTACCTTGAGCTTAAATGGATAAAAAACCTCATTGGTGAGATATATCAAATGCCCAAACCCAAGCCTACCTTACATATTGACAACAAGGGTTTGGACAACAAAATAAAAAAAATCAGATCTCACTCAAAGTCAAGACATATAGATATCAAAACAAAAGGATTGTGTGAGGACTTTGCTGACGGGGAGTTTACTCTCAATCTAATTCAAAGTCATTCAATGGTTGCTGATCCCCTCACAAAAGCTTCTTTGATGAGTTCCTTGGAACTCCTCCAAAAAAAAATCTTTGCCACTCCAGACAACTGATCTCTTGGATCATCCCCTCACCAGTCATGTGGGGTGTTAAATATTGTCAAATATTATAATATTATGAATCTGTCCCCAAGGTCACGCAAACTTGGACGGGTCCCCCAATGATCTTTCCTGTGACACTTGGGTCCTCAGCTGACTTGGACCCTGCCCTCAGAAGGGATCCCAGCTCCTCCTGGCTAGTTGGGGCGGACTTGATTCCTCCTTCTTCTTTCTCTTCCTTGCAATCTCTTTCTTTTTCTTCAATGCCTTTTACTTCTTCTTTCTTTCTTTCTTTTCAGTCTGCTTCCTATATCTTTTCTCTTCCTCTCAAATCATCATTGGCCCATCTTTTCCTCTCAAACCTCTATTCTCCTTGATCCAGTTTGATCTCATCAAAGTCTCCATTCAATCAATTCCCTATCTACAAGTCCGTGCCTGGTAAGTACATGATCCTCAAGATCACCCTAGCTCAACACATCTGACAACCTAGTTCTGCCGCTCCCAGCCATTCTCCTACGTCTTCTTTCCTCTACTACTTCTGTGCTGCCAGGGTTCTCTTCTCATCTACTCTCTAGACAACGTCTAAGCTGTTTGTCTTTTCATCTTTCTTCTTCTCTCTCATTCTGTTCCGGCTGTTTAACTTTCTAACTCTGGTCTGCAGTCTGCTGGTTTTCAGTTCTAATAAATCACGTCACAATCTTAGCAATGTTAACTCAAAACACTCAACATAATGATGTTCAAAATGTGATAACCCTTTATATTAATAGAAATTATTAGCTGCATTAGAATTACAATTTATATGAAACCCAATGATGAAATGAAGTCAAAGTCTATCAAAATCTAGAATACATTTGCAGTTGATCTTTGAGATGATCAACCCAACCAGAGGATTTTTTAGAAATCAAGGAACATGGTTTTGCTAAAATGGGCCGGATTGGAATCATTTCTCCCTCAAGGACTAATAGAACCCAGTGGGTATTGTTTACAAAGAAAATGAAATTAATGGATTATAAGTATCACATGACTCCAATCAAATGAAACATATAGGTGTGGAATATGTGTCTGCTATTATTTTACCCATGTCCAATTTAGCCATACATTTTGAGGAGAGAATCTTTTCATTGATTTCTTCAACATCAAGTCTTTGTTTAATCTTTTCAACCTCATTTGCACCACCAAGCATCTTAATGTAGCATGCTTTATGTTTCTCTAATATTTCAATCATTTCCTTCCTAACTTTAAGCCAACCATGTTCTTCATAACCAAGAGATTTAGCAATGACCCTAAATCCGCAATTCCCATCTCCAATTGGATCCCAAAACTCACCCAAGAACTTATGGAATTTCAAGGGTATTTGATTGAGATATTTCATGTTTGGTTCCTATCATTAAAACTGACTTAGTATTCATTTCTTTAATTGGATCAATGAAATGGAAACTCACCAAAGATGAGTTTCTGGTTGAGCTTTTCTGCATGTTCTCTTCCACTGAAGAGGATTCTGATTCCAAATTAAGTGATCCCAATTCACTTTCAGTCTCTTCCTCTGAGCTATGAAATTCATATTCAGATTCTGCCAACTTTGATTAACAATTCATCATTAGTTAGTAACTAAGTTTATTAAACCAAAAAACTGAACATATCCCAAAAGAAAAGACTTAAAATCTTTTGTCTTTTCTTGTTTGGAGCCCTTCTAGTTCTTTTGTCCCCCTTGAGTTGTTTTTCTACAAGCTCAAACCAAGATGTTTCTTGCCGCGTATCTGTCAATTTTGGCCTGCCCCTACTTGATTGTAAGACTTTAGGTTCAAGTCTTGGCTTGGATTGATATTTTTTAATCTTCTGAATGATATAATTCAAAAGGTGGCTTTGCTCATGATCTGGAGATTCCACAATCATTGCATTGACTTTTTCACATAACTGAGGAATTCTTAGCATTTCATCAACATTGCACTGGAAAAATTCAAAAGGATCAACAATTAGTGAATTAGTTAATCAAAAATCATTAATCACATAGTGATTAGAACAATCCAACTTGAACAATCCAACTTAAGCCAACTTACAGAATTAGAACTGCAAGGGTAATAGTCCAACCTCCAATGAGGATGAACATCTTCAGGTACCATGGATCCTCTGAATGCTAGACAGTCACCTATTTGGTGGTAACAGGGCAAACCCATAGTCTTGAAATATGACTTGGTGCAGACTTTTCCATCATGATCACATTTAAACTTCTTGAATTGTTCCCTAACATGATGGATTGCCTCTAAAGACAATTTGTAACCCAATGGTAACAGTTCAGGCGGAAGAACTGTCCCTAACTTAATTTGGTAGTTATAAAGTGATGCATGAACTGAATTAATTTAATTCAAAACTGTTCTGTCTAGGCTTTTCCAAACATCCAACAGTTTTCCTGAAGAGTTTGCAAGGAATTTTTTGAGAGTTGCGTGGGCCCCTTCAACCCAAGAATTTGTTTTGTTTCCAAAATCTGGGTTGATACAAGTCCACGCTGTTACAAACATCTCTTTGATAGGGAAAATTTTATTTTCAATATACTTGAGTACATCCTCATAGTCTCTCAAGAAACACTATAAAATTAAAAAGTTCAGAACCCAAAACTAGGAAGAATAAGAAGCAGTGATTTGGACCTACTCTGAGTTCCGCATCATTGACCTCCGCCTCCTCCTTGGTCTTTGAGGCCCCATACTTTGCCCACAGATTCATCAAGCTTTTCCATCCTTCAACTTCATTAACAAAGTGCACTTTACAGTTTTCTTGTATTTTTTTAGACAAGTGCCAAGTGCAACATTGTCTTGATAACTCTGGGAAACTAGTTTCAATTGCACAAATCAGAGCTTTTTCACGGTCCGTCAAAAAGACTTTTGGAAGTCTCTCAGGATCATAAGCCAAATCCTTTAATGCATTTACAGACCAACTGTAGAACTCAAATGTTTCTTTTGTTATAAAAACAAGAGCTTTTGTGAAAGTTTTCCAATTGGCTGTCATTCCTACAACATTCAATAGTGGGGTTTGTACTTATTTGTTATATAAGTACAATCCAACATAGCAATATGATGGAATTGTTTTGAAAGCTTTACTGCCTCTGGATTTGCTAAGTACAGGGCCTCCAAGTTACCCTCTCCACTGAACTTTGATCTGTGAATCCAACTTTTTTCTTCAAGCTGTTCATAGAGTACTTCCATAACACTTTTATCCTTTAGTTCTGCAAGTGTTCCCTTCCGCTTAGTGTTATAGATTGTTTGGTCATCAACATAATCCCGCCCATCAATCTTGCTCAATTTTCTCTTCAGTTGTAACGTATTGAGCCCATAATTCATGCTTTCTACTAGATTGTATAAGGCCACCCTCAAGATTCTCCTCAGTTGAGGATGCACAGAGGGATGTTCAGATGGTTGATGGTTATGTTTGTTTTCTTTTTAGGAGAGGCTCCAAAAGGGGTCTGCCTTTTTTTGACTTGCATGGATTAAAAAGTTGCACCCAACGTTCCTTTTGTGAGTTTGTCTAAACCGTTTGGTAAGAAGACTTCCTGAATAGGAACCATGTCTATCACAGGCTAAATCAACATATTGGTCAGGCTTTGAGTTGAAAACTGTTAAAGCGTAACCATGCTTCATTTCCCATGTTTTACAATATTTTTGTGCCTCTTCCCTTGTAGGAAAAGCACTCAAGGGAGGTGGGTCAAGTGGATCTAGTAAACATTCATTGGTTAAGTCATATTTTCATAGTTACATGAACCCATCAGTTTCAATCAAATTAAATATGGCAAAGACCAGTAGCCTAAAATTTTACTCACCACCAGAGGTCATGTCCATTTTTGAATCATTTTGTTCCTCAATTGTCACCCTTGATGACGATGCAATTGAGGCTTCCAATGTTTCATTACCCAAATCCTTTTTTTCCTTTTTCCAAAGCTTTTTTGATGGCACTATCAATGTAGACCTTCCACGCAGCCATGTCAGAAGAAGGAGGGCTTGCCACTGTTCCCATGCAAAAAAATGAAATGGTATACTTCAGTTTTCAATCCAACTTTTAATTGATCAAATAAATTTTTCTCACTTTCAAGTTGAGAAATAATTGTTTGCAGATTTTTATATGATTTACAATTATTCACTTTAAATTCACTTGGGTTTTTATTTAATTTCTCTTTGGGATTGCAAGGTGTGGAACAACAGTCCCAAAAAGTATGCATTAATCCCAAATTTGGGTTGACAGAACCCAAGTGTGATCCAGGGGTTGCCCAAAATTCTGGCACGGCTTCTGGGGGGTTGTGCACCCCCAAACACGGCTAATTTGAGCTGTATACGGGGTTCACGGCTCAAGTGAGCCACGTACGGAGGTTAAACAGCTCCGACACAACCCCCCAGGGGTTGCGCGTGTTTGAAATGGCCCTTTGCATTTGTCTTTGGGCCTCCACCGCTCATTTGAGCCCTGTAGGGCCCTACACAACTACCATACGGTTGGAGCCATGAATTTATTCAAAAAAAGTTGTCAATATTTTTGTATACAACATCAAGATCAGATTTCACTCTAAAATAAATGAATGACCAACCAAGGAAGATCTTGGGAAATTAGGCTGCAAATTAAATAATTCAATCCTTCAAATTATTATAATATATGAATGTGCTCTAATGTTATATCCACACTGGCATATCATCCAGGAAATTAAAAATTTAATAGTATTTCAGGTTGGGTTTGATTTGATGAATCCCTGATTATTTTTCTGAAATTCTGTTTATGTTTCTGTGATTCCTGTGATTCTGGTTCTTTTAGTGCAGCAAACACTGGGGGAAATGACCAAACCTTTCTTTAAAAGCTCAAAATATTCTACTATTTTAACATTGCTTGCTAAAAATAAAATTTGGCAGTAGCATTAATCTATGGCTTGTATTGGCCAAATTGTTTGGATATATTTTTTTACCATTGCTTTAAATTATATTGAATGAGAATCAAGAGCCATTGTTTGATTCAATCTCACAGAAAATAAATCCTCTCAAGCCACTTTGAAATTCCTAAGATTTGATAAATCCTTTTTCATTCAAAAATAATTTTTAATTAAGCTCAGGATTAATATTTTTTGAAAATGATAAATCAGGAGAAATTCTACCAAAACTTGAATTCATACAGAAAAAAAAATTGGAATTCTGTTTTTTTTTAATAAAATAATTTAAGTTAATACTGGCCAATATTCATGATTATAATAGTTAATGGAACAAATTGAGCCACACTAAGTAATGAATAATTCTTTGGAAGAAATAAGAACTCAGCTGAATTTTGAATGTGTTGAAAATGGTAATTTCCCAGTTTGAATAATGCAGACTTTCCCAAGATGGATGAGTGGAATTTAATTTCAAATTTATTCTGATGATACTTGATCCTTTTTGTTCATTCAAAAATTTAAAGATAATCATGCAAAAAAGATTTCTAAGGGCATTATTTTTTTCACACCCCCAATCCTTAAATTTGTGTGGTTGTGATGTCCCCACAAGTTCCCCCATCTGTGTGGTTTTCCTTGAATTTTCAGTGTCAGAAATTTTCAAAAAATTAAAAAAAAAAAAAAAAAAAAAAAAAAAAAAAAAAAAAAAAAAAAAAAAAAAAAAGCACATAGGATTGCATCTAAAACTTCCCTGAAAATTTTTCCAGAGTTTTTTGTCAATTTATAGGCCTTCAAAATTGGTTTTAAAAATTTGAAAAAAAAAAAAACTCACAAATCTTTCCCTTTTTTTAATAATTCCTTAATGATCATTTTGGAAGGTCTGAAGCAACAGAAAGTTTTCAAATATAAAAAAAGGGTGATATTAAATTCACGGCTCCAGTTGTGTGGGGGTTGTGTAGGGACCCACACAACCTGTGGAAGTTGTTTAAGGCCCCACACAACCTGTGGGAGTCGTGTAGGGCCCCACACAGCCTGTGGGAGTTTTTTAGGGCCCCTCAACGCGTGGGCGCCCATACACTACTCCAAACGGTTTTTCTAAACATGCGCAACCCCTGGGGAGGCATATACCCTCCATAATGGGAATTTTTGATTTTTTTACCTCTGTACACAACCATATTATTTATTGTTTATTTTTTATTGTTTTTATTTTATTTTTTATTTTTTATTATTTATTATATATAGTTTATTATTTATTTTTTATAATTTGTAATGTATAATTTATTATTTATTATTATTTATTATTATTTATTATTTATTGTTTATCATTTATTATTTATTATTTATTATTTATAATTTATAATTTATTATTCACTATTTATTATTTAGTGAAGGCTACACAACTTGATTTTATTTGTTTAGTGTGCCACATGGCCCATTTGAGTTGTTTAGCATGCCACATGGCCCATTTGAGTTGTGTAGCATGCCACATGGCTCATTTGAGTCGTGTAGGGTGCCACAGGGACCATTGAGTTGTGTACACGACTCAAAGAGTCATGAATTTAACATTTTCCAAAAAAAAATCCAAAAATGATTTTTTGAAGATTTTTGGTACTTCATTTTCCTTCCAAAAAATGGGATTAACATAATAAAGTGGATGTTCTTTTCAAATTTCTTTTTTCATATCTTCCTGAAGCATTTTTCATTTTTTGAGCTTTTAGTCTTTCAGTGGGAATTGAAAAGTTCACAAAAAAAAACATTTGAGGATTTTGGGGATCAATTGTTTACCTTTAAATAGGTCATGTAACATCAAAATTAACACACAATGCTTGTTTTTTGGTGCATTGTGGAACCATTTCTGATACCAATTCAATTCTTTTTATGGAAAATATGATTTCATAATGTTTTAAATGACTTCAAATGACACAAATATACTTTTTGCACCTTTTTTTAGCCCTGAGATGTGCAACCTCAAATCACCATTTTTAGATCCCCTTTTTGGGGTAGGTCCAGATTTTTGGGTTTTTCTGTATGAATAATCTGATATTCAATATGATTTTTAATGATCTCCTTCCTCATCCTCAACTCTTTGGGAGGTCCAATCATCTCCTCAACCGGACCATCACCTCTCAACATCCAGAATCCACATCACACCACACCAATCATCACCAATCATCACCACTCAATATCAATCAACTAATCACACATCACTACTCAGCACAACTCAACCAATCCATATCAAAAGTTAAACACCACTTTATCAAGACCCCTGAATCAAAAACTTTAATCAAACATAAAAAAAATCACTCCTCAACAATGTTTTGTCAACTTTTTTTGAATTTTTGTTTCCAATCATTAGAAAATCAATCCAACATCAAAAATTAACCAAAAAAAACTTTTTTACCTCCCATCTCAAGTCTCTGAGCTCTCCTTTTCTCTCAAATCCTTAATCTTTCTGGTATAAATACTCTATCTGAAACTCCAAAGTCTTCATAAAAAAAACCATCTCAAAATCAAAATCAAAAAATTTCTCAACAACACATCAACCCAATTTTACTATCTGCCTCTGCTTCTTCTTCTTCTTCTTCTCCTACTAATTTAGATCACCCCAATGATTCCACCCCTTTGGATCCTCCACCTGAATTATCATTTCATTCAAAGGTGGAACTTGTGTATGCTGTTCAAGGGTGGTCTAAGTCCCATGGATATGCCATTTCCACCAAATTCTCCAATGCTAATTAGAAAAGATAAAATTACAAATGTGACCAATCTGGAGAACATAAACCAAATTTGGATAAAAAAATACTTTCAAAAAATAAAAAGACAAACTGCCCTTTCACATTCTCTGGAAGCTTTAACAAGAGGAGTGTTCTTTGGCAAATAAAAATCCAATACCCTGATCACAACCATCCTTGATCAACTGATCCATTCATCCATCCAGTTCATAGAAGGATTCAGGGGGCTCAAGAGGATGTGATCCATTCTTTGACCAAAGCTTATATTCCTCCCCTCAAGATCCTCAAATCCTTAATGCAATAATCTACTTCTCCCATTCACATGAACCTAAGTACCATCCATAAAAAAATATCAAGAATTTAAAAAGAAAAACTGGAAGGAAAATCACCCATAGAAGCTTCAATAATGGAATTTAGAAACTCATTTTTTAAATATGAAATAACTAATCAAAATGGTCATATTAGTTATTTATTAACTTCTCACCCAGATTCTACAAGATTCATCCAACTCTTTCCATCACTATTAATTTTGGATTGTACCTATAAAACCAAAAAAATTTCCATGCTTCTTCTTCACATGGTTGGAGTCAACAATTGTGATAGAAATTTCTCTTTTGGTTTCTTTTTCCTCTCCCAAGAAAAAACAGGAAGGCTCTCAATTGGCTCTCACTCAAATTCATGAAATATTAAAAAATGAAGAACCTAAATTCATTTTGAAAGACCAGGGGAAATCACTCATAATTCCATTGAATCTGTTTTTCCCAACTCTCATCATCTCATCTTTTCCAGGAATATATTCAAAATGATAAAAAAATCACTGTAGAAGACACTTCAAATCAGAAGAATAATTGTTGATCTTCCAAAAAAACTGGAACATGCTTGTCAAATACAAATCTGAAGAAACGTTTCAAGAACGTGTGAGAAAACTCACCCTAGTCTGGTATCCTCCCACTTCTGATTACCTTCTTTAAAACTGGATTCCTCTCAGAATAATATTTTTTACAAGCACCAAATTTCTTGAGAATAATATTAAATTCCAGAATAGAAGGCCTCCAATTTTATCTCAAAATGTTTATCACTGCTTCTTCTGGTTCATCTTCTAATTTAGTTCATCAAATCCATAATCCCATTTCCATCCTACTCAATGAAATAGCCATTCAAAGCTTTCAACAGGAAGCCAAGAAAATGATTGGTCTGCCTTATTTTTTTGAAAAAATTTGTGGAGCCATCAGCCACAATTCTCTCAAGCTTGTCTATTACTTTCACAGGTCAGCAGAAAAATCAACCACCCATTCTGATTGTGATTATTGTTATTTCAAGGGAATTCCTTGTGTACACAAAGTGAAGAAGGAAACAATTAAGAAGAAACAGTTCTTTCTTGAGGATTTTGATCCACAGTGGAATTTTAAACCTCTGATTTAAGTTCTTCTTTTTCTTTTCTTTTCTTTTCTTTTTTTTTGAATAGAAAAAAAAAATTTCAAGATTGATTTCTGATTTTTTTTTTTTTTGGAATTATTAATAGCTCACTGAGAATGCATGATGCCCAAAATGTTAATAATATGATGAATCAACTTTGAAATAAACAAATGTACGTTTTTTTTTCAGAATGAAATATTTAAAGAATTCCTTAGATTGCACACCCCAATAGAAAAAAAAACCTTTTACCTTGGAGAACTGATGAAATTATTTAAAGGGAAGTATCAACTGACTCTCATTCAAGAACCCCTGTCAAAGGAAGAAAGGAAAATGGTTGAAATACCCAAAGGATCCCTCAAGAAATTCAAAAGATTTTTTTTCATCATTCCTGTTAGAGGAATCCATTTGGGTTTGAATGTGCTGAAGGACCCAAGAGCAGAGGAATACCAAGGAAGCACCCAAGTGGGTAAAAAAATAGTTAGTTTTTTTTTCTTTTTTTCTTTTTCTTTTTCTTTTTATTTTTCTATCTCTCTTTATTTTTGGATTTTTTTTCAACAGACTTTCCTTGGAAATTTTTTTCCTTTAATTTCAGAATCTGATTAAAGGGAAACAAAAGGAAGTCCAAGACAAGGCAAAGGATAAAAAGAAACAGGATTCAGAGGAACAGGTTTTTTTTTCAATTTCTTTTCTTTTTTTTTTTCTTTTTTTTTATGTAAGTAGGCTAACATTTCATTCTGATCAGGATGAATTTATAACAGAAGATGAATTAAGTGGAGAAGTGCAAGCAGAGCTTGAAGAATTTGATATAATACAGAAAGTTAGTAATTTTTTTTTTTGGGGGGGGGATCCATCTAGTTTTTCTAGTTTTCATTTAGGATGCATTTGGCTGCCGCTTTTAGCTGTAACTTTAACTTTTGATATGTCCCTGGGGCCCCACAGCCAAACATCCCATGGATTTTTAAGTGTAGCCTTCATGAATTCATGGGAAACAAGATGGTTACAGCTATATCCAAGTCCAAAACCTTTTAACTTTCTGTAACCTCTTTTTTCAGAGGGCAGCATGGGAGTGTAACTTCCACAGAGTTTACACTTGATGGTTCACAGTGCTTTCCAAACACCCAAAATGTTGAACTGTAACTTTAACCCCCTGTAACTTCTATTTTTCAGGCGGGGGAGTTACAGTTACAGATACACCTTTCAGCCAAACACCACCTTAATTTTAATATTTTTATCTATCAATCAGACATCAGGAACCATCATCAATAATCAGGTTGTTTCCCATGATTTTAATCCTGGTAATTTGAATAAGATCAAGAGGATAAAACATGAAGATTAAGATGCAGATGTGTATAGGCCTCCAGGGAATCCAATCCTTGTTCCCACAGCTACAGCTTCTGAAACTGAAAACGTGAATATTTTTCTGAATTAATCTTGCTTTATGGTTCATTTATTAACCTAACCTTTTTTTTTCTTTTGCAATGATATTCAAGGTCACAACATTGTTTTTTGATTATCTCCTGATAATTTTGAACTGGTAATTATTGATGAAGTAAGTATATATATATATATATATATATTTGAAGTCCTCTTAAATAATACTAATTTTTCTTTCCATAGCATCCATACAAAGATTCCATTTCCCCCAAGACAGCCATACCGCAAATTTCAAATTTTGAAGATGTGATGGGTGATGGTAACTGTAGTTTTAGATTGGTAGCAGTTTATTTGGGTGGGAAATCTGATGATTGGAGATTTGATAAATCAGGAGATGGTTAAGGAGATCAAATCAAGCTCTCTCTCTTCAAGGATGATAATTTCATGGATCAAGTCTGGGATGACAAGTTTTGAACCAAGCAAGAAAACATCTTAACCAGCCTTCTGGACCTGCCCCTCAAAGTGACTGGATGAAATTTTCTTGCCATACATCTCTTCATGCTGGCAGGTACATAAAAAAGGTCAGTGGTACTACTATCCAAGTTGATACCATCTACTTTTTTGCCCCTCAATTCTCCTCCTACTTCCAATTCTCAAGCTTCCACCATATTCTTAATTATTTTGGTAGGTTTTGAGCACTTATAGGTTTCTTTCTGCTATCATTCTCAATTCAGGCCAAGTCCCAAATCATATCCCACTTTAGAAGGCTTTTGATAGCAAGTTTTGGAATTATAGTCTGATCTCTGTGTTGCCTAAATCTTGAGTGCAACCATATTTTTTTCAGCTTTATATTCATTAATCAATTTCTTCTCATGACTATTCAATTCTGTTGATTTCTTTATACTACACTATAGAGTTATAGTTCTATCAAATTTCTTATCTCAATCCATGTGGCTCCTTTGTCTCAATCCTTTCTGAAGTGGTCCTCCAATTAGTGCAGACTCTAATAACTCAGTATTGAATATCTTCTATTCACTTTTATACTTACCCACCAGCCAATTTTCAGACCTACTGTACTTATTCTACTCAAGTCTGAAGCTTTAAAAGGGAAATAATCATCTGTTCTGACTTAGATTGAACCAGAGTGCCTCCATTGACTCTCAGATCTGCTCCTCTTAGCATCATAAGATCCCTCTCCTCATTCTTTCTATTGGAGCATCCAACTCAAATTCTCATAGCAAGGAATCACAAAAATGGGAGGATTTGATTCATAATTACTTAGAACTTGGTTTGAAAATCTTGGTTTCTCCTACAAAGTCTGCACATCCAAGAAAGAAAGTAGTAAAAATTGATATTGATTGAATGATTTGTTTGTTCTTTCTTTCTGAATTTTTTAAATTTTTTGAATCTTTTTCTTTTTCTTTTTCTATTGATTAATGAATCATTGATTTAGATCAAAAAATGCCACTTTTGTACTTTTTAATTATGATTTTTTTTTTTGGGGGGAGGGGGAAATAAATAAAAAAAAAAATCTACAAAACATCCTTGGATGATTTTCTTGTGCCCTTTTGAATGCCCACTAAAGTACTTCAAGCTTCAAGATTTGGAAAATGCTTCAGGAAGATAAGGGGGGGGGAAGTTGAAAACAATGTCTTTTAGTTGATGTTAATCATTTTTTTTTTTTTTTTGATGGGGAAATGTGATACTAAAAATCTGCAAAAAAAAAAGGAAGCATATTTGAGTTGGGTGTTGTATTTGAAAGCTTTTAGTCCCTTCAGATTTTCCAAAATAATTAGGAAAAAAAAAAGTGAAAAGATTGGAGTTGTAATGTTTTTTTCATTTTTCTTCATATATATATTTTTGATTCTAATTTTGAAGGCCTCTTCAATTGACCAAAAACTCTCAAAAAAAAATTTTTTTTTTCTTGGTGGGAGGGGCTTTAGATGCCCCTGTAGGTGGTAGTAGTAGTAGTAGTAGTAGTAGTAGTAGTAGTAGTAGTAGTATTCTTTATTTATTTATTTATTTATTTATTTTTTCAACCCCACAAAACCGCGTGAGATGAAGGTAAAACTGCGTGGATGGGGGAGATTGTGGGGATGTCCAAACCACACAAAAGTAAGGATTGGGGGTGTGAGAGAAATAATGCCCTATTATTATTATTAGTCAAACAGGCGGGAGGTTAGGGTGGGGGAAAGAAAGAAACCAAGAGGGGACGGGGGGTATTATTTAGAGTGGATCATAGTGAGGAGATCAGCAATGAATCATCATCCCACGTTCCAGGTTTGAGGAATCTAGTTTTGAATCTGGTCAATCCTAGTAGGTTGGCAGTCTCTGACCGGGTGTTTTTTTTTTTTTTTTTTGCGGGGGGGGGTGATCTGCAAATCGGTAGTGGTAAGTAAGAGTAACTGGATCGAGGCATAAGATTCATGAATCCCATGATCCTGCCCTGCCTGATGAGTGAGAAAAGAGAAAGAATTGATGAGGCTCAGTATAGTGAGACACTTTTTTTTTTGCGAGATCGAGGGTTTCGAACGGTTAATTAGAAATCGGTAGTGGACTTAAAGGTCTCGGTTGAGTGAGTGGTACAGATGGTAGTCGATCGACAAGTTCCTCAACCCAAACGTTCAAGAGATGATCTCAGTGGCTGTCTGGGTAGCTGAGACCCGTCATGGAAACCAGCTGAAAGGATAGATCACCTCACAGTTGCTCTTCTGAGATCATTCCTCGAGCCCTGTATGGATGAGATGACCGATCGATTGAGATCAGGAAACAAATCGAAAAGATTCGGTTGGAGTCACGCCTGATTGGAGAAGATGATGGGTATCATAGCATACTTACCATCTGATCTCGTGATGAGATCTTCACCAGTCTTGAAAATCCAACGAGTGAGGATGTTAATATCAAGATCGAGGTGACAACGACGACGATGATGATGAATTACCAGCTTAGAGAAGTAGTGACCTATCTAGATTCATCGCAACCGCTTCTCTGCTCAGCTCAGCTCAGTTCAACTCTCGACTTATTCGTCCGACTCATTCATCGGTTCACTCGCCTCTATTCGATTATCTTGATGATTCCTGACCCCCCTCTCTCTCTCTTTTTTTTAACGAACGTGATTCGTAAGGGAGTTCCCCACGTACATACCATGAGCTTTTGGCGAGCTTGAGAGTTATCCACTCAGTCTGTGCATACGTATCTTTCTCTTCTGTCCGACCCCTGCTCACGCACATTTGGATCCCAATGCCTCAGTTAGTGTATTGATTCCAGTCACCGGTCGGTGGGTTCATGAACTCAATGGACCCAGATGGATTCGATACCAAACCTCCGTCCGAAACAGCTCGACAAAGGTTCGAATGAATGGTTCGATGGGAGTTCAACAATGATCCGATGATCCAGGTCATAGAGTATCTCCTCCTGCTTGGTTTGTTTTCCCCCCTCCCATCCTCTTCAAAGGCTGAGAGAGGAGGGCCAAACTAAGGCCTGCCGAGAAACCAAAACGATCGAACGATAAGGGGGTATATGTGGATCAGCAAAGCGTCTTGGCTATTCTCAGATCACTTACTTCGATACGATCAACAGATCATACGCATCTTGGGGCCCACACCAACCAATCGACCAGCTAAAAAAAAAAAAAAAAAAAAAAAAAAAAAACAAGTACAGGACGCTCGAACCAAGCCCAACAGACCGACAACTACAAAAAAAAAAACTAAACCACAAGAGGACCAACGAGGATGAAAGTCAAGCACAAGTCCGTGCGATTTCGAGGAGAGGTGGGGGTGTGTAAAGGAAAATAAGTCGAAGGATTGACACTTGTACGAAAATAAAGTATGGACATCAAGCAGCCGAAAGGATCAAGAATGACACCAGATGAAGCAGTGAGGAGGAAGACCGGATCGAAGGTGGTTCGATCAGATCCGAATCTGATACGTGCCACTAGCTTTGGTGAGATATCTAACCCATTTGACGCTGTTATAGTTCGATTTCTCAAACACTTTTAGGAATCTGACCAGTAAACCGGATGAAGTATACATCAAGACTTGAAAGTCGATATTGATCGGGGGTCTCGACCATGCCTTCTGACGAGTCGTCGCTGAGAGGTCGGCACTTGCGGTGATCGTCACATCCGCTTGTCCCTGAATCCGTTGCATCCTTTGACCACCGATGATGATTCGATCCGATTCCATAAATAATGAGGAGGTTCGAGAGAATGTTAATCATCCGTAAAATCTCCGTAAGAGCTTAAGATTAATACACATAGGCAGCGTGCTCGAACCAGCGATGATGAGATTGGAAAAAAAGTGAAGCACTTGACGACTTACTTCCAAATAATCAAGTTCTCGCCGGGTACGTACTTAGCTTTACCGACTTGAGTTTTACATGAAACTTTGGTAGTATTGAGTGGCGTCGGGAGCTTGACGACCACATTGTTTGCACTCAACTTTGAATCAAAGTTGGCCTTGATATGAACCGTAAATTCGACCTTTGATTTACCGATCTCTTCTACGATAGGGTGGACTCGAAATGGTAATTGGATATTGGTGGTAGATCGATACCTACGCGTTCGATTGATATGATTCATAACCAGAACAAAAAAAAAACATATCCCACAAGTTTCGAAAGTTGACGTGGCAAGGCTGTTGAGCATCCTTCACTTTTGGTAGAGACTGGTTGATCAGCTAGTTAGGATCCCGGATCACTCACCTCATCAACTCGAATTCTCCATCGGGTGGAATGAAGCTGATCGTTCGATCGGAGTCAAACTTGCCTAATTTGACACATTGGTGAAATTGACAGTCGTCCAATTCGACTGCGCTATCATCACCCTTGGGACCTAAGGTTTTATTCCGATCACTGAGAGGTAAGAGTGAGGTCATCACGTAATCACGGGAAGAAACATCGATTTTCCTTTCGAGTATACTTACGCTCTCTCGATGATCAGCTTGTCGTTCAAGCCAAACTTGCATTCGGGAGTACCGGATAAGTAGGCTCGCATCAGGATCTGACCATCCACATCTGCTCGAAGAACGGTTCCTAGGAGATCGAAATGTCACGGGTTTCTCCCAGGGGAGAAAACGTAAGGAACGAAGAAGGCCAGTAAGGGGGAGATGGTCGAGGTCGTTCGTTTCTTGGGTTTCTGAATATCCGATATCCAGATGGTGGCATGATGAAGTGCTCACCTGTTGAAGACATGATCAGATTGACGGTCTCGATCACATCGACAAACGCTTCGTTCTTGCGATACTTGACATCACTCCTTCGCCATGAGGTTGCACCGGTAGCTTGAATGGTGATCTTGGAGGAATCTTCACGCTTTTGAGTCGATGCCGAGTGGAGGGATAGAGAGATGGAGGGTCAGTTGATTTGGGATCGAGGTGCTTGGAGATCTCGTGTTGCGGGGGTCGATGAGGAGGAACGAGTGAGGAGACTAACGACGGCCTGTTCGGATTTGATACTCTCGGTCGTGATGTACATCTTGAGAGTATCTATCTCACTGTTCTGTGGATAACCAAAATCAAGGATCTCTGAGTGAATAGGAATCGGAGGATAGAATGATAGATCAGGACGAGAGAGCGAGATGAGGAGAGCGGGCGTAGAGGTCTGAGAAAAACAAACCCCGGAGGGGTTGTTTCGAGAGGACTGACCATCGAGTAATTCATAGATCATGACAAAGTTATTCTTGACGGCCTCTTCGTCCAGCTTACCGAAATAGCTTCGAGTGATGTTGATGACTCGATAGAGCACTTCGAAGACGAGGGCTGCGTTGGCATTCGTCTTCGTGACGGCAGTCAAGAATAGGTTTTGGTGTCGGACATGAAAGAATGAGGTGGAGCCTAGGGTGATGATGGGAGATCGAACATCGGGATTGGAGATGACGTGAATCCTAAAGATATCAGCGATCGATCGCCTATAGGAGCACCGAGAGAGAGAGAGAGACGGTTGGAGATTAGTGGAAGTCTGAGCTGAGGGATGATAAGTAGGTTGAAGATGGGAGACTGAACTTGAGATCGGGTCTGAATAATTTACTGATGAGAACTTCACCCTTCTGATTGAGGATGAACAAGGCTGAGATCATGGTGGTGAGATGGGTGGGAATGAAGTGGGTCGTCTGAGCCAAGATCGATGTTAAAAGGTCGAAAGTCGAAGGATGAAGAGGTAGATTGAGTCTCGAAATGCTAGATCGTCATCAATCGATCGCAAGCTGAGAACTGAGAACTGAGAACTGAGAACTGAGAGCTGAGTGGAGTGGTCCTGACTGCCCTTCTGCTCGAGATTGGCGCTTCGTGGGTTGCTGGGGTGGATATCCTGGCTCAGGCTGCAGCGCCCAGGCTGGCTGTAAGGTTGGCTGCTGAATATAAACTCTGGGGGGGGGGGGGGGTTGGAGCTGAATAGAAATTATTTTTCCAACTAGCCCCAGGTTGCGATTCATGAATTAGAAAGATAACTCTTGACTGAAATATTTATATTGATAGAAAGAAAGTCAAGATAAAAAAGGGGTTTTTTTTTTTTTTTTTGTAAATCATGAACTTCCTGACGGGGATTTTAAATTATGATTGAATCAGTAGGATTAAGGAATTTCTAGTTTCGATCGAGGGGATCCTACTAGAGATACTGAAATCTTCCAGAGCATTCATAGAAATCTCACGAGCTGATTGAGGGGCCTGGGGTGGATTAATTTGATTGTGCATGAGTTGAATACACACATCAAGATGATCAAGATCTTCAAGTACTGATGAGTTTTTTAATCTAGTTATTTAAAGATTTCAGAGAAGAGGTTTGGATATCTCAAGATTTTTCTTTTGGTTAAGTGTTTGGTTTGGCTTGAGAAAGAGTGTAGTTTGAAAAAGAAAAAAAAAAAAAAGGATTGAATCGCCTCTGAAGGGTTTTTTTTTTCTTCTCAGGTTGGTAGATATGCAAACAAGTTGTGAATGGTGAAAGACTTGCCCCCCCCAAAAAAAAAATGATCAAGTAAGTATGGATCATCTTCACAATCGATGAAACTTTAGAAAACTTGAGTAGAGTTGTCTAGCGTTTCTCTTATTGATTGTTTTTGTTCCAAGGGGGTTTACATCCCATCAGAAAGATTGATCGTTATTCAAAGAGATCCATCATTAATATTGGGGGTTTCTTTCTTTATATCATGACTAGAGTATTGCCCCCAAATTTGGGGACTGATTGAAATTTAATAATTAGCATGGAATGTGGGTTGATTGGAAAAATGTGAAAATTAAAAACATTTTTGAATTTTCCATTAGACCATGTTGAAGCTATTTTCAATTTATTGATTTAAGGAGTAAGTCAAACAAAATATACATCTCAAACACATCAGTTTCTGGGATTGAATTTGGGGACTGATTGGGCTTTAAGAATATTTGGGCACTGATTGGAAAATTTTTTTTGTAATTTTCAAATTAAATCATGATTAAGTTAAAAAATACATGTCATCTTTGATTTTCAATAAAATCAGCATTACACTAAAAAAAAAAAACCATGGTAATTTCTTGATGTAGGATTAACTCAAACCCAATATAAATTTCCAATTAATCAGTTTCTGGGATGTAAAGCCTTTAAAACCTTCCTCATTGTAAACAATTTAATCAGTTTCAAATGAAATTTGTTTGTCAGCTCTGTGTGTGACCACTACCCCTGTTGAGCAATGTGGTGTTGTATTTATAACCATGGAATGGGAACTGAATTGCAGGCTGCACACTCAGCAGTTGGATAGGTCAGGCTCAGCATTTGGTGCGGGTGATGTTAAAATATGTATGCACTTATGCGTGTGCTACCTATAAGTGTAATCCAAATGGGATGCACATGTGGGCCTCTGCGGCCCATTGGACACACACATGGACCATACCTGCCTGTGTGGATGTCACCAATTTGGGGAAACTGGCCTCAAAACGCCTGAAACAGGCCTATTGGTACACGGGCCCTAACGGGCCCGGTGGGGTATATGGGCAAATACAGCCAGATGGGCTTGTATGGGCATAATTGGGCCCAAGGTTTATTTTGGACATACTTGGCCAGACAGGCTGGCCCGCCAAAGTATGTTAAACTCACTTTTTGGGCTTGGGGCGGCCCATTGGGGCCGCCGTCCGTGTTGCAGCCCATTTGGGGCTGCTGCCTGTGTTGCGGCCCACTTGGGGCCACTGTTTTTGCTTTTGGCCCATTTATGGGGCCCAACGGCCCATGCGGAGCCGTTGTAGGGGGCAGAGGGACACAAAATGGAGTCCCCCCCACCCCGGTCGTGGCTGTTGAGCCAATTGCAGCTGCCGCACTGGGTGGCGGCCAGCTGTTGGAGCAGGGGCCAATGGCCCCGGCTCCTCCCCCTCTCCTCGCTTGCCATTGCAAGGGGGAGGAGGAGGGCTGGCTGGGTTGAACCAGCCAGCAACCGGTCAAGGTGGGGGGGACCTCATCACCCCCCCACCAAATTTCTGTGGCTAGGCTGGCCGCAACAAGGCAACCAGCGGTGGGGGGGACTTGATCACCCTCCCACCATCAAACAATAGTGGCGCTCTCCCCCCCCCCCTTTACCAAGGGGGAGGAGCAATGGGGCTGAGGGGATTTGACCACCCCCCAGCCCACTTACCTATGACAACACCCTGGGGGTATCAACCCCCAGGGCCCCTGGTAGGGGGATTTGACCACCCCCTCCAGGGATCTGTGAGAAAGAGGGGGGGGATGGCATGTCCGCCCAGGTGAGTCTGAAACCAGACCCAGGTGTGTCCTGGGTCCCACCTGGCCATTTGTATGGCCAGGGGCTGGTTGCATGAGGCAACCAGCTAGCATGTGAGGTAACAGGGCCATTTGTAACAGACAACCAGCCAGGGGTTTGAACAGCTAAGGGGCTGGTTCAGCCCCATTATGGTGGAAACACCAGAAATGACCAGAATAGGCTGGTCGTGAGGGTACAGGGACTGACACCATGCGGGCTGATGCAGCCCAAACCAAGTAACAAGGCCTGTAGAGCCTGTAGAGCACTTTTGGGGCGGAAAATTTGCCTTTTGGCCTGTTGTATCATGGGCTCACAAGAGGCCAATCTTTTGTACTTAAGGAGCTCTTCTCCCTGCTGTTTTCCATAATTTATTCATCATCCAATCAAATTCATCACTGATATCATCCAACGTATTGCCCAATTGTGAGAGCCCATTAGCAATTATTGAAACCAGGTATCCAGCATTTCTTTTTCTTTAAATACTGCTCATTTGCCTAAGCTAATTGCTGGCCATAATTATAACAGGTTGGGCCCACCCCAGGAATGGCAGGCTCACAACCCCCTTGGATGGAGTGGACCAAGTAATGGAGCCAACCCAACCAAGTTTGCGGGTGGCAAGTTTGGAAAGCAGGAGCAGGGTGATTGCAGGTTTATACGCGCTGGGGAGGTCCACACAAGCATAGGCATGGACCAATCTGCAGATTACAGGATCCAAAGATGCGTGCGGATGGATAAACACAGGGGGCTCCAAGTAGGACACAGTGGAGGGCCATGCCATGAGAAGGAAAAATCAGACATACGTAACGGCAGAAGGGTTTGGAGGGATTGGGAGGTATGGCTTAAGGTTGGGCTAGGTTTCCGGGTTCTAAGGGTTCTTTCTTAATTTATTTGTTAGGATTTCAGTTGAACTTGTACTTAGGTTAGGGTTGAGAGGGAGGACTTAAAACCTCACTCTCAACTCCGGGTTGTAGAAGGAGGGGGGATATCATCTCATCTTATCATTGAAGGATCCAGGAAGGATTGAAGGTTAGGAATATAAAACATCATTTTCTTTATTCATCATTTTCTTATAACTATACCTTATTCTCAAAAGTCATCAGCACTCATCCTCCTTACAGATGCTTGGACCAATAAATTCCAAACTTGAGGGCAACTTAGGGGAGTATCTTCCTCTTGTTTCCACAGCGGCTGGACCTGCTCCTTGACAATGCTACATATAACTGGCCATGGCTGGACACTGGATCTTGCATAGATAGAACAACATTGGAAATCATCTGAACTTGAGATTTGTTTACTGTCAATGAGAAAGCCAAATTTACTGGAAACTGTTTGCAAATCAACTTGAAAGGGAGGTCATTTTCATCAGGGTCAGTAACCAAGGGGATGGGTGGAATGGCAACCAGCCTTCCTATCAAATCACCTGTTGCAATATTTGAAACTAAAAAATTCCTTGCCAATCTGAAAACAATCAAGCAAGTTCCATTGCAAAGCTCAATTGTATTATCCATGTTTCTCAAAATAATTATAGGGGCATCCACTTTCAGAGGTAAGCTACAAGGAGGAAAGTTGGGAAGAAATAATGTGTTGAGGAACTCTTGTTGGTATAGATTTTGAGTATCATCTTCAACAGAGTCATGGCTGTAATTAGTCTTCACATTTTTGTTTTCTTCATTTTCAGGGAGAGAATCCAATAGCAATTTATTTATTTTGTAAACTGCTGTATTTTTGCAACATATAATAACATGGTTCATGAGATAACCATCTTCAAGGTAGCTATGGCGCAAGTTTGGAAAATTATTACTGATTAATCTACCCAAAGCTTCAACTTCACTATAAACATGAATGACCATGTGATGAGGAAGCAAAATCTTTTTTGAACCCTGTATATTATTCTGACCATCTCCAACATTGAGTAAGAAATTCTGGTAATCAGGATCCCCTTCAGCATGCATATTTGAAGTAAGGTGCAAAACCTGGAAATGTCTCCAGCAAGAAGAATTTACCAAAATTACATCAAAAATCTGGGTGTGTGTAACTTTTTGAACCACAGGTAAAATTTGCCTAAAGTACCACCACCAAGAACCATCAATTTTCATTAAGAAGGTAGGTTAGAATCCATGAGGTCTTGAAGAAGCCTTTCAACTAACTCCAGAGCATGCCTATGGCTCATAGGTGCTTCATCCCAGATCATCAAAGAAGCCTTTTTGAGAGCTTCACCCTTTTGAAAGTTCTTTGATACTCTTGATACAGAGGAGTGCTTTAACCTCAAGGGAATTCCAAAGTGTCACACAACCACCCCACCTACTATAGGGAAATCTCAGATGATTTTGAGCGCAAAGGGAGAGACTGCATGCAAGGGACAATGCAAGGTAGCAAGGCTAACTTCAAAGTGCAAACTTATGATTTGATGGCTCAAAAAACAGCAAGAAGAAGGAAGTTTTACAATGAAGAGGAACTAAAGCCAATACCAATGTGATGACTGGATTTAGCAAATGCAAGAATGTATGAAATTAAATAAATGAGGAGACAATCTTCAGGCAGGAAACACAGCCTTTGTAATTTAATCCAAAGATAAATAGATACAACCCAATGGATGGCCATCTACAGCTAGAGAGCGGTAAGGAAATGAATGACAGGAATGGAATGGGAAGATGAAATAACAGTACAGTTGTTTCCAAGGTTGTAGCATAGGTTCAAGACAATAGAATATGAGTGTACAAGGATGTGATGGATGAGACAGGAAGGAATGACATGTGAAGACAATACAAATGTGAAGATGTAGCTTATGAAGGGTAAGGGACTAGCCCATTTTCAAAATATACAGTCAATGTGGCTTTCTAGGCATGGGTGCAAGATAGTTTGAGTGTGTGACCAAGAATGGAAGTCAAAGGTTTGATGATACCCAGTCTAAAGGCGCAAAGCTCAAATGGATGGTTGACCAGTATAGAGTTCACTTCCAGATTTACAAGTATATACTGAGTCAGTTTCCAAGATTGGAAGGTTGTTACACAAGACAGAGGTGGTAAGAGGACTGCACCATTGATGTTGTGCTTTATTTGTGTCACACTTAAGGATTGAGGTAGATGGCACTGAGGAAAAGGATATGTCAAATTGGGCAAGACAATAACCCTTAACCTTGAAGGGTGACACAAAGGTGAGATGAGATGTTCTTCCATTTGGTAAATTCATGGCAGCTATTCCACTAAAAGCACATGCCATAGCTATTCTTCCAGATGATCTGATAGAGTCCAGCAAGCATTTATATAGGAAGGTTTTTCCACATCCACCAGTTCCATCAATAAAGAAGTAAGAGGGGTGAGAGGAATTGCATGCATGCATTATCTGATCAAATATTTGCTTCTGTCTATGATTCAGACAAGAAATGTTTTGCAAGTCTGATTGATCTATTACAGAATTTTTTTCTTCCTCAAGGATCCAGTACCTGTTGTTCCATGGTTCCTCCACTGATCAATCAATTCTTGGAAGCTCAGGAAAAGCTTCTTCAAAACTTGTTCCACAATTTTGAAATACAATAGGGGTTATGGATTTAAATATTTCATTGGTAAGAAATCTTTGATCTGTGATTCCAGAACAAATTAAATCATCAACCATCAAATCAAAAGAAAAATTCCATAGGTGTTGTGGTTTTGAATTTTGAAAAAGTGCTAACAGCATTCCAAACAACCTCCTTGTAAGCTCAGCAGGTCCAAGAGATTCTGAAGCTTCTTCAATTATTGTTTCCAAATGATGATCATCCTCAAGTAGACCCTTTGTCAAGGCAGCCTCTCTGAAAGTTGTATAATAGATTCCATTTACCGGCTTTAGGTGATTGAAAGAAGTTGCACCAACAAAATTATTCAACAAAAATCTGAGATACCACCTCTCAGCATCATCAGTATAAACATTATAAATCCTTCCAATTGAAAAATCTCTCTGTCTTGGCCTCCATTCTTTTCTCTGAGGATCCAATGTGAAACTTTGTGGAAAATCAGAATATTTGATGGTCCTTGCCAAAGGGTCAATTGAATTTATTTTGAAACATCCTTTCAGAATATTTTTAGAATGGTTTGATCTTTGAAGAAATTCATCCAAGGGGCTTCTTCAGGTTCAAAAAAACACATCTTGTTGGTCAGGGAGGTTAATTTCCAGTTGTATAACAGCAGGTGAGATAGCAGACAATTTGTAGGAAAAAATTCTCCAGCATGCCTCAGGTGCAGGAACCCATCTTTAATCTCTAAAAAAAAATGATTTCATCCAATTTTTGACCAACCTCCACATTAACACAGTCATGGCCCTTATAGATATATTTTTACAGATATTTGACAGCTGAGATACCTGCACATACTTCTACATTGATGTGGCATCAATACTTTGCCAAGAGATATGGATTGTAAAAGAAAACCAAGGAATTATAAATGAAAGACCTTCTTTGGTTGTGGGAGAGATATATTGTAACTCCATCTTGGCGTCTTTGATAGACAGGATAGGAATTTTCACCCATGATGGTTTCCAGGCAGAAGGCTTTGGGGTATCTCTTCTTGCATGTACCATTATCCATGCAAGGTGATTCAAGGTTAAAAATACCACATGGTCCATGTATCATGTGTCTCTTTAATTTTTGAAAAATATGAGTCTGAGTTCTTTCATTAGGAATCTCTGCACAAACAATCATGTCAATGTGTTCCGCTGTTCTGGGCTTGTGGTCATGGTGCAGGATCACCAAGATGTGAGCAGGTGGAAGGCCTCTCTTCTGGAATTCTATGACATGAGTGCATCCCATTGTGGTTCCAAATATTCCATCCTTCAATAATTGATCACAGATAATTTTAAATTTTGCATTGAAAACATCAGGTCTATCCTGTGCTGTTTGACCTGGAAAAAGATCATTTAGAATTTCCAGCCATGCTGGGTTACATGTGACTGTTATAAAAAGATCAGGCTTTCCCATACGCTGAACCATAGCCATAGCATCTTGATATTGAGCCTTCATGTCCCTTGGGCCACCTATAAATGATTGGGGAAGGATAAAACAACAAAATAAGAATAACAAAATATCAAGTTATGCATAAGTATTGGTAGAATATAGAAATAAATCTCACAACAAAAATTGAAGAGAAACCAAATTACCTTTTCCCTGACCTAACTAAACCCCATGGTTTATTGCATCCACAGCACCATAGAGCTTCTCAACCCTTAAATTATTTTGATGATTTCAAATATAGGATAATCTTTCTGTCTCAATTTTTATGTATTGTTCAACACAATATTGTTGGAACAGCTGGCCACCTCAGTGCAAAAGGGAATAATCAGAATGAAGAAATGCCAGAAAATTTGAATAAGAATTAATGGCAGTGAACCTGTTCTTTCCTGGTTCATCTGTCAATTCTGGAAACCAAACATATTTAACATGAGGATGAAAAAGACTATGTTGTGCAGGGGGTCATAAAATTTTCTCAGTTCACTAATTCTGCTGAGGGAGCCATCTGAGTGCCTCATCAAAAAATCTCTATGGGTCAATTGAGCAGGATCATTACCTTTGTGTAGTTCAAATTCATTAGAAAAGTTCCACTTTGATGATCTGAAACCCAAAAAAATAGGAAATAACATACCTTCTATCCATATTGCAGCTATTTTGTCTCCTGCTGGTAGGTTTTAAACTCTTTGATCCATATTTTGAGAAGATGGATCAGCAAGCCTGATGGATTGATTGGGACAAAACTCAGTAAAAAGTCTTTGAAACATATTTATCAAAACATTATTTTGGTGTAAAATATCTTTAATCCTAAGAAACAAATCCTGTTCCACATGTGAGCCCCATCTGTGCAAATTTTGCAATTCATTTTCCCTGTCATATATACATAAAATTGGAGGAATGATAGGTGATTTACAACAATGGTATTAAGAATACCAATTTTTTGATGAATAGTTCCATTCACCTTAAAAGTGTATATATGCCACTTGTCTGGTGATTGAGGGCTTTTGGTTAAGACCAATTGATGTGAAGGCAAAATTGGAGTTTATCCGCCTTAAATTGGAGGGAAGTTGATGCTCATGGGAATGATCATCCCTAGTAGAAATCTTGAAAATATGAATTAGAAAATCATGTGGTGGTCTTTGCCATTTTACCACAACCTGTCCATTGCTACAGCATAGGGAGCTTGTCTCATTTTTGAAAAGGATTTCTTGCTAATGTCTGCAGAGTCTTGTTGGAATTAACATGAAAGGTTGGAATTATTGGGGTTCATGCCAACCCCAGGAAACAGGATGTACAATGTTTGTTTTGGAATGGTCTCATCATCTTCAGTTTCAAAAATGGTAGGATTGTTTCCAAGGGTGGTGAAATCCATCATATCTCCTTGAAAAATGGTCTCTTTAGGTTGGTCTTCCAAATTTATTTCAAGCTCCAGATCAGCAGATTGTGGGGAACCATAATCATTCTCATGTTTTATTTGTTGGTGTTGAGTATTCCCCAGGTACTCTCCAGCTCTCATCTCCTACCGCGCCTCCGCGCAGAGTACCTTACTATCTATTGTCATTTCTGACCGTGCCTTTGGGCGCAGATGCGCACTGAATCTACAACGGGGACCCCAATGCGGCCTTCTTGTACATACTCAAACTCACAACTTCAGACCAATCTTGCAATCATTGAACAACCATCTCATCCTCCGGTTCTTATCATTCTATGCTCTTTTTCTTCTTCCTATCTCTTCTTCCTATGTCTCTTCCGTCTATCTTCTTTATCTATTTCCATTTCCATTCTCTTTTCTTTTCCAATCTCCTCAACGGCCATCCTTCCTCCATCAAATAAATGCTCAACCCAAATACGCCAATCTCTGACCGGTAAGATGACAACTTCTCCAACAAAACCTATTGAATTCAATCTGACTCTAAAATACAAACAGTCTCTCTCCTTCTACTCAAATTCCATGTCTTCTATTTCTTCTCCTTCTCAATTGTCTCATTGTCTACAGATCTCCTCTAAACTCAAAGCTTTCCCATTGAAAAAAACTCCTTGATCTACGCTGTAGAATTCTACATTTTTTTTCTTCCCACTTCCTGTCTCTTAGAAGATTCTTTCTGATACGTTTCTTTCTGTCTATTTCTGATTTCTCAGCCCAAGCTGGTTATAGTTCTCAAGAATTAAATTCCAATCTTATTACGGTTAAAAGCCAAAAGACCCTCCTACAAATCTAACTGATTAAGCTATGAACAAACCAACCAGAGCAAACAATTACTTCCATCAAGTTGCCCTGAAGGCATTGGTCAAAGCTATACCTCATCTAAATGAAGAGAATTATTCCATCTGGAAAGACAAGATGTTAATGTTGTTTGACCTCAAAGATATCAAGGACGCTATCACTCAAAACTCAGGCCCCCTGTCTTCAAAACAAGATAGAGAAATTGGGGCAATATTATTATCTAAGCTTGACAGTACCACCCATGCAAATGTCGTCAATTCCACAAACATCTCCTCCTCTAAACTTTTATGGGCCAAAATTACAAGAAGGTTTGCCTCCTCAGAGAAAGAAAATTGAGCAAGAGTTTTCAATAACTTCCTCCATTCCGTCTTCCGCAAAAATGCCATTGAAAGCTTCATCACTGAAATGAGAAAAGCCATCACAAGAATGATGGATGTTGGGATCAAACTACCTAAAGATATCTTGGCGTACCTGCTACTATTCAAGTTCCCACCTACACTTGAAAACCTAAAGCAACAAATTATGCACATAGAGAAGAATCTGACTATGGATGTTGTTTTTAATCAGCTTATCCAATACCACAACAAGAGAAAGGCCCAGTCCAACCCAAATAAATCATCCACCAATGTCTCATTAGTCTTGACTAAGACAAGGAACCCTAAGGACGAGAAGAAAGCTAAGATGAGATGCGGAAAAGGATATCACAATCCAAACGCACCTCACGCAGAGACTTCATGCTTCCATCTTCACCCCAAGATTGCACCTGGGTGGTGGATCAAACAACAAAACAATTGGAAGAATAAGATTAGAAAGAATCCAACGATCAACTATCACGCTTTACTGACTCTATGGATTAATTTGGATAATAACCCTAACTTACTCTTAGACTCCGGAGCTAACGTCCATATCTTTAACAATCTAAAGTTCTTCTCATCCATAGAACTACAAGAGGAGCCCAAGGAAATCAAGACCAGAAAACTAGAAGCTAATCTCAAAATACAAGGGATTGGATCAGTCAAACTTGAATGGAACAATTCCATGATCACGCTTGAAGATTGCGCCTACGTAACCAACATAGTTGTTTACCTGATCAGTCCTGGACTTCTCACAAAGAAGGGCTGCAACCTCACTCAAACCCAAAATGCGTTCAAGGTGACTGGAGGGGATCAAATTGTGTTGAAGGGCTCGATAAAAGATAATCTGTTTGTCATTGAAAAGCCACGCTCAACTGGCCAAAATAATGCAGTGAACTTCACCAATCAAACCTCTCACTCCTATACTCTATCTGAATTACACAAAATTTATGGGCACGCGTCTATCTCCACTCTCAAACCTCTCCTAAAGGACCACTTCTCAAACAATGAACTCCAGGCTTTTCAGTGAAATAACTGCATCAAGAGCAAAATTACCAGGTCTCCCTTTTCAAATGTCTCCACTCCCGCTAGCAAACCCTTAGAACAAATCCATCTTGATTTGGTTGGTCCAATCACCCCTCAGTCAAAGGCTGGTCATCATTACCTACTCACTCTGGTTGACAACTATACCGGCTACCTTGCATCTTTTCCTCTATCTTCCAAAGATCAAACACCTGAAACAATTATCACTCTTCTAGAAACCAAATATAAGCGTTTAAATTACTAATCCACTGAGATCTACTCAGATAAAGGAACGGAGTTCTGCAATTCAACGTTAAAAGACTTTGCAAAAAGGAAATTTATCAAACTCCGCACTTCAGAGCCGTATCATCCACAACACAACCAACAAGTTGAAAGAGCCAATAGGACAATCATTGAATCCGCCCAGTCCACTTTCTCCTCATCCCGCCTTGCCAAGAACTATTGGCATATAGTGACACACAGTTGTTGCTTTATGTTAAACAAAATCCCTTGAGAAGGTAACCAATCATCTCCCTGGGAACTCATGTTTGGTAAGACTCTCCCAGCTAATTACTTGCAACCCGTAGGTTCCTCTGTGATCTACCTTGCCAACCGTCTTCAGAAAGGAAGAAAATTTGATGAAAAAGGTCTAGAAGGAGTTCTCATTGGATTTAATCCCATCTTTCATTCCTACTTGGTCCTAACTACACTTGGAACCGTTGTGGAAACTAAACATGTCAAGTTCCTCAAGAATGAGCTCAACAACTTTCCTTTCTTCAAGCCACAGGGCTTAGACATCTTCTCTCAACCAAATTCAAATGTCTACAAAACTGATTTGTCAACCAATGAAAAACAATACCTGATTAGGGAGCCTACCCCAGAACACTCTGACTCAGACTCAAATCAAGAAGAAATTCTTCCATCCTCACCAGAATCTCCGCCTCCTCCTTTGCATCCTGAACTTGAACAAACTTGTCAATGACCCAATCTCTGTCCCCAATAAAAACTTCAAAAACCCCAGAGATATGGCGTCCACCATTACTACAAACCTCCATCTTATAAGGCCGCCAGGAAATGTTCTGAATGGCCTAGGTGGAAAGCAGCTTCCAAAGAAGAACTCAATCAATTGAAACGCAAGAAGTTTGGGAAGAATATTACAGAGAACCAGAAAAAATACTAAACAAAACTTGGGTATTCAAGGTTAAAGAAAATTGCCACGGAGAACCTGTCAAATATAAAGCACGCCTGTGCGTGCAAGGATTCAACCAGGTTCAAGGTGTAGATTTTGAAGAGACTTGGGCTCCAACAGGGAAACTTGGATCCCTTTGTCTTGCTCTGATCTATGGCTTGAAAAATCAAATGAAATTTACTCAATTTTATGTAAAGGGAGCTTTTCTTCACGCTCCCTTGAATGAAATTGTAATGATCAGAAATCCTGAAGGATTGAATCAAAGATCTCCTTATCTCAAATTAAAAAAAATCACTCTACGGGTTACGCCAATTGCCTAAAAATTGGTACAACACACTTACCGCCTGGATCAAGTCCCAAGGATTCTGCAAATCCGTCAGAGACCCCTGTTTGTATCTCAACTCTAAGTCAGGGGAAGTCCTCTACTTCCATGTTGACGATCTAATCCTGGTAGGAAAGTCTGACTTGTTCGCAGTCAATTTCTTAAAAGGATTTACAAATTCTTCTGGTCACTCGCCAAATACAATCCTTGGGATTCTAATGAAATTTGACGGCAACAGTATATTCCTAAGCCAACCAAAACATATTGAGAGGGGCCTTGAAGAACTGGGTCTCACTGACTGCAAAAACATCAATACGCCTCTCACTCAAAACTTCCATCTTGAGCCGGCTTCTGACAAAGATCACACGCAGTTCTGTCAACTGAATATCAAATACCAATCTACAATTGGACTGCTGAATCATTTGTCCCAATATACTCGCCTGGATATTTCCTTTGCTGTCTCCAGTCTTGCAAGATTCAATGCAAAGCCAGGCCTCATTCACTGTCAGGAGGTGCGCAAAGTATAGAAGTACCTCAAGACCACAAAGGACTTCAAGTTGACTCTTAAGTACGACTCATCTAAGGAATCTATCTCAAGTTACAGTGACGCTACGTGGGGAGACCACCCCATTTCTTGCAAGTCTCAAACCGGATACATAGTCTTACACTACGGTAGCCCGGTCCTCTGGAATTCCTCAAGACAGCAAAATGTTACATACTCCTCAACAGAATCTGAACTCAACACCCTGCTCAATTGCTACCTTGAATTGAAGTGGATCACCCATCTAGTTGAAGAAATACACGGCTCTTCTTCCAATAAACCAACAATGTACATAGATAATAAAGGTCTAGATGATAAAATAAAGAAATTTGGGTCACACTCCAAGTCATGACACATCGACATTAAAACTAAAGGCCTGCGGGAAGATTTTTCTCTTGTTAAGTTTGACCTGCATCTTGTTCCCACCGCTGAGATGATAGCAAATCCTCTAACTAAAGCCACCTCCGTGGGGGCCCTTCATCTTCTTCAACAAGCCATATTTACCAATCAATCTAATCAATCCTAAGTTGATTCCATCTTACCAGTCACAAGGGGTGTTGAGTATTCCCCAGGTACTCTCCAGCTCTCATCTCCTACCGCGCCTCCACGCAGAGTACCTTACTATCTATTGTCATTTATGACCGTGCCTTTGGGCGCGGATGCGCACTGAATCTACAACGCAGACCCCAATGCGGCCTTGTTGTACATACTCAAACTCACAACTTCAGACCAATCTCGCAATCATTGACCAACCATCTCGTCCTCCGGTTCTTATCATTCTATGCTCTTTTTCTTCTTCCTATCTCTTCTTCCTATGCCTCTTCCGTCTATCTTCTTTATCTATTTCCATTTCCATTCTCTTTTCTTTTCAAATCTCCTCAACGGCCATCCTTTCTCCATCAAATAAAAGCTCAACCCAAATAGGCCAATCTCTGACCGGTAAGATGACAACTTCTCCAACAAAACCTATTGAATTAAATCTGACTCTACAATACAAGCAGTCTCTCTCCTTCTACTCAAATTCCGTGTCTTCTATTTCTTCTCCTTCTCAATTGTCTCATTGTCTACAGATCTCCTCTAAACTCAAAGCTGTCCCATTGAACAACACTCCTTGATCTACGCTCGCAAAATATCCCCAAATGGCCCATTTCAGGGGGTAACTGGGCTACCTAGGCACCCCTGGACCACACTTGAGTGCCATCAACCAAAATTTGGGGATGTGCCATACATTGTGGGACAATTATTGGGCCAAAAAAAGAACTTGGGAACACATTTTGACTCTGGGTAAAACAAAGACTTGTTAAAAACCATACACAATACTTGTTTGTCAGATACACAAGTTGTAGATATCACTTTTTGTGAGATAATTTTATTTTTCACAACCCAAAAGTGAGCATACTTTGTAAATGTTGAAACATTTGTATTGGATAACAAATCGGCTTGGGATTTTTTTTTGTTTTATGCAAACAGTGGCAAGCCCAAGGCCCCTCCCCTGGCTCAAACATGGTTGCGTTTAAGGACTTAATTGAAAGTGTTGTTAAAAAAGCTTTTGAATCTAGGGATTTCAGTAGGGATTTTGGAAATAAAACATTGGAAGCCCCAATTGCATCCTCATCTAGGGTTACAATTGAGGAACAAGATGTTTTCCAACAACAATTGACTCAAGGTGGTGGGTCACATTTCATGTTACATTTGACTAATTTGATTTGATGGGAGCAAATGTACCGTTTTGGTGACCAATTTGGTACACCTCAAGAAAAGGGGCATTTTTTTTTAAAAAAAAAATTATGTGTTAGAAAATCTTCCATTTTCTGTTTCCCCAACTTCTCCCTGTCCTAGCGGTCTTGGAAGGGTACCCCTGGGATTTTCAAGTCCCCAGGTTGTGTGCTAAATTCCTCCTCTTTGCGCTTGGCACCCAATTTTTTGGCCAAGTGCGCAGATGGTAATTCCCCTCCTTCTCCTTCTCTTCATCATCATCAACCTTGTCCAATGCAACTTTACCATCCTTGACTTGTCACGATCCCAACCATCTTGACGCTCATCATTGATCAGACCTGCATTCCCTCTCATCATCCGGCTCATCAATCATCATCATCATCAAAGTCACTCGCCAATTGGCCCCTTGTTTCCAACAATCCCTCTCATTCCATCCTCCAAAGCATGCGAAAGACCAATGGCAAGAGTAAAATCAGTGATAGTCTACGGAACTTGTATCCAATTTTCAGTCAATATCTTCACAACGGAAGTGATTCAAGCTTGACTAACCCCAAACACAACTGGATCCTCAACATCCTCAAGAGATAATTCAATGAGCACCTCAACTCATCATTTGGATTGAACATTGATCCAATCAGCTCAATCTGATCACCCGCAGCCATTGGTGTAGCTGTAACCACCCATCATCCACAACCGCTGTTGCCACCCATCATCCGCAAATGCTGTCACAGCCCCACATCCACAAAGTTGCAGATGTTCATCCCCCTTCTGCTCATCTGCCAACCCTTGGTGGTTCATCCACCCGCCAATGCTCATGCGCCATGCGCTGTCATACTTGACACAGGCTAGTTTCCTTTTTCTCAGCTTTTTTTTTCTCTCACATGTCATAATCTTCCTGTCGCCATCATTGTTGTTTTCATTACAATATTCCCTTATCATTTCATTTTCCTTGAAAAAAATAAGTAAAAAAAAATTCTGCTATCATTTTTAGTAATCCTGTTTTAAGTAGTCTACAGTACCTGTTGCCCATAAAAGGAGGGGCTCTCCCCTGCCTTTTTGATGATCATATCATGTATCCATCATTGTGGTATCAAGCAATAAATCTGGGAGCTCTTCCACCTTTATTGGAGCATTTATCATCATCTTATCCAGGGTATATCCATGATTGCCCTCTGATCCTTGAGCGTCCATACTCAAACTCCTGATCCACCCTCCTGTGGCCTTGTTACTTATCACCAACCAATAGCTTTGCTGGATGAAGAGGAATTCATTTGGTTGAATTATTGAGTGTGTTAAACCACTCCTTTGATCCCTTTCTCTGACCACTTTGGTCTTGATCATTCATTTTATTGTCTTTCTGGAACCAGTCACATTTGAGTGAGAGGTTTCTTTAAGCTTGAAACCTGGAGTGTCAAACCTCCCTTTATTCCTTTGAATTTGAATTATGCCATGCTACTTTTGAGTCCCTTGAGAAGTGCTGGGTTATTCTTGTTCAAATTTGTTACTGCTTTGCTTCTGGAGCTTCATAAAACAAATTTATTTGTTTTGTACAGCCACCCACATTTATCTGGTACCCTTCAAGAGCTTGATTGTGGGGATTTGGGCAGGTTCATTGAGAACCTGGAGGTTGTTTGGGATTGAGTTGATCTTTCCTAATCTTCTGCTGAGGAAAAGAGTTATTAGCTTGTGGGTGTTGTTACTTAAAACTGCCTTGTTTTATTGAACTCTGAACAAACTTTAACTTAGTATGTTCAAGTATTTTCCCGCACCATCTTTCCTCAGATAGTGTTGTTCCATTGCTGCTGACTACTATCAAAATTCATCCTTTCCATTGATTCCTCATTTACAAGGTCCTGGATCTTGATTCCGGTTACATTCAAAAAATTTTTTAATGCTCAGGAGGGCAGCCTAAAAAGCACATTTTCCCCTCCACAGAACTGCCTGCAGCTCAGCACCGTTTGGAGTCTTACAATGTGGTGGATGTAACAATCTAACTATGGTGTTACAGAAACTCTTGACCCTCCTGCTGTGAGAGCCTTTCCTAGTAGGAAAGAATCCAAGATTTATGGTAAAAAATGGGAAGCCATGCATGGCTACACATTGACAACATTCAAGTCAACAAAGGATAAATATGTTTACCTAGCATGCAACAGATTTGGAGTATATGAGGGGACATTCCTCACCAAATGGCAAAGGAAAACTCACACAAGGAAGGTTGGGTGTAAATTAATGATCTGTGCAAGTTTCAAAGTAGTCGATCCCAGATGGAATCTCTCCATTAGAAATGGCCAAAACAATCATCAACCATCTGAAAACCCCTCAGTGCATCCTCAACTAAGGAGAATCTCTGGTGTAGCCTTGGATCAACTTAAAGAAGGCATGAAAGATGGGCTCAATACAATTCAACTGAAACAGAAATTGGGAAAGATTGATGTTGGAGATAAAATTGAAGATAGAATGATCTATAACACCCAGCTTAAGGTCAAGCTAGCCAAACTGAATGGGAGAGGTGTTATGTACTTTCTATTTGAAATGCTCCAAGAGACCCCAGTGGATTTCCAGGTCAAAACTCAGTGGAGAGGGTCACTTAGAGGCATTTTTCTTGGCTCATCCTGATTATAGACTACTTTGTAAAAAATTCCATCATATTTATTTGTTGGATTTTACTCATAAAAAAAATAGGTAACAACATCCCTCAAATGAATGTTGTAGGAATGACAGCCATCAGGAAAAATCATGCAAACACTTTTGTTTTTATAAAAAAAGAAATGTTTCAGTTCTACATTTGGGAATTGAATGCCTTAAACAAGTTGAATCATGATCCAGAGAGGCTTCCCAAAGCCTTTGTGATGGACCATGAAAAAGTTCTTATTTGTGCAATTCAACATAGTTTCCCTGAGTCATCCAGAGAGTTGTGCTCTTGGAACTTTTCCAAAAGAATTGAAGCAAATTGAAAAGTTTTCTTCAGTAATTATGATGAAGGATGGAAAATTCTTATGTCTCTTTGGAAAAAGTATGGGGCCTCTAAAACCAAGGGGGAGGAAGAATTCAATGATGCAGAACTACAATTAGGCCAACTTATTGATTTTTCTGTTAATCTCTCCTTGGATTGCTTATTTTGAAACTTGTATACAGTGTTTCTGGAAAGACTGTGAGTATGCACTTGAGTATATGGAAAAGAAAATTTTCCCTATCAAAGGTAAATTTTTAAGAGTGTGGACTTGTGTCAAACAAGAATTTGGAAATAAAACAACATCTTGGGTAGAAGGGGCTCATGCTAATTTTAAACAATTACTTGCAAGTTATTCAGTGATAATTTTGAATGTGTTGAAACACCTGGAAGGAAAAATCAATTTGTGAATCAAATCAGTTCATTTGTCACTTAAAAACTCTCAAATAAAGTTAGGAAAAGTTCTTCCAACAGAACTGTTACATTTGGGATATAAATTGTTGATTGAGGGAATTAAACTCATCGGGGAACAATTTGAGAAGTCAAAGTATGACCATGATTGCAAAATGTGCACCAATTTGTATTCCAAGACAAAGGGATTTCCCTGTTCCCACAGATTAGGTGAAATTCTAGCATCAAGCAGATTTGTTGTGCCTGAGAATGCTCATCCTCAGTGGTGGTGGGACTATGACCCTTCCAGTGAAGTAAGTTGGGTTTTTGTGTTTTTCAAAGGGCACCAAGTATTTGATTGACAGATTAATTATTGTTTTGATTTTTGAAAGATTGAAACAGATCCAGTGCTTGAAAAATATCAATTTTTTAACAAGTTTAATTCCATTTTTATGGTGCAACCTCAAGAATTTAGATTGGAGATTTTAAAGTCTGTGGTCAAGTATACAGCCACGTTGATTGCCAAGCCAAGGCTTGATCCACAGGTCTTAAGGTCCAGCCATGGTCCACCCAAATTGAAAAACACCTCAAGTGAACTTTCAAGGTTTGAACATGTTGAAAGGGAACTTAAGAAGAAAACACGGGTTAGAAGGGGCCCCAAAAGACCAGAAATTGTGATTCTCAGGTGTTCATTTTTCTTGTTTGATGAACTTATGGGAAAATGATTTCTGTAGTCTAAGGCAGGCTCTTTGTCTGAATTTCATAGTTCAGAGGAAGAGCTTGAAAGTGAGTTAGGCTGCCTTCATTTGGAAACTTCTTCCTCTTCTGAGTGAGAAGGATGAGTGGAGAATGCTAGGATCGGAGTTTGAGATACTTGGAAAGGAACAGATGGAATCTAATAACACTAAGAGGAGTGGATCTGGGAGTCAAAGGGGCACTCTGATTTATTTCAAGTAAGAACATATGAGTTTTCATTGAGTTGGAAACCAGAAGTTTAAATAGACTAAGTACAATGAGGCTGACTTGTGGTTGAAAATATGAATGAATAAAATAGGTTTCATAAGCATCAATGTGAAACACTGTCATGCTTCAAGCTTAAGGATTATTGTCTCTCTCATTTCAACATATCCTTTCCTCAGTACCATCTACCTCAGTCCATACGCATGACACAAATAGAAGCAAAACATCAATGGTACCTTCTTCTTATCAACTCTGGCTCCCATAAAAACCTTCCATTATTGGCAACTGACTCAGCACCTACTTGCAAACCTTTCAGTTAACTCTACTCCAGTCAACCATCCATTTGAGCTCTGCTCTTTCACCCTGGGTATCAATAGTCCTTGGGTTCCCATTCCCAGTCATGCACTCTCACTAGCTTGCACCCATGCTAGTTAGCTACACCAACTGTATAGTTTGCAATTGGACTAGTCCCTTACCCTGTTTAAGCTACATCCTCATATTTGCATTATCTCTCAACTCAATCCTTCCTGTCTCATCCGTTATGCCCTTGTATGCTCAGATTCTATTGCCTCCCATCTACTCTATGACCTTGGAAACATCTATACTGTTATTTCATTTCCCAATCCATTTCATGTCATTCATTGCCTCATTGCCTCTCAACTGTAGTTGGCCCTCCATCAGGTTGTATCTAGTCACTTTGGATTAAATTATAAAGGCTATGCTGCTTGCCTGAAGATTGTCCCCTCAGTTAGTTAATTTCATACATTCTTGCATTTTGCTCAATCCAGTCATCACATTGGGCTTGGATTTAGTTTCCTTTCCATTGGAACAATTCACCCCCTCACTGTGTGCGGAGTTACTCAACCATCAGTTTGCACTTTGCAGTTAGCTTTGATACCTTGCACTTGACCTTGCACTTAGTCTCCTTTGCGCTCAAAATCATCTCAGATTTCCCTATAGTACGTGGGATGGTTGTGTGAGAGTAAATTAACTAACTGAACTCATCTTTTGTAGTCTTCCAACCTATATAGATTTCTTTTAAAATTTCACATACTTGCTCAACCGGGAAAGCTTCCCTGACCCCTTACAATGATGATATCCATTGGGTAGGGAGACCAAGTGTTTCTTGGGCCAGACAAACTTTAGACCCTTTTACTTCTTCTAAATCCCCTTTGGTTGAACCTCTTGATGATCCCCCTGCTCCCTCTTGGGAAGCGGTGGATCCCCTCAAAGAAATCAAAGACTCCAACCACTCTTCCAATGGAACCTTGACTCATGGTAGATCAAGGGCTTGCACTAATGCTCCCAAACCCAACACTTTGACCTTGCTCTTGACCCTGATCCAGGCTCTTAACCAAACTGCCTTGCAATCTGGTCTAAGTGGCCCTGTCTTTTGTACTCTGGGCATGAAGCAGCCTGATCATTTTACTGGGGAACACCCCCATAAACTTAGAGCCTACTTACAGTCCTGTAAAACCATCTTCTTGAACAATCCTCATAATTTTCCTACTGATAGACATAGAGTTATTTATGAGTCTTCCTTCCTTGGTGGAAAAGCCTTGCAGTGGTTCAAACCTTACGTCAAAATATTAGACAACACTTGCCCCTATTTTATCCTCAACAACTGGGACAAGTTTGAGCAGAAATTTTTTGACCAATTTGGCAACCCTAATGAAGTCTGAAACACCAAATACAAACTTAATAACTTAGTCACGAAACAGAATAGTAGAGTTTCCGTTTATATCTCCAATTTCTAAACTTTGCAGTCTTGCATCCAATGGAACAAGGCAGCTCTTCTATTTAATTTTAGAAAAGGTTTACCAGCACGCCTAATCAAGAAGCTTGCAGTTGCGGGGCATAAGACAAACTCCCTTCAGCAGTTAATTGACTGGGTGATTGAGCTTGATAATGGTTATCACAACAAAACAACCATGGACTTTCAACCTTGTATCCAAAGGTCGATGACTCCTTGAAACAATCTTCAAAGAACCCAAAACAATCCAAACCAAATCCAACCTTGCACTCCAACCTGAAAGGGAAGGCCATTGCAGAAACTACAAAGTTCCTGGACAAAGAAACTGGGATTCTCTGGAACAAGGAAGGGCTAAGGAGAGAAAAGAATGGGTTATGTATGTATTGTGGACAAAAACATGATGTTGATAGTTGTGCAAAGCAGCTAGCACGTGAAGCCGCTGTGGTGCCCCATCCTGGACACCCTGGCCGCCTTAAGACCTCAATTCATAAACTGTTGCGCAAACGTACCCCCGGCTGAACAACTTATCCTCAGGCTCATCCAAACCATTATTTACCCGCGCGCGCGCGCCACGCTTCCATTATCCGCGTCGCGCGCCGCGCCGCGCTCCTTTCATCCGCGCGCGTCGCGCGTCCTTTATCCGTGTTGCTTGTCATCTCCGCCGTTGTCATAGCACATCCTCATCTTTGTTGTTGCGTGTCTTCATCTTTGTCGTTGCGCCTCCCAATCTCCTCATTGCTACCGTCGCGCGGCGCTCATCCATGATTTACTGAATCCATCCCGACCGCACCTGCAAGCATTTGGCAAATCCTTGGATCTGTCAAACCTCCCATTGCACTTGATCTATCAGTCGTGGATCTCAAGGCCGTCAGGATTTACTCAACTTTCTCAAAACAATCTCCTATCTGCCCATCCGTGCTCTCATGGACTTCATCCTTCACCTTTCCTGGGACTCTCCCACCCGCTTCCGCCTTCGGAAAAGGGGTGGGTGACTCTGGTATTGTCACGCGTGCCCATCCACAGACCGACGCGAGTGACCACATGGTTGCCTTCCCTTTTCCGCTCTATTTGTAGAATCTGTTGTATATAGCCTAACAGGGCCTCCTGCCCATATAAGGAGGGGCTCTCCCCTGCCCTTTTGGCCCAGCATTCCATCATTGGAGCATCCCAGAACATCAGAGGATCCCATCATCCTATCAGACCATCATCAGTAATCAACTTATCTGTGGGCATCCTTCCCCACCTATCTGAGCCATTTATCCGGGTATATCTATGATTGCCCCTTGATCCTTTGAGCCTCCATACTCAAACTCTGTCCTTTGTGACCTTGATCCTTATCACCAACCAATAGCCTTGCTGGTTGAAGAAGAATTCCTGTCTGCCTGAATTCTTGAGTGTGTTATACCACTCTGATCCCTTTTTCCGACCATACTGGTCTTGATCTCTCCTTGATCATCTTTCTGGAGCCAATCACGTTTGATTGAAGAGGTTTTATTAAGCTTAAAACCTGGAGTGTTATACCTCCCTTCTTCTTTGAGGTTGAATTTCGCCATGCTATTCTTGAGTTCCTTGAGAAGTGTTGGGATATTCTTGCTCAAATTTGTTATTGATTTGCTTCTAGAGCTTCATAAACAAATTGCTTTTGTTTTGTTCAGCCTCCCACAGTTATCTGGTACCCTTCAAGCGCTTGACTGCGGAGAGTTGGGCAGGTTCATTGAGAACCTGGAGGTTGGTTGGGATTGAGTTGATCTTTCCTAATCAGCTGCTGACGACCAGAGTTATTAGCTTGTGGGCGTTGTTACTTACAACTGCCTTGTTCTATTGAACTCTGAACAAACCTTGACTTATTTGTTCAAGTCTTTACCTGCACCATCTTGCCTCAGATAGTGTTGTTTCCACCGCTACCGACAACTCTTATCCTCTTCCCTTATTTTGATTTCTCATCCATAAGGTTCTGGACCTTGATTCCGGTTACATTTAAATATTATTGTAACTTCTAGGAGGGCAGCCTAAACAGCACCTTTCCCCTCCACAGAACTGCCACGGCTTAGCACCGTTTGGAGTCTTACATTTGGTCCCCCGGGCCGGGATCGAACCAGCAACCTTGGGGTTTACAGTCCCAACTTGAAGAATCAACTCCGAAATCCTATCCAATTTCTCGTTCTTTTTCTGTTTGTTCTTTTTTCCAATCCGTGGAGGCAGCTTGGTCTAGAAGTAAGTCCTCCCAATTTGTGCACCGCTCGGGCAAGATACTTGTCGTTTTTGGCGAAAACCTACTCTTGCCACACTCGTGAGCCACTTTGGAAATCTGCTCTTTGGATCCCCTAGGAACTCTGTTATTCAATATGGAATCTCCCGCTACTCCAACCGCCTCTGTTTGACCTAAGATGGTAAAGATCAAACCCCAGAACAAGAACTTAGGCTTCAACAGTACAAATGTTGAGCGATTCTTGGACTCCTACAAAATGGCTGCTGAAGTGGATGGAGCTAGTGAATTTGATATGGCTTATCAGTTACGATTCTTTATCTCCTCTGATGAAGTTATGGAGGTAATCTAGTCTTTTGAGGGATTTGAATCCCACAACTGGACGCTTCTCAGGGAGGCTATGTTGGCATACTGGGGTAAAATAGATGTGGCTAGGTTTACTCTGCAGGACTTGGATGCTCTGGTTTCTCAGTGGATCTCCAATGGTGGTATGTCTTCAGCCTCTGACTATCAGATTTTTAGGAAGTCTTGGGATCCCATTCAAAACTATCTTATCCAAAACGATCACATTGACACAGTGGACAAAATTCAAGCAAAGTTCTTCCAATCTTTTTTGTTGGCTGTGCAGGAAAGGATTAAAGAAGAACTGGTCAAATCTGGATCCATGATTACTACCAGGGATAATCGATTCAAGCTCCCTGTTTTTCTTACCCTTAGGAGTACTGTGGATAAAGTCATGAAAGGTCAAACTGCTCTTACCTTTGAAAAGCCTAGAGCTACTGAACCAGTCCATTCTCCTTCTTTTAAAGATTCAAACAATATTATGATTAAAATGGAGGCAGATTGTAGGCCTAAAGCAGATCCTAATTCCAATCGGGAACCTACTACTATAGATGAAATCACCAAGTTACTTAGGGCCTTTGAGAAAAAAATAGATCAAAAGATTTCCTCGCTAGCTACGCCTAAAGCTCCTTCCTCTGTCCCCAAATCAACCCTGGTCTGTTACTACTGTCATAGGGAAGGCCATGGAACCGGACGATGTCAAGAACTTCAGAAGGACTTAAAGGAAAAGTTGGTAGAGCAGAGGGGAAACAATTACTTCCTCCCTAATGGTGCCCTAATCCCTTTTGACTCGTCTTGTCCTATCCAACATGTGGTGGCCTCTTACCAGCCATCACCCCCTGTGAAAGCATCTCTTGCTTCCCTTGAATTTTGATCATCCTGTGGTACCCTCCAACCTTGGTATCCTCCAGCTATTTCTTCCTCTAGTCTTTCTGGGACTACTTATCAATCTGATCCAGCCAGGAAACGACATGAGGAACCTAAACCTCATAAGGCTCCTTCCTTGCCAACTTCAATCCTTTGAAAACCCGTTAAACGCCGATCATCACTTGAGCCTCCTTCCTCTGATGTAGAAGACATGGAGGTGGAAAGGGGACCACTCATGGAAAGGTTCCCAGATCACCCTGATCCTTCTCCCTCACCTCAACCTTCTAATCCTATCTTAGATTCTGCGTCACCGGAACTTCCTCCCCCCACCCAGCCCAAAGTTCGATTTGAAAGGGGCATCTCCAAGGATCACCCCAATGCTGTGGAGGGAGTATTAAAGAAAATTTCTGATCTCAAAATTCCTGATCTATCTGTGGCTGAACTCCTATCAATCTCTCCATCTGTTGCTGAAGGAATGAAGAAATGGGTCTCTCGTTGACGTGTGGAAATTGGCCCTGAAGAACTCAAAGTCTCCTCTGGAACTTTAATGGAGGACTCTGGTGGAACCAGTCCTTCTATAGAATCCAATATTTATTCCTGTCCCCTTGGCTTTCTTCCCTGTTATCTTGGTGACTCAGCTAAAACTGTTTCTCCTCTTGTGGATTCTGGATCTCAGCTTAACTTAATCTTGGATGCTATGGCCTGCAAGCTCAAACTTAGTCCTAGGGTCAGCTTCAACTCTGCAGTATATGGGATAGGAAATCAAGCTTGTGAACTAGTTGGTATTGCTGAAGATGTACCGGTCAGGATTGGTCAAAATATCGTTGGAACCTGCCACTTTTGGATCACTCGTTTGGACAGTCCTATGATCTTGGGACAACCCTTCTTAATGGACTTTGGTGCAACCCTGATGTTTTCTGATCAAGTTGGGGAGAGAATTCTCCTCCCTGATGCTGATGGCAGAAAAATTGAAGTTCCTCTTTGCTCCTTGGATTCTGGTTGTTGGGAAAGAGATTTTCCTGGTCATTCTCCCAAATCATCTTTTAAGGGGAAGCAGAAGGATAACTCTAGTTCCTCTCATTTTTTAGGGGAATAGTTGATCCTACCGATGGTTGTAGTTCTTTTCAGCCTCAGACTGCAACTCAAGGGTAAACTCCCATCCCTCAGGCTTATTTTTCATTCCTTTCATCATTCTCTTCTGAGCTCAAGAATATTAAAAAACAAAAACATATCAAAAAAGAAAAATCCAAAAATATTTCTTCTCCATCTCCTTCTCTCTCTGGATCTGTTGTGTCTTCTTTTCCTTCTAATTTTGAGTCTGATCAATCTTCTCTCAGTTCCGGTACAAATCTCCGCAATGAGCTTAAACTAGATCCTAACTGCAATTCCGTTTTTGGTGGTTTTGGTATGAAGGAATATGGGCTTCAGTGGAGGCAATTTGGGGTACAAGTAAGTCCTCCCAATTGTGCACTGCCAGGGCAATCTTTTACTGTCATTTTTGAAACCCTACCTTGTGCCACACATGTGAGCAACATATTATCTCCTGGTTCTCCTTTTATGGAAAAGGCACCCTTCAAGGATATTGCAGAACATCGGACTTGGAAGATGTTGGAACTTGGACTCAGCTTTCGTAACCAAGTCTCTCTGGTCAACTCTTGGAGGAAACAAGAAATTCTCTCTTTTGCCACTAAGTATAAACCAGTTGCTAAGAAGATCCAACCAGTCAACCAGCCTATGCCTCTCAACCTCAATCCTCCCCTTATGCGTCCTCCTCTATCTTGCGATCCTTACTGTGGTCTTCCTCAATCTCTTACTGGCCCCTTTGTGCCTAATGGACGGGTCACTGAAGAACGTCTGAAGGTGGTCAACTTTGGTCCAGATGGATGGCTTCTTCCTGATGAGTTAAATTTAATCAAAAATGTCTTATCTCTAAGAGAAAAATCTATTGCCTTCTGTGAAGAAGAGAGAGGTCTCTTGCGGGAATCCTATGGCCTCCCTTATATCATCCCTGTAGTTGAACATGATCCTTGGCAAAAGAAAAAGATCCCTATTCCTGCTGCTAAAGTCGACGAATTCATCAAGTTGGTCCGGGAACGAGTTCAAACTGGCCTGTATGAACAGTCAACTTCTAGTTACTCCAGCCCTGTCTTCTGTGTCCTCAAGAGTAATGGTAAACTTAGAATAGTTCATGATCTTCAACCTCTTAATAAAGTTACTATTAAAGACTCTGGTATCCCTCCTGCTACTGAAGAATTTGTTGAATCCTTTGAGGGAAGAGCTTGCTATGGTCTAGGGGATATTATGGGTGGCTATGACGAACAATCCTTACATCCTATTTCTCGTCCTCTCACTACTTTTGATACTCCTCTTGGTCGATTTCAACTTACTCGATTGCCTCAAGGAGCCACCAACTCGGTTGCAGTCTATCAGGCTCAGATGATGTGGATCCTACAGGATGAAATCCCTGATCATGCTGGTATCTTTATTGACGATGGCGGAATTAAAGGTCCAGTATCTGACTATGATAATGAGCTCTTACCTTGGCATTCAGGAATTTGTCGTTTTATCTGGGAATATGCTACTACCTTGGAAAGGATTCTGTTTTGAATTGAGGAATCTGGCCTTACTGTCTCTGGATCCAAACTGGCGGCTTGTGTCCCTGCTCTGGAAATTGTTGGTCATGTGGTCTGAAGGAAGGAAGAAGGATGGCACTAGCCAAAGTCAACAAGATCATCTCTTGGCCTAACCCAATCAATCCAACTGAAGTTAGGGGCTTTCTAGGTGTTGTCACTTATGTTAGAATCTTTATCCCATCTTTATCCAAAATCTGTGCACCCTTGTGTCGTCTAACCAGAAAAGATGCTGAATGGATTTGGACCCAAGATTGTGAATGTGCTTTCCAGCTACTCAAAAGGATAGTTGGTGAAGACATAGTTTTGAAAAAGATCTCTTATGGACCTGGAGCTGGCAAGATCAAGCTGGCTGTCGATTCTAGTTATCAATCTGTTGGGGCCGTCCTTACTCAAGAAGATGAAAATGGTTGGGACCGTCCTGCTCTTTATGAATCTTTGTTGTTTTCAGATGTAGAATCTAGATACTCCCAGCCCAAACTGGAACTCTGTGGTGTGGCTCGAATGATGAAGAAACTTCAAACTGTTCTCCGGGGCCAACATTTCGAATTGCAAGTTGATGCTCAATCCATCATTGAAATGATCAACGCTCCCAGTTTCCCCAATGCTCCTATGACTCGTTGGGTGGCCTTTATCCAGCTTTTCTCTTTTGATATTGTTCACAGGCCGGGGAAATCTTTCACCATGCCTGACGGTTTATCTTGACGACCTCTTGGGGACAACGAATCTGATGTTGGAACCAATTTTGATGAAGAGGGACCTTTGATCCAACCTATTTTCTCTTTTCCTTCTCAAAATTATTCTGGCTTTCAACAAGGCTTCTGGTTTAAATTAGAGCAGTACCTTTCAACTCTTCAAAAACCTCCTGATCTCTCTGCTAAGGAATTTTGATCTCTTAAACAAAAGTCTTCTAATTTTTTTGTTCAAGGCTCTAGACTTATGAAGAGGGGCAATCCTTTTGCTCTTATTGTTGTTACTATTCCCTCTAAACAAGATTCTATCCTTGAAAGTCTCCATGAAGGCCTTGGTCATTGTGGGGAAACCAAAACTTATCGACGATTATCCAAACAATTCTGGTGGCCATATTTTAAGAAATCCGTCTCCCAATGATGCAAGAGTTGTGAAGTTTGTCAAAAACGTGATCTTAGGTGCCCAGCTGAAATTTGTTATCCTACTGGGGAGTCCACTGTCTTTGGAAGGATTGCTATGGATGTGGTTCATATTAAGGCAGGTGGTGCTAAGTACCTCATTGTGGCTAGAGATGATTTTTCCAGATGGGTTGAAGCCAAATTTCTTAAGAACCTTAGCTCTGAATCAGTGGCAGCTTTCCTCTACGAGACTTGGACAATGCGTTATGGCCTGGCTCAATCTTACTCTACTGATGATGGCTCTGAATTTGGGGGCAAGCTTGCTGAAATGATCCAATCCCTTCCTGGACAACATAGAGTTACTACTCCTTATTATCCTGAAGGCCAAGGCATGGTGGAACAAGGCCATGCCCCTTTGAAGGCCGCACTTGTTAAACTGGCTGGTGAAAGTGGCAAGAATTGTCGCAAATTCCTTCCTCTTGTTCTCTTCTCTGATCAAATTTCAACCAAAAGAACTACTGGCTACTCACCTTATGAAATCATCTTTGGTCAAAGAGCAGTCCTTCCTTTGGATCTGGAAATGGAATCTTTCTTGGGCATCTCTTGGGAAGAGGTGTCCTCAACCACTGATCTGTTAGTTGCTAGATCCAAGCAACTGGAGCGAAGTGAAGACGTTTGTGATGAAGCTTATCAAACGATGATGGAGGCCAGAGCAAAATCCGTCCATTATTGGGAGGACAAGCACTCTAATCAAATCAGGGAGCCCTTGAACCCTGGTGACCTAGTTTTAGCTTATAATCTATCTTTGGAAACCCAGTGGGGCAAGCTTTTCTCTAATCGTTGGAATGGCCCTTATCGAGTGGTTCATCAAGTTAGAGGTGGATCTTATGTTTTGGAGGAGCTGGATGGTACTCGGTTGGCCAGAAGGTTCTCTGCTGATCAAGTCAAGAAGTTCCATTGTTGTGGGGGCAACTTATCTCAGAAGTAAGTCCTCCCAATTGTGCACCACCAGGGTCATTTGCTGCGTTTTTGTTGTAAAACTCTACTGTATGCCACATATGTGAGCACCTGGGACGCCCTCCTTGTTCTATTCCTGCCGCTTCTAGGGCTCATTTGGAAGAATCAAGATATTTTTCTCAACTCGTCAATTGCTCTCAAGATCAAAAATGGCCATTCTTTGGTTTCAATCATCTGTCTTTCCTTTCTTTTTTTTCTATGGCATAAAACTCGGGAGCAGACTAGGGACAGTCTGTAAGTTGGGGAGAGATGTGGTGCCCCATCCTGGACACCCTGGCCGCCTTAAGACCTCAATTCATAAACTGTTGTGCAAACGTACCCCCGGATGAACAACTTATCCTCAGGCTCATCCAAACCATTATTTACCCGCGCGCGCCGCGCTTCCATTATCCGCGTCGCGCGCCGCGCCGCGCCGCGCTCCTTTCATCCGCGCGCGTCGCGCGTCCTTTATCCGTGTTGCTTGTCATCTCCGCCGTTGTCATAGCACGTCCTCATCTTTGTTGTTGCGTGTCTTCATCTTTGTTGTTGCGCCTCCCAATCTCCTCATTGCTACCGTCGCGCGGCGCTCATCCATGATTTACTGAATCCATCCCGACCGCACCCGCAAGCATTTGGCAAATCCTTGGATCCGTCAAACCTCCCATTGCACTTGATCTATCAGTCGTGGATCTCAAGGCCGTCAGGATTTACTCAACTTTCTCAAACCAATCTCCTATCCGCCCATCCGCGCTCTCATGGACTTCATCCTTCACCTTTCCTGGGACTCTCCCACCCGCTTCCGCCTTCAAACAAGGGGTGGGTGACTCTGGTATTGTCACGCGCGCCCATCCACAGACCGACGCGAGTGACCACATGGTTGCCTTCCCTTTTCCGTTCTATTTGTAGAATCCGTTGTATATAGCCTAACAGGGCCTCCTGCCCATATAAGGAGGGGCTCTCCCCTGCCCTTTTGGCCCAGCATTCCATCATTGGAGCATCCCAGAACATCAGAGGATCCCATCATCCTATCAGACCATCATCAGTAATCAACTTATCTGTGGGCATCCTTCCCCACCTATCTGAGCCATTTATCCGGGTATATCTATGATTGCCCCTTGATCCTTTGAGCCTCCATACTCAAACTCTGTCCTTTGTGACCTTGATCCTTATCACCAACCAATAGCCTTGCTGGTTGAAGAAGAATTCCTGTCTGCCTGAATTCTTGAGTGTGTTATACCACTCTGATCCCTTTTTCCGACCATACTGGTCTTGATCTCTCCTTGATCATCTTTCTGGAGCCAATCACGTTTGATTGAAGAGGTTTTATTAAGCTTAAAACCTGGGGTGTTATACCTCCCTTCTTCTTTGAGGTTGAATTTCGCCACGCTATTCTTGAGTTCCTTGAGAAGTGTTGGGATATTCTTGCTCAAATTTGTTATTGATTTGCTTCTAGAGCTTCATAAACAAATTGCTTTTGTTTTGTTCAGCCTCCCACAGTTATCTGGTACCCTTCAAGCGCTTGACTGCGGAGAGTTGGGCAGGTTCATTGAGAACCTGGAGGTTGGTTGGGATTGAGTTGATCTTTCCTAATCAGCTTCTGACGACCAGAGTTATTAGCTTGTGGGCGTTGTTACTTACAACTGCCTTGTTCTATTGAACTCTGAACAAACCTTGACTTATTTTTTCAAGTCTTTACCTGCACCATCTTGCCTCAGATAGTGTTTTTTCCACTGCTACCGACAACTCTTATCCTCTTCCCTTATTTTGATTTCTCATCCATAAGGTTCTGGACCTTGATTCCGGTTACATTTAAATATTATTGTAACTCCTAGGAGGGCAGCCTAAACAGCACCTTTCCCCTCCACAGAACTGCCACGGCTTAGCACCATTTGGAGTCTTACACCGCTAGACAGTCAAAAAATTAACTTGTAGTTTTTCCAATACTTGCAAGGAGAACTACACATTATCTAAATTACAGCAAGTCAATCTTTGCACTTGCGGGTCACTAGGTGCTCCAAGTTTGAGATTTGTCCTTTTCCACTCCAACAACTCCCCTTATGGAGTTTCGCTTGATTCTTGTGCTAACGTTTCTTTTACAAGTGAATCTTTCAAAATTTCCAAAAATCTTACGTGTTCCAAGATAGATACATTTCCCATCTATTTAGTAAGTAGTGCAACCAAACTGCCTCATTGGGTTTCCCAAAAGGGGAAATGGACCTTTTCATTTTCCAATTTCCCCAGCTTTGAATGCAACTTATTTGTCTTGGATATTCCCAGAATGGATGATACCATTCTAGACCACAGCTTCCTAGTTTACTGGAATCTGGATGTGAATTGGCAAGAAGGAGTAATTAAACTTCAAACATAGCAATTCCAGGACACTAACCCTTCCGTAAAACAGGAATTAAAAAACCTACCTGACACTGTCATTGAGTTGGATGACACTTTTCCGCCAGGAGATTTGCAATATCCTGACTTCCATTCCCAAGTTCCCTCTTCAGATTTAGGAGTTATTCCTCATTTGCCCAACTTACCCTTTCCATGTTTCTTCAAAGAGAAACAGGCACCAACAAAACGGTGTATTTTGAGCTCCTTAATTCTCTTGCATCATGCAAGCACTTCAAACCCCATGCTCAAAGATGACAAGGTTGAAGATCAAGAAATCATTCCAGAGTATTTACCTTTGGTTTATCATGAATTTTCTGACATCTTTTCAGCTGTAAAGGCAGATAAACTTCCCCCATCCCTTTCTTATGATAACAGGATTGAACTTACTGGCTCACCTGTGGCACCTGGACCAGTCTACTCTCCCTCAAAGCAAGAATCAACCGCCCTTCAAGAATACATTGCAGAAAATGTATTGAAAGGATTTCTTCAACCAAGCAATTTGAATACTGGTTCACCTGTCCTATTTGTTCCAAAGAAAGACAGCCGAATTTTCCTGTGTGTTCACTACAGGAAACTGAAACAGGTATCTGGGAAGAATGCCTATCCAGTACCACCTATGTTGCACCTCCTCACTCTCTTCCATGGAGCTGCTTATTTCTCAAAGTTAGACCTTTGAGGCACCTAAAACCTAGTTTGCATTGCAAAAGGTCATGGATATTTGAACGCAATGAGAAAACGGTTTGGCAATAATGAGTATACCGTCATGCCTTTTGGCCTTGGCAATGCTCCTTCCACTTTTCAACACTTTGTCAACAACATTTTTTTGGACCTTTTAGAGAAATACCTTGTGGTGTATCTTGAAGATATACTAGTCTACTCAAAAAATCTTGAGGATCAAATTGCACATGTGCAAGAGGTGCTACAGAGACTTTGCAAGAATGAACTGTTTGCAAAAGCCTCTAAGTGCAAATTCCATACTCCTTCTCTTCAGTTTATAGGTGTCATAGTCTTGCAGCAGGGACTAACAATGGATCCAGCCAAGAGCAAGCGCATATTGGACTGGACCCCGCCCTCATCTGTCAAATCCCTTCAAGTTTTCCTTTGTTTCATTAATTTTTACAGGAGGTTTATTGAGCATTATGCCAAGAAAACCATCAAAATTACTAACATGCTTCAAAAAGACACTCATTTTGCTTTTACAGAACAAGCTGCTTTAGAGTTTGAAGCTCTGAAGAAAGCAATAACTACTGCTCCAATACTTGCTTGCTTCAACAAGCTAGCTCGCACTATTGTAGAAACAGATGCAAGCAAATATGTGGTTGCAAGATTAATCTTGTAGTTTTCTTCCTCTTCTTCCCTTTTTCCTCCTGTAACCTTTGAGTCTTTCAAATTGCTTTCTGCAGAGCTTAATTACAAGATCCATGACAAGGAGATTCTTGCAATTGTTTTTTCCTTGAAAAATGGGGTTTATACCTACAGGCACAATGGGCCAAATACCTATCCAAGTTCAACTTTACAATCACGTATCATCCTGGGAAACAAGCGGTAGTCCCTGATGCTTTACCACTTTGGGACAATGTTTACCCAGGGGGGGGGAGCACCTTTTCCAACAACAACCCTGGAAACATTAGGAAACTCTTCTCATCCCAATCTGTCCAACTCAGTTCAATCATAACTCACCTTCAAGATACAGCTTCCAAACTACAACAAGCTAAAATTGATGATCCCAAGTGTACTTTCAGCTTACTGATACCAGGAACTTTGACGTTGTGGAAACTTATGAAGAGTTACCTTTGCAAGTCGTCCTGAGTTCCGGAAGTTATTGGTCTAGCGTCTGTAAGATGATTGGGAACAATGAGTTTTTAAGAAGAGAGAGTGATGATATGATGAAATTCCTTCCTTCTCCAATCCGTAAGATGATGATCCTCCCCAACCCGGAGTTGAGGGTCAGGTCTTAAGTCCCCCCCCTCAACCCTAGCCTAAGTACAACCACAAACAACAAGAACAAGTGATGAAATACAACCCTAAGCCGCAGAACCCTAGCCCAACCCTATCCCTCCATCCCTCGCCATCACCCGCGCCCTTCGGTATTAACGTAGCCCGGTTCGTCCTTCTCATGGCACGGCCCTCCGCCGCGCCCTACTTGGAGCCCCCCGTGTTTACGTCCGCGCCGTCTGCGAATCCTGCGATCTGCGGGTCGGCCTACGCTTATGCCCGCGCAGGCCTCCCCAGCGCGTATAGCCCATGATCGCCCCGCCCTTGCCTTCCGGACTAGCCACCCGCAAGCTTGGTTGGGCCGGCTCCATCACTTGGTCCGCTTCTTCCGGGCGGGTCACGGTCCAGCGCCGCCTGAGGTAGGCCCAACCCATACCTGGTGCTGAGCCCCACAACCCCTACTGCTGAGCCCGCAGCAGGCACTGCTGAGACCGCGCGTACGCCAGATGCTGAGCCCGACCTACCCAACTGCTGAGCACGCAGCCCGCAACGCAGCTCTCGATCTGGGGTTATATATACGACACCACAACGTCCTTTGGCTACAGCAAGTGATATTGGTGTTGGAATAATAATTACAAGAAAATTATGTAAAATACTCAAATGATTATTTTAGAAGTAAGTGCAAAGTTTGAGTAGTTTTGTTGGATTAAATTGGTTGAAATATATTTTTCAAGAGGGGCCACAGTTTATGAAAAAAGGGGATCTTTATTGGATAACAACCTCTCTTCAAGGGGCTCTTTTGAACCGTGTAAAGACCTTGGGACAATGAGGTCCTAAGTGATTACTCAAAAGGGGTTTACTCAAGGGGATTGGGTGGACTGGCTGACTCACAGCACTTATGCCTGGAGGCAAGAATGAGATAAATTACTAATTTAAGAAGACACTCCAAGAAACTTGCAGAAATTCACAGTTGAAAGGGTCTCAGGACAATTTTTGGGGATTATTGCTGATATTCTTCAATGGAATGAAAAATGGGTTAGAATTAATAATTATAATATCAGACTGAGGCCATAAATCGCTTTTTTATCTTGAATAAAAACTTGATCATGGATGGCAATGGGTCTGGATTGATTACTTAAAAATTACTGGGTTTTAAACCATCTAAAAGGGGTTTTTTATATGCTTTTCAGGGGTAATAAGATGTTCTCAGGGCTTGTAGAGAGGGTTTTGCTTTTGTTTTGAGGCTAGCAGGCTAACCAGAGCTAGTTTTTCACGTAGTCTTGGTGCTTTCAACTGGCTAGCCTTGCCTGTATCATATTTCTATGTAAAATAATTGTCAGAAGGTATTTAAATATTAATTTGTTATTTTTATGGTTCAGACATATTTCCTTATTTTGTATTGATTTCTTTTTGAGTGGCATGGGTAGAAGTGGGTATTTGTAGATTCTATTTCATCTTCTGCACATTTTTGTAATTTTCAATAATTTTTTGGTAGACTTCTTGGTGTGTTTTGTGGTTCATAAAGATTTGGCAATCTCATTTATGTGACAACCTTCATTATTTTTTCTCAAAATTTATTTGCTTTAATTTTTTGATTTTCATATTTTTATTCAATTTTCTTAGGTTTCAAAAATCTGCCTATCCATCATTCAACTTGATACATATGCATGATGTATGCATGCAAGTTGTAACATGATCCTGCAGTACCTGGCTGTTGCAATTAGCATGACTGATGTTGACGCGCGCAGGCTTGACAGCTGCATGCAGGAATCCATCACGAGTCATTTTGCATGCGGTTTTCTTGACATGCGCCTACATATTGGGTGTCAGGTGTGTTTACCCTTGCTATATGAATGCGGGACTGCGCACGGGAGTTGTGTCATAACAAAAATCCTCCTGTAACTCCTAAAATATGCACAACACCTCAATTCTGATTGAATTTTAGGTGTGAAACCTATATGTGGCATTGTGTGTGATATATTAAAATGGCCAAAAAGTGCCATATTGGTGCCGTGGTTTATTGGTTGTTTTCTTCTGAAATTATTTAAAAATATAAGGAGTTGGAATTCAAGGGTGGGGTCAGTGAGTGACCCTACCTATTTTTGGGTGGGAAATCCATTTCTGCAATAATATATATGGATTCCACACTTCTTCAAATTTCATTATTTATTTTCTTTTTTTGATCTGCTTTGACAGTTTGCTCTTGTCAACTAGCAAGCTGACATTCCCCCACTCCATGATATGTCTATATCTAAAAAAGTTTGGGTTTCAGTGTGTTTTGTTAGCCCTGTAATTACTTAAGTGGATAGGTCCATCTGGGATGTTGTTTTCAGGTAACCATTCATCTGTTTCAGTTGATTCTCCTTTGTATCTGAATAGGTAGAGTCTGACATCTTTTCCATTTATCCTTTCCTTTTTTTCTTTAAGAATTTTGCTTATTTTTACTTTGTCTTCCTCATTTTCTTCTGCAACAGGTATTGCTGGTGACAGAGTTTGTTCTCCTTCCCTGGGATGGTAGTGTTTGATAAGACTTACTGGAAAAAATGGGTGCTTTCTGGACAGTTCATTACTAAGAATCACTTCTACTGCCTTCTTCCCATGGAGTTTCTTGATGGTGAATGGTCCAACATAAGCATTTCTGAGTTTCCTGTTCCCAGATAAGTTGGTAAATTTGGTAGTAGAGACTAAGACTTGGTCACAAATCTTGAAGTCAGGTTCTTTGTGGCTTTTATCCCATCTTTGTTGGTTATATTCAACAGATTCTTGAACACATTTAGCAGCATGTTTGTTGGCTATATCTATCATTTTCTTAAATTCAAGTGATGTGGGGTGAATATTGGTTAGCTTCTGGTTCAGATTATCCTTGGGGAGTTCAGGAATCCATCCTCTTTCTAGCGCATAGGGTGCTTCTTTAGTGGTAGAATGCTTGCTGCTGTTGTAGGCCATTTCTAGGGTGGGTAAAAGGCTAACCCAATCATGGAAATACCCATCAGTATTCTTGTATTCTAGACCAAAGCAACAGATCCTTCTGAGAATGTCTTCTAATTTCTGAATCATTCTTTCAGCTAATCCATCTGTCTGGGGGTGATAAGCTGCAGAGACAGCTAAAGTAGTGTCCAACATGTTGTGAAGATTCCTCCAAAATTCAGAAGTCAACTTGGGATCCCTATCACTGATGATGATCTTGGGGACTCCTACATCAGCTGCAAGTCTATTCCAAATCAGCAATGCTACTTCCATAGCAGTGTCCTTCTTATGGTTGTGCAGGAATTTAGCTTTCTTGGAAAACGTGTCCACTATGACCAGGACTGAGTTGTAGGAATAGGCTCCTCCTGGGGGTAATCCAGTTACAAAGTCCATATTGATGATTTCCCATCTTTTCTTAGGTTCAGTAATTTTCTGTAGTAGACCAAACCTTTTCCCAGTGGTCCTAATGGATTTCTGAGAAGTTTCACAACTGGTGACATACTGGACTTTGGAATCTCTCCAATTTATCCACCAGGCTGTTTGTTTGACTTTATCTAGGGTTCTATCACTGGATAGGTGACCAGTGTGGTGACCAAATCTGGACACCCTGGACCAGATGCAGCAAATTCAAAATTTTTTTACAGGTCTTTTATTTAGGTGTTATTCAAAAAAAAAAAAAAAAAAAAAAAAAAAGAAAAGAAAAAAAAATCAGATTTTTTTTTTAGCATGACTTCTCCAACTTCCTCAACCTGTCAAACATCCCTCTGTCCCATTGGTCTAGGACAGGCCTTCTTGGCCTCACCATCTAGGCATCGCGTTCAATCCTTCTCTTATTGTTCCCCCCTTCCTTTTTGGCCAAACGCGCGGGCCGAGACCCACTCGGCCCAAGATCTACTCTCCCCATCCCATCATCCTCACACTTGGTTCTTGGACTGTCAGCTCTCTGATACCAGGAACCTTGCAATCCTTTAGCTACAGAGAGTGATAAAAATGCTGGAGTGATAATAATAATTATTATTCGAATAATAAACACTTAGAAGCTCAAATAAATGATTTAATAAGAGAAGTTGCAAGGTTTAATTGGTTTGGTAGTAAATTGTTTTCAATATAATATAAAAGAGGGGCCACAGTATTATACTACTGGGGATCATTACAGACTAGCAACCTCTCTTCAAGGGGCCTCCTTAGGCATTTTAAGAACCTTGGAATAAATATGGGTGCCTTAGAAAGGACTTATTCCACTAATGGCCGGGCTTAACAGCACAAATGGCCTAGAAAGGAAGGGTAACACTCACTCTGAGCACTTCACCACGAAAATCCTGGAATAATTGGAAGGGTTTCAGAGCAGATGGGGTAGATTGCTTGACTAAACTTCAATGGTTGATTGGTTAATATAGGTAAATAATACTACTACAGACTAAGTCATAAATCACTTTCTTATCTTCATATAGGAAATTGATTAACAATGACACGGTTTCTGATTGATAATAAATAATTCCTGGTAAACTGATGATGGAATAATGGATCCAAAGAGGTCTGTATAAATACCTTTTTGGGGTGATTTTGGTCTTCTCAGGGCATGTAGAGAGGGTTCTGCTTGTGGGCTGGGGCTGGAAAGCCAGTCAGGGCAAGCTTAGCACGTTCATTTGGTGCTTTCAATCAGCTGTCCTTAGATCTGCTGGATTTCTGTACTATTTTAGCCACAGGATCTGTTAATCTGTTATGGCGTAAATTTGATAACTCTGTACTCATCCTTCATTTGTACTATTGATATTGCTTCAAAGCGTGCAAATGTGGATGTTTACTGATTTTCCATCATCTTCTGATCATTTAGATAATTTTTAATAATTTTTATGAACACTCCTTGTAGTGTTTTGTGGTCTTCAAAGATCAGGATCAGTGATTTACGTGATAATCCTTGATCTTTGATTTATTATTAAAAAATGTTTTAAACTTCATTTTCCTTAATTTTATTTAATTTTTGATCTTTTTAGATCATTAGTAATGCATATTTCTGTTTGTTACATATGCTAGGCAGCCCTAACTAGGTTGTAGCTCTTCTGAGCGGTACCTGGTTGTCAGATTAGTCATGACTGATCCAGACGCGGGGATCAGGTAGTACAGATGCGCGCAGGGTAGGATCCGCTGCGTGCGTGGAAGAATCAGCTGCGCGCAGGTCTCTAGTACGCAGGAACCTGCTGCTACTAGTACGTAGGGATATGTAATGATGCGGGGCTGCGCGCAGGAATTGTGACATAACACATTTCCGCGTGTAACTCCTAAAATATACAAAACGCCTCAATTCTGAGTGAATTTTAGGTGTAAAGCCTATACGTGACAATACGTGTGAAATATTAGAATGGCCAAAAAGTGCCATAGTGGTGTTGTGATTTTTAGTACTTTTCTTTTTAATTATTTTAAAAATATAAGGACTTGGAATTCAAGGGTGGGGTCAGTGAGTGACCCTACCTGATTTTGGGTGAGGAATCCATTCCTGTAATAATATTTATGGATTTCTCACTCGTTATTTTGTTAATTGAGATATTCTTATTTTTCATAGTTTTGTGTTACTATTTGACAGTTTTGCTCTGTACATAGTAGCAAGCCAACATGGACTCTTGTAATCTCTTGAATGCGGTCCTAGTTGTCAACAAAGGATCACTCTGAAACAACCTGTATAGACCCATCCAAGAACCCCTGATCCAATTGCTGTTTCTTCTTCTCCAATCAATAGTTTACTATTACTTATCCTTTGGTGGGCTTGATTGTTTCTTCTTCCTTCCACGTCTCTTGTTGATTGGCCTCACCGTCACACCCCCCAATGCATGGTGCTAATGATCTCTCCCAGCTCATCTCGCATGCCTGTTGCCCAGTGGCATCCATGATATCCCATTGAGCCATTGACAGCTTGCCGGCATGACGTGAGACTCAAGCCCAGACTTCCTGACACCCATGACACGGCAATTGACCAATACTTCATCATGCCTTCTTCGCTTCCAGGCTCCCATCCTGACCATGGCCCCAATTCCAGTCAAACACCTAACCCATTGACTTCTCCAACCTTGCTCCCGGTGCTCTCTCACTCAATCCCCCCCCTTGGTCCGTGAATCAGCTGACGCCAATCCATCAATAACTCCCACCCCCCCTCTGTCTTTGGGTGGGGGTGGGAAAATGTTGTCTGCCGCCCGCGGACACCCGCGGTGGGGAAACTTTAAAGGTTTTCCCTCACAAAGTTGTCCCTAGTTATGGAGTTGATGGTTCTAGCGTCTGTAAGACTCAAGGATGCTTCCTTTTTTTCCAGAGAAGAGAGAATGAGTGAGAGAGAATCTGTGAGACCAAAATATGAATCCCCCCCCTCAGCCCTAACCTAAGTACAAGCACAAAGACAAACTGACAACCATGAAGAAGAAACCCTAGACCCAGAACCCTAACCCATACCCTATCCCTTCAGCTTTCCTGCCATTATGCACATCCGGTTTGTCCTTACGTGGCGCGGCCCTCTTCCGCGCGCTACCCAAAGTTCACCGCGCTTGCCCGTATCCACCCAATGCGCCGTTGCAAATTTCCTAGTCCCGTGGCCGGCCCACGCTTGTGCGTGGCTGTCCACGTGTATAGCCCGGAGGTTTCCCCGCCTTTTCCTCCACCGACTAACCGCCCAAGAACCTGGTCGGCCCGGCTCCATCCATGAGTCGGATACCCAAGCGGGTCACAGCCTGCCTCCCCTAGTCAGGCCCGGCCCGCAGCCGCGTGCTTGATCCTGCTGCGCCTACTGCTGAGCTTTGCAGCAGCTGCTGCTGAGCCCGCAGCGGCTACTGCTGAGAACCAGCGCACCCCCACTGCTGAGCCTAACCTAACAGATGCCAAGCGCGCAGGCCGCAACACAGTTCCTGACCCGAGGCTATATAATGACACCACATCCCCCCCAACTTGAGTTCTGTCCCCAGAGGTCCCTTCCCATTGCTACCTTGATTACCTTTGCACCGTCCCCCCCTACCAACCCCGCTCAACACACTCCGCGAGTTCCTCTCCCCCCACTCCATTGCCACCATGCTCCCATGCAAGTTCTGCGCCCGGAACGGGCACGCGTGTTCAATTGTTCCTGGTCAATGCGCCTGTGTTGCTTGCCATCGCGGCCACCATTGCTGCTCACTTAATGAAAGCATGCCCCAAGCTCCCCCCAATCTGGCTCTCTCCCCATGCCACGCAAGAGGGCTCGTCCTGACCAATTTGTAGTTTTGGAAAATGTGGTGTCAATTTATAGACACAGATTGGGAACTGCGTTGAAGCTGCGCGCTCAGCATTGGAGGCAGCGGGCTCAGCATTAGGGTATGCAGAGTGCTCAGCAGCTGCAGCTGCTGGATCAGCAGCAGCCGCTGGTTGGCTCTGCACCTAGTGGACGGGTTGGCTCAGCATTGAATGCGGCGTGGGCAGCAATCCTCCCCGCAGATTGGATTTGGAAGGTAGTGCCCTCGACTAGGTTTGGGGGCGCGCCAGTTCGGATACGTAGGGGCGGAGCAATCCGCGGGCTGTAAAGGAACAGATGGAGCGCGTGGATCATGCCGGATATTACTGGACACCCACGACGGGCGCGGAAAAACGGATACGGACAGGCGCGGGGGGCTCCGAGTAGGGCGTGGTGCAAGGACCGCGTCATGAGAAGGACAAACTGGATGGATGGAACGGTGTACAGACGTCGGGGGGAGTTTGGTACGGAGGTGGGGAGAGGAGGCTAGGGTTTCTGTTTTGGGATTGTTTTCTGTTTCTTTGTCATACTGTTATTTGCAGGGAGGACTTATCCTCACTCTAAACTCCGGGTTGGGGAGGAGGGGAAGAATGGAATGGAATGCGAGGGAATCAGACCATCACATCATCGCATTGGATCACTCATCTCACCAGGAGATTAAAGGAACTCATACCGGATACACATCCAGATGGAAAGTTCTTAGGATTGAAGGATTGGCGATTTCACTCTCTCTCTACTCTTCTTTATCTTTTTATCTCCTTATTTCTATCTCTCATTTCAAGTGCAACTCTGGGCATCCCCATCTCCTTTCAAACGCAGGGAACCATTAACTTCCAAACCTTGGGACAATTATAGGGGGATAACCCTTATTCTTTCCACATCTGGGGGTCTGGCCGGGAATTAACCTTCCGTTTCTTGTCTTTTGAAGGTAACTGGGCGCAATGTCCTATCCATACCTCCCTACAGTTGCTTCCTCTTCCTCTTCTTCTTCTTCTCCTTTCATTTCTGGGTCCGCTACTCCAACCCCACTCGCGTCTTCCATCCCTCCTCCTCCCCCTCCCTCCGCTCAACCCAGAACAAGCTACGCCTTTCCCCCATTGGTCTCCAGTGACCATGAACCCACATGTCAGGTTCGCATCAGGCTGCGCAACTACCCTCACATCTGATTCAACACTGTGGATGTGGAGCAATTCATCTCGAGATACAAAGGTATTGCAGATGCGGAAGGTGCGTCAGACGCCGATAAGGCCCGGCTTGTTGTCCTGTTCATTATGGACAAAGAGAAGCTCCGGGATGTGGAGGATATGGAAGGCTACAAGAATCAAGATTAGCCGGAAACTGAAGGCCAAGATCCTAACGCGGTGGGGTAGGCGCAAACCTTGATTCCGGGAAAGCAATTGTGACCACGTGGCCTTGGAGGCAAGCGCGCGCAGAGGAGTCAGAACTCGGGTGGAGCTGGCGGATTACACCTTGACATTTGATTGGATCTATTGGTACTTGTCAAAGAACAAGGTGGTGGCGGGACAGAGGGGGGCCATGAAACGGGCGTTTCTGGGCGGTTTAGGCGCTCAACTCCGGGCAAGGGTGCAGCGGCATCTTTACGATCACAACTTGGTAAAGCGGTCATTGGGCGGGAGCATCGCGCTCCTTCCGGAGTTGGCTGTCATTTGCCAGGCTGTGGAGAGTGAGCTTGAATTAGAAGAGCTTATGGAGGATACCGCTAAGTCCTTCCCAGCGGGACTGAAGAAATCCCCCCAAGGTTTTGGCTCCAGCGCAATTTCCGGCCCCAGTTCCGCCTACTTCAACGCGTGTTCCGGTTCCTCAACCCGCGCCCGCCCCTCTGGTAAGTGAATTGACGGAGCTTATGAAGGATTTGAAGATCTGCATGAGCCGTATGGGCCAGCAGCAGCCGCAAGGGCCTCCACCGCACATGGTGGAAGGGTTTTGGCCGCCCGGTACCTTTGTGCCAAGGGGGTGTTTGTACTGCGGGGAAAACAGTCATTGGCGATTGGCGTGCAAGGAGCTTACAAAGGATCTCCACGCGGGATTAGTTCAACCGGCGGGGATGGGGTACATGTTTCCAATGGGCAAACAGATTCCAATGGAGCCAAGCCAGCCGACCGCAATGCAGCAGGTGCGCACACGGGGTCAGGAGGCGGGAACAACGGCGCGAGCGTCACTAGGCATTGTTACCGGTCCCGGATTGTGACAACCACCTGGGGTGGAAGCTGAGGTAAAGGTAGTGGCAACGGAAGAGAAGGTGGCGGTCTCCAATAAGATGGAGGTGGATGCAAAGGAGCAACCCCCGTCAACCGTTCCAAAACCGGCCGCACGCGCACCCGGAATTGGGGGGCCGGCAGCAAATCCTGTAGGGAAGAAGAAAGCGGCAGACATTGTGCAAAGGGTGATGGGTAACAAGACTCCGGTCACACTGAACTTGCGGGAACTGGCGGCTGTTTCTCCGGTGGTGGTAGACAAGATGGTTCAGGCTTTGCGGGATTGCGATCAGGGCCGGGTACCTCAGACGGTGCAGCGGGTTCCTGTGGCGCGGAAGGAGGAGGGGCGCAAGGAGTGTGAGTTGATATTGGTTTCAACTCCGCTCGCTTAGGTTCCAATGGTCATAGCGGGGAGGAAGGTGTGGGCTATGGTGGACAGCGGTTCAATGGTGAACCTGCTGCCGTCGTGGATGGTGGATGATTTGGGGTTGGTTTGGCGGAAATGCGCAATGGGTCTCCGTGCGCTTAAAAGAGGGGAGTGTTGTGTGGATGGGGTAGTTGAGGAGGAGGAGGTCAAGCTCGCAAGGGTCCGTAAGCCTCTTTCTTTTCTTTTGGTTGATTGTGGGGATGTGATTTTGGGAAGGCTGTTCATGTTTGGGTTCCAAGCACAAATGGTTTTTGATCCGGAGGCGGGAACGGAGGCGTTGACGGTGGAGGATTTGTCCGGCGGAAGGTTTAAGACAACTATCTGCAATCATGGGAAAGGAAAGTGGAGGAGAGTGTTGGAATATGAGGAGGAACCGGACGCGGGGTTGGCCTGCAATGGGCAACCCTTGGAGGATTTTTTCTAGTCAACCAAGGAGACCTCACGGAACAAGCTCTGGTTTTGCGCGGGCGGTTGACTAATGAGGAGCAGGGAGGGGGAGGAAGGGAAGTGCAGGGCACGCACGTTGCAGAAGTAAGTCCCTTTTCTCAGTATGCATTGCCCGTGGGTACTACGCTTCAAAAACCCTATCATTGTGCCACACTTGTGAGCGAAGGAAAAAGCCGCGGTTGCGTTCTGTGCAGGACCTACAGCAAAGGATGCGTGCGGATGATGCGGTGGAACGCTGGCAAGTACAAGCCGGTGTTGCGGAAGGTCCGACCGAGGAATGAGCTGATGCCCCAGGAATTGAAAGGACCACATCGACCAATTGCTTGGTTGCGGGACCCTTGGGTCATGCCAATTAAGCCTTTGGGGTGGGTTACTAGTTTGGCGCGGATCACAGAGGAGTGGATTGCAGCTTTCAATTCCAGCCCGACGGGATTGTTGAGTACAGAGGAGCGTGAGTTGCTGGTTTTGGTTCTGGTTCTTTGGGAAAGAGCACTCGTGTTTGGACCTGAAGAGCGGGGGCTTCTGAAGAATGATATTGGCGACCCCTATGTCATCCCCACTGTCCATCATGAGCCATGGCAGATCAAGCCAATTCCGATACCGCGGGCAGTCTGGGAGCAGTTTCAGGATTTTGTGCAGGAATGGGTGAAGACTGGCCTCTACAAAAAGTCAACGTCTAGTTACTCCAGTCCAATCTTTGCGGTAGTTAAACAGGACGGAAAGTTGTTGAGGATTGTCCATGATCTACAGCGGCTCAACTCTTTTACAATCCAGGACGCAGGACGGCCCCCTTGCGTTGACAATTTCCTTGAGTCAATGGCGGGGCGCGCTTGTTATGGGTTAGTGGATGTGATGGGGGGATACAACCAGCGCAAGTTGGATCCTCGCTTGCGGTCTCTAACGGCATTTGAAATGGGGTTGGGAAGAATGCAGTTGACTCGGCTACCGCAGGGCTTGACCAATTCTGTGGCGGTGTACCAGGCGCAAATGGCTTGGATCCTGAAAGACAATCTTCCAGAGGGAGTCCAAATCTTCATTGACGACACAGGCATCAAAGGTCCAAAATCCGATTACAGAGAAGCAGAGCTGGTTGAAGTTCCTGGCGTCCAACGTTTCGTGTGGGAATACGCGCAGATGTTGGAACGCATCCTGTTTCTCATTGAGGAGGCAAGACTGACGGTGTTGAGGAAGAAGTTGGCGGTTTGTGTTCCGGCACTCAAAGTCCTTGGCCATGTTGTTGCTTCCAACGGCCGGCGCATTGCAGAGAAAAAGCGGAACAAGGTCCTCAAATGGCCAACCCCGCAGACTGTTTCACATATTCTTCAGTTCTTGGGATTATGTAGCTATGTCCGTATGTTCATCAAGAGGTTTGCGGAGGTGGCAAGCCCGCTCCAATCACTAACGGGGAAAGGCGCGGAGTGGAAGTGGGGAGAAGAGTGCGATTACGCGTTCTGGAAGCTCAAGGAGATTGTGGGACGTGATATTGTGCTCCGCAATCTTGACTACAGCGCAGGAGGAATTAGGCTAGCGGTTGATTCCAGCAAATTTGGCACGGGGGGGTTCTCACTCAAGAGGACAACGGCAAGGATAGGCCGGTGCTTTACGAGTTGGTCACCTTCACTCTGACGGAAAGCCGGTACTCTCAGCCAAAGTTGGAGTTGTGTGGGGTCACCAAGATTGTGCAGCGGCTCCAGTATCTTTTTTGGGGGGTTCTCTTTGAGCTTTTGGTGGATGTATAGGCACTGGAGCGGATGATCAATGCCCCGGCGTTGCCCAACGCTCCCATGACCAGGTGGGTGGCGTTTCTTCAACTTTTCTCCTTTGCTGTTGTTCACGTTTTGGGGAAAGCATTCACTATGCCCAACTTGTTGTTGCGGTATCCAAGGGACAACCCGTTTGAGGACGCGGAACTGCTCAACATGGAGACCCCGGTTGTCAAGGTAGGGGTTGTAGAGGTGGGTGTTCAGCTGCCGCTCCGGCAGACCGGGCGGTACGCAATTCTTTGTCACTAATTGCAGGACCTTTGTTTTCCCAATGGAACTACGGACAAGGACATGCAATGGGCAAAGCGGCGAGCGGGGAACTTCTACGTACAGGAGGGGCAGCTTTGGCGGCAGAAGACTCCGGTTCCTCTTGGGGTTACCACTGCTAGGGCGGATCAGGAAGCTATCCTCCAAAGCCTTCACAACAATCTTGGTCATCAAGGGGAGGTCAAAAGGCGGAGGCGGGTGAAAGAGCGGTTCTGGTGGCTGGGGGTAGTGCATGCAGTACGGGAATGGTTGGCATCCTGCAAAGCCTGTCAACAGCGGAGCGCGAGACTGCCTAAGGAAGTTGGAAACCCCACAGGGGAAGAGCCCTCTTTGGTTGAGTCTTGCTTGATGTCGCCAACATCAAGGCCGGTAAGTTCGCCTATCTGCTTGTTGCACAGGACAACCTGTCTGGTTGGGCAGAAGCGCGTCCGTTGGTCAAGCTCTTGGCGGAAAAAGTTGCTCTGTTTCTGGAGAAAGATTGGTTCGCGCGGTACGGGTCTCTTTGTCTGGTTACAGTGGACAGAGGGGCTGAGTTTTGCGGCCGTTTGGCCGAGTTGGTGAAGAGTTGCGGAGCCAAATTTGGCCGGGTAACGGAGTGCTATCCCGAGGGGGCCAGCATGATCAAACGCGGTCATCAACCAATCAAGGACGCCCTGGTCAAGATGTGCGGGGAAGACGGAAAGCGCTGGAAGGAGACCCTTCCAATGGTTCTGTTTGCAGATTGGATCTCAGTGAAGCAGTCAACAGGCTACTTGCCGTTGTGGTGCCCCATCCTGGACACCCTGGCCGCCTTAAGACCTCAATTCATAAACTGTTGCGCAAACGTACCGCCCGGCTGAACAACTTATCCTCAGGCTCATCCAACTATTATTTACCCGCGCGCGCGCGCCGCGCGCGCCGCGCCGCGCCGCGCTTCCATTATCCGCGTCGCGCGCCGCGTCCCGCGCCGCGCCGCGCTCCTTTCATCCGCGCGCGTTGCGCGTCCTTTATCCGTGTTGCTTGTCATCTCCGCCGTTGTTATAGCACTTCCTCATCTTTGTTTGTTGCGTGTCTTCGTCTTTGTCGTTGCGCCTCCCAATCTCCTCATTGCTACCGTCGCGCGGCGTTCATTCATGATCTACTGAATCCATCCCGACCGCTCCCGCAAGCATTTGGCAGATCCTTGACCAACGCGAGTGACCACATGGTTGCCTTCCCTTTTCTGCTCTATTTGTAGAATCCGTTGTATATAGTCTAACAGGGCCTCATGCCCATATAAGGAGGGGCTCTCCCCTGCCTTTTGGCCGACCATCGGACCATCAGATCATCCGGGCATCTCACCATCCGGGTATCCCAGCATTCCAGTATCCCATCATCATAAGCAATTTATCCGTGGGCATCCTTCCCCACTTATCTGAGCAAATTATCCGGGTAGATCTATGATTGCCCCTTGATCCTTTGAGCCTCCATACTCAAACTCAGTCCTTTGTGACCTTGATCCTTATCACCAACCAATAGCCTTGCTGGTTGAAGAAGAATTCCTGTCTGCCTGAATTCTTGAGTGTGTTATACCACTCTGATCGCTTTTTCCAACCATACTGGTCTTGATCTCTCCTTGATCATCTTTCTGGAGCCAATCACGTTTGATTGAAGAAGTTCTATTAAGCTTAAAACCTGGAGTGTTATACCTCCCTTCTTCTTTGAGGTTGAATTTCGCCACGCTATTCTTGAGTTACTTGAGAAGTGTTGGGATATTCTTGCTCAAATTCTTTATTGATTTGCTTCTAGAGCTTCATAAACAAATTGCTTTTGTTTTGTTCAGCCTCCCACATTTATCTGGTACCCTTCAAGCGCTTGATTGCGGAGAGTTGGGCAGGTTCATTGAGAACCTGGAGGTTGGTTGGGATTGAGTTGATCTTTCCTAATCAGCTGCTGACGACCAGAGTTATTAGCTTGTGGGTGTTGTTACTTACAACTGCCTTGTTCTATTGAACTCTGAACAAACCTTGACTTATTTGTTCAAGCCTTTCCCTTCACCATCTTGTCTCAGATAGTGTTGTTTCCATCGCTACCGACAACTCTTATCCTCTTCTCTTAGTTTGATTTCTCATCCATAAGGTTCTGGACCTTGATTCCGGTTACATTTAAATATTATTGTAACTCCTAGGAGGGCAGCCTAAACAGAACCTTTCCCCTCCACAGAACTGCCACGGCTTAGCACCGTTTGGAGTCTTACACTGTACGAGTTACTTTTTGGACAGCTCCCCATGCTTCCGGTGGACATTGAGTTGGAGACGTTCCTGGGGGTTGACTGGTGGAAGGTGAAGACTTCTGCTGAATTTCTTGAGGCTCGCGCCAAACAGCTCCTTTGACGGGACGGGATGCTTGCAAAGGCCACGGACCGGCTGAAGAAGACTTGGACGGCATCAGTGCGCTATTGGGACAAGAGCTTCTTGCATTGTCTCCGGGATCCCTTGTGGAAGGGGGATTTGGTGCTCCTGTACAACCAAAGTCTGGATTCTCAGTGGGGGAAGTTGTTTGCTAACCAGTGGAACGGCCCATTCCGCGTGTCGTCCAAGTTTGAGGGCGGTAGCTATCAGTTGGAGGAATTAGACGGTACTCCACTGAAACAGAAGGCAGCGGCTTTGCATGTCAAGCTCTCCTTTGCGCGAGGATCTACCTTGTTTGACAAAACAGCGGAAGGGGGTGACGGATTGGACAAGGAGAGTGTGGAGCACGGCAATGGTGTAGGAATGCAATCCAGGGATTTGTCTTTGGGCGGAGAAGTGGGGACCATGCTGTTGCGACGGAGTAGGCGGTTGCAACCAGCTGGGGACAGTGGCCAAGTTGGGGGGGGGGGAGGTGGTGGGGGTAGGGGATAAGTTTTGATTTGGTGAGGGGGTGCTCTAGCAGGTTCACAGCCAGAACAACTAGACACCCCAGAATGTTTGTTTCTCTATGTTTCTTTCTTATCTGGATTGTGGGGTCTTTGCTGGCTTGGGGTTTTTGCAGGAAACGCGGGCGCGGCACAAAGCCGGGTCCGTAAACGCAAGGACAAGCCCCGCAGAACCGGGACGCGAGGACAATCCCGCAGATGGGGGAAGCGGGAGGAAGAGCAATTTGCGGGCGGTCTACAGGAGTTGCGCAAATATATATATATATATATATATATGTTCTTTTCTATTTTTCTTCTCTTTTGGTTTCTTTTTTTTCTTTTCTCTCAGGATATCTCAAGGATGGGTGGTTGATATGGGAATACGCTTGATTTGGTGAGGGGGTGCTCTAGCCGGTTCACAGCTGGGACAACTAGACACCCCAGAATGTCCATTCTCTTACTCTCTCTCTCTCTCTTCCCTTACAGTGGCGCGCGCTGGTGTTTTGGTTGTTGTGTTTGTTACAGGAAGGGTGCGGGAAACTGTGTGGCAGCTTGTCTGGGGCGGTCCAGGTGCCTCTTTTTGTGCGGTTGGTCACTTACGGTCACTCACAAAGCAAAGTGCGCGGACACAAACCTCAATCTCAAGCTCACTCTCACAAAGCGCGGTTGCGCACTTTTTCTCAGAAGGTTAGGACCTTGCGCGGATACGCGTATTTTCTTAATGAAAAGGGAAGCGCGGTACAACCAAAAAGAAGGAAAGAAGGAAAGAAAGGGGGGGAAATGCTTCTAAGCCATCTACATCATTTCCTCCATTTCTGCCCTTGATGATGCCAGTAAGGCCCAGAAGGACGCCAGGAGCTTGCGCCGTGATTCCAAGGACTGAGTGCCGGGGATTGGGAGGAAATCCCAAAGCATTGTGGTTGACCTTTCCGCAAAAAACTTGAAGCCGGCCTCCGGGAGTGCCATTATGATTGGAATTTCCGGGATCTCCGGAGGGCTGGGGGGAGAAGCGGCCGGTGAAGATGGGGCCTCTGGGGAACCAACAGGGGGGCTCGGTTCAGCTGGAGGCAATGACAGGACAACAATGGGTGACGGAGGCAGAGGGACGTTCGGGGTTGTAGGCCTCTCATCCGAGGCCGCTGGTGGCGCAATGGTGTGGCAGTGGCGGAGAAGGAGGAGAGGGTGCTGGCCCGGCCGCGGGTTGTCCAAAAAGCCTTGGGTCCCGTACAGTTTGGTTCACGTCAACAGCTGGGACCCGCGCGCCATTCCTCCAAGGTTTTGTATTCGCTCCGTTGCGGAGGTCCGGCCCGGCGGAGAGGCGATGCCAAGTTGTGGCCCACATGCCAGGTGGGGGGTGACGGGATGGAGGTGAACCAGGGGGTGTCCACAAGCCTTCCAAGATTGAGTTGTTGTCCAAAACCACAAACGGGTCCGGACGAGCCCTCTTGCGCGGCCTGGGGCAAGAGCCGGATTGGGGGGGAGCTTGGGGCATGCTGTCACTAAGCAAGCAGCAACGGTGGCCGCGACGGCAAGCAATACAGGCGCGTTGACCAGGGACAATCAAACACGCGTGCCCGTTCCGGGCGCAGAACTTGCATGGGAGCATGGTGGCAATGGAGTGGGAGGAAGATGGGGGAAGGTGGTAGTGGGAGTGGAAGTAGCGGGGGTGGTGGTATGGTGAAGCAATGGAAGAGTTCTGGGGACAGAACTCAAGTTGGGGGGGGATGTGGTGTCAATTTATAGACACGGATTGGGAACTGCGTTGCGGCTGCGCGCTCAGCATTGGAGGCAGTGGGCTCAGCATTAGGGTATGCGGAGTGCTCAGCAGCAGCCGCTGTTTGGCTCCGCACCTGGTGGACGGGTTGGGCTCAGAATCAAATGCGGCGTGGGCGGCAATTGGATTCAGAAGGTAGTGCGCTCGACTATGTTTGCGGGCGCGCCGGTTTGGATAAGTAGGGGCGGAGCAATCCGCGGGCTGTAAAGGAACAGATGGAGGGCGCGCGCAAGCCCCCGGATCATGCCGGATATTACCGGAAACCCACGACGGGCATGGACAAACGGATAAAGAGAGGCGTGGGGGGCTCTGAGTAGGGCGCGGTGCAAGGAACGCGTCATGAGAAGGACAAACCGGATGGACGGAACGGCCTACTGACGTTGGGGGGAGTTTGGTACAGAGGTGGGGAGAGGAGCCTAGGGTTTCTGTTTTGGGATTGTTTTCTGTTTCTTTGTCACACTGTTATTTGCACGTGTACTTAGGTTAGGGTTGAAACGGAGGACTTATCCTCACTCTCAACTCCGGGTTGGGGAGGAGGGTAGGAATGGAATGGAATGCGAGGGAATCAGACCATCACATCATTGGATTGGATCACTCATCTCACCAGGAGATTAAAGGAACTCATACTGGATACACATCCAGGTGGAAAGTTCTTAGGATTGAAGGAGTGGCGATTTCACTCTCTCTCTACTTTTATTTATCTTTTTATCTCCTTATTTCTATCTCTCATTTCAAGTGCAACTCCGGGCATCCCCATCTCCTTTCAAAGCAGGGAACCGTTAACTTCCGAACCTTGAGACAATTATAGGGGGATAACCCTTATTCTTTCCACAACAACAACACCATCTCAGAGGACTCGTGGACTCCGCCGCGCTCCCCTCTCCGCTGTCCTCCACCGAGCAAGGGTCACAACTCGGCTTCTCCTCTTTGCCGCGCGGGGCCACCGCAGAAGGAGGACTTCCTGTCCTTTGATGATTTCTGGAGGGCTATGCAATCTTGGGCGGACCGCGTCCGGGTCACAGAAGGCGCAAGGGACCCACGCCTTGATGAAATTCTCCGGAGTTGCGCTACTCCGGCTCCGGGTCCTTGTCCGGCACCTGCACCGGCTCCACAAGGCACCCCGCCACCTCCCGCGCCCCCAGCGGTCTTGGATGAGAGGCCTACAACCCCCAACGTCCCTCCGCCTCAGTGACCCATCATCATCCCGTCATCCCCTCCAGCTGAACCAAGCTCCCCTGTTGGTTCCCCGGAGGCCCTGTCTTCAACAGCCGCTCCTCCCCTCAGCCCTCCCAAGATCCTGGAAATCCCAATCATAATGGCACTCCCGGCGGCCGGCTTCCAGGTTCTTGCGGAAAGGTTGACCACGATGCTTTGGGATTATCTTGCAACCCCCGGCGCCCAATCCTTCGAATCCCAGCGCAAGCTCCTGGCGTCTTTCCGGGCCTTACTGGCGTTGTCGAGGGCAGAAATGGAGGAGATGATGAAGATGGCTTAGGCGCATTGCCCCCCTTCCCCTTCTTCCCTTTCTTTTCTTCACAAGTCTTTTGTTGTACCGCGCTTCCTTTTTCCTAAGAAATACACGTATCTGCGCAAGGTCTTAACTTCTGAGAAAAAGTGCACGACCGCGCTTTGTGAGAATGAGCTTGAGATTGAGGTCCGCGTCCGCGCGCTTTGCTTTGTGAGCAACTGTAAGTGACCAGCCGTCCCAAAAGAGGCACCTGGACCTCCCCAGACAAACTGCCACACAGTACCCCGTAACCATACTACAAAAAAAACAAACAGCGTGCCAACACAACCAGAAGTATAGAGAGAAGTGATGGGAAACAAACATTCTGGGGTGTCTAGTCATTCCGGCTGTGAACCGGCTAGAGAACCCCCTTACCAAGCCAAGCTTTTAACCATGTCCATACCATCCATGACCATTGCGCCCGTCCGTGAAGAAATAAACAGGAGAGAAAGAAACAGAAAAGAAGGGAATAACAGCCCGGATCCAAAGAGCAGAAAGAAATATTCAATTTTTTTTTTTTGCAGAGCTCTTTGTCCCGCCATCCGTGCGCGGGGCTCGTCCTTGCGTTTGCGGACCCAACGTCATGCGGCACCCGCAGACCTGTAATAAATAAACCATAGCCAGTACAAATCCAAAACCAAGTCCAAACCAAAGAACAAGGAAACAAACATTCTGGGGTGTCTAGTTATCCCGGCTGTGAAACGGCTAGAACACCCCCTCACCAAATCAAGCTTTAACCACCTAGCGCTCCCCCCAGCTTGACAGCTGTCCCCAGCAGTCTGCAACCTTTTACTTCTCCAAGGTTGCGCGTCGCGCGCCGGTTCTTTGCCATCCAAACAATCTGCGTTGTTGCCCGACCCCGGGACTTCCTCACCCTCAAACCCCCAATCATCGCCCAAAGTTTTGTCAAAGTAAGTGGAACCACGCGCAAAGAAGCGTTTCACATGCAAAGCCGCAGCCTTTTGCTTAAGTGGTGTCCCGTCCAATTCCTCAAGCTGGTAGCTGCTGCCCAAGAACTGAGAGGCAACGCAATACGGCCCATTCCACCGGTGTGGTGCTCTTTCATGGATGCAAGTCAGGAAAGGCTGCGCGCTGCGGGCTTGCGCAGATCAAAGGCCTTGCACAGATTGGAAGGCTTGCGCGGATTGGAAAGCTTGCGCGGATCGGAAGGCTTGGGCAGATCAGAAGGCTTGTGCAGATTGGAAGGATTGGGCAGATTGGAAGGCTTGCGCCAATCAGATGGCTCGCACGGATCGGAAGGCTTGCGCATCACAAGACACGCGGATTGGATCACGCAGGTACTCCCCGGATACCTGGAATGGGTTGTCGGGCAGACGCATCATGAGAAGGAAAAACCAGCGGGCAACACGGACAAGGCATGGGTCTGGGGAGGTGGAGCATGGGTTACGGGACGGGGGACGGAGGGATAGGGTTGGGCTAGGGTTCTGTGGCTAAGGGGTTGTATTCCATCATTCTTGCTTACTTGCAGTTGTACTTAGGTTAGGGTTGAGAGGGAGGACTTAAATACTTCACTCTCAACTCCGGGTTGTAAGGAGGGAGATCACTTCAGGACATTGGATTATCACTTTTTGCATGGCATCGGATTGGATTGGATTGGAAAGGGAGGAATTCATCTTATTTTTGCTCTATCACTCCCTCTCTCTCTCTCTCTCTCTCTCTCTTGACCGGCTGCATCCAATTTCCTTACAGACGCTTCAATCAATAACTTCCGGAACTCAAGGACAACTCCAGGGGTATTCCCTCCTTAGTTTCCACATCTGGGGGTCTGGCCGGGAAAAATCTTTTGTCAAAGTCTCTCGAAGATACTCACGGTGTGGAAAGAATAAGGGTTATCCCCCCTATAATTGTCCCAAGGTTTGGAAGTTAACGGTGCCCTGCGTTTGAAAGGAGATGGGGATGCCCAAAGTTGCACTTAAATGAGAGATAGAAATAAGGAGATAAAGAGATAAAGAAAAGTAGAGAGAGTGTGAAATCACCAATCCTTCAATCCTAAGAACTTTTCACCTGGATGTGTATCCGGCATGAGTTCCTTTAATCTCTTGGTGAGATGATCAATCCAATCCAGTGATGTGATGGTCTGATTCCCTTCCCTGCATCCATCCCCTCCAACCCGGAGTTCAGAGTGAGGATAAGTCCTCCCTCTCAACCCTAATCTAAGTACACGCGCAAATAACAGTATGACAACAAAAACAGAAAACAATCCCAAGACAGAAACCCTAGCCTCCTCTCCCCACCTCCGTACCAAACTCCCCCCTGACGTCCATACGCCGTTCCGTCCATCCGGTTTGTCCTTCTCATGACGCGGTCCTCACACCGCGCCCTACTCAGAGCCCCCCGCACCTGTCCGTATCCGTTTGTCCGCGCCCGTCGTGGGTGTCCGGTAATATCCGGCATGATCCGCGCGCTTGCGCGCACGCTCCATCCGTTCCTTTATAGCCCGCGGATTGCTCCGCCCCTACGTATCCAAACAGGCGCGCCCGCGAACCTAGTTGAGCACACTACCTTCCAAATCCAACCTCTCGGGCGGATCCCCGCCCACGCCGCACTTTTAATGCTGAGCCCAACCTGTCCACTAGGTGCAGAGCAAAACAGCAGCTGCTACTGATCCAGCAGCTGCCGCTGCTGAGCACTCCGCATACCCTAATGCTGAGCCCGCTTGCCTCCAATGCTGAGTGCACAGCCACAACGCAGTTCCCAATCCGTGTCTATAAATTGACACCACATCCCCCCCAACTTGAGTTCTGTCCCCAGAAGTTTTCCATTGCTTCACCATACCACCACCCCTGCTACTTCCACTACTTCCCCCACCACTCCCACTACTACCTTCCCCATCCTCCTCCCGCTCCATTGCCACCATGCTCCCATGCGAGTTCTGCGCCCGGAACAGGCATGCGTGTTTGATTGCCCCTGGCTGACGCGCCTGTGTTGCTTTCCCTCTTGGCCAACGTCGCTGCTTGCTTAGTGGTGGCATGCCCCAAGCTCCCCCCCAATCCAGCTCTCGCCCCAGGCCGTGCAAGAGAGCTTGTCCGGACCCGTTGGTGGTTTCAGACAACAACTCAATCTTGGAAGGCTTGTGGACACCCCCCGGTTCACCTTCATCCCGCCGCCCCCGAGCTCCGTCACCCCCCACCTTGCACGTGAGCCGCGACTTGGCATCACCTCTCCGCCGGGCCGGACCTCCGCAACGGAGCAAATACAAAACCTCAGAGGAATGGCGCTTGGCAACCCACGCTTGGGCTGCCGCTGTGTGCGTGAATCATAAGGTACCGGACCCAAGGCTTTCCGGACAACCCGCGGCCGCGCCTGCACCCTCTTCCCTCCTCCACAACCGCCAACACCCCCTCCGCCTTTGTCACCCATCATTGCCTACAGCTGGACCGAGCCCCCCTGTTGGTTCTCCGGAGGCCCCATCTTCACCAGCCGCTCCTCCCCCCAGCCCTCCCAAGATCCCGGAAATTCCAATTGTAATGGCACTCCCGGCAGCCGGCTTCAAGGTTTTTTGCGGAAAGGTCGACCACGATGCTTCGGGATTTCCTCGCAATCCCCGGCGCCCAATGCTCCGAATCCTGGCGCAAGCTCCCGGCGTCTTTCCGGGCCTTACTGGCGTTGTTGAGGGCGGAAATGGAGGAGATGATGAAGATGGCTTAGGCGCATCACCCCCCCTTTCCCTTTCTTCCCTTTTTTCCTTCTTTTCTTCTTTTTGGTTGTACCAAGCTTCCTTTTTCCTTAAGAAAATACACATATCTGAACAAGGTCCTAACCTTCTGAGAAAAAACGCGCGACCGCGCTTTGTGAGAAAGAGCTTGAGATTGAGGTCCGCGTCCGCGCAGTTTGCTTCGTGAGTGACCGTAAGTGACCAAACGCTCCAACAGAGGCACCTGGACCGCCCCAGACAAACTGCCACACAGTTCCCCGTACCCATCCTGTAACAAACACAACAACCAAAAACCAGCGCGTGCCACCGTAAGGGAAGAGAGAGAGAGAGAGTAAGAGAACGGACATTCTGGGGTGTCTAGCTGTTTGGGCTGTGAACCGGCTAGAGCACCCCCTCACCAAATCAAGCTTATTACCATACCAGCCACCCATCCTCAAGATATCCTGAGAGAAAAGAAAAAGAGAAAAAGAAACCAACAGAGAAGAAAAATAGAAAAGAACACATTTTTTTTTTTTTTTTTTTTTTGCACAAAGCCCGTAGACCGCCCTCAAATTGCTCTTTGTCCCGCTTCCCCCATCCGCGGGATTGTCCTTGCTTCCCGGTTCCATGGGGCTTGTCCTTGCGTCCATGGACCCGGCTTTGTGCCGTGCCCGCGTTTCCTGCAAAAACAACAAGCCAGCAAAGACCCCACAATCCAGATAAGAAAGAAACATAGAGAAACAAACATTCTGGGGTGTCTAGTTCTTCCGGCTGTGAACCGGATAGAGCACCCCCTCACCAAATTAAAACTTATCCCCTACCCCCACCACCACCCCCCCAATTTGGCCACTGTCCCCAGCTGGTTGCAACCGCCTACTCCGTTGCAATGGCACGTTCTCTGCTTCCCCGCCCAAAGACAAATCGCTGGATTGCATTCCTACACCATGGCCGTGCTCCACACTCTCCTTGTCCAATCCGTCACCCCCTTCCGCTGTTTTGTCAAACAAGGTAGATCCTCGCGCGAAGGAGAGCTTGACATGCAAAGCCGCTGCCTTCTGTTTCAGCGGAGTACTGTCTAATTCCTCCAACTGATAGCTACCTCCCTCAAACTTGGACGACACACGGAATGGGCCGTTCCACTGGTTAGCAAACAACTTCCCCCACTGAGACTCCAGACTTTGGTTGTACAGGAGCACCAAATCCCCCTCCCGCAAGGGGTCCCAGAGACAATTCAAGCAGCACTCGTCCCAATAGCGCACCAATGCCATCTGAGTCTTCTTTATCCGGTCCGCGGCCTTTGCAAGCATCCCTTCCCGTCAAAGGAGCTGTTTGGCGCAAGCCTCGAGCAATTTGGCGGAAGTCTTCACCTTCAACCAGTCAACCCCCAGGAACGTCTCCAAGTCAATGTCCACCGGAAGCACGGGGCGCTGTCCAAAAAGTAACTTGTACGGCGAGTAGCCTGTCGACGGCTTCACGAAAATCTGATCCGCAAACAGAACCATTGGAAGGGTCTCCTGCCAGCGCTTTCTGTCCTCCCCGCACATCTTGACCAGGGTGTCCTTGATTGGTTGATGCCCACGCTCAATCATGCTGGCCCCCTTGGGATAATACACCATTACTTGGCCAAATTTAGCTCCGCAACTCTTCACCAATTTGACCAAACGGCCGCAAAACACGGCCCCTCCATCCACCATAACCAGACAAAGCAACCCGTACTGCGCAAACCAATCTTCCTCCAGAAACAGAGTGACTTTGTCTGCCGAGAGCTTGACCAATGGACGCGCTTCTGCCCAACTGGACAGGTTGTCACGCGCGACAAGCAGATAGGCAAAATTGCCGGCTTTGATGTGGACGACATCAAGCAAGACTTGACCAAAGAGGGCGTCTTCCCCTGTGGGGTTTCCAACTTCCTTAGGAAATCTTGCGCTCCGCCATTGACAGGCTTTGCAGGACGCCAACCATTCCCATACCACACGCACTACCCCCGGCATACAGAACTACTCTTTCACACACCTCCGCATTTCAACCTCCCCTCAATGGCCAAGATCTTTGTGAAGGCTTTGGAGGATAGCTTCTGATCCGCCCTTGAAGTGGTAACCACAAGAGGAACCAGAGTCTTCAGCCACCAAAGCTGCCCCTCCTGTACGTAGAAGTTCCCCGCTCGCCGCTTTGCCCATTGCATGTGCTTGTCCAATGTTCCGTTGGGAAAACAAAGGTCCTGTAAGTAATAGAAAAGAATCGCGTACCGCCCGGTGTGCTGGAGCGGCAGCTGAACGCCCGCCTCCACAACCCCTACCTTGACAACCTGGGTCTCCACATCAAGCTGTTTGGCGTCCTCGAATGGGTCGTCCCTTGGATACCGCGACAACGCGTTGGGAATAGTGAATGCTTTCCCTGGAACATGAACAACAGCAAAGGAGAAAAGTTTAAGAAACAAAACCCACCTGGTCATGGGAGCGTTGGGTAATGCTGGGGAATTGATCATCTGGGCCAGCTCCTCCGCATCCACCAAAAGCTCAAAGTGAACCCCCCACAAGAGATACTGAAGCCGCCGCACAATCTTGGTGACCTCGCACAACTCCAACTTTGGCTGAGAGTACCGGCTTTCCGTTTGAGTCAAGGTGACCGACTCGTAAAGCACCGGCCTATCCTTTCCTTTTTCCTCTTGAGTGAGAACCCCCCCCCCCCCGTGCCAAACTTGCTGGAATCAACCAATAGCCTAATTCCTCCTGCGTTGTAGTCAAGATCGCGGAGCACAATTTCACGTCCCACAATCTCCTTGAGCTTCTGGAACGCGCAATCGCACTCTTCTCCCCACTTCCACTCCGCGCCTTTCCGCATTAGTGATTGGAGCGGGATAGCCACCTCCGCAAACCTCTCAATGAACATACGGACATAGCTAAATAATCCCAAGAACTGAAGGATATGCAACACCGGCCGCAGGGTCGGCCATTTGAGGACCTTGTTCCACTTTTTCTCTGCAATGCGCCAGCTGTTGGAAGCAACAACATGGGCAAGGACTTCGAGCGCCAGAACGCAAACCGCCAATTTCTTCCCCAACACCGTCAGTCCTGCCTCCTCAATGCGAAACAGGATGCATTCCGACGTCTGCGCGTATTCCCTTAAAAAACGTTGGACGCCGGGAACTCCAATCAGCTCTGCTCCTCTGTAATTTGATTTAGGACCTTTGATGCCCGCGTCGTTGACAAAGATTTGGACTCCCTCCGGAAGATCATCTTTCAGGATCCAAGCCATTTGCTCCTGGTACACCGCCACAGAATTGGTCGCGCCCTGCGGTAGCTGAGTCAGCTGCATTCTTCCCAACCCAGTCTCAAATGCCATTAGAGGCTGCAAGCGAGGATCCAACTTGCACTGGTTGTATCCCCCCATCACATGCATTAAACTGTAACAAGCCCACCCCGCCATTGACTCAAGGAACTCGTCCACGCAAGGGGGCCGTCCTGCGTCCCGGATTGTAAAAGAGTTGAGCCGCTGTAGATCATGGGCAATCCTCAACAACTTTCCATCCTGCTTAACTATCGCAAAGATCGGACTGGAGTAACTAGACGTTGACTGTTCGTAGAGGCCAGTCTTCACCCTTTCCCGCACCAACTCCAGAAACTGCTCCCGGACCGCCTGCGGTATTGGAATTGGCTTGATCTGCCACAGATTGTGATTGACAGTGGGGATGACATAGGGGTTGCCAATATTGTTCTTCAGAAGCACCCGCTCTTCAGGTCCAAACGCAAGCGCTCTTTCCCAAAGAACCAGAACCAAAACCAGCAACTCACACTCCTCCGTACTCAACCATCCCGTTGGGCCAAAATTGAAAGCTGCAATCCACTCCTCCATGATCCGCGCCAAAATAGTAACCCACCCCAAAGCCTTAATTGGCGTGACCCAAGGGTCCCGCGACCAAGCAATTGGTTGAAGCGGTCCGTTCAATTCCTGGGGCATCGGCTCATTCCTTGGTTGGACCTTCGGCGACACCGGCTTGTACTTGCCAGCGTTGCACCGCATCATCCGCACGCATCCTTTGCTGTAGGTCCTGCACAGAACAGAACCGCGGCTTTTGCCTTTGCTCACGAGTGTGGCACGATGATAGGGTTTTTGAAGCGTAGAACCCTGGGGAAATGCATACTGAGAAAAGGGACTTACTTCTGCGACGTGCACGCCCTGCACTTTCCTTCCTTCCCCTGCCTGCTCCTCATTAGTTGACCGCCTGCGCAAAACCAGAGCTTGTTCCGTGCAGTCTCCTTGGTCGACTAGAAAAAATCCTCCAAGGGTTGCACGTCGCAGACCAACTCCGCATCCGGTTCCTCCTCATGCTCCAACACTCTCCTTTGCTTTCCTTTCCTGTGATTGCAGATAGTTGTCTCAAACCTTCCGCCGGACAAATCCTCCACCGTGAATGCCTCCATTCCCGCCTCTGGATCAAAAACCATTTGTGCTCGGAACCCAAACATGAACAGCCTTCCCAAAATCACATCCCCACAATCAACCAAAAGAAAAGGAAGAGGCTTACAGACCCTTGCAACCTTGACCTCCTCCTCCTCAACTACCCCATCCACACAACACTCCCCTCCGTTAAGCGCGCGGAGACCCATTGCCCATTTCCGCCAAACCAACCCCAAATCATCCACCATCCGCAATGGCAGCAGGTTCACCATTGAACCGCTGTCCACCATAGCCCACACCTTCCTCCCCGCTACGACCATTGGAACTTAAGCAAGCGGAGTCAAAACCAATATCAACTCACACTCCTTGCGCCCCTCCTCCTTCCGCACCACATGAACCCGCTGCACCGTCTGAGGTACCCGGCCCGACTGCAATCCCCCAACGCCTGAACCATCTTGCTACCACCACCGGAGACACAGCCGCCAGTTCCCGCAAGGTCAGCGGGATCAGAGTCTCTTTACCCATCACCCTTTGCACAATGTCCACCCCTTTCTTCTTTCTTACGGGATTTGCTGCCGGCGCCTTGATTCTGGGCGCGCATGCGGTCGGTTTTGGAACAGTCGACGGGGGTCACTCCTTTGCATCCACCTCCATCTTATTGGAGACCGCCACGTTCTCTTCTGTTGCCACTACCCTTACCTCAGCTTCCACCCCAGGTGGTTGCCACGACCCGGGACCGGTAAAAATGCCTAGTGACGCTTGCGCTGTTGTTCCCGCCTCCTGACCCTGTGTGCGCACCTGCTGCATTGCGGTTGGCTGGCTTGGCTCCATCGGATCTGTTTGCCCATTGGAAACATGTACCCCATCCCTGCCGGTCAAACCAATCCCGCTTTGAGATCCTTTGTAAGCTCCTTGCACGCCGATTGCCAATGACTGTTGGCCCCGCAGTAGGAGCACCCCCTTGGCACAAAAGTACTGGGCGGCCAAAACCCTTCCACCAAGTGCGGTGGACGCACTCGCCGCTGCTGCTGGCCCATACGGCTCATGCAGAACTTCAAATCCTTCATAAGCTCCGTCAATTCACTTACCAGAGGGGCGGGCGCGGGTTGAGGAACCTGAACATGCGTTGAAGTAGGCGGAACAAGGGCCAGGAATTGCGCCAAAGCCAAAACCTGGGGGGCGGATTTCTTGGGTCCCGCTGGGAAGGACTTAGCGGTATCCTCAATAAGCTCTTCTAAGTCAAGCTCACTCTCCACAGCCTGGCGAATGACAGCCAACTCAGGAAGGAGCACAATGCTCCCATCCAATGACCGCTTTACCAAGTTGTGATTGTAAAGATGCTGCAGCACCCTTGCCCGGAGTTGAGCGCCTTAACCCCCCAGAAATGCGCGTTTCATGGCCCCCGTCTGTCCCGCCACCACCTTGTTCTGTGACAAGTACTGATAGATCCAATTGAATGTCAAGGTGTAATCTGCCAGCTCCACCTGAGTCCTGACTCCTCCGCCCGCTCTTGCCTCCAAGGCCATGCGGTCAAAATTGCTTTCCTGGAATTGAGGTTTGCGCCTACCCCACCGCGTTAGGATCTCTGCCTTCAGTTTTGGCTAATCTTGATTCTTGTAGCCTTCCATTTCCTCCACATCCCAGAGCTTCTCTTTTTCCATAATGAAAAGGATGACAAGCCGGGCCTTATCAGCGTCCAACGCACCTTCCGCATCTGCAATGCCTATGTATCTTGAGATCAATTGTTCCACATCCGCAGTGTTGAATCGGATGTGAGGGTATTCGCGCGGCCTGATGCAAACTGGAGGAGTGGGTTTATGGTCACTGGAGACCAATGGGGGAACTGCGTAGCTCATCCTAGGTCAAGCGGAGGGAGGGGGAGGAGGAGGGATGGAAGACGCGAGTGGGGTCAGAGTAGCGGACCCGGAAACAGAAGGAGAAGAAGAAGAAGAAGAGGAAGCAACTGTAGGGAGGTATGGATAGGAAATTGCGCCCAGTTACCTTTGAAAGACAAGAAACGGAAGGTTATTTCCCAGCCAGACCCCCAGATGTGGAAAGAATAAGGGTTATCCCCCCTATAATTGTCCCAAGGTTTGGAAGTTAACAGTGCCTTGCGTTTGAAAGGAGATGGGGATGCCCAAAGTTGCACTTAAATGAGAGATAGAAATAAGGAGATAGAGAGATAAAGAAAAGTAGAGAGAGAGTGAAATTGCCAATCCTTCAATCCTAAGAACTTTCCACCTGGATGTGTATCCGGTATGAGTTCCTTTAATCTGTTGGTGAGATGATTGATCCAATCCAGTGATGTGATGGTCTGATTCCCTTCCCATGCATCCATCCCCTCCAACCCGGAGTTGAGAGTGAGGATAAGTCCTCCCTCTCAACCCTAACCTAAGTACACGCGCAAATAACAGTATGACAACAAAAACAGAAAACAATCCCAAGACAGAAACCCTAGGCTCCTCTCCACACCTCCGTACCAAACTCCCCCCCGACATCCATACGCCGTTCTGTCCATCCGGTTTTTCCTTCTCATGATGTGGTCCTCGCACTGCGCCCTACTTGGAGCCCCCCGCGCCTGTCCGTATCCGTTTGTCCGCGCCCGTGGTGGGTGTCCGGTAATATCCGGCATGATCCGCGGGCTTGCACGCGCTCTCCATCCGTTCCTTTATAGCCTGCGGATTGCTCCGCCCCTACGTATCTGGACCGACGCGCCCGCAAACCTAGTCGAGCGCACTAACTTCCAAATCCAATCTCCGGGGCGGATCGCCGCCCATGCCGCATTCAATGCTGAGCCAACCCGCCCACTAGGTGCGGAGCCAAACAGCGGCTGCAGCTGCTGAGCACTCTGCATACCCTAATGCTGAGCCCGCTTGCCTCCAATGCTGAGAGCGCATCTGCAACGCAGTTCCCAATCCGTGTCTATAAATTGACACCACAATGGATGCTTCCAACAGCCGCTTCTCTTCCTTCCTCCTCCCACGGCCTCTGCGCTACCCCATGGATTTACCCGCATTTTTGACTCAACATTGCGGAAGTGGAGCGATTCATCTCACGGTATGAAATCATCGCCGATTCTCAAGGCACTTTGGATTTTGAGAAGGCACGCCATGTTGTCCTGTTCATCGAGGACACAGAAGCGCGTTGGCACGTAGAGGAGATGGAAGGCTACCTGAACCTGGATTGGCCGGCACTGAAGGAGGACATGCTGGCGAGATGGGGGAGGCGCTGCTCCCGCTTTTGGAAGGACAATCTCAAGCCATCCGCGGAATTGGATTACAAGGCAGGCGCCCGCGGCGGGATCCGGTTGCAAGTGGAATCAGATTACGCGGAGCTGTATTACAGGGCGGAGTATGTTCTGGCCCCACCACCGGCAACCATCTCTTGGGCTATCAAACTCGCGGAGGTGGCAAGGGGCCTTGAGGCCTATCTGGAGAGTATTCAGTCTCCCAGCGCATCTGCGCCCCACGTGTGCGCAAATGGGGAGGACAACAACCGTTGGTGGATGGGACAAAGTGACCAGACAGCGGATTTGAACGCGGAATTGGTTTTGTTGGAAATTGAGTTAGATGCTCCGGTCAAAGGATTGAGGAAGGGAGGAACAAAAATCTAATAACGCTTAAATGAGCAGATCTAGGAGTCGGATGAGGGGGCACTCTGGTTTGAGGTGAGTAGAAACAGATGGTTGTCATTTCACTGGAGAGTTGGCTGCTTAAGTAGTCTAGATACAAGCAAGGCCAACAAGTGGTTGACAAAGGAAACATGATAATGAATAAGGAGTATTCAAGCTGGTCCAAGAATTCCGCACAATTGAGGGACAGCAGGAGACAGACTGAGACAGTGAGGCTACTAGGGTCAAAGTCAAAGATGCAACTGGAACTGTAACTAAAATATTATAGTATAGAGTGCACACTGGGCTGAGACACTCAAGAGGAATAAAACAGTCAGAAGGACTTAAAACAAAGGTAACAAGGGCACACAATATTCAGGCAGAACACAAGGACAACTGAAATCTTAACACGCCCCCTTGCCTGAAGCTTGGGGGAGGCTGAAGGCTAAGTGAACCCGGGGGCAGAAGCAAGGTTGACAGAGCAAAGGAGCAGTAGTGTAGCAATGACAATGTCAAGACAGTTTTGAGACAAGAACACAAGAAGGTGCGACATGAAACTTTGATATGAGGCAGGTTGGCTTTTATGGGCAAAACAAGATATCGGTAAGGAACATTTGTAGGCAACAATCAAACTCGTGGAAGTCGCGTTTGAGTTTGAAGAAGATAGCTGACAAGGGACTCAGAGGGTGGTCAAACGGGCAACTAGAGAAGTGTTAGAAGGAAAAGAAATGTGCCTCCTTGGTTTTGCGGGAAGCAGATTTGGGGACCTTCTCTGGATACTTGATCCAACAATTATTTGGTCCATGGCCGGGTTTGTTGCAGTAGGGACAGTTGGGGACTTTGGTGTAAAAGGCCATGTTACCGTCTCCGGGCAAGTTGTTGACAGGGTTGATTTTGGCTTGGGCTTTGTCTTTCTTGAGTCTCTTTGAAATGTAATCAATTGTTTTGTTCTTGCATTCGTCAGACTTCAAGTAGTTAAATTCGGAAGGTAGCTTTGACAGGGTGAGGATGATAGTAAGTTCCTCCTCTAGCTTCAGGCCAACAAGCTTCATCTTTTGAGTTGAGGAGCAAATCTTAGAAAAAAAGTTGTTAATGTTGTTTTCAAATTTGATTTTGTTGAACTGAGCAAAGGCAAGGGTTTTATTGATAAATTCATTGGGCATGTACCGTGTCTTAAGAAGATCCCAAAGAGAGATACCATTGCGTCTTTCGGCAAATGGAAAGGAACCGGCAACGTAGGAGAGGTTGTCCTCGTTAAGATGATCAAGAATAAGGTTATAAGCTTTTTGATTGATTCTATCAAACAGTTTTGCATTGTTTGTTTCTAAGGGCCAAGGGAATTCCTTAAGGACTATCTCCAAGGCATCAATGGAATCAAGTTTGCCTTCCATCGCTATGGACCAGGTATAGTAGTTGTCGACGGTGAGGAGAAGTTTTTGGTTGGAAATAATAGTGGACATATTTCAGAAGGGAGTTTTGGCTTTTAACCGTGTTGGAAATTGAGTTAGATGCTCCGGTCAAAGGATTGAGGAAGGGAGGATCAAAAATCTAATAATGCTTAGATGAGCGGATCTAGGAGTCGGATGAGGGGGCACTCTGGTTTGAGGTGAGTAGAAACAGATGGTTGTCATTTCACTGGAGAGTTGGCCGCTTAAGTAGTCTAGATACAAGCAAGGCCAAAAAGTGGTTGACAAAGGAAACATGATAATGAATAAGGAGTATTCAAGCTGGACCAAGAAGTCCGCACAATTGAGAGACAGCAGGAGACAGAATGAGACAGTGAGGCTACTAGGGTCAAAGTCAAAGATGCAACTGGAACTGTAACTAAACTAGTATAGTATAGAGTGCACACTGGGCTGAGACACTCAAGAGGAATAAAACAGTCAGAAGGACTTAAAACAAAGGTAACAAGGGCACACAAGATTCAGGCAGAACACAAGGACAACTGAAATCTTAACAGGTTTCCCCAGTGGGGGCTAAGTACCTGTTGGGGAAGCAGGACTCAAGGGAACCGGTGCGGCCTACTGACAGGAAGTGGGAAAGGACAACCAAACAGGAAATGGATGTTCTGTGTGGTTCGGGAACCGGTGAACGGCAGACGGGCCTTGCAAGGAAGGTAGATGCGGCGGCGGAAGAGACAGACCAGGTGTCGGAGAATCAAAACTTGAGCCGGACCTCTTTGACGGCGGGGAGCACGCATTCAGAAAGGGTAGGGGCAGTGGTGGAAGGGACAAACCACATGCCAAAGGATGGCAACCAGAGCCAGACCCCTTCAACGGTGGGGAGAATGAGGATGGGGCAGAAGGATGTGGCAGCAAAGGAAAGGACGGGCGCAGAATGGACAGACGGTGGGGCAGAGCAGAAGGATCAAGTGATCATGCACGGTCCAGTGGGCAGGGAGCGGTCAGAAATCTCTGGAGGGGAGAACAAGGCCGTGAGAACTGCAAAGGGCAAGGAATGTTGTGTGGATGGGGTGGGGGAGGAGAGGGCTGGGATGGGAAGGGTTTTGAAGCCTCTTTCCTCCTCCACGGCGGGTTGTGGTAAGGACGTCTGGGGGTGTTTGCTTTTGTTTGGGTTTTGCGCACGGATGGGCTCAAATCTCAAAGGATGCAGGAGGGTCTTGGTGGAGGGAGGTGCACCTAGGCAGTTTGGAACAACAATTTGCAAACAAGGCCTGTGCAGGATTGGTTGAGGCAACGCACCGCGAATCTTGCAATGGGTATAGAGGGTGCGGTTGGCTGGGGACAGCGGCGAAGTTGGGGGGAAGCTAGCGCAGGGTGGAAGGTCGGAGTCGGGATGCAGGACGCAGGCTCTTAAAAACTAAAAAAAAAAAAACTTTTTTTCTCTTGTTTCTTCTTATCTATTCATTCTTCCTTTTCCTTTTTTTTTCTCTTCCTGTCTCTCTCAGGGATTGCGTACGCGCGCTGGCGCATCGAGGTCTCCCCATGTACTCTTGCGGATACTCTCACTGGCGCGGATTTCTCACCTTTGCCAATTTCTCTTGCTCACGCGGATCTTCTCTCTCCAAGGCGCAGATCTTGCGCACGGTTTTGGAACCCGTGTGGGGTTGGATAAAGGCATGCGGATCCTTTCTCTGGTGGAGCAGAAGGTGAGGCAGAGGATAGAGGGAAGGCAAGTGGGAGGGCAACTCGGAGGATGAGCGTGGTAGGTGAGATGGTGGCGGATCTCTGGGGACAGAACTCAAGTTGGGGGGGGATGTGGTGCTCTTTCATGGAGGAAAGTTGGGAAAGGCTGCGCGCTGCGGGCTTGCGCAGATTGGACGGATTGCGCAGATTGGACGGATTGCGCGGATCAGAAGGCTTGCGCGGATTGCAAAGCTTGCGCGGATTGGAAGGTTTCCACGATTGGAAAGCTTGCGCGGATCAGAAGGCTTGCGCGGATTGGAAGGCTTGCGCAGATTGGAAGGATTGCACATATTGGGAGGCTTTCCCTGATTGGACGGCTTGCGCCAATTGGAAGGCTTGCGCGGATCAAGCGGATTGCGCATCACAAGAAGCGCAGATTGGATCATGCGGGTACGCCCCGGATAGCTGAAACGGGTTGTCGGGAAGACGCATCATGAGAAGGACAAACCAGCGGACAACACGGACTGGGCATGGGGCAGGGGAGGTGGAGCATGGGTTACGGGATGGGGGAAGGAGGGATAGGGTTGGGCTAGGGTTCTGTGGCTTAGGGGTTGTATTTAATCATTCTTGCTTACTTGCGGTTGTACTTAGGTTAGGGTTAAGAGGGAGGACTTAAATACTTCACTCTCAACTCCGGGTTTTAAGGAGGGACATCACTTCAGGACATTGGATTATCACTTCATTGTACTATCACTTTTTGCATGGCATTGGATTGGATTGGATTGGAAAGGGAGGAATTCATCTTATTTTTGCTCTATCACTCCCTCTCTCTCTCTCTCTCTCTCTCTCTCTCTTGACCGGCTGCATCCAATCTCCTTACAGACGCTTTGATCAATAACTTCCGGAACTCAAGGACAACTTCAGGGGTATTCCCTCTTTAGTTTCCACACCGGTTGGCAAAAAGCCAGCCCCACTGAGATTCCAGACTCTTATTATACAGCAGGACCAGGTCCCCCTTCCGCAGCGGGTCCTGGAGCCAATGGGAGCAGCGCTTGTCCCAATAGCGGACGGACGCCGTCTGGGTTTTCTTCAACCAATCCGTGGCCTTTGCCAAGGTCTCCTCACGCCTAAGGAGTTGCTTGGCCCGCACCTCAACTAGATCCGCGGATGTCTTGACCTTCCATCAATCCATGCCCAAGAATTTGTTCAGCTCAATGTCCACCGCAAGCACAGGCCCCTGCCCGTAGAGCAGTTTGTAAGGCAAATACCCCGTTGAGCGCTTCACGGAGATCCAATTGGCAAAAAGAACCGCTGGGAGCCCTTCTGACACCTTTTTCCGTCCTCACCGCACATTTTCACCAGGGAATCCTTGATTGGCTGATGCCCCCGCTCAATCATCCCTGCTCCCTCCGGGTAGTAATCCGTCACGCGCCCAAACTTTTCTCCACAGCTCTGCACCAGCGTCATTAGGTGTCCTTGAAACTCCGCCCCTCTGTTGACAGTGACCAAGCAAAGTGATCCATAGCGCATGAACCAGTCCTCCTCCAGAAACCAAGCCACCTTTTCCGCCGATAACTTTACCAGGGGCCTCGCTTCCACCCACCCGGACAGATTGTTGCGCGCAACCATAAAATAGGCAAACTTGCCCGCCTTGATGTGGACAACATCTAGAAAAACGCACCTGAAGAGCGCGTCTTTGCCCGTGGGGTGGCCAACCTCCTTGGGTAAACTAAAGCTTTGCCGCTGGCAGGCCTCGCAAGACTTCACCCAATTGCGCATCGCGCGTACAGTCCCCCGCCACCAAAACCTTGCTTTCACCCTCCTCCGCGTCTTGACCTTGCCCGGGTGATCAAGGTTGTTGTACAGACTGCTCAGGATCACTTCTTGGTTTGCCCTAGAAGTTGCGGCGACAAGGGGCACGGGACCGCTCCACCTCCACAACTGACCGTCCTGTAGGTAGAAGTTCAAAACGTTATGCCTCACCCACCGGATGACTGCGCCTGCCGTGCCCTTGGGAAACCAGAGATCCTGCAAATAAGAGCACAAGACCGCATAACGCCCTGACTGACACAACGGAAGACAAATCTCTGCCTCCGCCATTCCTACCCAAACGACCAGAGCTTCCACGTCCAAGGGTTCTGCCCCCTTGTATGGATTGTCCTGCGGGTACCATGACAGCGCTTCCAGCATTGTGAACGCCTTTCCTGGAATGTGTACCACGCTAAAGGAGAATAACTGGAGAAACGCTACCCACCTGGTCATGGGCGCGTTCGGCAACATTGGTGAGTTAATCATTTGCACCAAGGCCTCCGCGTCAACCAAGAGCTCAAAATGCATGCCCCACAAAAGGTGCTGCAACCACCGTAAAATCTTGGTGACGCCGCACAGCTCCAGCTTTGGCTGATAATAGCAACTCTCTGTCGCGGTAAAGGTGACCAACTCGTAGAGCACCGGCCTATCTTTCCCGTCCTCCTCCTGCGTCAAGACCCCCCCCGGCGCCAAACTCGCTAGAGTCAACCGCCAAGCGTATTCCTCCGGCGTCGTAATCAAGATCCTGAAGTACAATGTTGCGCCACACAATCTCCTTGAGCTTTGCAAACGCGGAATTGCATCCTTTGGTCCAATTCCACTCCGCACCCTTCCGCGTCAGCGCCTGCATGGGGCTCGCCACTTCCGCAAACCTCTCAATGAACATGCGGACGTAGCTACACAACTCCAGGAACTGCAAGATATGCAACACTGTCCAGGGAGTTGGCCATTCAAGAACCTTGTTCTGCTTCTTCTCCGCTATCCGCCTACCATTGAAGGCCACAACGTGCTCCAGCACCTCAAGCGCTGGAATGCAGACCGCTAACATTTTCCCGGACACAGTAAGGCCCCCTCCTCAATCTGGAAGAGGACCCGTTCCAGAGTCTCCGCTTATTACCAGACAAATTGACGGATTGCGGGTGCATCCTATACAACCGTGCCTTTGTAGTCTGTTCTGGGGCCTTTAATGCCAGCGTTGTCAATGAAGATTTGCACACCTTCTGGAATATTGTTGAGTAGTATCCAGGTCATTTGAGCTTGGTAAACCACCACTGAGTTGGTTGCACCTTGCGGTAGCCGCGTCAGTTGCATCCTCCCTAGCCCGGTCTCAAATGCCGTCAGCAGCCGCGAGTCAGGGTGGAGTTCTTGCTGGTCATATCCTCCCATCACATCCACCAGACCGTAGCAAGCGCGCCTGGCCATTGACTCCAGAAACTCTTCCACGCGCGGGGGAAGCCCCGCGTTGCAAATAGTGAACAAATTGAGCCTCTGAAGGTTGTGAATGATCCTTAGCAATTTCCCATCCTGTTTGACGACCGCAAAGATAGGGCCTGAATAGCTTGACATGGACTGCTTGTAAATCCCCATCCTCACGCGCTCCCGTACCAGCTCCAGAAAGGGTTCCCAAACGGTACGGGGGATTGGAATTGGCTTTATTTGCCATGGTTTGTGAGGGATGGTAGGAATAACATAAGGGTCCCCGCGCTTGTCCGGTCCAAAAGCAAGCGCCTTCTTCCTCAACACCAACACCGACACCAGAAGATCCCTTTCCTCCGCACTCAACCATCCCGCCGTTCCAAAATTAAGGGCATCCACCCGTTTGTCCGTGATTTGCGCCGACCAGGTTACCCATTCATTCTTCCTAAGGGGCATCTCCCACGGGTCTCAGGACCACGCAATTGGTCGTAAGGGTCCGTTGAGCCCCTGGGGCATTGGCTCATTCCGCGGCCATACTTTTCGCGCCACCGGTTTGTACTTGCCCGCGTTGCACCGCGCCATCCAGACCCGGCCGTTGCTGTTGTAAGTCTTAGTAATAACCAAACCAGGGCTGTCGCCTTTGCTCACAACTGTGGCACAATGATAGGGTTTTTGAAGCGTAGAACCTTCCGGCAATGCACACTGAGGAATAGAACTTACATCTGGCGCCTGTGCCTTATGCGCGCCCCCCTCCACTTGCTTCTTACCAGTTGGCCGCCTGCGCTGAGCCGGAGCTTGCTCTGCGCGGTTACCGCAGCTGACTAGGGAAAATCCTCCGTGGGGTAACCCTTACGGTCAGCCCCCACGTCGGACTCCTCATTGCTGCCAGCCACAGGGCCCTGCACCCACCTCCCTCTCCCATGATTGCAGATTGTCCTCTCAAACCGCGCCCCAAGTGAATCTTTGACGGTCAGTGCCTCCGTTCCTTCCTCGGCGTTGAAGGCCATTTGAGCTCGGAACACAAACATAAACAGTTGAACTAGTATCACGTCACCGCATTCCACTGAGAGAAATGACAGGGGCTTACAAACCTTTGCAACTTCAACCTCCTCCACCTCTACTACTCCATCCACGCGGCATTCGCCGCCATTCAACACCCAAAGGCCCATTGCGCACTTCCTCCGCACCAGGCCAAGCTTGTCCACCAACCTTGACGGAAGCAAGCTGACCATTGAACCGCTATCTAACATTGCCCACACCTTCCGCCCCGCAATGGTCATTGCGACATAAGCAAGCGGGACTGATACTGACTTTGACCGGCATGGCTTGAGATCCGTGTCCTCCTCCGCCACATTAACTCACTGAACCGTGGTCGGTACCAAGCCCTGACCGCAATCTTTCAAGGCCTGGACCATCTTGTCAACAACCGCGGGGGATACTGCCACTAGCTCTTGTAGGGTCAGGGGTATCGGTGAGTCGTTCCCCATCACCCTTTGGATAATGTCTGCGGCCTTCTTTTTCCCCGCAGGATTAGAAGACAGCCCATCCAGCACTGGCACGCGCGCAACTGGCTTTGGGGCCGTTGGTTGCTTGTCAACATCCATTGCGATTTGCTCGTTTGTTGCCAATGCCCTGACTTTGGCCTCCACTCTTGGCGCTACCCAGGTTCCGGGCAAGGTGACAATCCAGAGTAAAACCCAGACGGTCTCGGCCTTAGCCTTTGCTCTTTCCTGCACTTGCACCATTGGCGGAGGCTTGTCCTTGGTCAAGTCCACCAATTCACCTTTTGGGAATATTTACGTCATGCCGGATGCGCAAACAAGACCCTTGTCCATGTCCCGAGTGAGGTTCTCGCAAACCGACTTCCAGTGCCCTCTCTCCCCGCAATATGAACACCGCGGCAACCCAAACAAGCCGGATGGTCCGCTGGGGGGCTGGAACCCTTCTGCCATGTGAGGCGGTACCGCGCGCAGTTGAGATGGAGCCGTCGGAGGCGGTGTGGCTGTTGGAGCCGGGGGAGCCGGTGTCCGGTTGAGGAAAACCCTTATGTCCCGCAGAATCTCCGTCATCTCTCCAACTGATGGTCCTGGAGACTGTTGGGAAATTCCGGCATGAGAGGGCATTGGCGGCGGCGCGGCTGAGGTTTGGTTGGGGACCGGCGCCAAGATTGTGACCAATTTCTTGGAGGAAGACGGGTACATTTGTGCCGTATCCGCAATGAGCTTGTCCAATTCAATTTCTCTCTCCACAGCCTGACAAATAACCAAAAGATTGGGAAGAATTGCAATGCTTCCATCCAGTGACCTCTTAACCAGACCGTGGTTGTACAGGTATTGCTGCACTCTGGAACGGAGCTGAGGCGCAAGACCCCCCAGAAACACCCACTTCATGGCACCCGTCTGACCCGCGACGAACTCCTTCTTTGCCAAGCAGCCATAGATTTGCTCAAAATTCAACATATATTCCACTAGTCCCTTGCGCAATTGCACCCCCCATTTTTGCTTGCTTCCTCCGCGGCTCAATCAAAATTGCTTTCTTGGAAACGGGGTTTGCGCTTTCCCCACCTTGCCAACATCTTTCTTTTGAACTTCCCCCAGTCCTGCATCTCATAACCAACCATTTCTTCCATGTACCCCAGCTTCTCCTCCTTGGTAATGAACAGCACAATAGTCTGAACCTTATCCGCGCCCAACGTGCCCTCCGAATCCGCAATCCCTTTGAATCTAGAAAGAAACCGCTCAACGTCCAAGGTACTAAACCAAAGATGAGGGAAGTCCCTCGGCCTCAACCAAACGCGGCAAGGAGCCTCCACCGCCATGTCCGATGACCCTTCCAAGGGAGGAGCAAAACCGCTAACTCTGGGAGCATGAGCGTATGGCGGCGGAGGGGGTTGAGTAGCAGACACAAGAGTCTAATGTAGAGGATAGGGAGGGGGAACATTGGATCCCGGAGCGGTTGTCGGCAGCATCCTGCGTTATCTTCAAGAGACTGAGAACGGATTGAGTTCCCGGCCAGACCCCCACATGTGGAAACCTTAGTGGTTTTACCTCACAAAGTTGTCCCTAGTTATAGAGTCAATGGTTCTAGCGTCTGTAAGACTTGAGGATGCTTCCTGTTTTTCCGGAGAAGAGAGAATGAGTGAGAGAGAATCCGTGAGACCAAAATATGAATCCCCCCCCTCAGCCCTAACCTAAGTACAAGCACAAAGACAAACTGACAACCATGAAGAAGAAACCCTAGACCCAGAACCCTAACCCATACCCTAACCCATACCCTAACCCATACCCTATCCCTTCAGCTCGCCTGCCATTACGCACATCCGGTTTGTCCTTACGTGGCGCGGCCCTCCCCCGCGCACTACCCAAAGCTCACTGCGCTTGCCTGTATCCACCCGACGCGCCGTTGCAAATTTCCTAGTCCCATGGCCGTCCCGCGCTTGCGCACAGCCGTCCACGTGTATAGCCCCGCGGTTGCCCTGCCTTTTCCTCCTCCAACTAACTGCCCGAGAACCTGGTCGGCCCGGCTCCATCCACAAGTCGGATACCCAAGCGGGTCGCGGCCTGCCTCCCCTAGTCAGGCCCGGCCCGCAGCCGCGTGCTTAATCCTGCTGCGCCTACTGCTGAGCTTTGCAGCAGCTGCTGCTGAGCCCGCAGCGACTACTGCTGAGAAACGGCACAACCCCGCTGCTGAGCCTAACCTACCAGATGCCGAGCGCGCAGGCCACGACGCAGTTCCCAACCCAAGGCTATATTAAGTCACCACAGCAGGTGGCCTGATCTGTTTCCCCTTTTCCACCCCCACCCCTTCAGGCAAGGGGTGGGTGTGATTCCATTATTTGTCGTGCGCGTCCGTCCACGGACAGATGCAGGATAGGTGAAGGGATGGTTGATCCCACCCCGGTCAGGCAGGCTGGACTTCCACCGGCCTGCGTGGTCAAATTTTTCTGATCACCTAAAAATTCTGAAAATCATCAACAAAAGAAAAAAAATATAGAAAAAAAAAATTCTTTCTTTTTCGCTCCATTTGTAGTATCTCTTGTACATAGTCTAACAGGGCCTCCTGCCCATATAAGGAGGGGCTCTCCCCTGCCTTTTGGATCACATCCCACCTTAGAGGAGCACAAGATCATCCTAGATCCCATCATCAGATCAGATCAGATCACACCATCATCATCACATCCTACCATACCAGGATATCATCATCATTTTCACCTTGCAATACATCATACGTGGGGTCTTCCTTTTCATTTATCTGAGACAAAAATTTGGGTATATCTATGATTTCCCCTTGATCCTTGAGCCTCCATACTCAAACCTTTGATCCTTGATCCTTATCACCAACCAATAGCTTTGCTGGTTGAAGAAGAATTTGACTAATTGAATTCTTGAGTGTGTTACACCACTCCTGATCCCTTTATCCGACCATACTGGTCCTGATCATTCTTTTATTATCTTTCTGGAACCAGTCACATTTGACTGAAGAGGTTTTATTAAGCTTAAAACCTGGAGTGTTAAAACCTCCCTTCATCTCTTTTGAAGTTTAATTCTGCCACGCTACTCTTGAGTCCCTTGAGAAGTATTGGTTTATTCTTGTTTGAATCAGTTATTGTTATGATTCTAGAGCTTCTTCAAACAATTAGCTTTGTCTTGTGCAGCCACCCACAGTTATCTGGTACCCTTCAAGCACTTGATTGCGGAGAGTTGGGCAGGTTCATTGAGAACCTTGAGGTTGTTTGGGATTGAGTTGATTTTTCCTAAGCTTCTGCTGACAACCAGAGCTATTAGCTTGTGAGCATTGTTACTTACAATTGCCTTGTCTTGTTGAACTCTGAAAAAACCTTGACTTCTTCTATTCAAGTTTTCCCCCGCACCATCTTGCCTCAGATAGCGTTGTTTCCCAGCTACCAACCACTATAATCTTTATCCTCTCACATTTGGTCCCCCGTTTACCAGGTTCTGGACTTTGATCTCAGTTACATTTAAATATTTTTGTAACACTCAGTAGGGCAGCCTAAAAAGCACCTTTCCCCTCCGCAGAACTTCCACTGCCTAGCAACATTTGGATTCTTACACCAGCTGAACAGTTATTGTGGCACTCAGCTAGGATATGTTTGATATGGTCTTCTTTGGTTAAGACTATAACACTAGAATGTTGGTGTCTATAGTATACTAGACCATCCCATACAGTGAACCTTCCTGCTTTGTAAGGTTTCAGGAGAGTTTCAGGTAGACTGTTAATCAGTTCAGATGGTGGAGAGGTGCTTTACATAATAGTGATTAGGGTCTTCATACTAGGGCTGTAAGCTTCCTTGATGGAGTTGAACAGGGATTCATCCAGTTCAAAGATGTGGATTCCTATGATGGGAGCCTCAATATTCATCATGTTAACGTTCAGTATAGGAAATATATCATTATCTTCTGGATTGTGAGAAGGGTTACTTGGATCATTGGGTAGAGAATTCCTACTCAAACTGTCAGCATTCTGGTGTTTAGCGCCTGCCTGATGAACTATGGTCATCTGACCTCTGTACTGTTGAATGGCTATCTTCCACCTTAACATATGCCTACTAGGGGTTTTCATGTTCATTAAAGTCCTGAAAGAATTGCAATCAGTAATTACTGTGAACTTGGTACCTTCTAAGTAGTAATGGAGTTTCTCCAGAGCCAAAAATAAGGAAATGAATTCCATTTGGCTTGCACCATATCTTTTCTCAGTTTCCTTTACTTGTCTGGATAAGAAGAGTATGGGCTTCTCCACTGGTTTATCATTTTCTATCACTTCTTGGTGTAAAGAAGCTCCTAGTTCTTCCATTCCAGAATCTATATAGATTTTGAAAGGTTTAGAATAGTCAGGTTGAATCAATACTGGAACTGAGGTCATGGCCAACTTGTGTTCTTCACAGTTCTTGACCCTTTCATGAGTCATTTCAAACACGGTGTTGTTGTTGCAGATTTCATACAAAAATTTGCTGAGAAGGGCAAACTTAGGTAGATACACCTGTAGTAGCTGAAAAAGCTGATAAAGGATAGGATTTCAGTTTTGTTCTGAGGCATTGGACTATTCATCAAAGCTGCTATTTTTCTCTGGTCAGCAGTTAAGGTTAGTCCTGAAAAAATGTGCCCCAAAGCTTTTATTTCTCCATAACCAAAGTTAAATTTCTTCATTGATACTTTTAATCCCACGGCAGAGATTGTTTTAAGGACTAGCCTTACATTTTTCATGTGGGAATTCCAATCATCATAATAAATGATTACATCATCAATGTATACCATCATCCATCCTTGCCTGATGAATGATCCTAAAACTGTATCCATCATCCTTTGGAAGTGAGAAGGAGCATTCTTGATACCAAAAGGCATCCTAAGGTACTCATAAATGCCCAAATGACATATGATTCTCATAAATTTCCATCTATCAGGACTGATAGGTATCTGGTTAAAAATTGTTCAGCATATCCATAGTAGTGATTTACTTAGCCTTAGAGAGGTTATGTAGAGCATGGTCAATCTGAGGAATAGGGTAATAATCAGCTTGGGTATAGTTTTTCAACATTCTGAAGTCTCTAACCATCCTAGACTTATCATTGTGCGAATCTAAAATTACTGGAGTAGTAATGTCCACCTGTTCATTGTGTCCCACTTTCCTTAAGAATTTTAAGTCAATCAATTCTTGGATATGAGTTTCTAGAGATGTCCTAGATTTTGGAATAGAAGGGTAAGCAGGTCTCCTGAGGTTGGGAGGATAAGAAGGTTTAATGGTCAAGGTTAGAATCATGTCATGTCCTTTGATGTTACCAATTGGATGATCCCTGGTGCAGAAGGCAACCTGATTTTTAAAGCAGACTCGGAGTATGTCCTGTTTTTGGTCTTCACTCATCAGGGGGTTCAGGGCTGCTTGGGAGAAGTACTCCTGGTTGAACCTTTCCAGGTGTTTTTCATAAGTTGAATCAGAAGTTTGAGAATTAACATGGCATATTTGGAACTTCTTGTTCCAGTCCCCTCCTACTGTGAAGTACCTGCCTTTAATTTGGAATACATCAATACCATATAAGCAGAGAGAATTATTCCCTAGAATAAAGTAATCACATACTCCATTCTGGAGTACTAAAAATTCAATTTTCAGTTTGAGTGATCCTTTTGAGTGAGGCAGAATGATATCAAGGGACCAGACTCCAATGGCATTAAGGGAAGAGTTAAAACTGCTGAACTTTGCTTGAGGTACTGGTAATAAGTTCACTTTCCAATTTGGATCTTGTTGTTTCAATTAAGTTAAACTAACACAAGAGAAAAAGGCTCCACTGTCTAAGAGTAACTTAACAGGGGAACCTTGGATCAATCCAGTAGCATAGCAGGTCTTACTACAGGTGTAACTTTTACCTGAAGAAGGTTTGAGAGCCAAATTTTTGGCTTCAGAAACATGGTGAATTTTCATATTGGGATTCCATTTTTGAGGTAAGTGGGAATCTTCATTAACAGAGTTAATGTATAAGGAATATATTATACTTCCTTCAATGACATTGATAGGGTTAGTGATCATTAACTCATACTCAGATAAAGATCCATCAGTTTCATCAAGTTGAGGGTCAGGGTAATTGGCATTCTCTTCTCCCTGAATGAGATTGATCTTCCTCCTAGGCTGGGGGCAATCAGGTCTCACATGCCCAGTTTGGTTAAAATTCCAGAATACCTTTTCCTTAGTATAAGATGTTTTCTTAACTTCTATTTGAGGAGTGGTAGAGTCTTTGGTTTTGGGATTGTATTCTTCTTGAGTCTTGGGAGTGGGATCCTTAGGTCTATTGTTCCTTTTGTCAAGACCATTCATATAAATGGTTTCTTCTAGAATACCAATGAGGGTGAAGAGATCAGCATCCATGGGCATTCTACACCTCACACTGTGATTAATGTGTCCGGGAAACAAATTGAGGAGCCTTTCATTGATTTTCTATTTATCAGCTTCAGGATAGAAACAATCTAGCCTCTTTTCTGTTCCAAACACCACTTGTGGGGTTTTCACTTTAAAGGGTCAAAAAGTGAGTTCTCAAAATTTTTCATCATCTTCCTTTTCAAGATTCTGGTGCCAAACTTTTCTTTGATAAGAAAATTCCAAGAATTCCGAGTTTGAGATCCTACTTCTCTTCTTCTGTTGATAAAACAAGCCAGTGCTACTCCTTCAAACAGCCTGGGTAGTCTCACTTCAGCTATAGTATCTAGCAGTTCATAAGAGGCAAGGGTATAGCCAATGAATTTAATGAAAATCATATGGTTTTATTCTCCTTCTCCTGAGATTTTTAGGCCATTAAGTTACAGGGGGAAATAGTTCAAAGCTTGTTCAACTTCAGGGATAGGACTAGGCCGGTAAGACTCATTCCTATTCACTCCAGAATTAAGAGGGATGTTAGGAGTGATACCTGTCCTGGTGGTTTTTGATTCTTCTACATTGACTAAAGGAGGGGCAGTTAATTTAATATTAAGGTCTCTTAAATCATTCTTAATCATGCCTATTTCCAAATCCATTTTTTGCTTAATAAGTCAATTTTATTGACAAGATGAACAGAGGGGGTATTGTTTTTGTTTCTTATTTCTCCTTTGAGTTTCTCAAGGAGAAGGAGTATCTTTTCCTGTCCGGAAGAACAGGTGGTACCAATATGATTAGTTCAAGATTCTTTATTTAAATCAATGGTGTTCCTTAACAATTTAATTTCAGGCTAATTGGCTCTCAGATGGTCAGTTTGTTTTTGAATTATTTGGATTCCTTTGTCAAGTTGTTTGTGAATATTGTCTAAATTGTTACTAAAGATTTTAAAGTTATGGAAAACATTTTCAGAAAATTTTTTGAACAATGGGGTTATATCATCAGAATCTAATTGTGATAAACTTTCTTCCATTTCTGGGCTAGAGATATTATGTTGTCCCAATATTTTGGGTTCCTCAACATTTGATGGTTTGAGGACCTCAACTTTTTGGGTTCCTTTCCCTTTAATTTAGCTAGTTGATCCCAAGTCTTTTATTTTCATACATATTTCTATACTTCTGCTCTGGGAATTGATTTCTGCAGGGCTATTTGAGAGGACTTGGCCCATGAAGTAGCTTTTCTCATGGCTGCTGGGTCCTCTTGCTCCTGGGCTAGCTTTTATGATTCCCAATGACTCACATGATCCTTCACCAGATTCTTTATCTTGGACTCCTTGGCCAAGTCCAGACTGGGATGTTTAGGGGGAGGAGTAGCTTTGCGGGTCAACTGTCCGGGAAAAGGGCTCACTTCCAACAGTTTGTTGGTTGACTTGGCGGGTGCGGGTGCTGGCAGATTTTGCAGCCCTTGAGTCGCGGGTTCAAGCCCCCTCATTATGCTTGCTACGGGCACTCGTAAGGGTGCACCTTTCTCCGGGCAGAGGTCCATAGGATGGGGCTTGTCCAGTTGCGTGGGTGTTGGGCCTGTTTTGCAACATCATGCAAAAATGAGTATAAGTTTTTGTTGAAAATTAGTAAAAAAATAAAAAAATATTTTTATTTTATTTTTAAATTAATTTAAGCTCAGTTAGACTTGAATTCAACGGTACCAAAGCTTTGTTAGGGTTGAAGGATTCCTTGGTGGGTAATCCAGGGGGGTCTTAGTGGGTACCAATGAGGTCTTGGCTTAAATGCAAAGATCCATGGTGAGAACTATTTTCTAACAGATCTTGCTCAATAAAATCAGCAAGGGAAAAGGTTGTTTCCACTTCCAATAAGGTGAAAAAAATTAAATTTAATAATTTTTTTTAGTTTATTATAGGGCTATTAATTTTTATTAATTTTTTATTAATTTTTCATTTTTTTTGAATTTTCTCAAAAAAAAAAAATATAAAAAAATATTTTGAGGTTACTTTCTTTACTTTCTTTATTTTTGTTAAAGAAATAAAGTTTTCTCTGATACTTCTTCCAGGCCGTGTGTTGCATGAGTAAAGAATTCAAATTAATAAGCCTTTCAAGTTCTAATTATTTATCTTCTGAAGCTTGTTGTTTATAATTGTTTAATTTTGCTTGTTGTTTCTCAGGAGTTATGATAACAGGTACAAAATTATGGAGTCTCTCTTCTTTTCTCTTTTTAAGAAGATTATAATAATAATTTATTATTTCCCTGTTGGTCTTAAGATCCACTGGAAAAATAACAATAAAAAATTAATAAGTATTTTTACTTATATTTACATAGATTATCTTGTCCAAAGAAATTAATGAATTAAAAATTAATTATTCAGGGATATTTCCCGGCCAGACCCCAAGTTTTCAGCTTACTGATACCAGGAAAATTTCTGTCCTTTAGCTAAAGCAAGTGATATTGTTTTTGGAAAAATAATTCCAAGAAAATTATGTAAAATGCTCAAATGATTAATTTAGAAGCAAGTGCAAAGTTTGAGTGGTTTGGTTGGATTAAATTGGCTTAAATATATTTTTCAAGAGGGGCCACAGTTTATGAAAACAGGGGATCTTTATTGGATAAAAACCTCTCTTCAAGGGCTCTTTTGAACCATGTAAAGACCTTGGGACAATGAGGTCCTAAGTGATTACTCAAAAGGGGTTTACTCAAGGGGATTGGGTGGACTGGCTGACTCAAAGCACTTATTCCTGGGGGAAATGAGGAGATGAATTACTAATTTAAGCAGACACTCCAAAAAGCTTGCAGAAATTCACAGTTGAAAGGGTCTCAGGACAATTTTTGGGGATTATTGCTGATATTCTTCAATGGAATTAACAATGGGTCAGAATCAAAAATTATACTATCAGACTGAGGCCATAAATCGCTTGTTTATCTTGAATAAACACTTGATCACGGATGACAAGGGGTCTGGATTGATTAATTTAAAATTACTGGGGTTTAAACCATCTAAAATGGGCTGTTTATATACTTTTCAGGGTAATAAGATCTTCTCAGGGATTGTAAAGATGGTTGTGCTTGTGTTTTGAGGCTAGCAGGCTAACCAGGGCTAGTTTGGCACGGAGTCTTGGCTCTGTCAACTGGCTAGCCTTGCCTGTGCCATATTTCTATGTGAAATAATTGTCAGAAGGCATTCAAATATTAATTTTTTATTTTTATGGTTCAGACATATTTCCTTATTTTGTATTGCTTTCTTTTTGAGTGGCATGGGTAGAAGTGGGTATTTGTAGATTTTAAGCCATCTTCTGCACATTTTTGGTAATTTTTAATAATTTTTTGGTAGACTTCTTGGTGTGTTATGTGGTTTATAAAGATTTGGCAATCTCATTTACGTGACAACGTTCATTATTGTTTCTCAAAATTTATTTGCTTTAATTTTTTGATTTTCATATTTTTATTCAATTCTCTTAGGTTTCAAACATCTGCCTATCCGTCATTCAACTTGATACATATGCATGATGTATGCATGCAAGTTGTAGCATTTTCCTGCGGTACCTGGCTGTTGCAATTAGCATGCCTGATGTTGACGCGCACAGGCTTGACAGCTGCATGCAGGAATCCATCATGAGTCATTTTGCATGCGGGTTTCTTGACATGCGCCTACATATTGGGTGTCAGGTGTCTGTACCCTTGCTATATAAATGCAGGGCTGCGCGCGGGAATTGTGTCATAACACAAATCCGCCTGTAACTCCTAAAATATACACAACACCTCAATTCTGATTTAATTTTAGGTGTGAAACCTGAGTGTGGCATTATGTGTGAAATATTAAAATGGCCAAAAAGTGCCATAGTGGTGCCGTGGTTTATTGGTCTTTTTCCTCTGCAATTATTTAAAAAAATAAGGAGTTGGAATTCAAGGGTGGGGTCAGTGAGTGACCATACCTATTTTTGGGTGGGGAATTCATTTCTGCAATAATATATATGTATTTCCCACTCCCTCTAATTTTATTATTTATTTTCTGTTTTTGATCTGCTTTGAAAGGTTGCTCTTGTCAACTAGAAAGCTGACATGTACAAAACTTTTCAAGAGTGCAAATCTATTAGATAGTGGTTACATTATTGACAAAAAAGGTTATTTACTTTATAAGGACCGTATAGTAGTACCAGATAATCCTTGAATTAAATTAGATATCTTTAAGTCAAGGCATGATTCTCCGCTTGCTGGTCATCATGGGCAGGATAAAGCCTACCAATAGATTGCACAATACTTCTACTGGCTTGGTATGACCAAGGAAGTAAAAGACTATGTTAAGGCTTGCTATGATTGTGATTTTAACAAGTCCTTGAAAAAATGGAAGTATGGGCTGCTCCAGCCACTTTCAATTCTGCCTATTCCTTTTCACTTGCTGTCTATGGATTTCATTTTGCAATCACCTATTTCTAGTGGTTATGATGCTATTTTAGTAGTAGTAGATTGCTTCTCAAAGATGGCTTTATTCCTTTGCAGTAATGTGACAGCCGCCTCAGAAGACTTAGCTAATTTATTCATACAATATGTATTCTCAAAACATGGTCTCCCTGAACATAATTTGTGATTGTGGATCTTTGTTTGTCTCTAGCTTCTGGACCTTGCTTTGCCAACATTTGAAGATCACTAGCAATTTATCAACGGCTTACCACCCATAAACAGATGGGAAAACCAAGCAAATAAATCAGATTATCAAGCAGTATCTTTGAATGTACATTGACTACCAACAGGACAACTGGTTGCAATGGCTCCCATTAGGTGAGTTTCCCTACAACAACTCCACTCATTCCCCCACCAAACAGTTGCCCTTACAGAATCTTTATGGTAGAAACCTGAATTTCTCTTCTATTCATGTAGCACCACTCAACCTGCTACCAATTACCTTAATCAAATTCACTCTCTTCAAATGCAACTTTGAAGCAACCTTGAAGCGGCACACCAGTGCTACAAGGAACAAGAAGATTGACTTTGCACTTTGGTTCCAACCTTTGCAGAAGGAGATCGGTTATTGCTCAATGCTTGCAACATTTGCAGTACTTGCCCAACCTAAAAAGTCTGTGAAATGAAACTTGGCCCCTTCAAAGTCAAATCAGTCATTTCCCCTAACGCTTTGAAAATCACTTTGCCTGCAAAATGGAAAGGTATCCACCCGGTCTTTCATTTGTCTCTCCTAGAGCCAGCTCAAGTCTTATAGCTGGTCAAGACTCATCCCCATCCTGAAACGGTCAACATCCAAGATACATTAGAGTGGGAAGTAAGTCTTATTTTGGATTCCAGGTTACCCAAAGGAAAACTTCAATACCTTTTTGAATAGACTGGCTTCCAGTCTGAAAAAGATTGCACCTTGTGGGAACCATCCCATCAACTTTGCAACTCTCCTGGTTTTGTTTGAGACTTTCATGCAAGTTACCCTTGCAAACCTTGCCAATCATAACTCCAACCCCATTCCTCACTTCAATCTCATTCCATCCCATCAATCTCATCCCATTTCTTTACTTTACCTCTTTTTCAATTAATAAAGATTTATCCATTTCTTTTTCACAATATTTTATTGTTTGACTTTGTTTATTTCAAAGAATAATAATAATAATAATAATAATATATATATATATATAAAAATAATAATAAAGTAAGATATATATTATAATAAAATAAGATTATAAATAAAATATATTTTTTACCAATTTTCCTTTATTTCTGTTTCTGATTCCTCCCAATTTTTGGTCAATTCCTCTACCATCAACCTGAATTCATCCAAATCCTTGTCATTTACCAAAAAGGACATCCACCGCAATACAATTACTTGCGTCACCAGGTGCCTTTCAAAGATTTCTTTGCCCCTTGCAGTCCAAGCCATCTTTGTCCAGGCATTCCATCCACCTTCCTCTAAGAGCTCCTCATAGGCTCTCTTCCTTTGGCCTCTTGAAAAAACTTCTCCAACATTGCAAGTTAATTACCTTGCATCAGTTTTGAGTGGCCCTTCCACTTGTACCCGGTTCCCTCAATCTTGGCTTTCTATTCCCCCCGTTCCTCTATCTCCCGTTCCATTCCATTCCTTCCCTCTGTCCTGTTTCCTTCTTCTTTATTCCCTTCCCTCCATTCCGCATCACCCTCTCCTTCAGCCATTCTCCCTTCCTCCCTTGCTTCTTCAACTACCGCCAATTCCTCAACTTTCACTTTGCCTTGCACCTTGGGATTCATTGGGTTAATCTTGAATCTGGACAACAGTTCAATATATGTTGATGGCAGCAGAGGTGTATTAGTAGTGTACCTTTGGAATTGTGGCAGTAATATCAAGAAAAAAATTCTATTAGTTCCATTTTCTTGTAATTTTATTTATTGTTAGTTCCTAAGTCCTAAACTTACCAGGGTTTAAGAGGCCTCAGAATTTGATCTCCAGCACTGGCAGTATATGGTAATTCACTCACGGTGCAGACCTTTGGGTTTTCACCTCACTCCAAGATGCTACAGGGTATCCACTATTGGTTTGCTATTTATAGGGAAAGTACAAGCAAGCTTGTGAAAACAACACTGTTTGCATTTGCCTTGGAGACCTCTTGCGGCAGTACTATGAACACATTGTTCTTTTGGTCAAATACAGTTTTCACAACAGCAGGATGATGATGAAAACATATTAATTATAAACTTATTCAAAAATGCAAAGATGTTGGAAAACTACTTGGGTATACAGTACTCACAAAAAACTTTGGAATTGATGGGAAAATCATCTGAACGCTTGCAGGAGCTCACGTCTTTATACCTGGTCAACTGTCACGCTTCAAGCTTAAGGATTATTGTCTCTCTCAATTCAACATATCCTTTTCTCAGTACCATTTACCTCAGTCCATACCCGTGAGACAAATAGAAGCACAACATCAATGTGCCTTCCCCTTATCCACTCTGGCTTGCATAAAAACCTTCCATTATTGGAAACTGACTCAGCACCTACTTGCAAACCTTGCAGTTAATTCTACTCCAGTCAACCATCCATTTGAGCTCCGCTCTTTCACCCTGGGTATCAATAGCCCTTGGGTTCCCATTTTGGTCATGCACTCTCAATAGCTTGCACCCATGCTAGTTATCCACACTAACTGTATAGTTTGCAATTGGACTAGTCCCTTACCCTGCATAAGCTGCATCCTCATATTTGCATTGTCTCTCAATTCACTCCTTCCTTTCTCATCCTTACGCCCTTGTACGCTCATATTCTATTGCATCACATCTGCGCTATGACCTTGGAAAAGTCTATATTTTTATTTCATTTCCCAATCCATTTCATTTCATTCATTGCCTCATCACCTCTTAACTGTGGTTGGTTGTCCATCAGGTTGTATCTAGTCACTTTGGATTACCTTATAAAGGCTATTCCGCTTGCCTGAAGATTTTCCCCTCAGTTATTTAATTTCATACGTTCTTGCATTTTGCTAAATCCAGTCATCACATTGGGATTTGCTTTAGTTTCCTTTCCATTGGAACAATTCATCCCCCTCACTGTGTGCTGAGTTACTCAACCATAAGTTTGCACTTTGCATTTAGCTTTGCTACCTTGCACTTGCCCTTGGACTTAGTCTCTTTTGTGCTGTGGAAAGAGATTGTGTGTTTGGTAAATTACCTGCAACAATATAATATTCTCCGCAAAAATCCCTCTCCAAGTTCCAGAAACCCCACTAGCCCTTGAGTCACACTCCTGTAACTCCCCAATTCCTAATTGAACTCTGCTTCCGCACCCAAGCTGGAAACCACTAAAGCTAACTTGCAACAAAATAATAGTAAATGAACAAGTTGGAATCCCCAACAAGCTCTGCACTTGAAATACTTCCCTAAATATGACCTGCAAGAACTCTTGCAGGTTATTAAACTCTGAAGTAACAGAAGAAAAAGAATAAAGCTATAATTTGCTGCAAAAATCTCTGATAATGGTAAAATCCAATGATGATAAACTCCTCTGATGATAAAATCCAATGATGATAAACTCCAATAATGATGAACTCCAATGATAAAATCCTCCTTTGTCCTTAATACAACAAAAGAAAATCTTCCTTATATATACAACAAATAAAAAAGGAATGTAAACTGCTGAAGAAAGACTCCTTTTTCCGCCACCTTCATGAAATCTGCACTGATCCTCCTCACTAATAGTCCTATCCTTACCCAATCCAATGATCTGCAGTAGATTTGATTATCCTGTTTCCAATCCCCACATTAGTTGAGTTTCACCAATGCATAACTAACAACAGATCCTTGTTGATCTTCCCTAGCGGATCATTCCTAATCCCGCATGCGGCATAACTACGGATCCCCAACAGCCCACATGCTGCCTCCTCAACTTTAGCATTCATTTCCCTGAAGAACTCCGAAATCTCAGTGCATATCCAATAATTGACCTAATCTGTACTACTTAGCTTTGATCACTTGCTCCTGCATTAGTAAACTCACCGCTGCGGAGGGAAAGTTATGTTTGACCACGCAATGTCCGCAAAAGGCAAAAAATAAAGCCCATTCTTGTCATTGATCCTGCAAAAAGCGTGTGCCGCACCAATGCAGAGCCCTCAGCTAATGTACTCTGGAATAGAAAGTCCGCCAACATTCTTCTCTAGTGTGCCTATTGTACTGCAGACTTCCACCCACAGCTGAGCCACTCCAAGTTGAATGTCCAGTGGTTAGCCTACTTGCCTCCATGTCTATAAATAACCAACAAAGCGCTCACAATCATCTAAGATTGCCCTATAGTACATGGGGTGGTTGTGTGACACACACAAGATATCACAAGATAGTTTGAGGAAATGGGCCAATGTAGATGGAAGATAAAGGAGGCACTAGAGTTTAAACTGCTGGACCAACAAAAAGACTTCACTAGACTCACATAATTAGGGCAACTGCCACTGTATTTTATAATAAAGATGATACTGGAAATAAGACTTAATAGCTTTTTGTAGAGATCACACAAGACATAACACTTAGAGAAGAATAAAGAATATAAAGCTCAAGGAATTGGTTGAACTCAAGTATTAGGCAACACAACATAAGACTAGAATTCTAACAGAGAGGTCAACCAGAAGCCCATCTTTGGTGAGTATTAATTTCATTGATGTGATCAAAAAATGAATACTACATTAGTTTTGATCATAGGAATCAAAAGTTAAATACCTCAATAAATTAATTGAGAAAGTAAATAAGTTCTTGGGTGAGGTTTGAGATCCCATTGGTGATGGGAATTTTGGATTTAGAGTCATTTATAAATAAGCTAGGTACAGTGAGAATGGATGGTTTAAATTTCAAAAGTAAATGATGGAAAAATTGAGGGAAAATAATAAATGCTATTCTAAGATCCTTGGTGGAAGTAAAGAAGTTGAAAAGATAGAACAAAGATTTGGTGTTAATTACATTAATGGAAAGATTCTGTCTTCAAAATGGCTTGCAAAGATAGGCATGGGCCAATAAACAGCTGAAACTTATGGAATACCAATATTATTAATATAATTGGTTTCATGTTGGACTCATACTCATCTAAAAATTGCTGTAAAAGAACAATCAGGTGCCATCTTCATTTGCTTTGTTAACAATAATCACTGGGTTCATCTTTTACTTGAGAGAGATATGATTCCAATCCTGCACATTGTTTCAAAAAATACTTCTTTGAATTCTAAAAAAGATTATGGTTGGGTTGATCATCTCAAAGATCAATTTTAGTTGTATCCCAAATTATAAAAATTATTTTTATTTATTTCATAATCTGTGTTTGGTTTCTGATGAAGATCTGGTAATTCTATTAATAAAAAGGGTAATCAAATTTTGAACATCATTATTTTGAGTGTTTTGAGTTAAAATGATTATGTTGAGTGTTTTGAATGAGATTTTATTGGTAAGTCAGTTCAACTTTTGTGGGGCTGATCCCATCATAAGAAGTATTTTTACTTCTTATGATGGGATCAGCTTAACAAAAGTTCAACTGGATTTTTTTTTGGTTTTTTCAATTTAGGGCCAGTATATTAAGGTGGACTTGATGAAAGTCTTTTTTGGTGTTTTTACTTTAGGGCTAGTCCATTGAGGTGGGCTTGATACAAGTCCACCTCATTGGACTAGCCCTATTTTTTTTTGGGGGGGGGGTTGATTTAGTTTTGCACTAGTCCAATAAAATAAGTTTAACTGGTGTTGGGCTAGCTGATCCCATCATAAGGAATATTTTTACTTCTTATTATGGGATAAGCTTGACAAAAGTTGACCTTGTATTTTTTGGAATTTTGAATTTAGGGCTAGTCCATAGACCCTTTCATTGTTTATTTTTATGGGCTGTGCATTCATGGCCCCAGAGTGGTGAAATTTTCAGCTTTTCTTTTAATTTTTTTTTCAATTTTTTTATTTTTTTTGGTGTTTTTTCTTTGCTTTGTTTTATTTTTTTCTTCCCAATTTTTTATTTAATTCAATTTTTTTTTTATTTTTTTTCTCAAAACCCTCAAGTTGCAAATGGCTGTTCACAACTCCAATGGTTTGCAAAACGGGCCACACGACCCATTTTGGATTGTTTATGGGTTGTGTTGGGTTGAAAATTTAACATTTCCCAATATCAAATTATAATTTTTTGAAAAAAATATTACAAAACACAAAAATATTGAAAAACATTTTGGACAAAAAAAATTCAAAATTATGTACAATTAATATTTTTTATTCTTTATGAGGGTGTGAGTGAAGATAAAAAGGAATGATTTTCATGAAAAAATTAATGTTGAGAGTTTCCAAAAATAATTAAATCCAACTTTAATCAATGTTGATTTTTCAGTGCCTTGGTGATATGGTGATGATAATGTTTAGATAGGGGGGTTTTAAGTCATAGAAACATCTGATAAATGCTTATTCAAGCTATTTGGGAATCTGATGGTTTTATCTTTCAAGTCTTCTACTCTCTTTCAGCATTGAGGTGCCTTGAGCTGCTTGAGGTTATATTAGTCTGAGGTTAAATTTGAGTTGGTCTGACTGAAATTATTCTTAAATTCCTTTCAGCCATCAAAATTATACCCTCCTCCAATGGATTGACCATCTTGATATTCTGAAACAACCAATTTCCCAAAGGAAACTAGATATCAAAAAACAAACCCATGAATCAGAATCAAAGATGAAGAATAATATTTCAAAAAAATTACTTACCATTTATTTTTTTTGAATCAATCAAGTAGTCAGCCATCAAAAAAAATAAAAAAGTAGGTTTAAATGTGGTAATTGGTCAACTGAGGTGCAAGCCTGAAGATGGGTTGGTCAATACATAAATCCAGAAACCCCAGGCTTCATCTACATTTTTTCAAGTATTCAAGTTTGGTTGCTTTGAAAAACAGTACCACAACTTTTGTTTTCCCACTGTACTTGATGGATTCCTTTTCACACACCTTAAAAATTATTTGACATCATCTCAAAAAAATTTTTATGAAGCCTTCTTTTTTATGTATTTTTATTTTTTTTAAAACATTTTATTTACATCCCAACAGAAATAGGGCATATCAGATTTATAAAATTTCCCATTAGAAACCTGTCATTTTTTTTGGAGAAAACCCGCGGTTAAAACTGGCAGTTTTCTGAAATATGCATACCCCATAGAACTGGTGTATTTCAAAACAATAATATTTAAAGCATCAAACTCAACATATATGCATCAACGCCCATCAAGATGCAAGAGCCACCATCCATGCCTCAACACATCATCAACCATAACTAACCCCTAACTCATCTGACTCCTCATCATCTCCAAATCTCAAGATCCCACCTTGGAACCAAGCAAGGGCTTCAACTCCTCTTAAAAACATCCCAGAAATTAGAAAATTCAGCATACAATGGCTAAAAGCTACAGCAGGTCTTACACCATGAAAAAGAAATCATTGATTGATTACATGTGACATCCAAGGTTACCAAGGGCTCCCTTTTCCTGACTGAGTTATTCCAATTTCAATTGAGTGATGATTTATTTTTAATTGTGTTACTTGTATAGTTGATCTTATCCTCTATTAGATTGATCACTGCTAACCTTCTCCTCAATCTGGAATCAAGGACTTAATTCTTCCAACCACATACTCAAACGCCTCAGTGACCAACTTATCTTGTATCATACAGTCTCTTTCAACCAGTATTTGTCCACTATCTACATCCTAAAAATTTGCCAAATCTGAGTAAACCATCCTATGAGCATCCTGTGAAACATCGGAATCAAACACTTAAAAAAGGCTGCATTATCTAAAATGCTTTTACAATGAAGCAAGAGCTGGAGTAAGGGTTGAGTTTTTTTTTTGTGTGTGTGTGGGGGACGTTCTTTGGTTTATTGGAAGGAGATTGAACTTGATCCTCTGTTAGGTACAATTGAGAGGATATTTCTGATACAGTCTTTCCAAGAAAACTCCTCCTCTCAGCCCAATATTCTTTTTCATGAATTTCAAGGGCAGAGGGGGGGGTTATGCAATTTTAATCAGAGAAATTATTGATGAGCTTGAAATATTTTTGTACTAAAAGGCCTTGAACCAAACCAAACAAAATATCAATTGAAATTCCTCTTGAAACTTACCATACCAACAAAAGTGGAAGAAATGAGCAAGGCAATCCAATGAATTGTTGAAGGAGGTCTTATGAGGATGTTCATTTGAATTTCAAATGGTGTGAAGAGTGGTTAAGAAATCCCATATATCAACCTATTTTATTTTTTATGTATTTATTTCATTCATTATCCTTGAGTTAATCAACTTTTTCCAATGAAAAGGATTTACCTTATTAATCATTCTTCCTTTTTTGATCATCATTCACCATGAAAAAAAATGATCCCTTGATTGAAAGTGACATACCAGGGCAAAAAGGTCCCCCTTGTCCTCAGGTATGTCACTTTTAATCAAGTGATCATTTTTTTTTCATGGTTATTCCTCATAATGAAACCCATCCTTTTCCTCCTGAATCCCCCTAATTATTTTTTTGAAATTAACAGCAGTATCAAGTGAAGTTTTTTATTTAGAAGAAAAAACAAGAGTTTTTTTCCAAATTAGAAAAGTTCAGAACAAAATTCACACACAAAAAAACCAATGAAAAATCTTTAAGGATATAAAACTTTTCCTTCCAAAGAGAAGGAAGGGACTCAAGAGCACAAGATAAATAATGAGAGCAGGAAATGCAAATTTCAGAGGAAATAGAGGTATTTTCCCCCTTTATTTTTCACATTAATAACAACGCGCAACTGCAAATCTCCTGCAGAAAGATGGATTTCTGATGTGGATTAATTTTAATTTTAGAGTCTATTCTTCAATGCAGAAGAAGTGGGAGACATTACAGAGGAATTAATGGTCAGAACTGTGGTTGAATCAAGTTTCTTTCAGAAATTTTTCAAGGTAAAAAATCAGAATGGCTCTGCTCCATGTAATCAATGTTTTATAGATGAGCTTCACACCCAGTGTGCCTTGTTCTTTGGTGCCATGTTGGAGGGTTTTATCCTGTCCTTCAAAAAGCACTATTGCTGGATCAGGCATCTTTTATGGGGTCCTATCAGGTATCTATGTGAATTATGAGAGTTAATCCTTAATCTCTCCAGTATTTCATTCTTTTCCAGAAGTATTTGTTTTTCTTTGTGGTCTTACACGCAAGGAAAAGCAGGTGGAACCTCTTGGGGGTGGGGAGGGAATCCTGGTCATGTTGAGTTTGAAATATTTCTTTGGGATCATCAATTCCTTCTGATTTCTGTATTGAAAGATGCCTTCATCATCAGCTCTTCTACACTTGTTCCAATCCAGTTGTCAGCCTCCTGGATGCCAAGAACCTTTCTATACTTTAGCTAAAATAGGTGATAAAATAAATAATAAATATAATATTTAATAAATGCAGCAGAAATCTGTAAAATATTTGGATTAAGCTTATTGCAAGGTTAAGTGGTTTAGTTATGGTTTATTTTTTGAAATCAATATGAATAAATTGATTATTAAATATTTTTATAGGGGGCCACAATTATATTGGGGATCTTTAACACCTCTATTCAGGGATTTCAGTATGAAAACACGTAGTCCTGGTTACTTTGGGCTCTTTAGTTTAAAGGATACTTTACCCAAAGATAATATGTATATAAAATACATGGTGAAGTGGCAGGGCCTTGTAGCCAAGCTGCCACGACAGAGAAAGGGTAATAAGACTCACTGGTATATTATTAAATCCTTTGGGTATCTGTTTGAGACGTGTACTGATGGGTTAAACCTGTATATTGGGGTTATAAGGTTGTTCAGAAGTTTTAATTGATAAAAAGAGGTTTGAGGACGGATATTACTGATCAGACATTGCCATAAATCACTTACTTATCTCTTATAAGTACTTGATTACCTTGGCACAGTGTCTGGATATAAATATAACTGGGTCTCTGCCCATCAATATCATCAAAAGAGCTCTTTATTTTTAGCTTTTGGAATCCCAATATTGTCCTTCTGAAGGTTTCAGGTGCTCAAAGGGACAGACACTAAGGCTAGCAGGGTAACCAGGGGTAGCCTGTCATGTTTTTTTGGTGCTATAGCACGGGTAGCATTTAATTCCTCAGGGTATGGGAATTATTCTACTTCATAATAGATATTACGAAGTGTGAATAACACTAATTGATCCCATTTATGTATCATTTAATTAATTATACTTAGTAAATTTTCCCAGTAATTTAATAATTATATAAATAGACTGTTCTACGGAAATCTTGATGTCAGGTAAGTTCTCATTATGTATTATATATCTGGAGTAAAAGTCATGATATTGATTTTACTCCTTATTTTCGAGTTCCAGTTGATTTACTAAGATAATTACTTAAAAATATAATTCATGGGAATTCATGTTCTTTTTTTACATCATTAGTTTTCTTAGTATGTCATGGAGATATTGGTGACTAAAAATTCTCATAAAAGTATTTAAAGTATTTTAATATATTTTTAGAAGTTGTCATTGTCTTATTTTTGACATTCTGGGTACTTGGAATTATATTAAATAAAAAATATGTATAAGGATTATTTAAGTATTTTTATATAATATTATGTATTTTTAGACGATCTACTATCCACGGGAACATTTATTACATATGTAGAATGTTCCCGTGTGGGCTGTAGCATGTTTACGCGGTACCTGAGCCTCTCAGGCCGCCTGTCACTCTGTCAACCCGTAGTCCCGCGGCTGCGTACTTGTCAGAGGCCTGGGGCTGCATACACAACCTTGAAGGAGTGACAGGGCTGTATCTCAGCCGCGCGCGGGTGCATTGGCTGCTGTGGCTGCATGCGGGAATTGTGACAAAACTCATTTCCATCGGTAACTCCTAAAATATACACAACACTTCAATTCAGACTGAATTTTAGGTGTCAAACCTATACGTGAGTATGTGTGAAATATTTAATTGACCAAAAACTAAATAGTGGAGCCGTATTATTTGGGTCTTTCTTTCCTTAATTATTTAAAAATATAAGGAGTTGGATATCAAGGGTGGGGTTAGTGAGTGACCCTACCTAAGTTTGGGTGGAGAATCCATTTCAGTAATAATATTTATGGTTTTCCTACTCTTTTTTAGGTTAATTATATTATTGTTATTTTTGTTAATTTGGCAGCTTGCTTTGCAATAGTAGCAAGCTGACATTCCCCCACTCCAAGATATGGCCATATCTGAAAAAAATCTGGAGGATGTTGGGAAAAAATTAACTTCATGTGTATTTCAGTTCCTTTTGCTAGCCCTGTAGTTTCTGAGATGTATTGGTCCATCAGGTATGTTATTTTCTTGTAACCATTCATCTTTGTCTGCAGATTCTCCTTTTTATCTCACTAAGTATAGTCTAACATCTTTTCCTTGTACTCTCTCTTTCTTGTCTGTCAATATCCTGCTGAATTTTGCTATTCCTTTCACAGGGTCAGGTTCTATTGGGATTATTGCTGGAGGGAGGTTGCTACCTTCTCTTGGTTGAGAGTGTTTGACTAGGCTAGCAGGAAATACTGGATATTTCCTTGATATTTCTTCACTCAACATTACTTCCACAGCATTTTTTCCATGCATCTTCTTGATAATAAATGGTCCAAAAAAGGCTGGTTTCAGTTTTCTTTTACCTGCTAGATTTCTGAAATTGGTTGTAAATATCAAGATCTGATCTCCTATTTTAAAGTCAGGTTCTTTATGCTATTCGTCCCATCTTTGTTTGTGGTATTCTACTGCTTCTTCTACACATTTGTGAGCTTGATTATTTGCCAGATCTATCATCTTCTTAAAGTCAAGAGATGTTGGATGAATAGTGGCTAAGTTATAGTTTAAGTTATTCTTAGGGAGTTTTGGAATCCATCCTCTTTCTAGTATGTAAGGAGCTTCTTTGGTAGCAGAATTTTCAATGCTGTTATAAGCCATCTCTAGAGCTGGGAGTAGGCTTACCCAATCATGGCAATAACCATCTGAGTTTTTTTATTCTAGACCAAAGCTACAGAACCTTGTTAACATATCTTCTAGGGTCTGTATCATTGTTTCAGCTAATCCGTCACTTTGGGGATGGTATGCTGTAGAAAATGCTAGAGTAGTACCCAGTATATCATGTAGATTCCTCTAAAACTCAGAGGTGAATTTGGGGTCTCTTTCACTGATTATAATCTTGGGTATGCCCACCTCAGCTATGATCCTGTTCCAGAATAGTAAAGCTTCATCCATAGCACTATCTTCTTTGTGGTTAGGTAAGAATTTTGCCTTCTTAGAATATCTGTCAACTATAACTAGGACAGAGTTATATGAATGATTACCTCCAGGGGGGAGGCTGGTGAAAAAATCCATATTGATGAGTTCCCATCTGGTTGTAGGTTCAGATATTTTCTGTAAGAGTCCAAACCTTTTTCCAGTAGTTTTATTAGATTTCTGGCAGGTTTCACAGCTAGTAACATATTCAGTAGTGATTTATTTCCAGTCTATCCACCAAGCATTTTGTTTTTCTTTTTCTAAATTTCTCTCTGTGGAAAGATTCCCTGATGAACAGTTTTCATGGAATTCCTGAATTATATGTTGTATATGTTGTTTGTTGCTTAGTACTAATACGCTGGAATGTTGGTGTCTATAGTAAAGGAGACCATCCCAAAAGGTAAACCTTCCTGCTTTATAGGGTTTAAGTAATGAAGCAGGTAGGCTTTTTGTCAGAGCTTCTTCTGGGGATTCACATTACATAATGGTAATCAGCAGCTTGATTTCAGGAGAGTAGTTATCCCTTACTAGGTTGAAGAAAGCAGTATCTAATTCACATAAGTGGATCCCCCTTATTGGAGCACTCAATGCAAAAATATTGATGTTCAGGATAGGAAAAATATCTTGATCTTCAGGGTCATATGCTGGATTGTTAGAGTCATTAGGCAAAGCATTCCTACTTGGACTATCAGCATTCTGATGTTTAGCTCCAGCTTTATGCACTATAGTCATCTTTCCTCTATACTGTTGTATAGCAATTTGCCACCTGAGCATATGTCTGCTGGGAGTTTTCATGTTCATAAGAGTTCTTACAGCATTACAGTCCATGATTAATTGAAAATTGGTGCCTTCTAAGTAGTAGTGTAGCTTCTCTAAAGCCCATACTAGTGCCAAACATTTCAACTGACTGGCCCCATATCTCTTCCCTGTATCTTTGATCTGTCTAGATATGAAGATTACTGGTTTCTCTACTGGTCTGTCTTCTTCTATCCTTTCCTGATGTAGAGCAGCTCCTAGCCCTTCCATGCAGGCGTCAATGTAAAGTTTGAAGGGCTTGGAGTAATCTGGTTGGATAAGTAGAGGACTAGAGGTCATAGCTATTTTTAGTTCCTCATAGTTTTTTAGTCTCTCATGAGTCATTTCAAATATTGGAGTAGTCACTCCCCAGACTCTTTCTTTCCATATTCTTGTTACTTTCTCATATCATGTCTCTGTCATTCCCTTTCCAAGTTTCCTCCATCACCACGATCACATCAGCCTACACTCAATGTATGCCTCCCACCTCCATAAGCGCGGATGTCAATTTCATTATTCAAATTCATTTTCATCTCTACACATGTCACCTGCTCCTGTGAAACCTGATCAGGATAAAACACCTGAGGACAGATTGCGGTTCAGAGAGAAGATTTCCGTCCTCATCCTTCTCTCTGACTCCCAATCTGAATATCCTCAGGTAAGCGTCTCCTCTGTTTTCTTTTGACTCATTATCATTAATCGTCTGTTCTTTCCATATTCATATTTTCATTCATCTCTGTTTCATTCCTTATTTCATCTCTGAAATCAATCTTATCCTTCTCTCTGAATCCCAATCTGAATATCCTCAGTCTCAACATCAAATAGGGTGTTGTTGTTGCATACTTCATACAGACTCTTAGTTATCATAGCAAAATTTGGTATGTATTGTCTGTAATAACTGAAAAAACTAATGAAAGACAGTAATTCTGTTTTTTTTTCAGGCATAGGTCTATTCATGACAGCAGTTATCTTATTTTGATCAGCAGATAGAGTTAGACCAGAGACTATATGTCCTAAGGCTTTCAATTCTCCATAGCCAAAGTTGCATTTCTTCATGGACACCTTCAATCCTTCTCTGGGGATAGTTTGGAGTACTAATCTTACTTGGTTAATATGAGTATCCCAGTCATCAGAGTATATGATAACATCATCTATATATACCATAATCCATCCTTGTCTGATGTAAGTACCTAGAACTGTATCCATTGTTCTCTGGAAGTGTCATGGAGCATTCTTTATACCAAAGGGCATCCTAAGATATTCATATATTCCCAAATGACAGATTATTCTCATAAACTTCCTGCTTTCAGGGCTTATTGGTATCTGGTGGAAACCTTTAAGTATATCCATAGTAGTAATGTACTTGGCCTTGGACAAGTTATGCAGAGCATGATCAATCCGGGGTATAGGATAATAATCTGCTTGACTATAATTTTTGAGCATTCTGAAGTCTCCTACCATTCTCAACTTGTCATTATTCCAAGCTATGATTACAGGTGTGGTCACATCTACCTGTTCATTATACCCTTCTTTCCTTAATACTTGTAAGTCTATCAGTTCTTGTATATGTTCCTCAAGAGCTTTTCTAGACTTAGGACTAGAAGGATAGGCTGGCCTTCTGAAGTTAGGAGGATAAGGAGGCTTAATAGTCAATTTTAATACCATATCATATCCTTTAATATCACCAATGGGATGATCTTTACTACAAAAAGCATTCTGGTTCTCAAAGAAGACTTTCAATATATCTTTCTTCTGTTCCTCAGAAAGTTTCATATTCAGAGCTGCTTGAGAGAAGTATTCTTGGTCAAAGTCTTCTAAATGCTTTTGATTGGTAGAGGAGGGGAAGTTAGACTAAATGGTGGATATCTTAAACTTCTTGTCCCAATTACCACCTACTGTGAAGTATCTCCCTTTACTCTGGAAAAAATCTATACCATATAGACATAAGGCATCATTACCCTGTATCAGGTAGTCACATAGTCCATTGAGCAATACTACAAATTCCACTTTTATCCTCAAAGATCCTTTAGTATGAGGTAGTATTATAGGAGAAGTCCATACTCCAATAGCATTCATGGTAGAGTTTCAAGAGCTGAACCTGGCTTTTGGGACGGGAAAAAGGTGTTCTTTCCAATTGGGGTCCCATTTGTTTAAGAATTCAAGACAGACAAATGAGAAAAAGGCTCCACTATCCAGTAATAACCTTATAGGTCTGTTTTTATACAATCCTGTTGCATAACAAGTTTGACCTGTGGTATAACCTTTCCCACTCATAGGTTTAACTGTTAATGGTTTGACATCCATAATATGTCTAGGAAGTATGGTAGGATCCCATTTTTGGGGCAACCTAGAATCCCCATGGATGTTATTGATTTCTACAGAAGTGCCTATATCTCCTTCTATAACATTAACAGGGTTGGTCAGGATCAATTCACATTCAGAAAGAGATCATTCAGTATCAGCTATATCTTCATAGTTCTGATTTCCTTCAACCTCCTGCTCTCCTTCCAAGACTGCTATCTTCCTTTTTGGTAATGGGCAGTCTTTTCTCATATGCCCAGTCTTGTTACAATTCCAACAAGTTGCAGGCATCCTCTCTTTATCCCTATTCTCATTAGGTTTCTTACTATCAGAGGCATTCATCAGGGGAGGTTGTTCTCTGGTTTTGTTAACAGTATAGTTCTCTTTGGGTCTAGAAGGGGATTTCTTGTCTAACCCATTCATGTCTATTACTTCTTCTAGCACATTGATTAGAGTTGGCAAGTCAGCATCCATACTCCTCCTACATCTTACACTATGGTTAAGATTGCCAGGACACAGGTTGAGGAGTCTTTCATTTACTTCCTCTTTATCAGCATCTGGATAGAAGCAATCCAACCTTTTCTTCTGTTAAAAGCACCATTTGTGAGGTTTATCCTCGGAGGGGTCAAATGAGGAATTTTCAAAATTTTTCATCATTTCTCTTTTCCACATTCTAGAACCAAATTGTTCTTTAATCAGAAGTTTCCAAGAATTCCATGGTAACAATCCTACTTATACTCTTTTACTGATAAACCAGTCCAATGCTACTCCTTCAAATAGCCTGGGTAGCCTGACTACAGCTTTAGCTTCTGGTAGGTCATAAGAGTTAATGGTGTAGTCAATAAATTTAATAAAATTTATATGATTGTATTCTCCTTCACCCAAGAACTTGGGCCATTCAGAAATAGGGGGTATCAGTTTGAGTGCTTTCTCCATCTCAGGGGTAGGACTAGGCCTACAGGTGTCACTCCTATTCATTCCTAATAAGGTGGTGCATAAGGAGTAGTGGTTTGTCTGGGAGGTTTTGGTTCCTCTGTAGTACTCCCCAAGGGGTTGGTAAGACGGACTTTCAAGTCTCTAAGATCATTTTTGATCAGATTAATTTTCAGGTCCACTTTGTTATTAAGCACATCCAATTTTTCACTAATGGATAGAATAGAGCTGTTAGTGGTGGTTTCCAATTCTTCTTTTAAGGGGTGGAAAGACATAATAAAATCTTTTTGGATTCCTGATAACATATTCTCAATTGTTTGAGTTTTTCTGATCCTACCTTGATTAATTGTCTCCAATGACTTTTCTGTGTGTTCTTTGATTTCTTCCATTACTAATGTCTTTGTTTGTTTATTAATCAATTTGGCTACTACTGGGGTTAATTTATCCATTTGGGTATAAACACCATCCAAATTTTCACAAAAACGTTTGAAATTATGACGAATATCATTAGAAAAGGAAGTATTTACATCAGATGTTTTTTTGGGCTCAGAAGTAAAAGCTAATTGTTGTAAACATTTTTCCATTTTTGAGCTAGGGATATTATCTGATCCCAGTCTTTCTTTACCTTTGGATTGGGATGGTAAGAGGATCTCTTCTTTCCTGATCCTTTGCCTTTCAGTTGGGCTAATTGATCCCAAGGATTCCACTTTTCTACGTAGGATTCTACCTCTGTCCTTGGAATCATTTTCTGAAGAGCTATCTGGGTGGCTTTTGCTTGGGAGATTATCTTTTTCATAGACACCATATCCTCCTTGGCTTGGGCTTCTTTGAACTCTTCCCAATATTTCAAGGGCTCTCTGACTAAGTCTTTGATCCTGACTTCCTTGGCCAGATTCTGCTGGGGTGGCTGCAGGGAATCTTCTTGTAATGGAGCGTGGCTTGATTCTACTACCTTCTCCAGCTCTAGGTTGGGAGAGGGCAGAAGTGATTGGTGCGGCTCCTTGTCCATCAACATTTGATTCATGGGTTCTATTCCCTTCATGGTTGTCCTTATTGGTGGTCTCACGGTTACTGAGAGCTGTTGGCAAAGATACATAGGATGGAATTCTTCCTGAGGGTCTTGTGTTATGTCTATTCATTTTTAGAATAATATGTTTATAAGTATTTTACAGGAAAAATCCATAAAAATAAGTTTTATTCAAAACTCACTTGAGTTGATTTTCAAAGGTACCAAGACCTTATTGGGGTTAAATTGATCCTTAGTAGGTAATCATATGGGGTCTTGGTGTGTTCCAATGAGGTCTTCACCTGCCCAATCAATATTTTCAGCGCGTCCAGAGATATCTGGGATTTTCTGATCCAATAAATCAACTTCAGTGGCGGTGGTTTCTGGTACATGAGGGTTCACTGATAAAAAAGTGTATTTTATTGGTTACTAAAATATATCAATATTATTTTTCTTTAAAAAAAATAATATGGTAATACAATATGTATACTTACTTTTATATTTCAAAAAGTAATTTATACGGTATTTCTTCCAAGCTTTATGTTTCCTTAATAGGGCCTGAAAGTTGATGTGCCTTTCAAGATCTTCTTGTTCAAGGAGTTTATCTAAGAGTTTACGTGCAGAAGAGATATTAAGTTGCTCAGCTTGAGTTAAAGCTTTCCAACCAGTAGGTTTATAATTTTTAATATATTCTTATTTTCTTATCTTTAAAAGATTTCAATAATAGATTGTTAATTCTACATTGGTTTTTAAATTCACTGCAAAAGAATTAATGATGAATCACGGTTATAAAGTCAGATAAATGTATCTTTGATTTTATTTTTTTAAGAAATGTCTGGTCCCAGGTATTAAATATAATAAAATGGAATATTTCCCATCCAGAACCCCAATTGTCAGCCTCCTGGATGCCGAGACCCTTTCTATCCTTTAGCTACCAGAGTTGATAGAATAAATAATAAATATATTATTTAATAAATGCAGCAGAAATCCGTAAAATATTTGGATTAAGCTTATTGCAAGGTTAAGTGGTTTGGTTATGGTTTATTGTTTTAAATCAATATGAATAAATTGATTTTGGAATATTTTTATAGAGGGGCCACAATTCTATTTGGGATCTTTGACACCTCTCTTCGGGGATTTCAGTATGAGAAGACGTAGTCCTGGTTACTTTGGTCTCTTTAGTTTAAATGATATTTTACCCAAAGATAATATGTATATAAAATACACGGTGGAGTGGCAGGGCCTTGTAGCCAAGCTTCCACGACAGAGAAAGGATAATGAAACTCACTGGTATATTTTTAAATCCTTTGGGTATCTGTTTGAGACGTGCACTGATGGGTTAAACCTGTATACTGGGTTTATAAGGTTGTTGAGCAGTTTTAATTGACAAAAAAGAGGTTGAGGACGGATATTATTGATCAGACTTAGCAATAAATCACTTACTTATCTCTTATAAGTACTTGATTACCTTGGCACGGTGTCTGGATATAAATATAACTGGGTCTCTGCCCATCAATATCCTCAAAAGAGCTCTTTATTTATAGCTTTTGGAGTCCCAATATTGTCCTTCTGAGGGTTGCAGGTGCTCAAAGGGACAAACACTAAGGCTAGCAGGGTAACCAGGGGTAGCCTGTCATGTGTGTTTGGTGCTATAGCACGGGTAGCATTTAATTCCTCAGGGTATGGGAATTATTCTACTTCATAATAGATATCAGGACGTGTGAATAACACTAATCAATCCCACTTATGTATCATTTAATTAATTATCCTTAGTAAATGTTCCCAGTAATTTAAAAATTATATAAATAGAAATTTCTACAGACATCTTGATGCCAGGTAAGCTCTCATTATGTATTATATATCTGGAGTAAAAGTCATGATATTGATTTTACTCCTTTTCTTTGAGTTCCAGTTGATTTACTAAGATAATTACTTAAAAATATAATTCATGAGAATTCATGTAATTTTTTTACATCATTAGTTTTCTTAGTATGTCACCGAGGTATTGGTGCCTAAAAATTCTGATAAAAGTATATTAAAGTATTTCAATATATTTTTAGAAGTTTTCATTGTATTATTTTTGAAATTCTAGCTACTTTGAATTATATTAAATAAAAAATACGTATAAGGATTATTTAAGTATTTTTATATAATATTATGTACTTTTAGACTATCTACTATCCACGGGAACATTTATTACATATATAGAATGTTCCCGTGTGGGTTTAGCATGTTTACGCGGTACCTGAGCCTCTCAGGCCGCCAATCACTCTGTCAACCCGTAGTCCCACGGCTGCGTACTTTTCCAAGGCCTGGGGCTGCGTAAACAACCTTGACAGAGTGACAGGGCTGTATATCAGCCGCGCGCGGGTGCATTGGCTGCCATGGCTGCGTGCGGGAACTGTGACAAAACACATTTCCGTCCGTAACTCCTAAAATATACACAACACCTCAATTCTGACTGAATTTTAGGTGTGAAACCTTTACTTGAGAATGTGTGTGAAATGATTAATTGAACAAAAACTCAATAGTGGAGCCGTAGTATTTTGGTGTTTATTTCCTTAATTATTTCAAAATATAAGGAGTTGGATTTCAAGGGTGGGGTCAGTGAGTGAACCTACCTAATTTTGGGTGGAAAATCCATTTCTGTAATAATATTTATGGTTTTCCTACTCTTTCTTAGGTTAATTATATTATTGTTATTTTTTTTACTTTTGCAGCTTGCTTTGCAATAGTAGCAAGCTGAAACCAGTTTTAAAATTGTTTCCTGTGGCCAATGGGAGCTGAATGATTGATTTATGAGAGCTGGTTTGAGCATTTTGATTTGATTGTTTATGGGGAAAATGAGAATTTTTATCTAGAGGGATTTTATTGAGTAAGATGGATCAGACTTTTGAATGGATCAGTTGATTCAAAAAACCTTTTTATCAGGACAATGCCTTTTAGAACTTGAGCTTGAGTGCAGCGTTCAAAAATAATTTGATCTCATCATTTTTACCATCCAGCTTTTTCATTACACCATCTTTATTCTTGTCCTCATTTTGCGTTTGGACCAAACTTTAAATTTTGATAAATTTATACTTTCACTTCTTGGTTTGAGCATTTGAGAAGCATAAGACCCAGAAAAAAATTTTACTCATACTTTCAAGGAATGTATTTTTTTCAATCTGGCTTTGGTTATTCCATTCTCCTCACTAAAAATTTGAACCAAGTGATGAAGCCAATGTTTTGATTCTTTCATGTTGAACCAATGCATCAAAAAAAATTTCATCAGGATTTTTCCAAAGGATATTGGGCTGGGATTCTGAATTAGGTTTATTGAATTATTTTTCTATGTAAAGTGAGAATTGAATGAGAATTTCTCTTTCTAATAGAGAATTCGCTATCTGGCAAGATAATTAATGCTGTTGTTAGTGGTAATTTGCCATTATATTGTAAAATTAAAGGATTGGTTGATGGATCAGATGGAGCAGGTTCTTAAGGCCTTTGCTTCTTGGAATAAGTGGTAATTGGTTTGGGGTGGTTAGTTGAGGTGATGTTAGTGGTAGTAGCTTGAAGGGGATGGATGAGGATTGGGTGAGAATGAGATAGGATGATAAAGGAAAAAGAGAGATAAGTAAGATAACTTTGTATACTATATTGTAAAAACCCCACTTATTTTGAGGTAAATCTGACAACCCTTTTTGGAAATAAGTGATTTTTTATTTTTCAATGGAATGTTTGAAATTTCATATTTGGTCTGAAAACTTCAATTAGAAAAATGAATGATTTTTTAACTCTAATGCACCATAATATTCCATTTTGTTCAGAGAAATTGAATTTTTATTGTTTTTATTACATTTAATGAAGTAGTTTTCAAAACCTGAGCTTGTATTTGAATGCTGTGAAAAAATTCATATTTATTATTTTTTTGGGTGATGTTAAATTCACAACTCATTTGAGTCTTTTACATGGCTCAAATGGGCTGTGCGGCACTCTAAACGACTACAATTGAGTTGTGTGGCCTCTACACAACTTGACTGTAGTTGTGTAGCCCCCCCACAATGGTTCTGTGTTGTGTGGTAACCTACACAACTACATTTGAGTCGTGTGGGTCTGTACAAAACTCAAATGTAGTCGTGTAGCATGCCGCACAACTACAAGTACTGTGAGCCAAATAAAAAAAATTAAAAAGTAAAATAAATTGAATAAAAATTCAAAAAAAACAGAAATCAACCAAAAAATCAAGATATTTTGATTTTTTGGTGAAAATAAATGAATAGATTAACTAATTGATAAATGAATTAATTAATTTATTAATAAATCAATAAATCAATAAATGAATGAATAAATAAATAAATAAATACATACATACATAAATAAATACATACATAAATAAATACATAAATAAATAAATATATAAATTAATTAATTAATTGTTGCACAGTGGTATGTGACACCATAGCAACTGCAAAGTGAACTGGCCATTCGGCCAGTTTCATAGCCATTTGGTAAAGACTTGCCTCTCAGTTGGTTTGCAGTTGTGCAAGGTATGAAAGTAAACTGGCTGGCCCTGTTGCACGTTCAATATGCAATCAGGACAAGGTTTGCGAGGTGGCTTGCTCCTGTAACAATTGTTGGGTTTTCCGCCTGTCAACAGCAAGACTCCCAAGTCTTGGTGGCTCCTTATGGCATTCAGGAGTGTGTCTGAATATGGCTCTAAAAATTCAAAGTGGGTTAGTGCCACCAGCCATACACACTTTGGGACAAAGTGCCCTTAAACCCGGGGGTACTGTCACACGGTGGTATGTGACACCATAACAACTGCAAAGTGAACTGCCCTTTTAGCCAGTTTCATAGACTTTTGGTAAGGCCTTGCCTCTCAGTTGGTTTGCAGTTGTGCAAGGTATGAGAGTACTGTCACACTTTGAGCTTAAGGGTTATTGTCTTCCTACTTCAACATACTCTTTTTCTTCAAGTACCATCTACCTCAGTCCACAAGCGTGACAAACTAGAAGCACAAAATCAATGGTGCCTTCCGCTTATCAACTCTGGCTAGCATAACAACCTTCCATTCTCAGCAACTGACTCAGCATCCACTTGGAAACCTTGCAGTCAACTCTACCTTGGTCAACCATCCATTTGTGTTCTGCCCTTTTCACCCTGGGTATCAATAACCCTTGGGTTCCCATTTCTGGTCACATTCTATTGCTAGTTTGCACTCACACTAGTCAAAACATCTCAAATGTATAGTTTCCAAATGGACTAGTCCCTTACCCTGAATAAACTAAAACTTCATATTTTCATTTCTTCTGAATTCATTCCCTCATATCTCAACCGTTACATTCCAATACATTTGTTGCCTATTGTCTTGCACTTACGCTAAGATCTTGGGAACAATTCATACCTTCATTTAATTTTGTATTCTGTCCATTTCATTCATTTCCTCCCCACTGGGAACTGTAGTTGACCATCCATCAGGTTGTATCTAGTCATCTCAGATTACCTTATAAAGGCTATTCCATTTGCCTGAGGATTGTCTCCTCAGTTAGTTAATTTCATACGTTCTTGCATTTTCTAAATCCAGTCATCACATTGGGCTTGGGTTTGATTTCCTTCCATCAGAAAATTTATCCCTCTTGCTGTGTGTTAAGTTACTCCAGCATAATTTTGCACTTTGCAGTTAGCCCTCACTACCTTGCACTTGCCCTTGCACTCAGCTTTCCTTTTGCGCTCACAATAATCTAAGATTGCCCTATAGTATGTTGGGTGGTTGTGTGACAGTAAGTTAACTAACTCAACTCATCTATTCTGGCTTGCCAACCTATAATAGATTTCCTTTTATTATTTCACGTACTTGCTCAACCGGGAACGCTTCCCTCACTCCTTACAATGATGATATCCATTGGGTAGGGAGATCCAGCATTTTTTGGGCCAGAAAAACTTTAGATCATATCCCTTCTTCTAAGTCTCCTTTGGTTGAACCCCATGATGATCCCCTTTATCCCTTGTGGGAGGAAGTTGACCCTCTCAAAGAAATCAAAGACTCTTCCAATGAAACCTTGACTTATGGTAGATCACAGGCTTGCACTAATGCTCCCAAACCCAGTTCCTCAACCTTACTCACGACTCTGATCCAGGTGCTCAATCAAACTGCCTCACAATCTGGTCCAAGTGGTCCTAGTTTTTGCACCCCAGGCATGAAGCAGCCTGATCACTTCACTGGGGAACACCCTCATAAGCTTTGATCCTACCTACAGTCCTGCAAAATCATCTTCTCAAACAATCCTCATAATTTACCTACTGATAGACTTAGAGTTATGTATGCAGCTTCCTTCCTTGGTGGAAGATCCTTTCAGTGGTTCAAACCTTACCTTGAACTATTAGATATTACTAGCCCCACTTTTATTCTTAACAATTGGGACAGGTTTGAGCAAAAGCTGTTCACCCTGTTTGGCAACCCTAATGAAGTTCAAAAGGCCAAATACAAACTGAATAATCTGGTCATGAAGGAAAATAGTAGAGCTTCCATTTATATTTCCAATTTTGAAACTTTGCAGTCTTCAATCCAATCAAAAGAGGCAGCCCTTTTATTTCATTTTTGAAAATGTTAACCGGCACACCCAATCAAACAACTTGCAGTTGGGGGACATACAACAACCTCCCTTCAGAAGTTAATTGACCAGGTGATTGAGCTTGATAATGGTTATCAAGACAAGAACCACTCTGAAAAAAACAACCATGGACTTTCAAATTTGACTCCAAAGACGTACAAATCCTTGAAAAAATCTTTGAAGAACCCAAAGAAATCCAGACCAAGTCCAACCTCACACTCCAACCCAAAAGGAAAATCCATTGCCAAAACTCCAAATTTCCTGGATAAAGAAACTGGGATGCTCCTGAATGAGGAATGGTTAAGGAGGAACTGGATAAAGCAACTGGGATGCTCCGGAATGAGGAACGGTTAAGGAGGAAAAAGAATGGGTCATGTATGTATTGTGGAGATAAACATGATGTAAATAGTTGTGCAAAGCGCCTAGCGCGTGAAGTGGCTGCACAGTCAAAAAATTAGCTTGTAGTTTTCCTGACACTTGCAAGGAAGGCTACACATTATCTAAATTACAGCAACTCAATCTTTGCAATTGCAAGATGCTAGGTGCTCCAAGTTCAAGATTTGTCCTTTTCCATTCCAAAAACTCTCCTTATTGAATTTTACTCAATTCTGGTGCTAATGTTTCTTTTATAAGCAAATCTTTTGCCACTTTCAAAAACCTTACGCGTTATGAGTTAGATAATTTTCCTATCTATTTAGTAAGTAGTGAGACTGAGCTGTCTCATTGGGTTTCCCAAAAAGCAAAATGGACCTTTGCATTTTTAAATTTCCCCAGCTTTGAATGGGATTTATTTGTCTTGGATATTCCCAGAATGGATGATACCATTCTAGGACATGATTTCCTAGTCCACTGGAATCCAGATGTGAATTGGAAAGAAGCATTAATTAACCTTTAAACCTTGAAACCCCAGGAGACTAACCCTTCTGTCAAACAGGAATTATACACCCTTCCTGATGCTGTCATTGAGTTGGATGAAAATTTTCTGCCAGGAGATTTGCAATATCCTGACCTTCATTCCCAAGTTCCCCCTTCAGATTTAGGAGGTATTGCTTATTTGTCCAACTTACCTCTTCCTTGTTTATTTGAAGAGAAACAGGCACCAACCAAAAGGTTTATTTTGAGCTCCCTAATCCTTTTGCATCATTCAAGCACTTCAAATCCCATGCTTGATAAGATGAAGAGATTGAAGATTTAGAAATAATTCAAGAGTCTTTAAATTGTGTTTATCATGACTTTTCTGAAGCCTTTTCAGCTGTAAAAGCAGATAAACTTCCTCCATTATGTTCTTGCAATCATAAGATCAAACTTAATGGCCCACCACTGGCACCTGGACCAGTCTACTCTCTCTCAAAGCAGGAATCAACCGCGCCTCAAGAATAAATTGCGGAAATTTATCAAAAGGATTTCTTCAACCAAGCAATTTGAACAACGGTTCACCTGTCTTATTCATTTCAAAGAAATATGGTGGACTTTGCCTTTGTGTCAAATATAGGAAACTGAACCAGGTAACCCGGAAGAATGCATACCCAGTACTGCCGTTGTTGCACCTCCTCACTCTCTTTCATGGAGCTGCTTATTTCTCAAAGTTAGACCTTTGAGGCGCTTATAACCTAGTTTGCATTGCAAAAGGCCATGAGTATTTGACGGCAATGAGAACACTGTTGGGCAGTTATGAGTATACCATCATGCCCTTTGGCCTCTGCAATGCTCCTTCCACTTTTCAACATTTTTTCAATGAAATTTTTTCTGAACTTGTAGAGAAATATCTTGTTGTGTATCTTGACAATATACTAGTCTACTCAAAAACTCTTGAGGATCACATTGCACAAGTGCAAGAGGTGCTGCAGCAACTTTGCAAGAATGACCTGTTTGCAAAAGCCTCTAAGTGCAAATTTCATACTCTTCCTCTTCAATTTTTAGGTGTCATAGTCTGGCAGAAAGGACTATTGATGGACCCAGCCAAAAGAAAATGCATATTGGACTTCCCCTAACCTTCCTCTGTTAAATCACTTCAATTTTTCCTTGGTTTCAATAATTTTTACAGGAGGTTTATTGGGAATTATGCCATGAAAACCGTAAAACTCACTAACCTTCTTCAAAAAGAAACTAATTTTGTCTTCACAGAAAAAGCTGCTTTGGGGTTTGAAGCTCTGAAGAAAGCCTTAACCACTGCTCTGATATTTGCTCTTTTTAACAAGCTAGCTTGCACTATTGTCAAAACAGATGCAAGCAACTATGCAATTGCAGGAGTAATCTTGCAGTTTTCCTCCTCTTCTTCTATTTTCCATCCTGTAGATTTTGAGTGTTGCAAATTGCTTGCTGCAGAGCTTAATTATGGGATTCATGACAAGGAACTTCTTGCAATTGTTTTTTTCTTGAAAAAATGGTGTTTGTTGGAATCCCAGCCCTAGACTAATGCGTACCTGCACTTTTCTCTGTCTGTGTAGTGGAATTCCAGCTACTACAGTGTCAATACTTCAAACATGAAGTCTCACTCCAAGCCAGGCATCCTACTCATGTTCAGGGATAACTCCCACGTTTTCATCAGGCTCATCATCCGCCTCATCTTCTGGTCCCCTGAGCACTATCATCCTTTATCTTCAACATTCTCTTTTCCTTCTCACTTCTCATTCACTCACACCACTCCAACCACAAATCCTACCGTATCAAGAAGTCATACAGCTGGGTAAATGTAATTAAATACTCCTCAAGCTTTGCAACGCTGATTCAATTATTTTACAGAATTACGACTTTCAGTATCCCAATCCATCCAGCAGGTCAAAGACTATCTTGACCATCATTCAATACCAACTCTAACTGTATGCAGTCTAATCTTGAGTGCTAAGCTGATTTAATAAAAGCTCCAGTTCTGATCATTTTCATTAGCTCTCATGTATACAGTTCAACTGATTTTCCTTTAAACTGATTGCAGGCTGATTTATTCAAATCAGCTATTGCCTTTGTTGGTCTCTTTGCATTGATTTCTTTTTTGTTTGCTTGATCTAAACAGTCTAAACAACATTGTTTCTTATCCTGTTCATGAAATCAAGTGGTTCTGGTTCTACACAATAAATTCCTTCAGTGTTCATACCTTTTGAGCCTTATGGAACCTTTTGAGGTCTTAACTGATCACAATTCTTTGAAATATTTCATGAGCTCAAAAGTCCTTACATGCAGACAGGCACGTTGGGCCAAATACCTCTCTGAGTTCAACTTTACAATCATGTACCGTCCTGGGAAACAAGCGTTAGTCCCTGATGCTTTGTCATGTTGGGACAATGTTTACCCAGGAGGGGGGAGCACCTTTGCCAACAACAATCCTGAAAATGTTAGGAAACTCTTCTCAACCCAGTCTGACAAACTCAGTTTGATCATCACTCACCTTTGAGATCTGGCTTCAAAACTATGACAAGCTCAATTCAACAACCTCAAGTGTGGCAAACTTTGCAAGAATGCAAAGTCAGAGTTAGTGATTATAGTATTGAAAAAAATGATTATTTAGTTTATAAAAATTGTAAAGTAGTACCAGATAATACTTGCATTAAGTTAGATATCTTCCAGTCAAGGCATGATTCCCCGCTTGCTGGTCATTATGGGTAGGATAAAACCTACCAATTGATCACACAAGACTTCTATTGGCCTGGTATGACCAATGAAGTAAAAGAATATGTTAACGTATGCTACGATTTCAATTGGAACAAGTCCTTGAAACACCAGAAGTATGGGCTGCTCCAGCCACTTCCAATTTGGCCAAATCCTTGGCACTTGCTTTCTATGGACTTCATTTTTCAATTACCTATTTCTAGTGGTTATGATGCTATTTTAGTAGTAGTAGATTGCTTCTCAAATATGGCTTTATTTCTTTGCAGTAATGGAATGGCCTCTTTGGAAGACTTAGCTAATTTATTTATAGAATATTTATTCTCAAAAAATGGTCTCTCTGATTATATAATTAGTGATCATGGATCTTTGTTTGTCTCTAGCTTCTGGACCCTGCTGTTTCAACATTTGAAGATTACTTGCAACCTATCAATGCTTACCACCTGGAAACAGATGGGCAAACCAAGCTGATCAATCAGATCTTCAAAAAGTATCTTTGAATGTACATCTCCTACCAACAGGACAACTGGTCAAAATGGCTCTCATTAGCCAAATTTGCCTACAACAATTCCACTCATTCCTCCACCAAACAGTTTCCCTTCCAGACTCTTTATGGTAGAAACCCAAATTTCTCTTCCCTTCACGTAGCACATTCTCAACCTGCTACCAATTACCTTAATCACATCCAATCCCTTCAATTTCAACTTTGAACCAACCTCAAAGCAGCAAACCAGCGCTACAAGGAACAAGCAGATCAACTTTGCACTTTGGCTCCAACCTTTGCAGTAGGAGATTGGGTATGGCTTGATGCTTGCAGTATTTACAGTAATTGCCCAACTTGTAAACTCTCTGAAAGAAAGCTTGGCCCCTTCAAAGTCAAATCAATAGTCTCCACTAACACCTTTAAACTTACCTTACCTACAAAATGGAAATTTATCCACCCAGTCTTTCACGTGTCTCTACTAGAGCCAGCTTGAGTCCTATACCCTGACAAGACTCATCCCCCTCCTGAACCAGTCCAAGTACACAATCAGCTAGAGTGGGAATTCAGCCATATCCTGGATTCCAGGTTATCCAAAGGAAAACTTCAATACCTTTTTGAATGGACTGGCTTCCAGTAAAATGAAGATTGCATCTTGTGGGAACCAGCCCAGCACCTTTCCAACTCTCCCAATTTGGTTCAAGACTTCCATGCAAGTTACCCTTGCAAACCTCACCAATCATAGCTCTCATTCCATTCCATTACTTCCATCCCATTCCATTACTTCCATCCCATTCCATTACTTCCATCCCATTCCACACTTCCATCCCATTCCACACTTCCATCCCCTTCCACACTTCCATCCCATTCCTTCCCATTAATCTTGTCCCATTTCCTCATTTCATTTCCTTTTCCTTTCTCATATCCATCTCCCTTTTTTTTCACAAGCCTCATCCTTTTACATTATATTTCAAAATAAAAAATCTTATTTTTCCTAAACAAACAAATATATATATATATATTTATATATAACACAGTAAAATAATAAAAATAAAATATAAATTTCTATAGATGATCCTTTATTTCCCTTTTGGCTTCCTCCCAATTCTCATCCAATTCCTCTACCATTGACCTAAATTCTTCCAAGTCTTTTTCACCCACCAAAGAAGACAATCTTTGCAATATCATCACTTGCATAACCAGATGTCTTTCCAAGATTTCCTTGCACTTTGGAGTCCAAAACCTCTTTTGTTGGGTATTTCATCCACCTTCCTCCATGAGTTTCTTGTGAGCTCTCTTCCTTTTGCCCCTTGAAGAAACTTCTCCAAAGTTGCAAGTCCATTGCCTTGCATTGGTTTTGATTGGCCCTTCAACTTGCACTTTGCTCCCCTCATTTTGGCCTTCCATCTCATTTCTTTCTGTTCCACCCCGTTCCTCCACCTCCTGTTCCATTCCACTCCTTCCTTCTATTTGGTTTCCTTCTTCCTCATTTTCCTCCCTTTGCTCTGGTTCCACCTCCCCTTCAGCAATTCCTTCTTCCCTTGCCTCTTTGATTTTCTGTGTTTCTTTGGCTTGCACTTCACTTTGCACCTTGCTTTGCACTTCCAACCCAATTGATCCAGTATATGGTGGTGGTGGCAGAGGCGTATTGGTGGTGTATTGTTGGAATTGTGGCAGTACTACATCAATTAGGATTATATTAGTTCCATTTCTCTTTTCTTTATTTTTCTACTTATGTTAGTCTCTAAGCCTTGACTTTGAGGGTTCAGAATACATAAGAGCTCAATTTCCAACACTGGCAGTATCTGATAATCAATTGGGGCATGGACGTTTGACTTTGCACCTCCCTTCCAGACGCTGCTGGGACATCTACGACTGGCTTGCTACTTATAGGCAATGTACAAGAAACTTTGCACAAGAGACACTGTTTGCACTTGTCTTGAATACCTCGCGTGGCTGTACTAGGGGCACATTGCTTGTTTTTTTGAATGCATTTTTTGCAATGGCGGAATGATGATGACAGCATAATTAATCATGAATCTATTAAAAGCAAAGAAGTAAGAATTAATGGGTATACAGTAATTTTAACAACTTTGGAATTGATGGGAAAACTGTCTGAACGCTTGCAGGAGCTTGCGTCTTTATACCTGGGAAACTTTCACGCTTTGAGCTTAAGGATTATAGTCTTCCTACTTTGAAATACTCTTTTTCTTCAAGTACCGTCTACCTCAGTCCATAAGCCTGAAAAATTAGAAGCACAACATCAATGGTTCCTTCTGCTTATCAACTCTGGCTTGCATAAAAACCTTTCATTCTTGGCAACTGACTCAGCATCCACTTTCAAACCTTGCAGTCAACTCTACCTTGGTCAACCATCCATTTGGGTTCCGCCATTTTCACCCTGGGTATCAATAAACATGGGTTCCCATTTATGGTCACATGCTATTGCTATTTTGCACTCACGCTAGTCAAAACATTTCAACTGTATATTTCTCAAATGGACTAGTCCCTTATCCTGCATAAACAACACCTTCATATTTGCATTGCTTCTGACTTCATTCCTCCATGTCTCAACCATTACATTCCAATACATTTGTCCCCTATTGTCTTGCACTTATGCTAAGAACTTGGAAACAATTAATACTGTCATTTAATTTTGTACTCTGTCCATGTCATTCATTCCCTCATGGCTTGGAACTGTAGTTTACCATCCATCAGGTTGTATCTAGTCATCTTTGATTACCTTATAGAGGCTATTCTGTTTTCCTGAGGATTGTCTCCTCAGTTATTTAGTTTTGTACATTCTTGAATTTGCTAAATCCAGTCATCACATTGGGCTTGGGTTTGGTTTCCTTCAATTGGAACATTCATCCCTCTAGCTGTGTGTTAAGTTACTCCAGCATTAGTTTGTACTTTGCAGTTAGCCCTTGCTACCTTGCACTTGCCCTTGCACTCAGCTTTCCTTTTGCGCTCACAATCATCTAAGATTTCCCCATAGTACATGGGGTGGTTGTGTGACATTAATAATTAAATAAATAAACAAATACATAAAGAAATAAATGAATAAATGAATAAATAAATCAATGAATAATTAATTAATTAATTAATTAATTGATTGATTAATTAATTAATCTATTAATTAATTAATTGATTGATTAATTAATTAATCTATTAATTAATTAATTACTTAATCTATAAATTAATTAATTAATTAATCTTTTTATTAATTAATTAATCTATTAATTAATTAATTAATTAATCTATTAATTAATTAATCAATCAATATATTAATTAATTAATTTTATAATTAATTAATTAATTAATTAATTAATTAATTAATTAATTAATAGATTAATTAATTAATAAAAATATTAATTAATTAATCTATTAATTAATTAATTAATTAATATATTAATTGATTAATTAATTAATAGATTAATTAATTAATTAATTAATTAATTAATTAATTAATTAATCAATTAATTAATTAATTAATAGATTAATTAATTAATTAATTAATTAATTAGTTAATTAATTAATATATTAATTGATTAATTAATTAATAGATTAATTAATTAATTAATTAATCAATTAATTAACTAATTGATAGATTAATTAATAAATCAATTAATTAATTGATTAATTGATAGATTAATTAATTAATTAATTAACAGATTGATCAATTAATTAATAGATTAATTAATCAATTAATTTATTAATTAATTAATTAATTAATTAATTAATTATTCTATTAATTAATTAATAAATTAAATAAAGAAATAAATAAATGACAAATTAATAGATAAATAGATAAAAAATTAATAAATAAAAAATTGTGTTTGGAAAGATCCATTTGACGCGTTTATGGGTCCTGAAGCGTTGATTGGGTTGTGTGGGGCCCCCAAAGACTCCCAAAAAACTGGGAGTTGTGAATTGATCATCACCCTTTTTTCACCATGTTATATTGAATCAATTGGTTCCACTATTTGACAATTTTTACAGGCCTCCACCAGCCAACACATCCTCAGAAGGCATCTTATCCCACAAAAAGAAGTATTTGGAACCTTAAAAGTTGTGAAAATTTCCTCAAGAGGCAGATTTTACCACCCCATGCAGTTCTAAAACCTTTGAATGGTCTTCCCAAACCTGATTGTGTATATTCAGGCCTTTTTTCAATTTTCTTGAAGGATGATGTTAAATTCACAACCCCCTATCATGTGGGAGCTGTGTAGGGCCCTACATGGCCCATGTGACGTGCGGGAGCCCATAAGAAACTTCAAAGGGTTTTTACAAACACATGCAACCCCCAGGGGTTTGTATACCCCCCATAAACTGCATTTTCATGTTGTGTAACCCTGTAAACAACTTTTTAGACGCGTTTACGGGGTATACAACCTCACAGGGGTTGTGTGAGACCTTTTGGGACCCCCTGGACCACATTTGGGTTCCATCAACCCAAATTTGGGATCAACGCATGCTATTTGGGAATATTGGAAAACACCTAGAAATAATTAAGTGAAACCTAGCAATCATAAAGTGAAACCTAGCAATCATAAAGTGACACCTACAAATCATAAAGTGAAACCTAGAAATAATAAAGTGACACCTAGCAATCACAAAGTGACACCTAGCAATCCTAAAGTGACACCTAGAAATCATAAAGTGAAGCTGCAAAAACAATCATTGTCTTTGGGGAAAAAATGTTTGAAATCTTACCTCTCCCACAAATTACAATCTCAACCTTCCTGTTGGACCATGGAGTAGTAAATTTTTAATTCCCATTGTTTAACTTCATCTTTCTCAACTCAAAATTGGGAAAAATTTGTAGTTGTTCAATTGTAAGATTGGATTGAATACTGAAGTACCATTTAATTTTTTTTCATCATGGGAACAGTGGCAAGCCCTCCTGTTTATGACATGGCTCTGCTGAAGTACTACATTGATAGTTACATTAACAAAGCTGCAGAAAAAAAGGATTTGGGTAATAAAACATGGGAATCCCCAATTGCATCCTCATCTAGGGTTACAATTCAGGAATAAAATGTTTCACAAATGGATTTCACCTCTGGTGGTGAGTAAATTTTTATGTTACTCTGGACTTTGCCTGATTTGATTTGATGGAAACTGAAATATGTAACTATGTAACTATGATTTAACCATTTAATTGGTGTCAGATCCACTTGAACCACCTTTTGTAAGAGCATTTCCTACTAGGGAAGAGGCACAATAGTATTTTCAAACATGGGAAATGAAGCATGGCTACAGTTTGACAATTTTAAACTTGAATCTTCATAAATATGTGGATTTAGCCTGTGATGGACATGGTATCTACTCTGGGACATTGCTCCCCAAATGTTCAAGGCAAACTCACACAAGGAAGGTTGAGTGCAAGTTTTTAATCCATACAATTTACCCAAAGGCAGACCCCTTGTGGTGAATCTCCTACAGAAATGATCAAAATAACCATCAACCATTTTCACAACCCTCAGTGCATCCTCCACCAGGGCCCAATTGGGGTCTCTGGCTGGCCAGTGACTTCATTTCACCATCCATTCACATTTCCTGGCCCATTGATTCCCTTCAGAGGAAACTTCTATTCACCAATTAATACTTTGAGTTAACCTCATTTTCCATCAAAATGAAAATATGATTCAAATTATATTCACCATGGTGTAAAATGAATTTCACTTTCAATTCCCCAATGAAAAAACCTGAATTCACTTGGATGTTCATGTTGATTCAACTGGGAATCACTTGAAATTCCCTGAGGTAAAACTGCTTGGAGCAAGGTGCATATCACAACACCATGGAATTGAATTTGAAAGCTAAGAAATTTAAATGAACCTTTGGAGCATGTACCACTGTCTTGATAATTTGGCTTCAGACACAGACTTATTAAGGATTTATCCCATCAAGCCATCATTGTCTGCTCAATAGGGCTTGACTTACATTTTTCCCAATGGATTTGATTTTTTTCTTCTATTTTTGAACTCAGAATGATCCCATGACTGTTTTTTTGTCATTTTTGAGGCATTCCCAACCCTCATTGAGCAGGGATTCATGGAAGCAAAAATGGTGGTTCCTGCTCCCTAAAAGTTAGATAAACTTTGCACGGGCGTGATTTATTTCAAAAAGGGAGAAAAATCAAGTTTTGAATGTTATCCAACCTTGCATGCCTCAAAAACCTGTCAGATTTTTCATGGATTTTGTCAAAAAAATGGTAGATGCTCTTGGGAATTAACAAGAAAATGCAAAAACTTTTTTGATTTACACCTTGAGCTGAGAAGTTGTAGCTCAAAAGTTATAGAAAACCACATGCCATGGGTCAATTTTGGTTTCAATCCCAAAAACTGTGTTATGCTTTTCCCCAAATCATTACAAAAAATGCAGTGCAGGTATTTCTGCAACATTTTTCACAATATAAATCACATGAATTGGCTTTGAAGTAATAAGTAATATGTAGAACAAGCATGATATTCCAATTTTTGAATTTGCCCATGTTGATGTTTATGAGTGCCCTTGAATTTTTATTAATAGGGTGTATCAGAGTTAGCAAACCTGCCATTTTTAATGGTGGGTTTCTGAAATACACATAACCCCTAACTGGTGTATTTCAATATTGCGGGTTTCATGATAATGGCAGGTTTCAAACATCAAACCTGCCATTTTCATCAATCCACCATCCATTGCATGCAAAACACCCATCCACACCTCAACCTCAGCAAATCCATACCAATCCCATCTCCATCACATCATACACATCTCATCTCCATTTCTTCACATCTCCATCCGTTCACATCTCCATTGGTTCACATCTCCATCTTCACAAAAATACCATCATCATTGTCCAATGACCAAGGAAAAAATGATTTCAACTATCATCTTTCCCAATCATGTTTTTGGATTGAGCATGCCATAGGAGTCCTGAAAGGAAGATGGGCCAGCTTATGGGAGATGCAAAACCAACTTCAATTTGAAGGACATGAATATCCTCATCAACTGGATTATCACTTGTGTAATCCTTCACAACCTTCTTGCCAACATCAAGGATAAATGGGACAGAATATTTGAAGAAGATATTCCTGATCCTCCTCCAGTCATCACCGTCTTATCTTCTACCTCATCTTTGCCCATGAGAGAGCAGATTCCACCCCTCAAACTTGCTCACTTTGATGTGTAGCATTTGGTTTTTAAATAGGTCAAATATCTTTTTTTGGTTTTAGTTGTTCAACCAAGAAGCCAAGGCTGACTTGGAATTTTTTTTTTTGGTGGACTTAGACAAAAACGGAACCAAAACTTCCAAACCAACCACCTCAACCCACCAAACCACAGGTCCACTCTCCTCCTCACCCACCACTGGTCCACTCTTGACCTCACCCTCCACCTCCACTTCACCCATGACCTCCACCTCACCCTCCACCTCCACCTCACCCATTGCCTCCACCTCACCCTCCACCTGCACCTCACCCATTGCCTCCACCTCACCTACCACCCCCCCCTGGTAAACTCCCGCCCCTCCTCCTCATCCTCCTCCTCATACTCCCTATCATTGGATGCTGATCCAATTCTCCACCCACCTTTAGGTTGCCCCCACCTCCTTGCATCTTTCATCAGGTAAGCTCCCCCCCCCTCCTGCTCATCACCCTTTCCCCACCCCCCTCACCCCCTCTCCCTTACTCCCCACTAATGCCCACCCCCCACCCTTGCTTTGGTTGGCCCCACCACCCTTGCTTGGCGGCCCACCCCCCCTCCCTCCGCCAACCTGGCCCCCCCACCACCCTTGCTTGGCAGCCCAGCCCCCCACCACCCTTGCTTGGCAGCCCAGCCCCCCACCACCCTTGATTGGCATACCAGCCCCCCACCACCCTTGCTTGGCGGCCCACCCCCCCACCTACCTCCGCCGGCCCAGTGCCACCTCCCTTGCTTGGCGCCCCGCCCCCCCCTTGCGGCCAACCGCACCCCCCTTCCCCTCCTTTGGCCAACCAACAACCTTTGGGCTGACCAAAGCCCCACCTTCCCTCCTTTGGCCAACCAACAACCTGCCAGCCAACCAACGCCTCCCCCTCCCCTCCTTCAGCTGACCAACAACCCGCCGGCCGACCAATGCCTCCCCCTCCCCTCCTTTGTCTGGCCAACCGACGCCTCCCCCTCCCCTCCTTTGGCTGGCCAACTAACGCCTCCCCCTCCCCTCCTTTGGCTGGCCAACTAACGCCTCCCCCTCCCCTCCTTTGGCTGGCCAACCAACACCCCCCCTCCCCTCCTTTGGCCAACCCGCCCTGCCTCCCTCCATTGGCCAACCCGCCCTGCCTGCCTCCATTGGCCAACCCGCTGGCCAACTGAAAATTCCCCCCCCTCCTTTGGCGGACCAGCCCCCCCCTCCATTGGCTGACCAACTTTCCACCCCCCCCCCCCCCTCCTTAACCAGGTGACCAACCAACTGACCCCCCCTCCTTGGCTGCCTGACCAACTGCCCCAGGGCCCCACCCCCCTCTTTGGCCGGTCAACTGACCCCCACCCTGCCTTGCTGATTCCCCAAGGTGAGCCCCGTGATCCCCTTCTCATTCTCCTCCTTCCACTCATTGATTGATCAATGAATCTGACTAAACTTTTTCTGGTTGGGGGGGCTATCATCATTGAGGGACCAGTATTTATTTTTCTACTTTTTTTAATCTTCCAATATGATTGAAACACGGCTGATGATTGTTTTTTTCTTTTTTCTTTTTTTTTTTGGATTCCCCGCAATGCAACACCTTTTTTTATCCTTGTTTCTTTCCATGCCTGCCCTTTTTCTGCATGACCCATGCTTCTCCCGCCATTCTCCCAATGTTATATAACAAATAAAATCCTGTCTTGATCCTCACCCCAAGAAAAGCATTTGCATGACAGGGAAAAAGATGGAAGGAGATGTGTTGAAAACATGAAGAGAGGTGGAAAGCAGAGGAATGACCCTTCCTTCTCCCGCCATTCTCCAAATTTTATACCACCAATCAAATCCTGTCTTGATCCTCACCCCAAACAAAGCAGTTGCATGGGAGGGAACAAGATGGAAGGAGATGCGTTTAAAAAAATGAAGAGAGGTGGAAAGCAGAGGGCTCTTTGGCAAAATAGGGCCCAAATGAGAGAATCCAAAATCTCTTTGGAAGTGGCTGAAGAAGGGTTTTTGGAAAAGATTCTATGTTCTAGACAAAAACTGCAACCTTTGGATTTGTAACCTTTTTTTTATTTATAAAATTTTTAAATTAAATATATTTACAATCCAAGCAAAATATTTTTTTTATTTTTAAAATTTTTAAAGTAAATATATTTACAAGACCAGCATTGACTGATTTCCTTGATTTCATTCACAGTTCTTCTGCTACCAATACATGCCATGTCTACGGATAACCTATCTTTTATTTCTGTGGCTAGCCTTTCCCTCTCCTTTTGGATTTGTACTTCCTGTTGATACTTCTCCTTTTCCTATTTTTGAAACTCCAGCTCAGCCTGTTTAATTTGCCACTCAGCATCCAACTTTTGTTGATGAGCCAAACTCTCAGCTTTTTTATTTTGACAATCCATATCCAGTTGAAAATCCCACTTCTCCTTTTTGAACTGAAGTTTTTCAGATTCAATTTGCAATTTCACTGTTTTTCAGAGGGGAATAGGACTGAGCTGGATTTTGCAAGCAAGGATAATCCAACATGCTTCCCTGAATCTGGCTTCTCCGTGATATCCTCAAAGCCAGAAAAGCTTGAATTATTTCTCCTCTTTTGATGGCTATTTGGGTTGATTTTGATGGAATTTGAGGCCTTTCTCTTTCCCTTTGCAGAGGAGTTTAGTGTTGGAATGGTGTTTCTCTCATTTGAAGGGGATGTGGGAGGCCCCATTGGCTTTAGTTTTGGCCAATCAGGAATGGATGAGCCTGTTTTTTTACAATATAAATCAGTCAGGATTAAACAGACAGAAGAGAAAATAACTTGGGTGCTTACTTGAGGAGATGTTGATGGTAGTGGCAATACAGGAATAACATCCTCCTCATTGGCCATGTTCTCCAGTCCTTCTATCCCAGGAAGAGAGTAATCAAAATTAGGAAGTGAGGGGTACAAGTTCCTGTTTGACTCATCAATCAATGCTGAAGTAGATGCAATTGGAGCTGACTGTGTTGGAATATCCTCCTTGGAATTGGATGGGGGCCACTCCAAGGCAAAGGTCTCATCAGGGTCCTCATTGCTAGGCTGAGCATCCACAGCCAAGTCCTTGGAATCAACTGAATCAGATTGTTGGGCATCAAAAACAGCAAGAGGGGTGATGTTGGCCTTCTTTCCAAAGATTTCATCCATTTGAATATAAAAAGGACAGATGGATTCAAAATTATCAACCACCAAGTTGATTCCTTTGGCTTGGTCAGGGTTGGTGATACCAAAGCCAGTGGAGATTGACATGGAGTGGGCCTTTTTGTACTTGGCTCAATAATTCTTGAATTTCTCCCTCATCTGTTTGGATGACAGATCCAGCCTACATTTTGCTTTATTCTTGAGTTCATTGGCCATCAGGAGATAACCATTGACCTTGGAGGATGGAGGTTGGCCAACGCTTGTTTCATTGTTGGATCCAAACCAAGAATTGTAGTCAGAGAGAACTTTGAGCCAGTTTATCAGGATGATGTGATCAGCTCTCTTGAGCTGACTTGATCCTTTGGAAGCTGATGGGGGAAGATTGTTGGATGTTGAGTTCCTTGGGGATGTTTGCTTTTGTCCATTGGTTTTTTTAGTGGACTTTCTGGGGGAGGATTGTGAAGGGGCAATTTAAAAAGAGTAAGAGGGATGAAGGGATTAAGCGATAAAGTGATGCAGAAATGAAGTGATGAAGGGATGTGATGAAAGCGGGGATGAGACATGAAGAAATAAAGTGATGAAGGGATGTGATGAAAGCAGGGATGAGGGATGGAGCAATAAAGTGATGAAGAAATGAAATGATAAAGTGATGTGATGAAAGAAGGGATGAAGCAATGAAGCAATGAGAGGATGGATGTGATGAAATTAATAAAGTGATGAGAGTGATGAAGCAAGGTGAGAGTGATGAAGTGATGAAGTGATTAGAGCAATGAAAATCAATTTTTTTGGATGAGGTTGGAGGTAGAATTTTTCCAATGAGGCAGGAGGTTGAAACCAGGGGTGATGATGTGGAATGACACAGTTGAACTGGTGAAATCCTTTATATACTTTATTCGAAAAAAACCATTTATTTAAAGGTAACTCTGACACATCTGATATGAAATAAGTGGGTTTTTTTGATTTTTAATGGCGGGTTTGAAATGGTGTATTTGGGTTGAAAACTGCCATTAAAAAATGGCCAGTTTGCTTAAATCTGGTAAGCTCCAATGTGGTTTCATAATGGTATGACTTGGCAAAAATTTAAAAACACAAGCCAAAATAAATAGTTTAACCTGCCCAGGAATCAGGGGAAATAGCCACCAATTCACTTTTGTTCATTTCCATTGAGAAAAATAAGCATTGGTAATTGAAAAATGTTTATTTTGCTATTTGGGTATTAATTTGTGACAAATCATGCATTTCAGATTTGATCCAATCACTAAGAATGGCATTGCTTCATGCTTGATCTTCAATTAAATAAATGTAGCTTTAAGTTTTTGGAAAAATATCAATAGGTTCATCCTTGGTTGTTTGGCATCCTCTGTCTCCTCCTCTCTTCTCTTTCAAACCAGTTACAACAGAGTTTTAATATTGGAGATCTATTCTCATCTCATTTCTAAAAGTCCATTTGATTGTGAGTTGCTTTCTGGTATCAAAAATCTCTTTTTTAAAACTCATGCAGTTTGAATTGTTCCAAGTTAACTCAAGCTTTTGAATTTTAATATGTGTGTCAATTACAGAACATTCCATCCAGATCTAAAAGATTAATTCTTGATTGAAGTTACAGATATATCAGTCACAGATCAATATACAGAGTTTTTGCCAATGGGCTCATTGGAAAAGAGTATTGATAAGGCCAATAGACCAAGTGGTTGGTTCAAATTTTCATGGGTTGAAAATGGCATGAATTAATCACAGAAAAATTTTGAAAATTTTGTTGGTAAATTTTCTGTCCCAATTTCAGCCTCAAAGGAAAAAAAACGATCAACTGGATTGCAGTCTTTGAAAAAGAGCGTACCAAAGGCAGGAAATTTTTATCCAACAAGTTTTATTTTCTCCTATTTATGTGAGAGATGTTTTTGGGCCTATGTAATAATCCAATCTTGATCTAGTATGCACTGAAAGGAACAAATTGGCTCCATCCGGAAGTCAAGGTAGGTATTCATGAATTTTTTCAGAAATACTTCCTTGTGAATTTATCACATTCCAATTTTTAGTACAAGTGACTACTTCTGAACAGGAAAGAAAAAATGCACAAAGACAAACTGAAGCATCAGAAAGGAGAGAAAATTTAATATTCCAATGCAGAAAGACCAAAAAGGTTATTGAAAAGTCTTTCTCCTCAACAAAGCAAATGGAATCCCATGGTGCAGACGCAAATAAATTGTAAGCCTCAGAAGTGACCTCTGTGGGCTTGCCTTGGAAAAAAAAATTTGGATATGGAAGATGAAAGTTTGTGTATCTAAATTTGATTGAATCAAAAAAAAATGAATGATAATTGGTAAAAATTCCTTGCAAAAGAAAGACTAGTAAATCAGCTTGAATCAAGAAGAGAGACTAGCAATACTTGTGAGTGAAGCAGGACAATGTCCTTAGAATCCTTCAAATTTACAAAATGTTTTTTATGGTGGTGTCATCTTAATTTTCAACATCTGAGGCATTGACACAAACCATACCCACAATAATTTCAACAGGTATGTGGAAATACTTCTAACCTTTGGCAGGAATTTTGATTTGAATTATTAAAATTGTCAAATTAGGCATGGAATAAAACCCACTGAAATCATCAGAAACACTATCAGGGGCCAAAAAGAAAATACATAACGCAATTGAAGCTTCTGTTTCAATTGGTGAATCAAGCTTGGGAAGAAAGTCTGTGGATGTTCTCATGACACAGATTCTAGGTGGGTGTATTGATTTCCTAGGTGTGTTTGATCTCAAACATTGAGTTGAAATTATATAACTGAAAATTTTATTCCACAGCTCAAAACACACTTTTGCCATCAGGTGGTGACACAGATTTTAAGTTCTTTATGAAATGTAACACACTGAAGAAATTTAATTTGAATTTTTTTTCAATATTGAATATAGGTTCTGGCCCTGAGAGCCAAATTTCTGGGGGAAAAAAAGGATAATTCTGATCAGAGATCAACCAGCTCAATTGTGGAGAGATCAATAACGCCCCCAGTTCCTGCATTGAATGATAGCAGCCCTAGTGAATCCATTTCCAGTAATGTAAATGATATGCTAATCCGAACAGGTTTGAGGAATGACCCTGGTGCCCAGGAGTGTTGTGGTTTGGGTTGGAGAGATTCATCCAGGGGAAGTTAGTCGTAAGAATCAATCAGGCTGCTTCTGTTCCAACAAGCGCAGTAAAACTGGGATTTTTGGCATGGAAGATTGAATTCCCAGGGTGAGTACCTAAAAATTATGTCTATGGGCACAATGGCTTATTTATGCCCATTTTACAATAATCCAGTGATTCAACACAATCACAAAATGTGTGGGATAATAAAAAAGCTGAAAGTGGAATAGAATTTGAGACAAGTACCCTAATGCTTAGTGATGGAGGAAAAAATTGATGACAATACAGAAAATGTTGAAAGTAAGTGATAATGTGATAAGCTGGTTTAAATCCTACCAATAGTAATATTGATCTGTTTTAAATTCATACCTAAGTGATAAGCCCAAAATTGGAAAAAATAAGAAACAGTTCAAATGTTTGTGATGGCACTTCTAAATCACAGGAATATCCAAGGAATATGACTGGAGAACTGGGAAATATGGAAGGGTTTGAGAGTGGGGATCAATTTGAATTGGATGGTACAAATTCTAGCTTTGCATTAATAATTTTGCCAAAAAGCCAGATGGTGATGAAAATTTATTTTAGGATGTGAGAACAAGAATAGCCAGAGCAATCACACACTGGGAAAAAAATACCAGCCACCAGAGAATTGGAAGATGGAAGGTAAATTACCTGTTTATTCAAAGAATTACAGGGTGCTGACAAATTCATCTAAAGCTGCTTCTGGGGAGATATCACAAATAATGTCTATGAGGCTTCAAGATTTTGATATAGAAAGTCAAATTGGACTTTGTAAAAAAGTTATAAGTTTGATTTGAAATCTATAAAGAGGAAAACAACCTAATTGGTAGCATGTTTCATTTTTTTAGGTGGAAGCAGCAATCAGTCTTCAAGGAATAAGAAATATAATGCTGCCCACAATAGGAGGATATCAGCACCTCCTAGAATAAATTGTCCTATACAATCTGGATCTCAATTGAGATCCAAGAGAATTGCAGAAGATGTGTTTCCAACTTGTAATAAGAATATTTCCTCCCATGGAAATGATGGTAAATATTAATAAAATATGATTCTTCAAAGAATGATTAATTTAAATATTTGGGATTTTTTGAATTAGATGATTTCCTCAGGATTCCCAAGAAAGGCCCTTTTGAATATCTGGAAGAGAGTGGAGGAGGCAATTTTTTCCCATGAAATTTCATGGTCATAGACTAAAGCGGAATGAATCAAATTCATAGCCCATGTTTCAGAAGGAGAATTATCATCTCCTTTTTCAAGGATGGATAAAGGCAAGCAGAGGGAAATTAGAAAAGGTGGGGAATTTCAATATTCAAGCATTTGTTCAAGAGCTAAATATTAGGATCCAACACAGATATATCTGTGGAATTTGCGCAATTAAACTCCATATTCAGTGTGGGTAAATTGGCACAGGGTTCAAGCTAGAGGAGATTAATATGGGCTCCAGGTTACAGAGGTAAGACAATAATAAAAGGAAGAAATACTATCCAATTAAGTAATTGTGAATTGGTAAATAGATTTGGCCTCACTTGAGTAAAACATTTCTAGGACGCAAGATGCTGGAGTCCATATAAAATTTCCAGGCAGTATTAAATCACCAATTCCAGGAAGAGCAGATCAAGAATTGCCATTTACTGCCAGTGCAAGTGAACAATGCCCCACAGGTACTCCTCAGAATATATTCACCTGAAGAACCCCTGAATGGAGAACCACACCTTTCCCCACCCCACCTGCTTCTGGAGCTGTGATGTGGCAAGATAATCCTCATGCAAATGAGACCAATCATTCAAAATTTGCAACACAAGAAACAGGAGAGGCCATGCCTGCTGAACCAAATCCAAGTGAGATATTTGTTTCAAAATAATCTTGAGCATTATCTCACTTGATAATTATGATTTTGGCTTGCAGAAAAATCAATGAACAACATTCAAATTCAAGATTAACATTTATCTGATGATCAGGGCAGGTTTTTTTAGTGTTTTCCTGTTGGTTGGAAAAAAAAATTGACTGTGATTTCACCAATTTTAGTGGAACCAGTACAAGTTGATGATTATGCTGCAGACTCTAGAACACTTCAACATCAAGGAATTTGCAGGAAAGAAGCCCAATCAGCCAAAATTCAAAACCACAAAGATAGGATGGAGGAACTTAGAGGAGAGCTTCCAGATGGAAGTGAAATAATGAAGACAATTTTCCATCAAAATTCCAGGCTTCTCATGAATGTGGAAGGAGATGACCTCCAAAACCTCCCCAAACCACCACTAAAAGATGAGAGGGACCTTGCATTTCAATTTTCAAAGAGTCTCAGTTTCATTCAGCCTACCCCAACAGCCCCTCAAACAATCAATAAAAACACAAAATCATACAAAAGTTTGTTCCAAACCCAAATCCAGGAGCTTTGGCTAACACTTTTCACATTTGATTGGCAAAGCTCATGGAATTATCCATTCAACCAGCTCATGGACCTGCTGTTTTTCAGGATACTTGACATGGCCCTGCATTTGGGGGAATGTAATAGGTACCTGTGGTCCACCAATCATGCTACTCATGCAGTTGTGTCAGCTATCCTTGAAAGGTATTTTTCACACCTGCAGTCTCCATGGAAGATGGTGAAAGGATTTGGTAAACAGGCATTGGAGAATCAGAAAGCCAAGGCAGATGCCCTTAAGACAAGGAAAACAGTGAGTGAAATTTACTGATAGAATTCTGAATTGATGAAAGGCGGCTGAATTTATTAAAAATGAATCAAAACTTTCTGAAAGAAGGCAGAATTGGTGTGATAAAAATGGTTATTCTGAGCTGGCAGAGCAGTTCAATGACCCAGCCATATGCTCTCACACCAAGGAAGTTTTAGTTAGCCAAGTGAAACAGCATCACCAAACAAAACTTGAATGGGAATAGGATTCCTTTTCCAACCTGGTTAAAGTTATAAACCATCAAATACAAGTGGTTTCAAGAATAGTAAAAAGCAGAAAACAACCACACTTCATTATCAGAGAAAATGGCACTAAATATGAAGATAATCCATGTATACCAGAGAATAAAGCACTCCAAGTGTACAACCCTTCTTGGTTGGCCGCATTGAATCTTCAAAAAGGGAGAGACTTAAAATAACAAACACCAAGATCATGAAAGAGGATGGTGAACCCTCAACTTCCACAATGCCTTAGTCTATAATGAATTTCCCCCTGATATAAATTTGTATTTTTACCAATGGTTTCAGTTCAAGAAAGCTTGTAACAACTCCCTCCCATCATTTTTGGTTAAAATGGTTGAACTGATATATCAGAAAGAATTATGAGATACATGCAAGTATTGAGAAATTCATGATCAAAAAAACTTACTGTGCAAGCTGTTCCTTACGCCTTTGCACCTATGTAATTCATTTGTTTCCAAAATTAGTTGATCAATCAAGTTTAAAACTTGTGTTGAAAGTAAAAAGCTTGCCATTTGGATTTTGGTCTCTATTGTGTCTGGGGTAATGAGATGTAATACTTGAAAATTTCAATTTTGATCAATTCTGTGCAGACGGTCAACATCTTGAGCCTCAACAGTTGGGTTCAAATGGGGCTCCTGGAGTCTAAATTGATTCTGATTGAGACTCTCATTCCAATTTTCCAATATTCTTGTGGGAAGGATACATAAATTTAGAATACACACAGAAGCACATGAAATATTTAGCCCCACTCCAGCTGCTTGGGTTGAATCAAGGAGGATTGAGATGTTAATTTTTGTTTAAAATTTGCACAAGCAGCTGTCTTGCCCATTTGCATCCACTTGTCCATACAGCCATAGAAATGGAATTCCTTTTCCTTCAAATACAAAAGAATTTTGAGGAAAATTGGAATTTAGTGCTTTTAAGGCAGGATGGAATACTTAATCACAACTCACATGTCAAGCATACGTGTCAAAATAGAAAAATGACTACTTTGAGTTTTTTTTTGCATATAATCAGACATTGATGAGACAATTTGGAGTATTGCGGATATCTTGGAGCTCAAGAGACATAGCTTTGGATCAATTTTTTTTATGATGAGCTCCTTTGTCACTTTTTGTGATTTCTGTGAGTCAAATGTGGTGATTTCCCCTGAAGAAGTGAGGAAAAGAGCAGGATTGTGTAGCAGGGGATGATCACAAATCTCACATAGGCCTTTGATTATGTGGGGGAGGTTTGACTGTGTTCTTTGGCCAGTATGAGGGTTTTTTTGCAAAAACAAATCAGAAAAAATTTTCAATTCTTGTTGTAAGATTCCTTAGCAGGGGTGAAAAGGGGTGTCAGGATTGTCTTGTGAGTCATTGGCAAAAAAAGGCAGTTCACTTGATTTGGTTCTTTGCAGCAGACAATGTTGTAGAATCAACTGAATTGGCTTGGCATTGGAGTTTTGAAGATGTGGAAGCAGCATTTTTGGCCAGTCATTCAAAGAATTTTGATTATTCATGCACAGAAAATTGAGCAATGATGGTAAATCATGAATACTTTTCTGTAAGGTAGTTCCAGTCAGACAGACAGGTTTTGAAGCCTTGAGGCAATATATTTCAATCTGTGTTTTGGATTCATTGTTCCTGATTTCACATCAAAAGTACAAGGATCAATATGATGTTTCATTGATGAACTGCATATTAGTTGAAATTCTTACTGTGCTTCATCAAGTATGAGCCTGTGCAAAGTTTTAGAAAAAATCCTTGATTTTGTGGACATTGGAATTTTTTTGTGAAGTGAAAATTCTCTTTTTATGATGGAGTATTTTGTAAAAACTGAATTTTAGCTTGTGACTTCATGCAATTCTATATTGTGCCAAGAGGGCCCATGATACAGGAAATAATTGATTTTTTTTTTCCAGATATGCTTGATGATTTATTTCTCCCAATTATGGAGGACCAGTGAGGGACATATGAGAAATGTTGAATGAAGGAAATTTCAAGGATTCCCTTGCAGTCGCAGAGAAAAGGTCTGCCCAAGGTTTGTGGCAATGAGGGATATTTCTTGAGTTATTTGCCAAGTCCCATGTAATCCCCAAGGATAGAGCCAAGTGGAGTATCAGGAATTGAGAGGTGATAAGAAAAGAATATTTTTTTTCCAATGACAATATGCTTCCACAAAAATAATTCAATAGAGGGGGTTATCTTCCACAGTGATTTTGAGGATTATGAAAAAGGAATTCTCTTGATCAAGCAGGAAAGCCAGTCCCTGATCTTGATGTGGCAGAAGCTTTGTCCAAAAAACTGCGCATGGGGGAGTTTGGGGTGGGAGGTCACAACCACTGGGAATCAAGAGATGCTTTGAATCAAGATTTGGATTGAATCTCAAACTGGTAGGATTTGCAAGGGAAAATTTTGAAAGCTGGAAGCCAAAATTTTGTTCAGGGTTTTGGTTGTGAGGCTGTTTTGGAATGATCCCAGAATCAAGCACATCATCAAGCAGCTTCTTTTCTTTCTCCATGGCACATAATATCCACAGAGCCACGTTTTAAGACTCCAAACAGTGCTAGGCCGTGGAAGTTCTGTGGAGGGGAAAGGTGCTGTTTAGGCTGCCCTCCTGATTTTTACAAAGATATTTAAATGTAACCAAGATCAAAGTCCAGAACCTGGTAAACAAGGGACCAAATGTAAGAGGATAAAGATGATAGTAGTTGGTAGCTGGGAAAAAAACACTATCTGAGGCAAGATGATGCCAGGGAAAACTTGAATAGAAGAAGTCAAGGTTTGTTCAGAGTTCAACAGACAAGGAAATTTGTAAGTAAAAACAACCACAAGCTAATAGCTCTGGTCATCAGCAGAAGCTTAGGAAAGATCAACTCAATCCCAAACAACCTCCAGGTTCTCAATGAACCTGTCAAACTCTCCGCAATCAAGCACTTGAAGGGTACCAGATAACTGTGGGTGGCTGCACAAGACAAAGCTAATTGTTTGATGAAGCTCTAGAAGCAAAAAAATAACTGATTCAAAAAAGAATAACCCAGCACTTCTCAAGGGACTCAAGATTAGCGTGGTGGAATTCAACTTCAAAAAAAATAAAGGGAGGTTTAACACTCCAGGTTTTAAGCTTAATAAAACCTCTTCAGTCAAACGTGACTGGTTTCAGAAAGATAATCAAAGGATGATCAGGACCAGTATGGTCGGATAAAGGGATCAGGAGTTGGTTAACACACTCAATAATTGAATCAATTCTTTTTCAACCAGCAAAGATATTGGTTTTTGATAAAGATCAAGGATCAGGGTTTGAGTATGGAGGCTCAAGGAGCAAGGGGCAATCATGGATATACCCAAATTTTAGTCTCAGATAAAGGGGAATGAGACCCTATGGATGATTTATTTCAGGATAATAGTGATGATGATTCTCCTTCATAGGATGCCATATCCTCCCCCTCCCAAAAGGCAGGGGAGAGCCCCTCTTTACATGGGCAGGAGGCCCTGTTAGACTATGTACAACTGATTCTACAAATAGAGCAGAATTTGTTTTTTTTTTTTTTGATTTCAGATGATAAGAAAAATTTATCATGTGGGCCAGTGAAAATCCAGCCTCCCTGACTGGGGTGGGATCTTTCTCATCCCTTCACCTCTCTTGTGTCCGTCCGCTGACAGGCGCGCGCAACAACACCAGAATCACCCACCCCTCACCCAAAGGCGGAAGGGGTGGGAAAGAAAATGAACCAGACGGCCCGCGGATGTCCGTGGGTGGTAGACGACGCTTCCCCACCCCCACCCAAAGATGGAAGGGCGTGCAAATGGAAGTTGGTGGGATAGGTGGGGACACTAGGGGAGGGGTGGCAAAAAGGAGTTTGGCAAGCGATTTGATCAAGCTGAGATGACCAATGAGGATATTGATATCAATGACCAACAATCAAAGAGGTTTGGAGGATTGATGGGAGAGAGCGAGGGGATCTGCGAGGGGATCTTCAAAGGGTGAATCCATCTCAACGTCATCATTGAGATCCTGGAACTGGTCTCAAAGCTGAGGAAGCAAGCTGGTGACTTGCTCAATGGCGGTGGAGATGGGGATCATCTCAATATCCCTGTCTTGGTACAATGGATCAAGCAAGTTGTTGTGATCCATGAGGGGGTTTGATGATGAAGAGGGGGAGGGGGAGATGGGATGTATGGATGTGGTGGTGAGAGAAGAGCATGAGATTGGGCAAGTCAGAGGAGGTGAGTGAGCCCAAGTTGAACAATTGATCGACAGGCGGGGATGGCAGCTTGGTCTGGGATGGCAAGTTGAGCATTGTTTCAATGGCTGGAGGAGGGGTGGAAAAGCTGAGAATATGATTGGATGAGGATGAGAATGGAGATGAGGATGGATGAGGAGGAAGTTTGGCCCAAGCAGGTCTTGGCCCGCGCTTTTGGCCAAAAGGAAGGGGGGAACAAAGAGAGAAGGGATCAAATGCAATTCCTAGGTGGTGAGACTAAGAGAGGCCTGTCCTAGACCACTGGTACAGAGGAATGCTTGGCAGAATGAGGAAATTGGATGAGTGATACTGATACATAAAATCCCGTTTTTTCTTTTTTTTTTCAGATAAATGAGACCTAAATAAAAGAATTGTAAAAAAAATTTTGAATTTTTGGCATCTGGTCCAAGGTGTCCAGATTTGGTCGCCACATCTCTCCCCAACTTACAGACTGTCCCTAGTATTTATCTGAGCTTGATGTCATAAAAAAAGAAAGGAAAGATTATTGAACACAACAAATGGCCATTTGATCTTGAGGGTGATTTGAAAAGAATATCTTGATCCATCCAAAGGAAATCCTAGAGTTGACTGTGATAAAATGAAGAGGGCCTCCCAGGTGCTCACATTTGTGGAATAAAGTAGAGTTTCACAACAAAACACAGCAGATGACCCTGGTGGTGCACAATTGGGAGGACTTACTTCTGATCTAAGTTTTCTCCACAACAATCAAATTTCTTGACCTGATCAGCAGAGAAACTTCTGGCCATCTGAGTACCATCAAGTTCCTCCAAAAGATATGATCCACCTCTGACTTGATGGACCAATCAATAAGGACCATTCCAAAAATTGGAAAAAAGCTTTCCCCACTGAGTTTACAAGTATTGGTTATAAGCTAAAACTAGATCACCAGGATTTAAGGGGTTCCTGACTTGATTGGAATGCTTATCCTCCCAATACTGGACTGATTTTTCCCTTGAATCCATCATTTTCTGATAAGCTTTGTCAAAAACATCTTCACTTCACTCCAGTTGCTTGGATCTGGCAACTAACAGATCAGTGGTGGAAGAAACCTTTCCCCAAGGAATAACTAAGAAAGATTACATTTCCAGATCAAGAGGAAGGACAGCCCTTTGACCAAAGAGGATTTCATAAGGTGATTAGCCAGTGGTTTTTTTAGTTAAAATTTGATCAGAGAAGAGGACCAGAGGAAGAAATTTGCAACAATTCTTTCCACTTTCACCAGCCAACTTAAAAAGAGCATCCTTCAAAGGGGCATAGCCTCTTTCCACCATGCCTTGTCCTTCAGGATAATAAGGAGTGGTCACCCTATGTTTACCAGGAAGCAATTGGATCATTTTGGCCAGTTTGCCACAAAACTCAGAGCCACCATCATTTGAATAAGATCAAGCCAAGCCATAAGGCATTGTCCAAGTCTCATAAAGGAAGGCTGCTACTGATTCAGAGCTGAGGTTCTTAAGAAATTTTGCTTCAACCCATCCAGAAAAATAATCTCTAGCCACAATGATGTACTTAGCTCCACCAGCCTTAATGTGAACCACATCCATAGCAATCCTTCCAAAGACAGTGGACTCTCCAGTGGGATAACAAATTTCAGTTGGGCGCCTAAGATCACGTTTCTGACATACTTCACAACTCTTGCACCATTGAGAGACTGATTTCTTCAAAGATGGCCACCAGAATTGTTTGGATATACGTCAATAGGTTTTGGTTTCCCCACAATGCCCAAGGCCTTCATGGAGACTTTTGAGGATTGAATTTTGTTTAGAGGGGATAGTGAAAACAATTAGAGGAAAAGGATTGCCTCTTTTCATAAGCCTACTATCTTGGACAAAGAAATTGGAGGACTTCCTTTTGAGTGATTGAAAATCTTTAGCAGAGTGATCAGGAGGCCTTTGGAGAGTGGAAAGGTACTGCTCTAATTTTAGCCAGAAACCTTGTTGGAAGCCAGAATAATCTTTGAGGAAAAGGTGAATACTGGACAAATTAAAGCCTCCTCCTCATCAAAGTCCACTACAACATCCAATTCCTCATCTCCAAGGGGGCGTCGAGATAAACCATTGGGCATGGTGAAGGATTTTCCAGGCTTATGAACAATATCAAAAGAGAAGAGTTGGATAAAGGCCACCCAACAAGTCATAGGAGCATTTGGGAGGCTGAAGGCATTGATCATTTCAATGATGGATTGTGCGTTGACTTGTAACTCAAAGTTTTGACCCCAGAGGACAGTTTGAAGTTTCTTCAACATTCAAGCCATGCCACAGAGTTCCAGTTTTGGTTGGGAGTACCTGGATTCTACATCTGAAAATAATAAGGATTTGTAGAGAGCAAGACGGTCCCAACCATTTTCATCTTCCTGAGTAAGGACAGCCCCAACAGATTCATAACTAGAATCAACAGCCAGTTTGATCTTGCCAGCTCCAGGTCCATAAGCAATCTTTTTCAAGACTATGTCTTTGCCAACCATTATTTTAAGTAGCTGAAAAGAATGTTCACAATCTTGAGTCCAGATCCACTCAGCATCTTTTCTGGTCAGGCAACGTAGAGGAGCACAGATTTTGGATATAGATGGGATAAAGATTCAAAAATAAGTAACAACACCTAGAAAACCCCTGACTTCAGTTGGATTGATGGGAGTAGGCCAAGAGAGGATTTGGTTGACTTTGGATGGAGCCATCCTTCTTCCTTCCTTGCAGACCACATGACCAACAATTTCCAGAGGAGGGACGCAGGCAGCCAATTTGGATCCAGAGACAGTGAGGCCAGATTCCCCAATTTGGAACAAGATCCTTTCCAAAGTGGTCGCATATTCCCAGATAAATTGACTTATTCCTGAATGCCAGGGTAAGAGCTCATTGTTATAATCAGAAACTGGTCCTTTAATTCCACCATCTTCAATAAAGATACCAGCATGATCAGGGATTTCATCCTGGAGGATCCAAACCATCTGAGCCTGATAGACTGCAACCAAGTTGGTGGCACCTTGAGGCAATCGAGTAAGTTGGAAATGACCAAGGGGAGTATCAAATGTAGTGAGAGGGCAAGATATTGGATGTAAGGACTGTTTGTCATAGCCACCCATAATGTCACCTAGACCATAGCAAGCTCTCCCATGGAAGGATTCAACAAATTCTTCAGTAGCAGGGGGAATACTAGAGTCTTTAATAGTAACCTTATTTAGAGGCTGGAGATCATGAACTATTCTAAGTTTACCATTACTTTAAAGGACACAGAAAACAGGACTGGAATAGCTAGAAGTTGACTTTTTGTATAAACCGGTTTGGACTTGTTCCTGGACCAACTTGATGAATTTGTTGACCTTGGCAGCAGGGATTGGAATCTTTTTCTTTTGCCAGGGATCACGTTCTACTACAGGAATGATATAAGGCAGACCATAGGATTCTTTCAAGAGACCTCTCTCTTCTTCACAGAAAGTAATACCTTTTTCCCTAAGAGCCAAGACATTTTTGATCTGATACAACTCATCAGTTAGAAGCCATTCATCTGATCCAAAGTTGACTACTCCCAGACTTTTTTCAGTGACACAACCAGAAGGGATGAATGGACCAGTGAGAGATCAAGGTAAACCACAGTAATGGTTGCGGGATAGAGTAGGACGCCTAAGAGGAGGGTTGAGATTGAGAGGCATTGGTTGGTTGACTGGTTGGATTTTCCTAGCAACTGGTTGATCACGCAGGCCAGTGGAAATCCGGCCTCCCTGACTGGGGTGGGATCTTTCTCATCCCTTCACCTCACTTGGGTCCGTCCGCCGACGGGCGCGCACGGAATCACCCACCCCTCACCCAAAGGAGGAAGGGGTGGGAAAGAAAATGAACCAGACGGCCCGCAGATGTCCAAGGGAGGTAGAAAACGCTTCCCCACCCCCACCCAAAGATGGAAGGGCGTGCAAATGCAAGTTGGAGGGAAAGGTGGGGACACTAGGGGAGGGGCGGCAATGAGGAGTTTGGTGAGCAATTCAATCAAGCTGATATGACCAATGAGGATATTGGTATCGATGACCAACAATTGAAGAGGTTGGGAGGATTGATGGAAGGGAGCAAGGGGATCTTCAAGGGGATCTTCAAAGGGTGAATCCATCTTGACGTTGTCATTGAGATCCTGGAACTGATCTCAAAGATGACAAAGCAAGCCTGCAAATTTGTCGATGGCGGTGGAGATGGGGATCATCTCAATATCCCTGTCATGGTACAATCAATCAAGCAAGTCGTGGTGATCCATGAGGGGGTATGATGATGAGGAGGGGGAGGGGGAGATGGGATGTATGGTTGTGGTGGTGAGAGAAGAGAATGAGATTGGGCAAGTCAGAGGAGGTGAGTGAGCCCAAGTCGAGCAATTGATTGACGGGCGGGGATGGCAGCTTGGTCTGGGATGGCAAGTTGAGCATTGTTTCAATGGCTGGAGGAGGGGTGGACAAGCTGAGAATATGATTGGATGAGGATGAGAATGGAGATGAGGATGGATGAGGAGGAAGTTTGGCCCAAGCGGGTCTTGGCCCGCGCGTTCGGCCAAAAAGAAGGGGGGAACAAAGAGAGAAGGGATCAAAAGCAATTCCTAGGTGGTGAGACCAAGAGAGGTCTGTCCTAGACCACTGGGACAGAGGAATGCTTGGCAGAATGAGGAAATTGGAGGAGTGATACTGATACATAAAATTCTGATTTGTTTTTGTTTTTCTCAGATAAATGCTACCTAAATAACAGAATCGTAAAAAAAATTTTGATTTTTCCGCATCTGGTCCAGGGTTTCCAGATTTGGTCACCACAACTTCAAATTGAATTAAATTGGATAATATGACATTGATTACTAGCTCCAAAAAAATGGAATTTTTCAGGGAGTCCTCTAATTTACAACCATCAGCTGGTCCAGGATGGGTTGTTGAAGGCAGGTGTAGAAATAGAGCCTTTGAAACATTTGAAGGAAGTGTTCCCACCAGAGAACTACCATTGGCTAGAAATATATCTGCTATATGATCTGACTATGTTGGATATCCCCAGAAAATTGTTGATTTCTGAGGAAATTTACTCAAAAAAGCAGGATTGAGTGCTATTGGGGAGCATGAAATGATTCCAAGGCAAACCAGAGAGGGGGGAATTGTTTCTATGGCTGGAAAATATTTTTTGGAGGCTTTCAGAGCAACAAAGGTGGGCTGGGTTTTATATATTGTGGCAGAAGCCTTTTATTGGTGAATCATGTGATATTTTCTGGCTGCCCTCACCAAATACTTTGGGGAAAAATACTTTGGGGAATTGCAGACAATTATCATGGTTACTGACCATGCAGAATGATGTTAATTTATTTTTTTCATCACAGCCTTTTTTGGATTTAAACTAAACATTCTTTGATTAGATGCATGTTAGCATCCATGCCGTGGTAGGGAATTCATCCTAATACTATCATAGCCATCCAAATCACATGATGAATTTCCAGATTCCTATTCAAAATGCATACATGGAGGGATAAATGCTACTCATCCGACCATGCACACTTGCACCATATTATTTGTGTTTGGATGCATGCATCCAAACACTAAGACTCCAGTACAAACACCTCCCTTGCCGCAGTGTGACACATTGCACCATGGACAATTGCATCAAAAACCTAGTGCTTGTATGCATACATCCAAACACTAAGATTCTGTTGCAAGCGCCTCCTTTTCTCAAGTGTGACTCATCCCACAATGGAAACTTGCAAAAAAATCCCAGTGTTTGGATGTATACATCCAAACACTAAGATTCTGGTGCAACAGCCTCCAATGCAGAATTGCAGCTCATCTGAACATGGAAACTTGCACCAAAATACTAGTGTTTGGATGTATGAATCCAAACACCAAGATTCCAATGCAACCACCTCCCTTGCTGAAGTGCAACTCATCCCACCATGGATACTTGCACCAAAATCTTATTTTTTGGATGCATACATCCAAACACTAAGATTCCAATGCAACTGACTCCTTTTCCCTAGTGTGACTCACCCCAACATGGAAACTTTGACCCAAATCCTAGTGTTTGGATGCATAAATCCAAACACTAGGATTCTGTTGCAACAGCCTCCAATGCAGCAGTGCCAGGATTTGAGCCATGGAAACTGAATAAGATTTGCAACAGCCTCACTTTCACCAGATCCATGCTTCTGGAAATACATTTTTTGGAACAGGAAAGAGGCTGTTGAACCAGAATATCAGTGTTCTGATTTAAGCATCAAAACACAAAGAATAGACATTGCAAGATGAGTAGAACTGTCCCCAGTGGGCATTTTGGTTCAAGTGTCCATGCTGGGATGATTCACACTGGAGCAAAGCAGGCGCTTGCACCAGAATCTTAGTGTTTAGATGTATGCATCCAAACACTAGGATTTTGGTGCAAGTGTCCATGGTGGGATGAGTTGAAGTGCAGCAAGGGAGGTTTTTGCACCAGAATCTTAGCGTTCAGATGCATGCATCCAAACACAAAGAATTTGGTTCAATTTTTCATGGTGGAATGGGTAGCATGTATCCCTCCATGTCTATATTTTAAATAGGAAGCTTGAAATGCATCATGTGAGTTGTATGGCTATGATATTATTAGGATGAGTTCCCTACCACTGAATTGATGCAAACATGCAGCTAGTTGAAGTATGTTTAGCTTGTATCCAAAACAGGTTGTGATGAAAAACATCAATAAAAATAATTCTGCATGATGAGTAACCATGATAATTGTCTCCAATTCCCCAAATTATTTTGCGTGTTGAAAAAGAATCCTAGTGTTTGCATTTATGCATGCAAACACTAATATTTGGTGCAAGTGTCCATGGTGGGATGAGTTTCACTGGAGAAAAGGATGCAATTGAACCAGAATCTTAGTGTTTGGATTTATGCATCCAAACACTAGAATTTTGGTGGAAGTGTCCATTGTGGGATAAGTTGGACTGCAGCAAGGGAGGTGGTTGTACCAGGATCTTAGTTCTCAGATGCATGCATCCAAACACAAATAATTTGGTGCAACTTTGCATGGTGGGATGAGTAGCATTTATCCCTCCATTGCTGCATTTTAAATATGAATCTGGAAATGCATCATGTGAGTTGGATGGCTATGATAGTATTAGGATGAATGCCCTACCACTGAATGTATGCAAACATGCAGCTAATTAAAGTATGTTTAGTTTTTATCCAAAACAGGCTGTGATGTCAAAAATTAGTCAACATAATTCTGCATGATTAGTAACCATGATAATTGTCTCCAATTCCCCAAATTATTGTATGTGTTGCCCAAGAATCCTAGTGTTTCAATCTCTGCATGCAAACACTAAGATTTTGTTGCAAGTTTCCTTGTTGGGATGAGTTTCACTGAAGCAAAGGAGGTTCTTGCACCAGAATCTTAGTGTTCACATGTATGCATCCAAACACTAGGATTTTGGTGAAATTGTCCATTGTGGGACGAGTTTGACTGAGGCAAGGGAGGTGGCTGCACCAGAACACTTTTGTTCTTGATAAATACCCTCTTTTCCAAAATTGCTCCTCATCTGGCTGTGCACACTTGCACCAAATTGGAATGTATGCATTCAAACACTCACACCCTTTGAGCATCATGGCTGAACATACTTGCCATCCAATTTTTCCCTGGACTTCTTTCTGTTTCATGAATCCCTTTTTAACTTCATCTTCAGCTTATTGCTACACTATGCTATTGCCTTATTATCATGATCAGAATGCAAAAAAATTTTGCTCAACCAAATTGCTCATTTATCATATGCATTTCCCGCTCAGTTTTTATTCCCTTACATTTTCTTATACTATCTCATTGCAGAAATTTTTTTTTCATCCTTTAAATCTAAGAAAGTTCCTTCTCATCTTGCCTTTTCATAGTGATCACTTCATAAAGCCCCCTTTCATCTCAGCTCAGAAAAAAACTCATGTTGTTTTACTTTATTAGCTTAGCTTTATTCACTCTTTCTTCTCTTTGCTTGCAATTAATTTCCAAAGCTTGCTTAAGTTCATCAATTCCAATCCTTTCTTCTTCGCACCTGCACAATCTTATTTCAACCCCATTGAATCTTGGTTTTCTGCTCCCCTCAATATCTATACCTGGATTGTACACTCTGAATCAATGTGTTTGTTATTTACCATTTCAGTTGCTTGGTGCCAAAGCTGACCAAACACAATTTTTCTTTGTATTCTCATTCCTCCAAAAGATTTGGCTAACCCATATCCAACTCACAAATTCTTTTTACTTCAGTTATCATGCATCTTATCATGGTTAATGGCTATTGTTATCACTTCTCAAATCCTGCTTTGGCCCATCAATCACCAAACGTTTTGTCTGAAAACATGCAGGATTCTTCTGCAGGCTTTATCCAAATTTCAACTCACTTCCTTATGCTTTCTTGTCCCTTTAGACCACTGTTTTGAGGCCTATCAAGCATTGTGGTCTTTCCATTGTCACTATCTATCACCAACTTAATTTCTCTCCAGGCCCATCTGCAATTCATCTTACTTCCTGTTGTCACTGTTGCATCCCAACGTTTGATCATTTAACTAAGTAATTTACTCTTCATTTTCAATTTCAATTCACTTGTGTGCCATTTTTCAATGTCTCAATTGCCAAAATAACCTTGACTCATAGTGGTTTTGAATTGCCTGCCCTTCTAGTACTATAGTAAGTCTGCACAATAATTTATTTAAATTAATGGCTGGTTTCTTTGAGACTTAAAATAGGCCTCAGATCAGACCTAGATTGATTATTAACTGTTGCTTGGTAGGATTTGTTGAAGAATGGACCGGATGTATTGGATTATTTGTTAGGTTTGATCAGATATATTTGATCTTAACCAATATCCCAATATTAAGGGTTCAAGGGTTTATCAAAGGGATGGTTCAGGAGAGGACCCTAGGGTGGGTTTACCCACAGGGGGCTGGGTAAAGCAAAGGTTGGTAGTTTGTTTTTGTTTTTCTCTCTTTCTTTTTAAGGTTTATTTATTGATCAAGGGGTGGTTTTTCTTTAATCTGGTGCTGAATATTTAGTTCATAGAAGAACCCTTATTCAAGCACCTTTTGGATGGTTTAGTTAGTCAAAGGTGTGTTATAACTTGGTTTCTGATTTCCCTTTTCCTTTATAATTGGTTAACTAATACTATTTATCTGTCCAAGAGGGCCTTATCTGTGAGTAGGGGTGGGTGATGAGCCAGATGGCATGAGATACCACTTGGATATAACAGAGAGACCCTCCTTAAATAGACAAATCCTGCCTCAGGGGGTGCTCAAGGCTTCCCCTGAGGGTTCTCCCTTTTCTGGTGAGGAAAATTTAGATAAAGTTCCATGAGAAATTTCTGCTGGTTGGAAAAAGCTTGTACAGGGGTTTCATGCATGCACAGCCCTGCATAAATTTCTTTGTAGTTCAGATAAGATATATTTCTGTGCAGTACTGGTGGTTTGTTTAGTGCTGCTTGATTCTACCTATATGTATTGCTGTGCAATGCTGGTGGTTTTTTGGTTCTGGTTAAGCCTGTTTCCACTTCCTCCTGCATATATTTCTCCTGTATACTTTTTCACAGCCTCCTGTATGTATATTTCCTGCATGCTTGTTTGGTTCTTCTTGAGACTGCTTTGACTTCCTCCTGAATATATGGCTCCTGTATACTTCTCCATAGCCTCTGGTATGTTTATTTGCATGTTTATTTGGCTTGGGTGACCAGATCTGATATGCTGCACTTCCTCCTGTGTCTGAATTGCTTTACTCTTTCTGAGGTGACAGGATCTGGCTGGTTGCACTGCCTCCCGGATCTATATGCTGTATGCTGATGGGGTGACTGGATCTGGTGTCACATGACCACCCCACGTACTATAGGGCAATTCTTAGATGATCGTGAGTGCGGAGGAATGCTGAGTGCAAGGGCAAGTGCAAAGAGCAAGGCTCAGTTGCGAAGTGCAAACTTAGTTATGCCACTCAAAAAACGGCGAGAGGAATGGAGTGTGTTCCGAGGAGGGAAACTCAACCTGAGTCCGATGTGATAACTAGGTTGTAGCAAAATGCACGAACGTATGAAATTAACTAACTGAGGAGACAATCATCAGGCAAGGGGGTAGCCCTTATGAGGTAATCCAAAGTGACTAGATACAACCTGGTGGTGAGCTAACTACAGTTGAAGGCGGTGAGGCAATGAATGACAGGAACAGGATAGGAAATGAAGCAGTAGTACAACCATATCTGAGGCCATGGCGTAGGTGCAAGACAATAGAATCCGAGCGTACAAATGTATGATGAATTGGGACAGGAGCAAATGAAGTTGAGGGTAATGCAAGTGAGAAGTAATAGTGTATGCAGGGTAAGGACTAGTCTAATTGCAAACTGTACAGTAATGATGGCTTAGTTAGACGTAGATGCAAACTAACAAACAGTGTGTGACCAAAGATGGAAGTCTGAGGCTGTTTATTGGCCAGGGAAGGAGATTGGATCTCATAATGGATGGCCAACCGGTATGGAGTTAACCGCAAAGTTTGCAAGTATATACTGAGTTGGTCTCCAAGATTGGAAGGTCAATGCGAGGCAGAGGAAGTAGTGGATTTCACCATTGATTTTGTGCTTTATTTGTGTCACGCTTATAGATTGAGGTAGATGGTACTGAGGAGAGGACATGTCAAAGTGATGAAGACAATAATTCCTAAGTGCAAGGCGTGACAGTTGCCCGGGTATAAAGATGCAAGCTCCTGCAAGCGTTCATGTTAATTTTCCCATCAATTTCAAGTTGTTAATAAATACTGTATACCCTTTACTTATTATTTAATTCATTACTTGTTAGACTTATAAATTATATAAAATGTTTTCATTGTTTTCCTGCCGTTGCGAAAACTGTATTTGTTGAAACAAGCAATGTGTCCCTAGTACTGCCTTCCGACACCTTCAAGGCAAGTGCGAGCAATGTCGTCTTTGCAAGGTAGCCTGCAGTTTCCCTATAAATATTGAGTCAACTGTCAATGGTCCCGTGGAGTCATTGAGGGAGATGCGGAGTCGTAGGTCCGCGCCAAGGGTTAACTACAAGATACCACCATTGCCGGAGATCAAATACTTGGGTACTCGGGTTCCTGGTGAGTACTAATTGGGACTGACTAGTGATAATAAAGGTAGTAACTTAATTTTTACTTGTCTCTCTAGTGTTGCCCTGTTTCTGGAGATACACCACAAACACACCACCGCCACCAACAACTTACTGGGGTCCGCCAACTGAACTTCCGGGGGCCCAGATGAATGGTGAGGTGCAAGATGAAGTGCCCGGTGCGGAACCAGTTGGAGTCATAACCAAGGAAGCAAGGGAGGAAGAAAGGAACAAAGCAGAAAGAGAATCGGGAGATGGAGAAGATGGATATGGAAATGGAGGAAGAGAGGGAATGGAGCGAGAAGAGGCTATAATGGAAGAAGTGGGAGAAGGAAATGGAGATGGAAGGGATGGAGTAGATGGAACGGAAGGAATGGAGGGCCAAGGAAAAGCAGATCCGTTGCAAGTCGTAGGAACAATCAAAACTGATGCAAGGCGGCTGACGGGCAACATTGGAGAAGGTTTGTTGGGAGGCCAAAGGAAGAGAGCGTACAAAGAGCTCTTGGAGGAAGGTGGATGGAATGCTTGGCCGAAGCGAGCTCGAATTGCGAGGTGCAAGGAAATATTTGAGAGGCACATCGTAACAGAGGTGCTGGTTCTTCAAAGGATGTCCGCACTGATCAATGATGAAGACTTGGATACCTTTTGATCCATGGTTGTGGAGTTGACTGCGAATTGGGAGGATGCAGAGAAAGAAGTAAAAGAAACTTTGTAACTTATTATTATAAATATATATTTTCTTTTTCTTTTTTTTTTTTTAATTATAAATAAATTTTCTCTTTTTTTTTTGTATAAGGAATGAAATTTTTATTTGGTAGGAATGAGAGGGGGATGAGAAGAGGGAATAACACGGTGAGATGAAGGGGTTGACTGATGGAATGATGATATGGAATGGAATGGGGTTAGATGAGATGGAATGTGGAATGGGATGGGATGGAATGTGGAATGGAATGGAATTGGATGGGATGGAATGTGGAATGAAATGGGATTGGATGAGATGGAATGTGGAATGAAATGGAATTGGTTTGGATGGAGTCATGATTGTCGAGGTTTGCAGGGTAGCTTGCGTGGAAATCTTGAATCAGATCTGGAGAGTTGCAAAGGTCATGAGCTGGTTCCCACGAGGTGCAATCTTTGTTGGAATGGAAGCCATACCACTCAACAAGGTATTGAAGTTTTCCTTTGCGTAACCTGGAATCCAGAATACGGCTTACTTCCCACTCTTGATGATTGAGGACAGTGACCAGTTAGGGAGGGGGATAAGTCTTGCCCAGGTATAGGACTCAAGCTGGCTCTAGGAGAGACACATGAAAGACTGGGTGGATACCTTTCCATTTGGCAGGTAAAGTAAGTTTAAAGGCGTTAGGGGAGATGACTGATTCTACTTTTAGGGGTCAAGCTTTCTTTTGGAGAGTTTGAGAGTTGGGCAAGTGCTGCAAATGTTGCAAGCATTGAGCCACACTTGATCTCCTACTGCAAAGGTTGGAGCTGTAGTGCGAGATTGGTCTGCTTGCTCTTTATAGCGCTGGTTCGCTTCTTTGAGGTTGGTTTGAAGTTGCGATTGAAGGGATTGAATTTGTTCAAGGTAATTGGTAGCAGGTTGAGAAGGTGCTACGTGAAGGGAAGAGAAAGTTGGGTTTCTACCATAAAGAGTTTGGAAGGGCAACTGTTTGGTTGAGGAATGAGTGGAGTTTTTGTAGGCAAATTTGGCTAGTGGGAGCCATTGCGACCAGTTGTCTTGTTGATAGGCGACATACATTCAAAGATATTTTTTGAGAATCTGATTAACTCGCTTGGTTTGCCCATCTGTTTCCGGGTGGTACGCCATTGATAAATTGCGAGTAATCTTCAAATGTTGGCATAGCGAGGTCCAGAAGCTTGAGACAAACAGAGATCCACGATCACTAACTATATTATCAGGGAGACCATGTTTCAAAAATACATATTCTATGAACAAGTTAGCTAAATCTTCCAAAGAGGCCGTCACATTACTGCGCAGAAATAAAGCCATCTTTGAGAAGCAATCTACTACTACTAGAATAGCATCATATCCATTAGAAGAAGGTAATTGAGAGATGAAATCCATAGAAAGCAAGTTCCAAGGACAAGGAGGAATTGGAAGTGGCTGGAGCAGCCCATACTTCCGGTGTTTCAAGGACTTGTTACAATTGCAATCATAGCACGCGCTAACATAGTCTTTTACTTCTTTGGTCATACCAGGCCAGTAGAAGTCTTGTGCAATCAATTGGTAGGTTTTATCCTGCCCATGATGACCAGCAAGCGGAGAATCGTACCGTGACTCAAAGATATCTAACTTAATGCAAGAATTATCTGGTACTACTATACAATTATCATAGACTAAGAAGTCATTATCATCAATACTGTAACTACTATCTAATAAGTTTGCACTTTTGCAAAGTTCAATGCACTTGGGGTTGTTGTGTTGAGCTTGTCGGAGTTTGGAAGCCAAATCTTGTAAGTGAGCAATGATTGAACTGAGTTGGGCAGATTGGGTTGAGAAGAGTGTCCTAAAGTTTTCAGGGTTATTTTTGGGGAAGGTGCTCCCCCCCCTGGGTAAACGTTGTCCCAACGTGATAAAGCATCAGGAACTACCGCTTGTTTCCCAGGGCGGTACGTGATCGTAAAGTTGAACTTGGAGAGGTATTTGGCCCATCGTGCCTTTCTAGGTGTGAGGACTTTTGAGCTCATGAAATACTTTAAAGAATTATGATCAGTTAAAACCTCAAAGGATTCCCTAAGGCTCAAAAGGTATGAACGCCATTTCTTTAAGCAATAAACAATTGCAAGAATTTTCTTGTCATGAATCTCATAGTTAAGATCTGCAGCGAGCAACTTGCAAGACTCAAAAGCTACAGGATGAAAGAGGGAAGTGGAGGAAGAGAACTGTGAGATAACTCATGCAATCCCATAGTCGCTTGCATCTTTTTCAACAATAGTGCAAGCTAGCTTGTTGAAGTGAGCAAGTATTGGAGCAGTGGTGAAAGCTTTCTTCAGAGCTTCAAACTCCAAAGCAGCTTGTTTTTTAAAAACAAAAGTAGTGTCTTTTTGAAGAAGGTTAGCAAGATTCACGGTTTTTTTGGCTTAACGCTCAATAAACCTCCTATAAAAATTACTGAAACCAAGGAAAACTTGAAGTTATTTAATGGAAGAAGGTGGGGGCCAGTCCAATATGCGTTTGCTTTTGGCTGGGTCCATCAATAGTCCTTGCTGCAAGACTACGACACCTAGAAACCAAAGAGAAGAGGAATGGAATTTGCACTTAGAGGCTTTTGCAAACAGGTCATTCTTGCAAAGTCCCTGCAGCACCTCTTGCGCATGTGCAATGTGATCTTCGAGGTTCCTCAAGTAGACTAGTATATCATTGAGATATACCACAAGGTATTTACCTACGAGATCGGAGAGAATGTCATTGACAAAATGTTGAAAAGTGGAAGGAGCGTTACAGAGGCCAAAAGGCATGACGGTATACTCATAACTGCCAAACCGGGTTCTCATTGCGGTCAAATACTCATGACCTTTCATAATGTGAATTAGGTTATAGGCACCTCAAAGTTCTAAATTCAAGAAATAAGCAGCTCCATGGAAGAGGGTGAGGAGATGTGACATAGGCGGTACTGGATAGGCATTCTTCCGGGTTACCTGGTTCAGTTTCCTGTAGTCAACACAAAGGCAAAGTCCTCCGTCCTTTTTTGGAACAAATAGGACAGGTGAACCGGTATTTGAATTTCTTGGTTGAAGAAATCCTTTTGCTACATTTTCCACAATGTAGTCTTGAAGCGCAATTGATTCTTGCGTCAAGAGAGAGTAAACTGGTCCTGATGCCGGAGGTGGGCCAGTAAGTTTGATCTTGTGATTGTAAGAAGGGGATGGAGGCAGTTTATCTGCTCTTGCAGCTGAGAAGAATTCAGCAAAGTCATGATAAACTGAAGGTAAAGACTCTTGAATGATTTCTAAATCTTCAATCTTTTCATCTTCAAGCACCGGATTTGAGGTGCTCGCATGATGCAAGAGGATTAGGGAGCTCAAAATACACCTTTTGGTTGGTGTCTGTTTCTCTTTGAAGGAACAGGAAAGAGCTAAGCTGGATAGGTAAGCAATAACTCCTAAATCTGAAGAGGGAATTCGGCAATGGAGGTCAGGATATTGCAAATCTCCTGGTAGAAAAGTGTCATCCAACTCAATGACAATGTCAGGTAGGCTCTTTAATTCCTGTTTGACGGAAAGATTAGCATTCTGGAGGTGCAAGGTTCAAAGTTTAATTACTCCTTCTTGCCAATTAACATCCGGATTCCAGTAAACTAGGAAATCATGGCCTAGAATGGTATCATCCATTCCGGGTATAGCCAAGACAAATAAATCCCATTTGAAGCTGGGGAAATTGGAGAATGCAAAGTTCCATTTTGCCCTTTGGGAAACCCAATAAGAGGTTTCAGTTGCACTACTTACTAAATAGATAGGAAATTTATCTATCTTGGAACGCGTAAGATTTTTGGAAGTGGCAAAAGATTCACTGATGAAGGAAACAGTAGCGCCTGAGTCAAGTAAGACTCAATAAGGGGTGTTGTCGGAATGGAATAGGATAAATCTTGAACTAGGAGCACCTAGTGACTCGCAAGTGCAAATATTTACTTGCAGTGATTTAGATAATGTGTAGTTTTCCTTGCGAGTATCAGAAAAACTACATGCTAATTTTTTGACTGCTTAGCCGCTTCACGCACTAACCGCTTTGCACAACTGTTTACATCATGTTTTCCTCCACAATACATACACAGCCCATTCTTCTCCCTCCGTAGCTGTTCCTCATTCCGTAGCATCCCGGTTTCTTTGTCCAAGAACTTCGGAGTTTTGGTGACGGTTTTCCCTTTTGATTTGGAGTTCAAAGTTGGGTTTGGTTTGGATTGTTTTGTGTTCCTCGTGTTTTGCTTCGAGGAGTCGTCCACCCTTGGAGCAGAGGTGGACGGTCCATGGTTGTTTTGCCGAGAGCAATTCTTGTTGTGATAGCCATTATCAAGCTCAATCACTCAATCAATTAGCTGCTTAAGCAAGGTTGTCTTATGACCCCCAACTGCAAGCTGTTTGATTAAGCGTGCCGGTAGACCCTTTTGGAAATGGAATAGAAGAGCGGCCTTGTTCCACTGGATGCAAGACTGCAAGGTTTGAAAATGAGAAATATAAACGGAAGCTCTACTGTTTTCCTTCATAACTAGACTATTAAGTTTTTATTCAGCGTTTCAAACTTCATTGGGGTCGCCAAACAGGGTGAAAAGTTGTTGCTCAAACCTGTCCCAGTTGTTGAGAATACACGTGGGACTGTCACTTGACAAAAGTTCAAGGTACGGTTCAAACCACTGCAAGGCTCTACCTCCTAAGAAGGACAAAGCATACATAACTTTATGCCTATAGGAAGGGAAATTGTTGGAGTCGTTTGAAAAGATGATTTTACAAGACTGTAGGTAGGATCTAAGCTTATGAGGGTGTTCTCCCGTAAAGTGATTGGGTTGTTTCATGCCCGGAGTGCAAAAGCTAGGAGTACTCGGACAAGATTGCTGGGCACCATGAGTAAGGGCCTGGATCAATGTCAAAAGCAGGGTCAAAGCGTTGGGCTTGGGAGCAGTACTGCAAACCCCTGGTCTACCACGAGTCAAGGTTTCATTGGAAGAATGGTTGGAATCGGCAAATTCCGCAAGAGGGTCCGTCGGAACATCCCGTGGAGGAGTCCAAGGATCATCAAGGGGTTCAACAGATGGCAATTTATAAGAAGGAACGTGATCTAAGGGTTGTGGGTCCCAAGGAACGCTGGTTCTCCCTACCCAATGGATATCATCATTGTAAGTGGAAAGGGAAACGTTCCTTGTTGAGGGAGAATGTGACATTGAGAAAAAGAAGTTTACTATAGGTTGGCAAGCTACAATAGATGAGTTGATTTAGTTAATTTACTGTCACACAACCACCCCACATACTATAGGGCAATTCTTAGATGATTGTGAGCGCGGAGGAATGCTGAGTGCAAGGGCAAGTGCAAAGAGCAAGGCTCAGTTGCAAAGTGCAAACTGATTTATGCCACTCAACAAACGGAGAGAGGAATGGAGTGTGTTCTGAGGAGGGAAACTCAACCTCAGTCCGATGTGATAACTAGGTTGTAGCAAAATGCAAGAACATATGAAATTCACTAACTGAGGAGACAATCATCAGGCAAGGGGTAGCCCTTATAAGGTAATCCAAAGTGACTAGATACAACCTGGTGGTGAGCTAACTACAGTTGAAGGCAGTGAGGAAATGAATGACAGGAACGGGATAGGAAATGAAGCAGTAGTAAAACCATATCCGAGGCCATAGCGTAGGTGCAAGACAATAGAATCTGAGCGTACAAATTTATGATGAATTGGGACAGGAGCAAATGACATTGAAGGTAATGCAAGTGAGAAGTAATAGTGTATGCAGGGTAAGGACTAGTCCAATTGCAAACTGTACAGTAATGATGGCTTAGTTAGACGTAGATGCAAACTAATGAACAGTGCGTGACCAAAGATGGAAGTCCAAGGCTGTTGATTGGCCAGGGAAGGAGATTGGATCTCATAGTGGATGGCCGACCGGTATGGAGTTAACCGCAAAGTTTGCAATTATATACTGAGTTGGTTGCCAAGATTGGAAGTTCAATGCAAGCAAGAGGAAGTAGCGGATTGCACCATTGATGTTGTGCTTTATTTGTGTCACGCTTATAGATTGAGGTAGATGGTACTGAGGAGAGGACATGTCAAAGTGATGAAGACAATAATTCCTAAGTGCAAGGCGTGACATCTGGACTGATTTCACTGCCTCCTGGATCTGTATTTCTGTATTATGGGTGAGGTGACAGGATCTGAATTTCTGCACTGCCTCCTGCACCTGTCTTGCTTTATTCTGGATGAGGTGACAGGATCTGATTGGTTTCACTGCCTCCTGGATCTATATGCTGTATTCTGGATGAGGTGACAGGGTTGGTGTGTGGTCCTGGTGTTGAGTGTAAGCTTCCACTGGAATTTACTTGAGGGTTTTCAAGGTATGCCTTTTGTCTTCCACAGAGATGTGACACCTGGTTGGGTATGAGTATGTCACAGTTGAAGGTTTGTTGAGCTGTATCTTGTAATCCATGAGAGGTAGGGTGGTACTTTGGATGAGTGACTATAGGTTATTTTGGATGTAGATTCCATTTCTGAGGTTTATTTGAGGGTTTGAGCTAGCTGTTTCTATAGTAAATAAGTGAGTCTGATGGCTATAGGACAGGTTTGTTCTACCAAAAAGGTGTATCTGAAGAAATAGGAATTAAGGCTTCAAAAAATGGATCATTCCATCAAGCCTTATTAACCAGTCAATTTTACTTCTTAAGGGTATGACTTTTGACTATCAATGAAACCTCCACTCAAAATTTCACTTTCAACTCAACTTGTATCATATAATTAGTCCCTGCCACCAATACTGATTATGCACATGCAAACTCAATCATGTGTTGCAGTCTTGGTATATTCAAAGATATAAAATATCATAATTGCAAAAACAGAAACAGTGAATGCAATTTCATGCAAGTGCACCGTGCATTTGCTGTTGACAGCGGACAGGACCATTGGGAAGTGAAACAGCATCCAAGCCATTGCAGCGCCAAACAGACACTGTTCCAGTTCCCAATTGCATTTGCTGGTGACAATTGGGCACTGCAATGGCTTGGAAGCTGTCACATCCCCTGATTGGATTCACAGCCTTTGCAGCGCCCAATTGGCACCAGCAAATGCAATCAGGCGCTGCAACAGTGTCTGTTGTGCACTGTCACACTACCCAATAGTCCTGTCCACTGTGAAAAGAAAATGCACAGTGTGCTTGTGTGAAATAGCATTTGCTGGTGACAGCAGACAGAACGCCTCACCAGAAAATGCAATTGGAAACAGAATCCAATCTGTTGAACCACCCAATTGCATTTGCTGGTGACAGCGGACAGAATTTCTCAATGAAGCTGTCTGCTGTCACCAGCGGATGAAATTGGGAGGTGCAACCGCATCCAAGCTGTTGCCCAGACCCATTTGATCTGCTCTAATGAGCGCGCACATGATACTGTATCCTGAAACACCAAAGCAGTCCAGCTTTGATGTTTCAGGATACAGCAGCAGGTGCGCTTGAGTCATGCTGACAGCAGGATCAAAAAGGGAGTCAAAGATGAATGCTCAAGCAATCTTGTGGCCATTGTGGTGTTCTTTTATGGACGCGAGTTGGAATGGGCTGCGCGCTGCGCGCTCAGCAGTAGCAGGTGGCTCAAAAGTGGGCAAGAACTCAGCAATGGGTGCCGCTTTGCCGCAGAAAGCTGCGCTTTGGGCTCAGCATCTGGAGACGCGGGGTGGATTGGACTGGGTTGGATGGATTGCGCTTTTCAAGATGCGCCAATGTACCTTGGATATCTGGAATGGTGCTTTGGGCAGATGCCAACATGTGCGGGGAGCTCCAAGTTGGGCGTGGCGCAAGGGCCGTGTCAGGAGAAGGAAAAACTGGGTGCAAGTAATGGCAGGCGGGCAATATGGATGGATATGGGGTAAGGGGTATGGGATGGGGTTGGAAGGATAGATTTTGGGCTAGGGTTCTGTACTTAGGGGTTGTATTTCATTATTCTTGTTTGCTTGCAGGTGTACCTAGGTTAGGTTTGAGGGGAGGATTACTTAAACCACACCCTCAACCCAGGTGTGGAGGATCATCATCATCCAATTGTTATATGTTTTTGGAAGGATCTTACTCTCATTTCTCTATCTCTCAGTCAAAGGGTGAACAGTTGCACTCAGGGTTTACAGACGTAAGGGATCAATAACTTCCAAACTTGGGAACCATTAAAGAAGAAGTCCTCTTCTGAATTCCACATCTGGGGGCCTGGCCAGGAAGTAACCTTTTGTTCCTTGTCTCTTGAAACTAACAAGCGTGATGTCCCAGTACCTCCCATTGACCATCTCAGGGTTGTCTAATGCAACCCCAACTCCTCTTCCTCCTCCTCCTCTGGCTCCTTGGAAGCAACCCTAATCAGGGGCGGGATACTGGGTCCCTTGTTCCAAAAATGGCGCCAATCACAAGCCCATTTGCATCAGGCCGTGGGACTATCCTTATATCTGGTTCAACACTGAGGATGTTGAGCAATTCCTTGCGTAATACAAAGGAATTGCCAAGGCAGAAGGTGCAATGGATTTGGATAAGGCTTGGATTTTTGTCCTCTTCAACACAGACAAATAGAAGCTTTGGGATGTGGAGGAGATGGAAGGGTATGAGGAACTTGATTGGCCAAAACTGAAGGCGGAAATCTTAGCGCGGTGGGGAAGGGGCAAACCCCGGTTTTGGGAGAGCAACTTTGAGCAAGCAGCAGCGGAAGCAAGCGCAAATGGCGGAGTCTGGATGCTGGCACAATTGGGGGAGTATGTAGAAATGTTTGACTTGATCTAGTGCTACCTTTCAAAGAACAAGGTGATCTTGGGGCAGATGGGTGCAATGAAGAGGGCTTTTTTGGGAGGACTTGGTCCCCAACTCTGTGGGTGGGTGCAGTGGAACTTTTACATCACCAACTTGGTAAAGAGGTTTTTGGATGGGAGTATTGCGCTGCTTCCAAACATCCTTATCATTGATTGGGAGGTGGAAAGCAAGTTGAACTTGGAGGAACTGATGGAGGACACAGCAAGTTCATTCCCAAAGGAGTCAAAGAAGTCTGCTTCCCACACTCCGGCAGCACCAACGCAAGCTCTGGTCCCAGGCCCCTTGAAAAAGGAACACGCTCCGGCAACACCACCAACAACAAGCCCAGAGATTAGCAAGATGACAGAATTGATGAAGGATTTACAGATCTTCCTGAGTTGACTGTTGTCAGCGCTGTGCAATCCACCTCCTCACATTGGGGGACCGCTTCCGCTGTCAAACCCGCCTGCGCCGCAGTTATGTAATTATTGCAGGGACAGGGGGAATTGGTGGTCATGGTGCAACAAAATGATAAAGGACCTCAAGGCAGGATTGGTTTGACTTGTGGGAATGGGATTCACGTTTCCAAATTGCAAGCAGATCTCCACAGAACCTGGGAATCCAACCCGACTGCCATGGAGCAAGTGCACGCACAAGGACAGGAACCAGTGGAAACTTCTCAAGCTTTGCTGGGGATTGTCACTGGTCCCGGAGTATGGCAACCACCGCGCGTGGAATTGGAAGTGAGGGGATTAGTGATTGAGGAGCCGGCGGCGGTGGAAAGGATGGATGTGGATGCCAAGGAACTGTTACAGCCAGCAGCTCCTAAGCCAATTGCGCGCGTTCTGGAAATGGATGGACGGCCAGTGAATCCGGCGGGGAAGAAGAAGGCGGTGGAAATTATGTGCAGAGTGATGGGGAATGAAACAAATATTCCCCTGACCTTGAAGGAGTTGGCGGTGGTGTTACCGGTGGTAGTAGGTCATTTCTCACTAGAATCCCTTGAATTTCGCGCCCAGAGACTTCAAGAAAAGGACAAAATGCAGAGGATTATGACAGAAATCCAAGCTCATCATAATTTCCATGTCCACTCCATGAGTGTGCATCAACCAGGATGAAACTCTGCCAAACATTTCTTGGCAACATCATTTCCTGAGAATAGCTACAATCATGCCACCCAACAGAAATCACATAAACAGGCCTAAATTTCCATGCTACAGCATTTACCTGGATTGTCCTTTTCTTGCAACTAATCCAAAAACCTGGGGTCCATTCAATGTCCAGATGTGCATTTCATCAACCATACACAGGAATTACTCCAATTTTATAAGTATCTCAGGCCACCAGGTCTTGCTGTTGTGTATTTCAATGGAAAAAAGTAAATCAGGCTAGCAGTGAAATTCACTCAATGGAGGGATATGAGTCCTGTTGAATATTCTGACCTCTGCTTTGTCACAAAATCTCTTGTCCATTTGGGATCTTTCTATGGAAACCAGCCAAATGGCTCCTTCTTCTCAGGTATCATGAAAGCATTTGGTTGGTGTCCAGATTATGGCTATCATGGAGAAAATGCTGGTAAATTTCAAATCTTGTAATTGGCTATATGGTATTGGCTGAAAAAAAATTGTCCCAGGCCAGTATGTGCCAGTCACTGCCTCAGTCAACACAACCCAGAAACATGCACATTGGATTAACCTTGTGAACTTTCTACCAAGGATTGAACAAATATTTGGAAATTGGTTCAAAACCATGGCACCTGGTTTCCACAGGCAATCCATTGATCAAATTCATCAATTTTCAATAACAGGATTTGCATCTAGAGAATATGGATCTGCTGGCGAAGAAGTCTTTCCTGGAAATTTAACTGCCACTTGGAATGAATTTTATAATTCAGCCCATGGTGATAACAACATCAGTGGTATGGCGTATGGTGGCTTCTGTGGTGTTTTTGAGGAGATGGGGGAACTTTCCCCTTGACACCAGGGCTATGCAGTTCAATATGGAAAATTTGTCTTGCCTGGGATTCAGACTTATATTGACTTTCAATCCAACAATGGTTGGACTGATGTAATCTGGGGATCAAATTAACTGTTCCATCAGACCGTCCAATCACTTGGACCCCCTGGAAGTCCTTTCACATGCTTAGTAATATCAGTCCAAATTAACAAACACCTGGCAGAGGTTTGCAAGAAGGCACAAGTAACAGGTTTGGAAAATTTTGGTGAACATAAATCAAGGGAGGAAATTTTTATCAATTGGCTTTGTTCTTCATCCAGATGTTAGTTTTTCCATCTATCTTGATTGCCACACCTTTATTCTATTTAAAAATGCTCCACACATGTATATTTTTTTTTGCCACCATGAAAATCTCACAATTGATTAGTCACAATTAATTGCATCCTTGGATGTGACTTGTTTGAATCATAAATGTGCATATTCTACATTCTTGCCTATAAATCTGCTTTCCCAAAAACTACAGTTTTTTTTCTTCACTTGGTTCCTATTTCTTCCTTATATACCAGGGTCCAGTGGATCTCCCATCCCCTCCCCATCAAAATTTCACCCTTTTGCTGCTTTCCATATATTCATTATATAAGGCGCTTTTCAGTCAGGCATTGTACTTTCCCCCCAACAATATAAATCCCTCCAGTCACCTTTTTGATCTATTTGAACCTGAAAAAAATGATCTCCTAGAAAGTGACATTTCCCAGCAAGGTTAATCAAACCAAATCCAAGACATTAACCCTGGTCATGCAACATGGAATGACCTTTTTGCTGATAATTTTTTGTTCATAGAATCTTTAAAATTTGAATCAGTTGACCTCTTCAATGCCCCAAACACGGCTTCTTTGAATCCATCATCAAATCCTGTCTTCTCACCTACCATGCCACTTTTGGCAAATGAAACATCCCAACCACCATCATCAACAGCCCAACAAAATCCCACGTCTACCAACCTTCCTGCCCCCCACTGGCCACAACATGAAGCCCAAAAGCAATCCAATCTTGAACAGTTTTCAGCCCCCCCACCTCCACCAATAACAGGGAATTTCCTAGGTGAGTCAGAGATCTCTGTAGTTCCCTGGGCAGAGTTTCTTGAAAACATCCAACGGATGAAAAACCAATTTGAAAAAGCCCACAATGATAAGACCTTGCCCAAGTCTGTTCAGGACCACACACAAAAGGCTATGGAAGCCATAGATGAATCTGATAGAGGTCAGAACATTTATTGAAATCCATTTCTTTCCAAAAAGCCTTACATAACCAATAATTTTTGTGTTTCAAAGTTTTTTCAAGTGGTCAAGATCTACCAGTTGAAGAGCAGGTGAAGGTACGGTCTGGAAATGTGCTATCTAAATGCTCTAATAAATCCAAATATACTCTCCAACCTTCCAAAAGACAGCATTGTTTCACTTCAAATCCCAGAACAACAAATGATGATATCATTTTGCCTTAAATCCAGCAGATAACAATGGATGATAAACCCAAACCCAGTTTCCAATTTTTTGATTTTGAGGCATCCTTCCCATCCAACTTTCAAAGCTCTACCACAAGTGAACATTGGCAACCGCCATCACCTGGAACCACTTATCCTGATATGCTCCAACTTTCTGGTGAAGTCCCCCATTTGCCCCAGCCTCAACCCATTCCTCCTTCAACATCTGATTCTTTGTTGGAAATACCAACAGCGACTTCTGAAAAACAAATAAACCAACATTCCCAGTTCCAATCTGCATGTAAGTCTAAAGCCAATCCACCTCCAACACCCAATGCTCTATTTTCCACACATCCAGCATCTTCCAAGAACCAACCTAGCCAAAAATCCAATGCATCCACCATATTGCTGCAACACACCAAGGCAATCCTTCCTATAATTCAACTGTACTCTTCAACACTCCTCTATGATGCTTATTCCATGGCACATGAATCTGTAGTTAAGCTTCACACAATGCAAATAAATAAACTCCAGCCAATGAGAAGCTACCCTGATACCCTGCCCTCAATGATTTGATCCCGTACACTGACTAACACTGGTATCAAACAATGTTTGAAGAAAATGCTGGATTGTCTGTTGAACCTTGATTTTTGAATCAAATCTTTGATGTTGATTTTAATCATTTTTTTTGATTGAAATCAGGAATCAATGTTTTAAAGCAATTGTTGAATGAACCACTCTTGAAACCAGATTTTTGAAACATTCCCACAAAAGCAAATCACACCGCTCCATCAAATTTACTGGGTGCTGAATTGATTTCATTGCTAAATATGTTTTTCAATCCTACGGAGCATCAACAGAACAACTGGGAACAAATCTTTTTCCAGTGAATTGCACTGGTTCCTAAGGATATCACACCTTTACCAGCATATGAAGCTCCAAACAACCCTAATGATGACTTGGAACAAGAGATAGCAATGATACAGTGTTTCATACAGTGTCTTAACAGTCATAAGACTACTTCCAAAAACACTTATTCCACTGCATCATCCAATGAACAAAGTATCAAACTCAATTTAAAAGCTCTAGACAGGCTTATTGATAATGTCTACCATTGATTGATTTCCTTTTCCATATTAAAGGCCAGTTTTAAAATTAATAATTCAGGAAAATCTTTCTAATGGTATACCTCCCAATTTGATCAACTTCCCAAGAATTACACTGCAAGGCCATGTTAATCCCTATTGGCTACCTATTGTGTTAACAGAATTTGTGGGATTATTTTGAGTTGGAGTGATTACAGAAATTTCCCAGCCTCCAGTTTCCTGGAACTCATTTCCATTGTTTCCAAGCTTAATGAACTTGAAGCCAACAACATTGATGAACCCGTATGGAAAAGAACCAAAACATACATCTTTTCCATAATTCAAAAGACTTTATTTTCTGCAGATGGATTTCTTCCTTTCCATGTAAAAATTTTTAAGCTTGCTAAGTTAATTGTGCTTGACTTCAGTGAATACTGGCTGAAGTCTCATCCCAATGGAGACCAAGTTTTCAATCTTCCAACAGGGGCTCATATTAGTGATGCAACAATTCAAACACTATGATTTGTTTTCTGTCCTATTTTTTTAATGCTGGATAACCATTTTTAATTGAAAATTTTGAAGCTTCTTGTGAAACATGTTACAAACTTGCACCAAAACCCCTGCTTGATGAGTTCCAAGACTTATCCACTTGAGTTTGGTGATGATTTTGAGATGAGATTTTTCACTGAAATACATCAGGACACTTCTATGCAAGATGTGTACTTTTCCACTTTTTTCCCACCATAAAGTTTATTTGAATAACCATTTGGAAAGAAAATACACCCAATTGTTTGCCACTAGTAAGAAATATTTATTAGAATGTCACCATTGCAAAACAATCACATCATCTGCCAATGTGATGATTTTGATTCCAATACTCACATGACAATTCACGGGATGAGACTTGGGTTGGATTTTTCAACTTCCTGGTATCAAAATCACATAGAAAGAAGAGGAAAAACCAAAATCACTTCACACGGGAATCAATCAAATCAGAAATACTTTGAAGTTTCCATTGGTGAACCAAGGTCATCCAAACCAAAAAATTTACAGAGCACCTCTGCTTCAACTTTTCATTCATCTGACTCTCATTCAAATTCAGTCATCTTTGATACATCAAATTATCTCAAATCCCTTGGAGACTCAATGAAAGACCTTTTGTGCTCTCTCTAGTGATATCTGCTATTTTGAATATTGAACATTCTATCAGCAGGGATGCATCCATATTTCTTTTGTTTGAATTGAATTTGCACAAGCAGAGCATTCTAAATCACTCTAAAAATATTCAATTGACAAAACCCCTAAATATGGATGCTGTTTTTAAATACCTGAATGTCAATCCCACCTTGAATATATATGCTTTCTGTCAAGAATTTCTCTTTCTACCTGCATTGGTGAAGGACATCAAGAATGAACAAATCAAGTGTACTAGACATATCAGTTATGGCCAATCCATTCCAGCGTGTACAGAATCAATTTGGAAAATGAAGAAATCATCAAACAAAAATCCAAAAATGAAAGAAATTATTGAATCACAGTTCTCACCTAAGAAAACATTTGTGTACCAACCTTTTAAGGCATGGCTAGGAATTTTTTTTCAACAGAATGGAATTGAGAAGGATCTTTCTGCTAATCTAGAAAGATCCCCAAGGGATATCATGAAAAATATTTGGGATGGTTTTGCTTGCAAAAAATTCAAAGGAATTGGTTAATCAGAATGCTTCCTTTTAAAAAAGGAAAATTTGGCATTTACAATTTAAATTGATTGGTTCAATGCATTCATGAAATTAAGCAGGCATATAAGCTTGGGATCAATAGTCTTGGTTTGTCTCAATCTTCCTCATAAAAAATGTCACAAAACAGAAAATTTATATATTTCTGGAATGATACCTGGACCCAAGGAGCCTACTGCACCCAAGTTGAACTATTTACTACAAACCCTTTTTGAAGAAGTAAAAGAAATTTGGAAGGGTCTTTTATTCTCAAAAACAGCTCGCAATCCAAAGTTATCCTTCATCAGAGTTTCCATTTCAACTGTAATTGCTGATCTTGTGGCTATGAGGAGGCTGACTGGTTTCACAAGTCATGTAGGAACCAAATTTTGAAATTTCTTCCATATTGAAAATTCCCAAATGGAGGTTGTTCAGCCATTCCTGTTTCCAAATTTCAACTTGAAGGACCACAGGGAAAGTGTACAGAAATGGCTTTAGGCACCCTCAATTCATGCATGTGATGAAGTATTTTGCAAAACAGGTGTGAGATATTCAATCCTTGAAGAGCTACCTTATTGGGATGCAACTATGGTGATTAATCTTGATGTGATGCACAATATGGTCATTGGAGATTTGAAATATCATGCCAAAAACAAACTCTGCCTGCTGGAATTAACATTGAAGAAGAACAAGAGCAAAAAGGAAATTTTTTCTAGTAGTGAAACAGTCTCAAGAAGTGAAAGCAAAAATGAAGATTCCATACTAAAGAAAGACATTGATTCAAGAGAGGTGAGATATCTGAGAAGGGAGGCCATTCCAGATCTTCAGAGCATTCCCAAAACCTGTCACAAAAATTTTCCAACAATCAGAAAAATACAAACACTTCCTATTTAGAAAGGATTGCCAACTTTCTTCACACCTCAGGACCCAGTATTCAATATAATGATTATTTGGACTATGTTGCAATATCAAGCATCACTAGCTCTGATTTTGATTCTGAAAAGGTTGATGGCAAAATAATTCCAACATTTATATTTGACTCACAAAGTCTGAAGGAAATCCAGAACTTGATTGAAAAAACACCCATTCCCTCCAATTGGACCAGGGTGCCAAACAATCTTGGTGTGGCCTCTCATGGAAGCTTGAAAGCTGCAGAATGGCTCTTGATATATAAACTTTATCTTCCCCTTTTATTTTTAAAAAGAGAAAAAGGGGTAAATCAACTTCCTTCAGAGATTGTTGAAAACACTTTCCACCTTGTGAGTGCCCTCAAAATAGCTAAAATCTGGGTTTTTACTCAACATTCTGCTCCAGACTTTACCAAGAATTTTAAAAAAGAACAAAATAATTGTCAGAAGCTTTTTCCTGCGTGCAAATTTAAACCAAACCATCACCTTTTGACACATTTACCTGAGCTCCTAATGCAATGGTCCCTGCTCCTTGTTCTGCCACATGGTAATATGAAGAAATAAATGGTATTTTTTCCGTATTAACCATGAAAATTAAACAGGTACAAGATAAGCTCAAATTTTGAATCATATTGATCATGAAAAACTAATTTTCATTTCTTTCTGATTGAAGGAAATATGACCTTGAATCTTTTGCAGAGATTCTCCCAATCTAAAAACTTGAGGAACATTGTGAAAAACCCTGAAGCCCCCCCAAAAGTGACAATTATCACATCATATTTAAAAATCAAAGATTCAAATGACAATCAGATTAATTCAAAACAAAATCTGGCAGAAAGGAAATATTACACTTATTTCCTTGATCATTTGAGGAAGGTAAAAACACATATTAACTTTATTGAGAATAATTTTTCAACTAATTCATGCAACTCTTGGAACAACATTTTTTCCCCATGGTGGAAATACCACAATCATATTAACTGGAAGAATTCAACCTCCAACACACACAATAAACATATGGGCAATAGAATTTTTTTTTATATAGATAATACTCTACATTTTGGTAAGATTGCAAAAATAATCAATATTGTTGATCCTGTTCATGATTTCCCTAATTTTTATATTTTTATCAATTTGTTTGAAACAAATATCACATTTCTTTCAAGGTGGGAAAACCTGAATGTTTTTCAATTCAGAGAAACCAATAATTTTCAAATCATAACTTGTGGTAATATTGATTTTCATGGTGCACTTTCTGAAAAAGATGGCCTGTCTGTATTGGTTTGGCTCCACTCAATGGATTTGGAATAATAAAAAGCATTTTGATATATTTATAGGCATACCAAAATCTTCATGATATCTATGAAAAAATAAAATCAAGTGAAAAACACCTTGAATTCACATTATTTTCCTGTTAAACTAAGGTTCCTTGTACAAACAGTTGGGTGATAGTTAAAATTCCACCCTGGGAAACATGTGGTGTTTTTATGTTGGTTTGAAATTCATTTATGATTAAATGAAAATAAAATTGAAAACTGCCCATGCAATAAAAAAAAAAGTGGTACAATTTTGAACATATTCAAATTCATTAATTTATGTTCAGTGATGTGATCCTGAAATCAAAGTTGATCATTGGGTAAATCAGTTTGAATTTTATTTTCCACAAAGTTGAAACTGGACTGACTTTGATTTTTAACCATGTTGAAAATCAGTTGACTTTTATTTTAAATCAAGGTGAAATCCACAATCAACCCTGTCTATGTTAGGTTAAATCACAGGATCCATCATTTTATTTTCATGGTGAAATTTTTGATACCTATTTGAGACAACATCGGCCACATATAGTGAATTCATGTCACTGGTCAGCCAGAGAACCCAATTTGGTCTAGTGCTCATCTCGGGTGAATCTCTGGTGTGGCCTTGGAGAATTCAACAGAAGTAATGACTGGTGGGCTCAATAAAATTCAACTCAAAAGAAAATTGAGAAAGATTGATGGCGGCAAGTATTTTGATGAACAAAAAATCTATAACACTAAGCAAAAGGTCAAGCTAGCACCAATCAAGGTAAAAATTGTCATGGAGGTCCTCTATGAACAACATGAAGATTCATGTTGGGTTCATGGGTCAAAATCTGGTGGACAGAGACACTTGGAGGCCTTATTCTTGGCCCAACCTGCAGCATCAAAGCTTTTCAAACAATTCTATCATATTACTATGTTGGATTTTACTTATGAAACAAATAAGTACAACATCCCCCTATTGCATGTTGTAGGAATTACAGAAAACCAAAACAAATTCACAAAATCTCTGTTTTTTATACCAAAAGAAACATTTGAATTATACAGTTGGTCTGAAAATTCACTAAAGGAGCTGGCTTATGATCATGAGAGACTTCCAAAAGTATTTGGGACTGTTTTGATTTCTGTCATTTCATATTTCTGCCTGAATGTTTAGTGCGGTTCCAGCTTTGACTCTTAACTTTATTAATATTTTTATGCTCTTGAGTGTCTCTGCCAAGTGTGCACTCTATACTTTACTAGATTAGTTTCTTTTCCAGTTGCACCTCTGAATTAGATCCTAGTGGCTACCCTGTCCTATGTTGTCCTCCAATCAGTGCGGACTCCAAGGCTCATATTGAATGCTTATTATTCATTATTGTTTCTCATCATGTCAACCACTAGTTAGCCCTGCTTGTACTTAGTCTACTTAAAGCAGCCTTCTATCAAGTGAATTAAAATCATCTTTTCTTCCTTACACTGACCCAGAGTTCCCCCTTTGACTCCCTGATCTGATCCTCTTGGCAACATAAGATTCTTCCTCCTCATCTCTTAAGTCTCTCAACCAGAGTATCCAACTCAAACTTCCACAGTGACAAAAAATGAAAAAGCTCTGATTTTTACTATTGATTCTAGTTTCACAGAGTCAAAAAGACAGTTTTGTTTGTGTAACTAGTCTAAAAACATACAAGCAAAGTTTAAAGTTTGCTTTAATAATGATCTTTAAGGATGGTAAAGTTTTATGTCTCTGTGGGAAAATTATGTGGCCTCTGAAACCAAGGAGGAGGCAAAGGTCAATGATGCAGAACTCAGATTAAGGGCAAAATCACTGCTTCTTATGTTAATCTTCCAAGTTTTAGGTGCTTATTTTATCACTTGTATAAATTTTTTCTTAAAAGACCATGAGGATGTGCTCAAGTATATGGAAAATAACATTTTCCATGTCAAAGAGATGTTTTTAATGGCTTGTAACTGCAAAAAAACATCTTAGGTGGAAGGGGCCCATGCTACTCTCAAACAACTCCTTGCAAATTCTGTGGGGAAAATGTTGAATTTTTTGAAAAACTTAGAAGAAACAGTTTCAATTCAAATTAAATTTTTTCAGGCGGCCCTTTACAGCTCTTTAATAAAGTTAGGAATAGTTCTTCCCACTGAACTGTTACTGTTGGGATGCAATTTGTCTTTATAGGCAATTAAACTCACTGGGGAACAATTCAAGAAGTTAAAGCACAACCATGATGGCAAGATCTGCACCAAGCCATACTCCAAGACTATGGGTTTGCGCTGTTACCACCAGATAGGTGATCTACTAGCATCAAGAGGATCCATTGTGCCTGAGGATGTTCATCCTCAGTGGAAGTTGGATTATGAACCTTGCAGTTCTAGTTCTGTAAGTTATTATAACCTGGATTGTTGGATTTTTTTACAATCACTTTGTGACTAATGCTTTTTGATGGATGATTCCTACTTTACTAATGTTTGATTGTTTTGAATTTTGGAAGTTCAATGTTGATGAAATTCTCAGTCACATTAGCACCTGAATTCAATGCTCTTGGGATATCCTGAACAAGATAATTGAAAGCTGTTGAAGTACCTGATTCAGAAGACCACAAATTATTTATTAGAGCCAAGACTTGAAGCTAAAGTCTTGCAATCAAGTAGAGTTCCACAAAAATTGGCAGATAGCTGGAGAGATCGTTCTCAATTTGCACTTTTTTTGAAAAGGAACTTAAGAGGAAAAAGGTAATTAGATAGGCACTAAATAAGAAAAGAAAAAAATTATAAGTATTTTCTTTTGTCATAATTTCATTTTTTTGGCTTAATGAACTGATGATATGATGATAATTGTTAGTCAAAGTCCACATGATCAGAATCTGAATTTCATATTTCAGAGGAAGAAACTGAAAGTTAATTAGCTTCACCTCATTTGGATTTGGAATCCTCTTCAGAGGAATAAGAGATGCAGGAAGGGTCAACCAGAAGCTCATCTTTGGTGAGTGTTTTTTCCTTTAATGATACTAGAATTTTAAATAAGTAGTTTTTGATTGTAGGAAGAAAAAGTGAATTACCTCAATACAATACCTGAAAACTTACATAAGTTCTTGGGGGAGGTTTGGAATCCAGTTGGTTATGGAAATTGTGGATTTAGAGTCTTGCTAAATCACTTGTGTATGATTAGCATTGATTTTTTAAAGTACAAAAAGAAATAATTGAAAAATTGAGTAAAAATGATACATGCTATTCTAAGATCCTTTGCTGCAGTAAAGATTTTCAAAAGATAGGAAAAAGACTTCATGTTAATGACATCAATGAAAAGATCCCCTCTTCAAAATGGCTTTCAAAGTTGGATATGGTTCAAATAATACCTTATACTTATGGAAGACCAATATTTTTCATTTCATTGGATTCATCTTGTACTTATAATCCTATAAAAAAGGGTGTAAAAGAAGCATCAGACCCAATATTAATTACATTTGTTAATAATAACCATTGGTTCCAGCATGTACTTAAGGGAGATGTGATTCAAATCCTTCCTTTAGTTTCCAAACCACATTCCTTGATTTCTAAAAAAGCCTCTTTTTGGGTTGATCACCTCAAAGATCAACTCAAGTTGTATTCTAATTTATAGACATCATTTTAATTTCATCATTTGGGTTTGGGTTCTGATGCTGATCTTTTAATTCTATTAATATGAAGGGTTATCACATTTTGAACATCATTATGCTGATTGTTTTAAGTTAACATCATCATGTTGAGGGTTTTGAATGATATTTTATTGGTAAGCAAGTTCAACTTGTGTTGGGCTGATCCCATCATAAGGAGTATTTTTACTTTTTCTGATGGGATCAGCTTAACACAATTTGAACTTGTTTTTTTGGGGGGGTTGTATTTTATGGCTAGTCAAGTTGAACTGGTATTTTCTGGCACTTATACTTTAAGGCTGCTCCATAGAATCTTTCATTGTTTATTCAATTTTTGGTTTTTTGGTTGTCTTCAGTTCTTTTATTTTCTATTTTTATTTCATTGTGTTTTTTAACCAAAAAATCAACATTTTTTGATTTTTGGTTGATTTCTGTTTTTTTTTTATTGAGTTTATTTTATTTTTTATTTATTTTTATTTTTTGACCCAAAAAGCCTGTAGTTGTGTGGCACAGAAAACAACTACATTTGAGTTGTTTGCAACCTCACATAACTCAAATGTAGTCGGGTGTGGTGCCACACAAAGCCAAACGGTTGCGTAGGAGCTATATGACTAAAGTCAAGTTGTGTAGATGCTAAAAAAATTGATTGTAGTCCTTTAGCATGCCATATGGCCCATTTGAGTTATTTACACAACTCAAATACGTCATGAATTTAATATTGCCCTTTCATGAATTATTGAGGTTAAATTACCTTCCTGAGATTGGATAAAATACCAACAGGAATCAATTTAGTAAAATATTATTGCATTCATGCATTTTTTCATAAAAGCTTTTAACTTAGTGATCATGAAGGTTTCAATTTAGCATGGGTCTTTTTAAGATAACTCCAAAGGGAAAATACTCTTTGTGGAAGTCTCTGGAATTGAAAAAGAGTTGTGTACACAACTCAAATAAGTCATGAATCTAACATTGCCCTTTCATGAATTATTGAGGTTAAATTACCTTCCTGAGATTGGATAAAATACCAACAGGAATCAATTTAGTGAAAGATTATTGTATTCATGCATTTTTTTAAAAAAGCTTTGAACTGAGTGATCATGAAGGTTTAAATTTAGCATGTGTCTTTTTAAGATAACTCTAAAGGGAAAATACTCTTTGTAGAAGTCTCTGAAATTGAAAAAACAAATTGAATAAGACAATCCTTGTGACAGAAAAGTAAAATAAAAATCCAATTTTAAAGCTGAATTTTTTTAATTAGATTGGCTGCCTTTCTCCCCTCTTTTATATTTACAAAGCTTCATTTTGATTTAAAAAAATTACACATAAAAAATTCTTGAAAATCATAATCAGGTCTTTCTGTTCCATGAAAAACTTACAGTTTAGTACTTGAAAAATATCTTTTAAATCAATTATTTGTTTGCTTTGTTTGAGAAATGGAAAAATTCACCTTGAAGCTTTCCAGGTATTTCAGTTCCATACCCATTCAAGTGCCATTATTTTTACACAAAGGCTTCTTTTCATGGATCTTGTTTTCAAATTTGCCTTTAATTACTCTGGATCTAATTTCAAATTTTAAATGATGGCACCAATTCAAAAGCACCTGAATAGTCAGTTCTTCTAAAAAACAATGATGATATCAAAGATTATGGGACCCTGTACTTTGAGATTAGTCATTATATTTGATTGGTACATGCACAACTTTTTCTTATCATTTTATCAAACTTGGAATCAAATCAAAATTGAATCCACTTTCCTCAAAAATATGAATATGCATTAGTTTTATTTCAATTTCACTATTTGTATAAAACTGAAAACATCATAAATTTCTTCCATTTTTTTCATTCCTAATTTTTTTTAACTTTCAAACCTTGTGATATGCATTTATTATTTACATTAGGAAGAATTTCTTCATGTTTTAATTTTTGGATCAAGGTGCACATCATTGAAGGGAAAGCATTCTTATTTTATTCTATGGTTTTTCTCCCAGTCACTCAATTCCAGACTAATGGATGCAAAGGCCCTTAGTAGACTTTAGTTCCTAGAGTTGAGTGGTAATTGAATATATTCTAATATTAAAAATGCAAAATCAAGGATCCATAATAATATGGACAGAGTTGATGAAAGTTGGTGTCTTGGAACCAAGTTAGTGGCCTGGAACCAAGGTAGAGAAATAATTAATTAAAATGCTTGTGTTTTTTAATTTAGTTTTAGACTGTTTTTAATTTTTTTATAAATTTAATTTAATTGGTTTTTGAGCAGTTTTTTACACATGTTTTTCACCAATATTACCTTCCAGATTTTTGACCTCAGTCCCATTGTTTTTTTTTCTCATCCTCCAAATTTAGCAAAATGATTTTTTTTTAAAAACCATATCCTCATTGATTTTTCTTTTTTTTTGGATCCATTTATCAAAATTCATAATTAACACAATTTCCACGGTCATTTCATTAATCTCTACCTCAAATCTTTCATTAAATCCAATCTGGCAAGGGCTTATTCCAACAATTATATAATGCAAACATCAACAAACTCCAATCCAGAAAGCCTCCTGGATAAAATTAATTTAAGTATTTATATTATTGAGCTTTAAATGGCTTCCTCATACTATGCTGATTGTTGGATGTAATTAACTTTTCAGCCCAATAAAATAATTCTTTCAGATGGCGTTCAACCACCAGTTATTGAGAAAAATACTGTGAATGTAAGTAAATTTTCATTTTGATTCTCAGAAAATAATGCAGATGATTTTTTCCCTTTGTTTATTGGTCATTTATAAATAAAAAGGAAAGATTCCATGCTTTATTTTCATATTCAATTTATGATTTATTTCTCCCGTAAAAAGATAAGAAATTATAGCAATATTTGGAAAAAAGTACAAATTCCAAAAGTATTTCAGTTTTTCCCAAGAAAAATCAATTATTACAAATTTAAATCTTGGTTCCTTTGGCTTGAAATTATGAATAATTCAAAATCTCCTTCATGATATTTAAGGCTTGAAAAACTGATATTCCTGCAATCAAGTGATTATTCCGCATACCCAAGTGTCAAACCTACTTGAAATCAAAAAATAATAATTTACTTCTATCCAAGAACAATAGATGATTTGGTTATCAGCTATAACTGACCCTTTGACTGCTCCAGCTAATTTCATATTTTCACAAACCATTTCCAAGGAAAAAATTAATAAATCTGAAAACTAGGAATTGATTTTAAACAATGAAATTCAATCAGATTCTCAGGAATCTTAGATCAGACAGAAAGATTCAACTTTGGCATTCATTTCTAAGATAAAGGCAGTTATGAAATGGATTCCAAGATCAAAAAATTTGAAATCTCTATGGGTGAGATATATGATAATCACATCATACAGAAAATTAAAATCAGGTCCATCAAGTATTTCCCCATCCCACTTACCCTGAAATTTGAATAATTTTGGACTCTGGAAATCTACAAATATGGGTTTATAATATGGTCAGTATTTCCCAAGGTTACTCCTAAAGAAAAACTGATAAATGAGCTGAGATTTCATAAATTTTCCATTTTTTCCAAACATTATTCAAGTAAGCCTGATGTTTCATGTTTTTACCCTCCCAGAAAGCTTAGATTTTTGAATATAAAAATAAATATTTTAGTTTAAATGATTCAAGCAACTTAGAAAATTGAAACCTATGCTGAAGATAAATTATTATCCAGAAATTATAGGTTGAGGCTGAGACTGGGTGAAGAAAAAGCCAGGCCAGAATGGTATTACTTAATTGGTGAGTTATAAAATTCAAAGTACCTTCAATAAAAAATTGACCGTAATTCTTAAGTCTTGTAGGGATTTTTGGAGAAAGAAGGGTTCCAATTTGATTCAAATGGCTGAAACTGTTTACACAAAGTTTAACATAAAATACATTCAGCACTCAATTTTCACCTTGAAATTTTTTGATCTTTCATGAAAAATTAATCTGGCTTATTATTGAATTATTCTTGGTAAAATAAATTCCAGAAGATTCATGATTTTTTGAATTTCTATTTTATGATTGTTCCTCTACTTATCACCAGGGTAAAGAGGGGGAAATGAACTTGCACTGAGGGTAGTATTTCAGTCAAGAATTTTAAATGAGTTTGTATTTGTTTCAAGGCTAGATGAACCTGTCACATTCACTTAAATACAATATTTCCTGCAATTTATGCATGATAATTTCATGGGAATGTGTCCTTGAGATGTATAATTGCGTTAATGATGGATGAATTTATGGTTATTTCAATTTTAAATTAATTTCATTTATTTTTTATGAATTTTTCAGGAATAAGTATTTCATTTAGTAAGTGAAGCCATAATTCATACTTTACTAGAAGTTCCAGTGAATGTTAAATTTTCAGTAATTTGTGCTTTTTTGAAACATGTCTAATAACATTTTTGAGGTTTTTTGACCTATGTTTTTGGTGCATTTGAATCATCTTATTTATTTTGGTTTAAATCAAGATTGATTCAAATACATATGACATATTCATGGCTATCTCATGTCATTTGTACCATTTACCTGGAATAAATTTCTTGATTTTTGTGTGGTGTCTTCACTACTGTGCATCTCACAGATCCTATATTCAGCTGTTTTAATTCATTATGGTTGCAGGAATATTGGTGAATATTTATAGAAATGAACTCAAGAAACACCATAATTCCAATATGTGGCACAGGTTAACTTCCAGGGTCATGAGAGGATGTTATGAGCTAACAGATTAGGTGAATGATGGGTTCCACAAAAGGAAGCACACTGTGAAAGAAATACTTGATCCATTGTCTCAAAATACAGAAAGTAACAAGAATATGGTCAGGCTCAAAAAAAAACGAAAAAGTGCTGATTATTAAATGTGACTAGCAAAGGTTCACGCCACAACAGGTAAAATTAATTCAGAAATAAGAACAGGACCAGATCAGGAATCTGATTTCTGGGATGGTGGACAAGATAAACTTGAGGGGAAAGGGGATGGTGGTTTAGTTTTTTTGACTCATCTGGGGGAAGTAACTGCAGAGGATCAACAAGTAAGACATTGGAGATGACAATGATGCTTGATATGGGGTCTAAATTGAAAAAGAAATGTGGGAAAATATTTGTAATATTGATGCTCATTTGCATGGAAGATGTAAAAAGAAGGAATGTCAGCCTCCTGGATGCCAAGACCCTTGCTATCCTTTAGCTACCAGAGGTGATAGAATAAATAATAAATATATTATTTAACAAATGCAGAAAAAATCCGTAAAATATTTGGGATTAAGCTTATTGCAAGTTTAAGTGGTTTGGTTATGTTTTATTGTTTTGAATCAATATGAATAGATTGATTATTAAATATTTTTATAGAGGGGCCACAATTATATTGGGGATCTTTAACACCTCTCTTCAGGGATTTCAGTATGAAAACACGTATTCCTGGTTACTTTTTCAGCTTGCTCTGCAATAGTAGCAAGCTGACATTCCCCCACTCCAAGATATGGCCATATCTGAAAAAAATCTGGAGGAAGTTGGGAGAAAAATTAAATTCATGTGTGTTTCAATTCCTTTTGCTGGATCTGTAGTTTCTGAGATGTATTGGTCCATCAGGTTTATTATTTTCTGGTAACCATTCATCTTTGTCTGCAGATTCTCCTTTGTATCTTACTAATTATAGTCTAACATCTTTTTCTTGTACTCTCTCTTTCTTATCTCTAAATATCCTTCTGACTTGCAATTTTTCTTTCACAGGGTCAGGTTCTATTTGGATTATTGCTGGAGGGAGGTTGCTGCCTTCTCTTGGTTGAAAGTGTTTGACTAGGCTAACAGGAAATACTGGATGTTTCCTTGATAATTCTTCACTCAAGATTACTTCCACAGCATTTTTGCCATGCATCTTCTTGATAACAAATGGTCCAACAAAGGCTGGTTTCAGTTTTCTGTTGCCTGCTAGGTTGTTGAAATTGGTTGTAGATATCAAGATCTGATCTCCTATTTTAAAGTCAAGTTCTTTATGTGATTTGTCCCATCCTTGTTTGTTTTATTCTACTGCTTCTTCTACACATTTCTGAGCATGATTATTTGCCAGATATATCATCTTCTTAAAGTCAAGAGATGTTGGATGAATAGTGGCTAAGTTATATTTCAAGTTATCCCTAGGGAGTTTAGGAATCCATCCTCTTTCTAGTATGTAAGGAGCTTCTTTGGTTGTAGAATGTTTACTGCTGTTGTAAGCCATTTCTAGGGCTGGTAGTAGGCTTACCCAATCATGGCAATAACCATCTGAGTTTTTGTATTCTAGACCAAAGCTAAAGACCCTCCTTAGCATATCTTCTAGGGTCTGTATCATCCTTTCAGCTAATCTGTCAGTTTGGGGATGGTATGCTGTAGAAAATGCTAGAGTAGTACCCAGTATATCATGTAGATTCCTCCAAAACTCAGAGGTGAATTTGGGGTCTCTGTCACTGATTATAATCTTGGGTATACCCACATCAGCTATGATCCTATTCCAGAATAGTAAAGCTACATCCATAGCACTATCTTCTTTGTGGTTAGGTAAGAATTTTGCCTTTTTAGAATATCTGTCAACTATAACTAGGACAGAGTCATATGAATGAGTACCTCCAGGGGAGAGGCCGGTGAAAAAATCCATATTGATGATTTCCCATCTGGTTGTAGGTTCACATATATTCTGTAAGAGTCCAAACCTTTTTCCAGTATTTTTATTAGATTTCTGGCAGGTTTCACAGCTAGTAACACATTCAGTATTGATTTCTTTCCAGTCTATCCACCAAGCAGTTTGTTTTACTTTTTATAAAGTTCTCTCTGTGGATAGATGCCCTGATGAACAGTTGTCATGGCATTCCTGGAGTATATGTTGTATATGTTCTTTGTTGCTTAGTACTAATACGCTGGAATGTTGGTGTCTATAGTAAAGGAGACCATCCCAAAAGGTAAACCTTCCTGCTTTATAATGTTTAAGTAGTGAAACAGGAAGGCTATTTATCAAATCTTCTTCTGGGGATTCACATTCCATAATGGTAATCAGCAGCTTTATTTCAGGAGAGTAGCTATCCCTTACTAGGTTGAAGAAAGCAGTATGTAATTCACATAAGTGGATCCCCATTATTGGAGCACTCAATGCAAAAAGATTGATGTTGAGGATAGGAAAAATATCTTGATCTTCAGGGTCATATGCTGGATTGTTGGAGTCATTAGGCAAATCATTCCTACTTAGACTATCAGCATTCTGATGTTTAGCTCCAGCTTTATGCACTATAGTCATTTTTCCTCTATACTGTTGTATAGCAATTTTCCACCTGAGCATATGTCTGCTGGGAGTTTTCATGTTCATAAGAGTTCTTAAAGCATTGCAGTCCATGATGACTTGAAAAGTGGTGCCTTCTAAGTTATATTTCAGCTTCTCTAAAGCCCATACTAGTGCCAAACATTCCAACTGACTGGCCCCATATCTCTTCTCTGTATCTTTGATCTGTCTAGATATGAAGAGTACTGGTTTTTCTACTGGTCTATCTTCTTCTATCCTTTCCTGATGTAAAGCAGCTCCTAGCCCTTCCATGCAAGCGTCAATGTACATTTTCAAGGTCTTGGAGTAATATGGTTGAATAAGTAGAGGAGTAGAGGTCATAGCTATTTTTAATTCCTCATAGTTTTTTAGTCTCTCATGAGTCATTTCAAATAGGGTGTTGTTGTTGCATACTTCATACAGACTTTTAGTTAGCATGGCAAACTTTGGTATGTATTGTCTGTAATAACTGCAAAAACTAATGAAAGACAGTAATTCTGTCTTGTTTTGAGTCATAGGTCTATTCATGACAGCAGCTATCTTATTTTGATAAGCAGCTAGAGTCAGAACAGAGACTATATGTCCTAAGGCTTTCAATTCTCCGTAGCCAAAGTTGAATTTCTTCATGGACACCTTTAATCCTGCTCTGGAGATTTTCTGGAGTACTAATCTTACTTGGTTAATATGAGTATCCCAGTCATCAGAGTATATGATAACATCATCTATATATACCATCATCCATCCTTGTCTGATGTAAGTACGTAGAACTGTATCCATTTTTCTCTGGAAGTGTGATGGAGCATTCTTTATACCAAAGGGCATCCTAAGATATTCATATATTCCCAAATGAAAGATTATTCTCATAAACTTCCTGCTTTCAGGGCTTATTGGTATCTGGTGGAAGCCTTTAAGAATATCCATAGTAGTGATGTACTTAGCCTTGGAAAAGTTATTCAGAGAATGATCAATCCGGGGTATAGGATAATAATCTGCTTGAGTGTAATTGTTGAGCATTCTGAAGTCTCCTACCATTCTTGACTTGTCATTATGCCAAGCTATGATTACAGGTGTGGTCACATCTACCTGTTCATTATGCCCTACTTTCCTTAATACTTGCAAGTCTATCAGTTCTTGGATATGTTCCTCAAGAGCTTTTCTAGACTTAGGACTAGAAGGATAGGCTTGCCATCTTAAGTTAGGAGGATAAGGAGGCTTAATGTCCAATGTCAATACCATATCATGTCCTTTAATATCAGAAATGGGATGATCTTTAGTACAAAAAGCATTCTGGTTCTCAAAGCAGACTTTCAATATATCTTTCTTCTGTTCCTCAGAAATTTTCATATTCAGAGCTGCTTGAGAGAAATATTCTTGGTCAAAGTCTTCTAAATTTTTTTCATAAGTAGAGGAGGGGAATTTAGACTGAATGGTGCATATCTTAAACTTCTTATCCCAATTACCTCCTACTGTGAATTATCTTCCTCTACTCTGGAACATGTCTATGTTATAATTATGGCCAGCAATTAGCTTAGGCAAATGAGCAGTATTTAAAGCAAAAGAAATGCTGGACACTGTGTGTCAATAATGGCTAATGGGGCTCTCACAATGGGGCAATATGTTGGATGAATTCGATTGGATGATGAATGAATGATGGAAAACAGCAGGGAGAAGAGCTCCTTAAGTACAAAAGATTGTCCTCTTGTGAGCCCATGATACAACAAGCCAAAGGGCAAATTTTCCGCCCCAAAAGAGCTCTACAGGCTCTACAGGCCTTGTTACTTGGTTTGGACTGCATCAGCCCACATGGCATTAGTCCCTGAACCCTTACAACCAGACTATTCCGGTCCATTCTTGTGTTTCCACCGTTACGGGGCTGAACCAGCCAATTGCTGTTCAGTCCCTTAGTTGGTTGTCTATTACAACCGGCCCTGATGGCATCATTACCCCTGTTACGGGCTGGTTGCCTCATGCATCCAGCCCCTGGCCCCTGAAATGGGCCAGGTGGGACCCAGGGCTCACCTGGGTCCGGTTTCAACCTCACATGGGGGGGTGTGACCAGCGGACATGCTGTCCCCCCCTCTATCTCTTACAAATCCCTGGTGGGGGCGGTCAAATCCCCTCACCAGGGGCCCTGGGGGTTGATACCCCCAGGGCGTTGTCATGTAAATTGGCCTGGGAGGTGATCAGGCCCCCCCAGGCCCATCGCTCCTCCCCCTTGGTAAAGGGGGGGGGAGAGCGCCCCTATCTGGTTTGGTCGCATTGACCGATCAATGGTGGGGGGGTGATGAAATCCCCCCCACCTGCCGGTCGCTACTCTTGCGGCCGGCGCCGCCACCTAATTGGGCAAGGGGGTGGTCAGGTCCCCCCTGCCCTGACCGACCGCCTCGTTGCGGCCGGTCGCTGGCTGGTTCAACCCAGCCAGCCTGCCCCCTCCCCCTCGCAACGGCGAGCGAGGGGAGGGGGAGCAAGCCGGGGCCGCAAGCCCCGGCTCCGCGGCGCTGGTCGCCGGTTGCGACCATCTGGGCCTGCGCGGCATTGCACCGCGCGGGATCCCTCGGCCGCGCAACAGCCCCGCGCGGGCCGTCGGGCCCCGCGTGGGCCGTGCCGAGGAACACAGGCGGCCCCGAACGGGCCGCGACGCGAGCAGCGGCCCCGAGCGGGCCGCGACACGGGCGGCAACCCTAATGGGCCGCCCCAAGCCCGAATTGTGAGAAAAGACTACTTTTGCGGGCCAGCCCGTCTGGCCAAGTATGTCCAAAATAAACCTTGGGCCCAATTATGCCCATACAAGCCCATCTGGCCGTATTTGCCCATATACCCCATCGGGCCCGTTAGGGCCCGTGTACCAATGGGTCTATTTCACGCGTTTTGAGGCCAGTTTCCCCAACTCTGTTGCATCCACATGGGCCCGTATGGTCCGTGTGTGTGTCCAATGGGCCTCAGAGGCCCATTTGTGCATCCCATTTGGATTACACTTATACGTAGCACCCGCGTAAGTGCCTACGTATTTTAACACACCCCCTTAATCCAAAAGGGGTGACATCCGCATATTAGTCACAAAGCCTTGATGCTTGTTTCTGTCTAATGCCTTAGTCAAGATATCTGCAATCATTGCTCCAGTGGGCATGTACCTCAACACAATCTCATTGCAGTTAACTGCGTCGCAAATATAGTTATAGTGAACATCAATATGATTTTTTCTTGAATGGAACACTTGGTTTTGTGCCAACGCAATGGCACTCTGGTTATCAGAATACAACAACGCAAACCCTTGTGGTTTATGTGTATCCTCTAAGACTTTTCTCAACCATTTTGCTTCCTGTGAAGCTGCTAAGTAAGCTCTATACTCAGCCTCTGTTGATGAAAGACTTATTGCCGACACCTTCTTGGACATCCATGACACCAGATTCTTACCTAAAAAGAATATAAAACCACTTGTTGATTCCCTAGTGTTACCATCTGCCCAACTTGCATCGGAATAACCAACCAAATCAAAGTTTGCTGACTTTGTAAACAACAGTCCCAGACTGTGTGTTCCTTTAAGGTACCTCATAACTCTCTTAAACGCTGACCAATGCCTCATGCTTGGCTTCTCTAAGTGTTGCGACAAGACCCCAATTGCAAATGCAATATCGGGCCTTGTACACTGCCCCAAATAATTAAGCGATCCAACAGCTGACCTGTAGTCATTCCCTGATTGAACAAACTCCAGATACTCCTCATCTGTAGACTTCTCTAAACGAATGTTTGACTGCATGGGAGTACCAAACTCCTTTGCATCCTCTAAGCCATACTGCTTAAGAAGAGCTTCAACGTAATGGCTTTGGTCTAACTTAATACCATTCTTGCCCTTACTAACTTTCATTCCTAGCACCTGTTGTGCCAGACCAAGATCTTTTATCTTGAACTCCTTTTTGAGTGTCTCCATGACTCTCTCTTTACCATCACCAATAATGATAATGTCATCGACCCATACAAACAAAATTTCATCCTTTCTCACAAAAAGGCAAGGATCGGCCTCAGACGTCTTAAAACCAATCTCTATCAGTTTCTCACTCATGGTGTTATACCATGACCTAGCTGCTTGCTTCAATCCATACAGGGATCTACACAGCTTGAGGACATATTCCCCTTTATCTGCCAAAAGAAAAGTTCTAACACAGATTTTCTTCATGGTTTCTGGTTTAGTCTCTACTAACCATTCACGAAAACCATCAGGAATCGACATATAAACAGTCTCCTCCTCTCCAAGTTTTGCATTCAAGTATGCTGTTACAAAATCAGCTTGTCTGATTTCTTCACCCAACTCCACTGCCAGAGCAATGATGTACCTGAAGGTGGACAGCCTTCCAGTTGGTGAGAAAGTTTCTTGGTAATCAATACCCTCTCTCTGCTTGAAGCCCTGTGCAACACATCTAGCCTTGAACCTTTTCAAAACTCCATTTGTGTCAAACTTCTTGTTTAACACCAATCGAGACCCCACAATGGTCTTTCCTTTTGGAAAAGAATCCCGCTTAACCACTTCAAAGACACTATTATTCTCTAGAGAATCAAATTCCTCAAAAATAGCACTCTTCCAGTTGGCTCTCTCATCAGAATTCATAGCTTGGCCAAAGCTATTTGGGTTAACCCTGTTACCCATTTCTGAACTCAACTCCAGGACTTCATTGAGCATACACTGTTCCTGAAATGTATCTTCCTCATATCCTGCGGCAGCATAATGGGATCTCCACTCCCCGTACCTGTCAACCGGTACTCTAACCCTACCACTCCTTCTAACCGGAGGTGGAGGCTCATCAGGTTCTGATTCCACAGAATCACCTGGAGCGGGTACTGAACCCTCTTGTGGCACGTCTGCCACCTCTTCATCTTCTGGAACCACATGTTCCACAGCTTTTGCTGGTGAAATAGGTGCTAATTCTATTTCTTTTTGTGGCTTAATCACAACGACATCTTCACTCCTTTTGAGTGGAAAGGTACTTTTGTCAAATTTTACATCCCTGCTACGGATAACCTTTCTTGTCCCTGGACAATAGATCCTATAAGATTTACTTATTAAATCATAGCCTACAAGTGCCCCTGTTCTGGCTCTAGGGTCTAATTTTCCGACCATTTCATTATGGTGGACACTATAATACACCAAGCAACCGATTGTTCTTAGGTGTGATGTTTTGGGGTACAACTTCCAAAACTGATAATGGGGGCACTTCCCATTAACACTTATAATGTTGTGCAACAGACACACCGTGCACATCAACTCAGCCCATAAGAACTTTGGCAGACCAGATTGAGACATAATAGTTCTGACTTTGTCCAGTAAAGTCCTATTCATTCTCTCAACTATTCCATTATTTTGTGGAGTACTTGCAGTAGTGACTATATGAATGATACCATAATCTTTCAACAGCCTCCCTAAATCTTTACTCACGAATTCACCCCCTCCATCGGTAATAACCCTCTTGATCTCCTTCATCAGACCATTCTGTTTCCAGACTTTGAAGATTACAGAAACCTCCTCTGTGGTCTGATCCTTAGATCGAATTGGTTTAACCCAAACATAATTAGTTGCAGTATCAACTAAATTGATGAAGTATCTTGCCCCACCAAGGGACTCTGGAGTGAATGGCCCTGCCAAATCAATGGAAAATTCCTCTCTAGGAACATCTGTGTGATCTCTACTCTTAGAGAACACATTTCTAGTCTTAGCCCCCAAGGTACAACTCTCACAGTTGCTGTCCTTTACCTTATGGCCGCTTCTATTGTGAGAAACAGTGCTCAGAGCTGAGAATTTGAACAAGCTTGCACACAGAAGCTTATTCCGAACTTGTCCACTAAGAACAGTTCTCCCATTCATATCAATAACAAACCTATCTCCTTTAAGATAACAAATTTGGAAACCTTTTTTCCATAACACCCCAAGAGACACAAGGTTGTAAGGCAACTCTGGTACATAGAACACTTTATCAAAAGTAATTTGGAAACCCAGTTGATTTGCAAGAATAACTTTTCCAATTCCTTTAATCTGAATTGTTCTGCCTTTCTGACCAATATTTACAACCCCATCATAATCACTAAGATTTGAAAATAAATTTGGTTCAAAAAACATGTGATCTGTACAACCAGAATCAATCAAAACAAGAACCTCCTCCTTCAATCCTCCTAGTAGGAAAGAAGCTTTATCAGTCACTGATAAGTTCTTATCTTTGAGGTTAAGATTACTCACTTCATAATCAATCAAGTCCATTTCTTGATCCTCATCGATTTTGGACTTCTTGTTGGGACCTTCTTCCACAACAGCCTCTTCAATTGGAGCATCCAATGCCACCATTGCAACGTTTTCAGTTGTGAGATTGACCTCCTTGTCATTTCCTTCGGACTTCTTCCTTTTCTTGGCCTCCTTGCAGTCCTTAGCATAGTGACCCTTATTCTGACAATTGTAACATAAGACCTTGGACAAATCCTTTTTCGCCTTCTTGCGAGATTTTCCAGTCTTTCCAACTAGGGCTGTTCCAGAACCCCCCTTCATCTTGAATTGAAGGTCATCCTTTTCAATCCTTTTAAGCACATCCTCCTCCCCAGGAAGAGGATCCAATTGAGAAATGATTCTGACTAAGGAATCAAACTCTTTTGGCAGCTTTTGAAGGATTAAGAGTGACAAACACTCTGGATCCATGTTAAGTCCAGATGACTTGAACTTGGCTATACTAGACCTAGCCTCTGCCACAAACTGTTTACAATTCGAATATTGTAACTTGAACAGTTTATTAAAGGCTATACCCTTCTGGTGAACAGAATCACCAGCATACTTGGACTTAAGCAGCTTCCAAAGGATGCTGCCCCTCCTCCTCTCATCTTCCCTAAGAGTATCAGCAACCCATGTCACATGATTCTCATCAAGATGCCTAAGGATCAGATGGTAAGACTTCTTCTCCACTTCTGAACTGATCAGAGTGTCATCTGCATCCATAATTTCCCCACAGCAGATGTTATCCAGCTCACTATCCATAAGGACAGCCCAAGCATTATAGTTCTGACTATTCAGAACTATTTTGGTATAGCTAACATCAGGGATATAGGACATCTTCTTGGAAAACTTGAGGTCTTTGAGGTTCTCCAAAGTAAGGTACAAAGGTCTAGATGGCTTGGAAGTAATGATGATGTTGGTACTGATAATGTGTTATAATTATGGCCAGCAATTAGCTTAGGCAAATGAGCAGTATTTAAAGCAAAAGAAATGCTGGACACTGTGTGTCAATAATGGCTAATGGGGCTCTCACAATGGGGCAATATGTTGGATGAATTCGATTGGATGATGAATGAATGATGGAAAACAGCAGGGAGAAGAGCTCCTTAAGTACAAAAGATTGGCCTCTTGTGAGCCCATGATACAACAAGCCAAAGGGCAAATTTTCCGCCCCAAAAGAGCTCTACAGGCTCTACAGGCCTTGTTACTTGGTTTGGACTGCATCAGCCCACATGGCATTAGTCCCTGAACCCTTACAACCAGACTATTCCGGTCCATTCTTGTGTTTCCACCGTTACGGGGCTGAACCAGCCAATTGCTGTTCAGTCCCTTAGTTGGTTGTCTATTACAACCGGCCCTGATGGCATCATTACCCCTGTTACGGGCTGGTTGCCTCATGCATCCAGCCCCTGGCCCCTGAAATGGGCCAGGTGGGACCCAGGGCTCACCTGGGTCCGGTTTCAACCTCACATGGGGGGGTGTGACCAGCGGACATGCTGTCCCCCCCTCTATCTCTTACAAATCCCTGGTGGGGGCGGTCAAATCCCCTCACCAGGGGCCCTGGGGGTCGATACCCCCAGGGCGTCGTCATGTAAATTGGCCTGAGAGGTGATCAGGCCCCCCCAGGCCCATCGCTCCTCCCCCTTGGTAAAGGGGGGGGGAGAGCGCCCCTATCTGGTTTGGTCGCATTGACCGATCAATGGTGGGGGGGTGATGAAATCCCCCCCACCTGCCGGTCGCTACTCTTGCGGCCGGCGCCGCCACCTAATTGGGCAAGGGGGTGGTCAGGTCCCCCCTGCCCTGACCGACCGCCTCGTTGCGGCCGGTCGCTGGCTGGTTCAACCCAGCCAGCCTGCCCCCTCCCCCTCGCAACGGCGAGCGAGGGGAGGGGGAGCGAGCCGGGGCCGCGAGCCCCGGCTCCGCGGCGCTGGTCGCCGGTTGCGACCAGCCGGGCCCGCGCGGCATCGCACCGCGCGGGATCCCTCGGCCGCGCAACAGCCCCGCGCGGGCCGTCGGGCCCCGCGTGGGCCGTGCCGAGGAACACAGGCGGCCCCGAACGGGCCGCGACGCGAGCAGCGGCCCCGAACGGGCCGCGACGCGAGCAGCGGCCCCGAGCGGGCCGCGACGCGAGCAGCGGCCCCGAGCGGGCCGCGACGCGAGCAGCGGCCCCGAGCGGGCCGCGACACGGGCGGCAACCCTAATGGGCCGCCCCAAGCCCGAATTGTGAGAAAAGACTACTTTTGCGGGCCAGCCCGTCTGGCCAAGTATGTCCAAAATAAACCTTGGGCCCAATTATGCCCATACAAGCCCATCTGGCCGTATTTGCCCATATACCCCATCGGGCCCGTTAGGGCCCGTGTACCAATGGGTCTATTTCACGCGTTTTGAGGCCAGTTTCCCCAACTCTGTTGCATCCACATGGGCCCGTATGGTCCGTGTGTGTGTCCAATGGGCCTCAGAGGCCCATTTGTGCATCCCATTTGGATTACACTTATACGTAGCACCCGCGTAAGTGCCTACGTATTTTAACAGTCTATACCATATAGACATAAGGCATTATTACCCAGTATCAGGTAGTCACATAGTCCATTGAGCAATAATTCAAATTCCACTTGTATTCTCAAAGATCCTTTAGTGTGAGGTAGTATTATAGGAGCAGTCCATACTCCAATAGCATTCATGGCAGAGTTGAAAGAGCTGAACCTGGCTTTTGGGACGGGAAAAAGGTGTTCTTTCCAATTGGGGTCCCATTTGTTTAAGAATTCAGAACAGACACATGAGCAAAAGGCTCCACTATCCAGTAATAACCTTATAGGTCTGTTTTTATAAAATCCTGTTGAATAAAAAGTTTGACCAGTGGTATAACTTTTCCCACTCATAGGTTTAACTGTTAATGGGTTGACATCCATAATATGCCTAGAAATCATGGTAGGATCCCATTGTTGGGGCAAGCTAGAATCCCCATGGATGTTATTGATTTCTGCAAAAGTGCCTATATCTCCTTCTATAACATTAATAGGGTTGGTCAGGATCAATTCACATTCAGAAAGAGATCCTTCAGTATCAGCTATATCTTCATAGTTCTGATTCCCTTAAACCTTCTGTTCTCCTTCCAAGACTGCTATCTTCCTTTTTGGTAATGGGAAGTCTTGTCTCATATGCCCAGTCTTGTTACAATTCCAACAAGTTGCCGGCATCCTCTCTTTAGCCCTATTCTCATTAGGTTTCTTATTATCAGAGGCATTTATCAGTGGATTTTGTTCTCTGGTTTTGTTGATGTTATAGTTCTCTTTGGGTCTGGAAGTGGCTTTCTTGTCCAACCCATTCATGTCTATTACTTCTTCTAGCACATTGATTAGAGTGGGCAAGTCCGCATCCATACTCATCCTACATCTTACACTATGGTTAAGGTATCCAGGACACAGGTTGAGGAGTCTTTCATTTAATTCCTCTTTATCAGCATCTGGATAGAAGCAATCCAACATTTTCTTCTGTTCCAAGCACCATTTGTGAGGTTTATCCTTGGAGGGGTCAAATGAGGAATTTTCAAAATTTTTCATCATTTTCCTTTTCCACATTGTAGAACCAAATTTTTCTTTAATCAGAAGTTTCCCAGAATTCCATAGTAAGGATCCTACTTCTTCTCTCTTACTGATAAACCAGTCCAATGCTACTCCTTCAAATAGCCTGGGTAGCCTGACTACAGCTATAGCTTCTGGTAGGTCATAAGAGTTAATGGTGTAGTCAATAAATTTAATAAAATTTATATGATTGTATTCTCCTTCACCGGAGAACTTGGGACATTCAGAAATAGGGGGTAAAAGTTTGAGTGCTTGCTCCATCTCAGGAGTAGGACTAGGCCTAAAGGTATCACTCCTATGCATTCCTAATAAGGTTGGTGCATAAGGAGTAGTGGATTTTTGGGGAGGTTTTGGTTCCTCTGTAGTACTCCCCAAGGGGTTGGTCAGATGGACTTTCAATTCTCTAAGATCATTTTTGATCAGATTAAGTTGCAGTTCCACTTTATTATTAAGCACATCCAATTTTTCACTAAGGGATAGAATAGAGCTGTTAGTGGTGGTTGCCAATTCATCTTTCAAGGGGTGGAAAGACATAATAAAATCTTCTTGGATTCCTGATAACATATTCTCAATTGTTTGAGTCTGTTTGATCCTACCTTGATTAATTGTTTCCAATAACTGTTCTGTGTGTTCTTTAATTTCTTCCATTCCTACTTTCTTTTTTTGGTTATTAATCAATTTGGCTAACACTGAGGTTAATTTATCCATTTGGGTATAAACACCGTCCAAATTTTCACAAACAATTTTGAAATTATGACGCATATCATTAGAAAAGGAAGTAATTACATCAGAGGTTTGTTTGGGCTCAGAATTAGAAGCTAATTGTTGTAAACCTTTTTCCACTTTTGAGCTAGGGATATTATCTTGTCCCAGTCTTTCTTTCCCTTTGGCTTGGGATGGGAAGAGGATCTCTTCTTTCCTGATCCTTTGCCTTTCAGTTGCGCTAATTGATCCCAAGGATTCCACTTTTCTACGTAGGATTCTACCTCTTTCCTTGGAATGATTTTCTGAAGAGCTATCTGGGTGGCTTTTGCCTGGGAGATTATCTTTTTCATAGATACCATGTCCTCCTTGGCTTGGGCTTCTTTGAATTCTTCCCAATATTTCATGTGCTCTTTGACTAAGTCTCTGATCCTGGCTTCCTTGGCCAGATTCTTCAGGGCTGGCTGCAGGGAATCTTTTTGTAAAGGAGGGTGGCTTGATTCTACTAACTTCTCCAGCTCTAGTTTGGGAGAGGGAAGAAGTGATTGGTGCTGCTCCTTGTCCGTCAACATTTGATTCACGGGTTCTAGTCCCTTCATGGTTGTCCTTATTGGTGGTCTCACGGTTAATGAGAGCTGTTGGCAAAGATCCATAGGAGGGAATTCTTCCTGAGGCTCTTGTGTTATGTGTATTCATTTTCAGAATAATATGTTTTTGAGTATTTTACAGAAAAAATCCTTAAAAATAAGTTTTATTTCAAAACTCACTTAAATTGATGTTCAAAGGTACCAAGACCTTATTGGGGTTAAATTGATCCTTAGTAGGTAATCCTACGGGGTCTTGGTGTGTTCCAATGTGGTCTTCACCTGCCCAATCAATATTTTCAGGGCGTCCAGAGATATCTGGGATTTCCTGATGCAATAAATCAATCTTCAGTGGCGGTGGTTTCTGGTACAGGAGGGTTCACTGATAAAAAGTGTATTTTATTGGTCAATAAAATATATCAATATTATTTTTTTAAAAAAATAATATGGTAATACAAGTTGTATACTTACTTTTATATTTCAAAAATAATTTATACGGTATTTCTTCCAAGCTTGATGTTTCCTTAATAGAGCCTGAAAGTTTATATGCCTTTCAAGATCTTATTGTTCAAGGAGTTTATCTAAGTGTTTATGTGCAGAAGAGATATTAAGTTGCTCAGCTTGAGTTAAAGCTTTCCAACCAGTAGTTTTATAATTTTTAATATATTCTTCTTTTCTTATCTTTAAAAGATTTAAATAATAGATTGTTAATTCTGCATTGGTTTTTAAATCCACTGCAAAAGAATTTAATGATTAATCACAGTTATAAAGTCAGATAAATTTATCTTTGATTTTATTTTTTCCTGAAATGTCTGGTCCAAGGTATTAAATATAATAAAATGGAATATTCCCTAGCCAGACCCCCAATTTTCATCCTCCTGGATTCCAAGACCCTTGCTATCCTTTAGCTACCAGAGGTGATAGAATACATAATAAATATATTATTTAATAAATGCAGAAAAAATCCATAAAATATTTGGATTAAGCTTATTGCAAGTTTAAGTGGTTTGGTTATGGTTTATTGTTTTGAATCAATATGAATAGATTGATTATTAAGTATTTTTATAGAGGGGCCACAATTATATTGGGGATCTTTAACACCTCTCTTCAGGGATTTCAGTATGAAAACACGTAGTCCTGGTTACTTTTGCAGCTTTCTCTGCAATAGTAGCAAGCTGACAAGGAAAAATGGATAACCCTACCTGCCCAAAAATTCAGATAAAAGTCAAATAAGCGTGAAATATTCCAGGGTCCCAAAGATGAAGAGGGAAAGTAAAAAGGAATTAGAATAAAAGGTGTGGATGAGAGGGCTTTTTGTCAGTTTTTGTAATTCAATACTTAAGGAGGGTTTTTTTTGGAGGAGGAAGGTGAGCTATTGAGTCATTCAAGCATAATGAGAGAGTTTACATTACAAAGAGACATGAGACAAAAATTCAACCAAAAGTTGTTTCAGAGGTTCCTGTTCTATCAAAAATGTTAAATTTCAGAGAATAATAGTTTTAATTCTTTTTCTCTCATGCTCTGTTTTACCAATGGCTAGCAGAGGGTAAAGCAGTGTTTATCCAGATCATAAGTGGGACAATGCCTGGCTGAATTCATTTTCCAGTCCAAAATTTTCTACCAAAACAGAAACTTATGCAGCCAGACTAGCTTCGTGGGGGATTTTTGAGATTACTGTGGCTGTTTGTGGGGATTTTAGTCCATTTCCTGAGGTGCAGTGTAGTGGCATGTCATTTCCCCTGGGAATTTTGACACCAAACATTTTTATGCATAAATCCTAAACTTTACGTAAAAATTCATTTTTGGATTCATTTTAGCCCTGTTGAGTATGTGTGATTTTTGTGTAGAATATAAGAATGGTCAATTAACAGTCTTTTGGTTAATTTTGTATTGTGGTACATCTGGTGACATGGAATTAAATTGAGGAGTATGATCTAGGGGTGGTGTAAGTGAGTAACCCTGCCAAGAATTGGCTTAAAAATCCAAATTTTCCATAATATTCTGAGAAAATATAATATTCATTGTATTAATTCCTTATTTGTTGATCCTTCTTAATATTTTCAGAAATCTCTGAAATGATAGCTTGCTTACATTCAACATGTTATTTTCTTGAATTTTCTGTGTTGCATTTATTATATTGGGCTTGGGCCATTTTCATGATTAAGCAAAAAATTCATCTCAAACTTGCACTTATCCTTTGAGATAAATTTAATCTTTTAAAAAATTAATTTTCACTCTAATTCAAATCAATCCCTTCTTATCCAAGTGCTGATCATCTCATTTGTGTCATGCTTACTTCATTCTCCCATCATCTATAAAGTATCTAGTGTATGCATGTGACAATATGGTACCAAGTTGTATGTAGGGAGAATTTTTCAACTAAACCCAAGGTGTGAATGAGATAGTTAGAAAGAGAAAAGTTGCCACCATTATATTTTTGGGACAAAATTGAATTTTAATTTTCCACAAAAAACTCAGAGTTCCAATTTTGGCACTAATCATGCTTTCCAGTTCCATTGATTTCAAAATATCAAATTATTGAAGACAGAATATTTAAATCTTTATAAAAATCAAATTCCTTCATTAACATATTTAAATTGATCAACAAGGTTTAATTCTCAGTAATTTCAAATTTTCAAATATTTTCAAATATGGAAAGTAGATGTATCAAATAAGAAGGTAGAACAAAAATGAACACAATCTGAATCTGAATTTCAGCATTCATTTTTCATGTTCAATACAGAAATCATCTCAATGAATCAATAAGAGTTCAAAACCAAGAATTATTGTAATAAAAAAATACAAAGATCTTAATGTAAACCCTGATCATCTTGGATCTTGTTATGGATATATTTAAACAAAGAGAATATATTTCAAAAATATGCATCAATTGTTGGGATAATCACAAGATTCTATATATCAATATTCAAAGAATAATTCTGCAGCACGTTTTCAATTTAAGCAAAACAGATTTTTTTTATCTCTATCTTCAATTTAAGAAAGTTCTCCAAGACTTGAAGGAATCAGTCTAGGTTCCCTAAAAGTGTGTTTTGGGTTTTATCCGATTGGCCATGCTTCAGGTTGGATTCAGAGTGATATATTTTGGTTTTATTTCTAGCTTCTATTAGGGTTTTGAATGCGGCCAAAGAACATGGAAAAAAAGTGTTTTCTGATCAGGCTATGCCCTCAAACTGTGCCTTGATTAGGTTTTATCTCTCAAAAATTCAGGGACCCCAAAACGGGCTGTTTTTATTTCCTTTATGATCAAAGCTGAAGATTTTTGTGGATTATTTATTCTGAGGGAGGTTCTGGATTTCAAGAGGAATGAGTTCGAATCAAGATACGGAAAAAAAGTTTGAGAGAGTCTCATTCATTCTACGTGGCTCGATGCTAGATTGGAAACCAATCTTTGCCACTCTTCGAGACGCCTCTTGGTGTCCTCTAACCTCCATCTTGCCATGTTCTTTTCCATGATCCCCAGGTCATGAATCTTCATGCTGATTTTTATCAGAATTTTTGTTTCTTTCAAATCAATGTTTTCTATTTCATTTGTTCTCTCTAAGATCTCCGAAACTTTATCTACTTCTGATTGCACCGTAGCTTTACTACTGTACCCAAGTACTAGAAACCTGTGCAAGTCTCTTATAGCTCGTGCACTCATGCTCTTCAAAACGTTCAAGCTCTTGATGGCTGGCTCGAGGGGATTCATTTTGCGAATCACGAGGTAGGCATCCTGTAATTCCATAAAAGAAATATCCTTTTCGACTTGAGATATCTGCTGGCAAACCATCTGGAGTGCCAGGTATGAGATCACTTTTCTCTCCTCATATTTGAAGCTGATTTGACCATCGATTAACTTCTGGTAGAGTTCTTCTGTACTGACCCTGCATCGTAATGCAAAGAGGGAGGCCGAGATTGAGTTCTTCGTTTTGTTGTGTTTTAATTTCTGAAAAGCGAGCTCTTCGATTCTGGTGGTTGTTCCTAGGTTTGAGTACACGAACTCTCTAAATTTATCTCTAAGGTTAAGCGTTCCGATTTTCTCAAGCTTGTGGATGAGTTTCCAATCGCGAAAATGTTTTGATTCTTGCATTTGAATCAGCGCTTTTTCCTGAACCGAAAGACCCTTGACCACTCGATCGTAGGTACGCAGAAATGCTTGGTTCCGAGCGATTTCTATTGATTCGATAGGATGAGGTGTAACATTAGAAAAATGTAAATCCAGATCAAGTTCTTCCATCAGGCTTAAGTCAAGCATCCCTGAGATTCTACTTAACTTTTCTCGATTCGACATCCTTCCAAAATCTTGATCGAAATCGCGCGCTAATTTCGTCAATGTGTTTTTGGAGATGGGTGAAAAAAATGGATTCGATCGCTTCAATTTTTCCAAGATTTCTTTCTCACCAGGCTTCAAAGTGCCTTGCTCCTCGAAGGTCTTGAGGATATCTAAAGCCTTTTTCTTGGTCCGAATACTTGTTAAGAAAGGATCATTTGAATTTGAATTATAGCCCAATCCTGAACCAAGAGACAGTCTAATCGAGTGATCTTGTTGATCATACTTTTTGGCATACTCTCGGATGAGTTTTCGTTCTAACTTCGTAAGCTCATCAATCTTTCGAGATTGGTTTTTTTCATTAAAAAGTGTGCTCAACTTCTTCCAAACGCGTTGGAGATCTTTTGACCTTTTTTTTTCTAATTCAATCATCACCCAAGCTTTTTGGAATGATTGCCTCATGACCGTCTGCTTTCGGATGGCAAGTAGTGATTTTAAGTTAATCTTTCTGTCTTGATTCAACATTCTTTCACTATCATCATTGGACTCTCTCACTCTCTCTAGCGCCACAATAAAATATGTCTGCTCATCTGACCATCTTCTACCTTCCCTCACAAGATCTTCAAGCGCCTCAATAGCCTTGTAAATATTATTTCCTCGGGTGCTTTTGTTTTTTTCGGCCAGTCCTAAGAACTCTTTTTTTAGATTGGATATTTTTTCCATTTTGATTTGAGTAACGCTCGATGAGGCTAAATTTCTGACAAGACTCTGCTGCTCTTCAGAGAGATCAAATTCCTCATGACTTAGCTCGTTGATAAGCGATTCGGCACGCCTAGAGAGTGAGTATCCAGATTCGTGCAACGCAGATAGTCTAAAAATCGCTTTCAACTGATCATTGGTGAATGTTGACGAACGGCGTCTCCTGAGATTTTGCAGCTTGAGTGCAATATCGGATCTTTCTTCCCGTTTTCTGAAGACTTTATTGTACCACAGTATCATTCGGGCCCATAGTCGAGCCCATAAGCTTCCATACTTGCTAGTCTGATATTTTCTTTGCACGGATTCTATGACTTTTAACCACTCGGAATGAGCTCGTTTCTGATCTGTTTTTTCAGTTGGCTGCTTCAGCCGAGTCCATGTCTCTTCCCTCTCTCGTTCTTCGTCCGGAAGCTGATCGATGTGATCCTTGAGTCGAATCCTCAAAAAAGCGATTTCATCCTCCAACAGGGATGTCTGTATGTTCGCTGTTGAGTATTCCTTGAGTAGGGAGTTTCTGAAAAGCTCTTGTTCTCTTAATGCATGCAATGTCTCCTGCTTTTTGAGTAATTCATTGTTGCCCCAATGCGAGCGGACGTCAACCCATTTGTGTGCGTTTCCGGGGCTTATCCTTAAATCCTCGACATCGTTCAGGACGGCATGATCCATCAAACTTGGCGAGCCTGTCGTGATTGGCCTTTCCTCTTTGACTCCCCTGAAGCAAGTTGGCGGGATAGGCGGCAGCCAGTGGTATCGTAATTCAAATCCCACTGGGATCGGTTTTGTGTAGGACACGGGGACCAACTTCCCATGAACTAGTAGCAAACTTTTCAAGATTCTGACTAGTGAGGACGAAAGGGCCATTGAGGAAAGAATGTTGTATCTGTTCAATCGCGGGTAACCTGCACACCGAACGATTTTTCCAGCATTGGTTTTCCAACCATCAACAACAGAAAAAAAATGTACTTTTCTTATCCTCTCGTTATACGGATCTTGAGGAAGCGCTCGACCTCAGGAAACTAAGAGAAGGAGGTTCGATATAAGAGAGCTCTGCTTTGATAGACTGTCATGCAGTTCCAGCCAGAGCACCAGATCAGGAAAACAAACTCTGTGCTGCGGGGGGGGGGAACTGTGGGTAACGTAACTGATTGATTCGGCTTAAGACAAGTTTCTTTTTTCGGCTTGGCTCAACGCCGCGAAATATGTATGAGCATATTCATTTACATGCATACATATTTAATGCATATTTGGCGCGACCGCACCCGAACTTAGGGTGCTTATCGGGTCGGGCCCACTCCTTTTTGGTGAGCCCAAAACCGGCCCGGCCACAAGCGGGCGTTGACGGGCCGGGTATAATCCAGGGTTTGTTGGGCCCAAACCCGACCCAAGCCCGAGTTTCCGGGCTTTTTGCGGGTTTGGGCTAGTTGGCGGGCCCCCCGTTTTTTTTAATTGAAAGTTGTTTACTGTGCTTTCAAGTAGCTTGATGCAGCTTTGGAAAAAAGGGAAACTCTCAGATCACAAAAATATGGTAGTATGAGGCAAAAACAAGGATTTTTGATTAATAGAAAGAAAAATTAAAGAAATAGAATTGAATTTTTCATCCAATCTTGAGTAAAAATCAGGGCTTTGACGGCCTCTGGAGCTAATTTTGTTCTGACCAAAACACAACCACCAGGAAAGAAGGCCCAAAAGGGTAAAACTAAAAATGAATTCATTTTCACACAAAATTTAATAAAAGAAGATAATGTGCCCAAAACTCCTATGGCCTTGATGGCATCAATCCTCCAAAACGTTTGGTCAAGTTGTGAAATGTGTGCAAAAGTTGAAAATTAACATTGTCTGTTGGGGAGTAAAATTGGTAGAAGAGACATTTCATGGGTACTCTCAATCTCCAGTCTGTGAGATTTTAGAGCTTAAGCTCAAGATGAAAGGATCAAAGAATGATGAGAGGACTTGTGTCGCCAAGAGGAGGGCAGATCCAAGGAGTCAAGAGAGGAGCACTCTGGTTCAAAGTTGATGAAAAAGGATGGTGTTTCATTCACTTGAGGTTCAGCTGACCTTAAATAGACTAAGTACAAGGAAGGCTGAAAAGTGGTTGAACATACAAATGGAAATGAATAAAGAATATTCAATAATGGGCCATCAGAGACTGCGCAAGGTGGAGGACTACAAGGCTGGTTGCACTCAAGATTCAGGCAACACTAACAGTAGACAAGAATTCTAACACACCCCCTTGACTGAAGCTTGAGGGAGTTTAAAAAAAATAATGAGCTGGTAACTTCAAGACTCTTGCAAGTCTATTAAATCCAACATTACAAAATAGAATGAAGAGATGTTTGAACTATGCAATAAGGGTGTATTCCATTAGAGAGGAAGGAAAACTAGTGATTTTTGAACTACCGATGAACTACAAAGGAGTCTATTACATCAACAGGCACCACAAATATTCCAAACATAATTTTTGAGCCCCGTTCTGATAGAAACAGCAAAAAAAGAAAGGATTTTCACACAAGGGAGCATGACCAATGGAGGTCTAAAGGGGTGGCCAATGAACCAGGCATATGACTTGAGGTAGCGCGTAACCAAACGACTTGAGTGGCAATCTAACTTGGTTGACTTAAGGTGACAATGATGGTGGAAGTTGGTACTTGAAGAGTTCACCAGGAGGATCGATGTGACAGAGATGATGTTGAGGGCGCAATTGCATCAAGTAGGCAACAGAGAAGATGTTGAGGGCGCAATTGCATCAAGTAGGCAACAGAGAAGGGAGTTGGCAAGATGATGACCCAAGCGATGGTGGAATCAAAGATTTAGGAAGGGTCAAGAGCGAGCGAATGGGAAAAATGACGAGGAGCATCACCAAAGACTGAGCAATAAAAGGTGGGTTATAAGATCTAGAAGGTGTAAAAATGAGCTTTGTCCATCTTGTTTGAACCGGGACGCGACATTTATTTAGGAGCCTTCTCAGGGTATTTCACCCAACAGTTCTTGGCAGGATGTCCGGGCTTGTTGCAATGAGGGCAGACCGCCGGCCTATTGTACAGTGCATGATGAACTGGGTCTGAGAGTTGATCAAAGGGATTGATTTTAGCTTGAGCTTCATCCTTCTCAAGTCTCTTCAAGATGTAGTCGATGTTCTTGTTTTCACATTCATTGGATTTCTTCAGATAGTTGAATTTGGAGGGCAGCTTTGACAAGGTGAGGATGATAGTAAGTTCCTCTTCCAGCTTCAAACCAACCAGCTTCATTTTTTGGGTTGACAAATGAATCTTTGATACAAAATCAATGATGTTGTTTTCAAATTTGATTTCGTTGAATTGAGCGAAAGCAAGAGTTTTGTTAATAAAGTCATCTGGCATGTATCGACTTCTAAGGAGATCCCAGAGAGCAATACCGCTACGTTTTTCAGCCAAGGGAAATGAACCAGCGACGTAGGAGAGGTTATCCTTGTTAATATGATCAAGGATGAGGTTGTAAGCTTTGCAATTAATTCTATCAAATAATTTAGCATTGTTAGACTCTAAGGGTTGAGGAAATTCTTTGAGAACTATTTCTAATGCATCTATGGAGTCCAATTTGCCTTCCATCGCAATGGACCAAGTATAATAGTTGTCAATGGTAAGGAGAAGTTTTTGGTTGGCAATGATGGTGGACATAATTCAGAGTGAAGCTTTGGCTTTTAACCGTGTGAGATTTTAGAGCTTAAGCTCAAGATGAAAGGATCAAAGAATGATGAGAGGACTTGTGTCGCCAAGAGGAGGGCGGATCCAAGGAGTCAAGAGAGGAGCACTCCGGTTCAAAGTTGATGAAAAAGGATGGTGTTTCATTCACTTGAGGTTCAGCTGACCTTAAATAGACTAAGTACAAGGAAGGCTGAAAAGTGGTTGAACATACAAATGGAAATGAATAAAGAATATTCAATAATGGGCCATCAGAGATTGCGCAAGGTGGAGGACTACAAGGCTGGTTGCACTCAAGATTCAGGCAACACTAACAGTAGACAAGAATTCTAACACAGTCCAATCCACCTTTGTTGTTGTGGAATTGGCCTGCAGGGCAGTGTAAAGTACCCATATGCTGTGTGCGGGGGAGTACACATACCAACTAGGATGGCCTAGCAGTGCGTTAACCCTTCTCCCCCTCTTTACACCCTCCCCACATACTTATGTGACGCCATGCAGTCAGATTTCCCCCTCCTGATATGTCAAAAACTGCCTTGAAACTCCTCCTCCATCTCTAATGGGGTGCCTGCCAAGCAGCCCAAATACTCATCTCCTGACCAAGCCCAACCCGCAAAGCCTGCTGGGCTTTCCCAAAATCCAATTCTTGTCTTAGGGGTAAGCCCAAACCCCACAGCCAACCAATCAGGTACAGGCTAGCCCGTGGGCTGCCCAGTCTGATTAGCACCCTGAACCCAAACAAAGTTCATCTCCCTGAATGTGTTGGGACTGGAAGGGTCAACATCAGGCTTCTGTCTGCAACCATCACATCAAAAACCTTATTCTTCTAAACAAATACTAGAATCACCTTGTTAGGACTGACACTAACATGTCACACCAGTATCACACTAATTTATAATACCGCCTGTATATAACATGAGAACACGTTAAACTGCGAGTATGGGGCAATAAAATCATAACCAATTCCAATATACAAAACACTAGAGTCATCAGAGGTTATGAGCCCCTAAAAACAAAAAAAAGTAACCTTTTTTTCCTTCCTTCACCATCTTCATGAAATTGGAACGGACTCCCTGATTGTGGGATTGGTTTGTCCTATAAGGCGGCTTTGCAACCCAACCAAATCTGCAGTGCTTTGCAAACACTACAGGCTGGGCTTTCCAACCAAAATCTGAGGAGTCTCCCAATCCCCCCCTTTTTTTCTCATCCCAATTTCCTCCCCTTCTCCTTTCCGTTTTCCGCATATCAACACTTTTGATAGATAGCAGTCTTGCTGCCAACAACACAAATATAACATAAAAAAAAATCTTTTCTTCTTTTTCCACACCCGCTTGTTCCCTGCGTCCACCACTCATTGATTTCCTTTTCCAATCTCCTTTATTATCATTTTCACTCCAATTTTCATCACACACCCCGCCTGACATCCAACATGTCATTGGCTCCCCACCAGAGGAATTGTCTCCCATTAGATTGCGGAAGGGTCACTGCACCCCAGAGAGCTGTATCCCAGCCTTTGCACACAACTGATGCCCAAGCACCCATTGACAACAACCTGCCTGTTGGAGAAGAGGTGCACAATGAGGACAAAAATGATCCAATTGACATGGGTGTTGGCCTAGATGGACGCAAACCATCAGATGAGGCACCAAGCAGACAACACCTAGAAGAAGCCAGACTACGTTTGGAAGGTCACAACCTGTGCGGCCAAATAATACAAAGTGCAACATTGCAGATCCAACCCAAATCCCTCCTGATGACCAATGGTTCCAACATTGCCCAGTGGTGTAAAGAATTAAGGGAACTGGGGCGCAAACATCTTAGCAATGGTGACTTCTTCTTTAAGCCCTGCACCAACTCCATCTTTGAAAAGATAGTACAAGCAATAATACTGGCAAATCTGCTGTTGTCCCTGACATAAGATTTTAAAGACTTCCCAGCAGCCTACCAGATGTACAAAGCGGCGTGTGCAAAATTCAATAACGTCAGCAGGGCAGCGCAGATGAACATCTGGAGAAAGTTAATGAGTTTCAAGCTGGAAAGATTGATGTCAACAGTGGGCATTGTGGCAACCAAAACTGGAAAACTCAGGACCAGTGCGCAAAATTTTAGAATTCTTTATGATTTTCTTTAGCCATCTTTCATAATAAAAAAAAATCTAATTTCTCTTTCCTGAATCAGATTCCTTCAGACTCCAATTCCTCCAGCTTCCCCATCTCCCAGTGGTTTAGGGATGGGTCCCTGGGGTGTCCACCTCCCCAGGTCTTATTTTCAATTCTTGTTTGCCTTGCTTTGTCATCTTTATTTGCCAAATTTACGTGGGTGAAGGCCAGCTTGACTTGGCTTGACCCTTTCCGGCACCGGCATTGTTGTCAAACATTGATGGCAATGGCCATTCATTGGCCATTTCTGCCCATCACCTCCATTCTCATCTCCTCCTTGCTCATCCTCCCCCTTGGTTATTCCATTGGATTGTGCTATCCTCCCTCTGATCCAACAACCAAGTACATCATCCAATCCCTCAAACCCAACCTGCTCATTGTGATGGTGATGTCCATCATCAATCTCAAGAAGAGCAAGAGATTGTTGATTGACTCAAGGGTGACTTGAATTGTTTGCCATTTGTTCTTGACTTAAATACTTGTCCCAAGACTTGGTCCTCCTTCCAACCTTTCCAAGATCTTGATTGTTGTCATCTGCTCCAATCTCACCCACGGTACCCTCCGGGGTCCCGGAAGATTTGCCATCCCGCCCCTCATCTTTGTTAAACAAGTTCAGTCTCTTCACCCGTGCAAGGTTGGTCACAGGAGAAACCTCCCTCTGCTGACTCAATTCATTGTTCCCACAATTGGTCTTGCGCTCTTGCACCCCTATCTCCCACCTTGGCCGGTCATCCAACCAACGGACCAACAATCTTGCAAAGCGTCCTCCTCCAATCATCACCCCCCGCTACCACGTCCATCTTGACTGCCTCCAAAAAACCGTCCAATCATATGACCCAATTGTTCTCCTCCAGCTGCTCTTGCGCAAAAATCCGCAGGCCTGTCATCCTGTCCGCGCGGTTCTCCACCCGCAGGTCTCCTACCCATTCCCAATATTGGCACGGGCTGATGTCTCTCCATCCCCGCCGTCCAAGATTTTTCAATTATTTCAATTTTTTGTTGTTGTTTGTTCTGTTCTCATCAGATTCTCTTGTTGTCTTGTTTCTCATTTCTGTTTAAAAAAATAAAAAAATTCATTGTTATTTTCCGCTCTATCTGTGTAATCATTTGTAAATAGTATGCAGGGACCCATGGCCCATAAAAGGAGGGGCTCTCCCCTACCTTTTTCAAAATCATCCAGGGGAGTGTGTGCATATGCCCCCCTGTTATCATAGTAATAATCGTTATCCTGGGTATATCTTTTGATTGCCCCCTGATCCATTTTTATCCTGAGTCTTTGCCCCTCTGAGGCCTGATTCTTATCACCAACCAATAGCCTTTCTGGTTGAAGAGAATTCTGTCTGTTGGAATTCTTGAGTGTGTTACACCACTCTTTGATCCCTTTCTCTGACCATACTGGTCTTTATCCTTCCTTGATCATCTTTCCAGAGCCAATCACGTTTGATTGAAGAGGTTTTATTAAGCTTAAAACCTGGAGTGACATACCTCTGTTATTTTTCAAAGTTGCATTCTTCCAGCCTACTCTTGAGTTCCTTGAGAAGTTTTGAGGTTATCCCTGTTCAAATTGGTTTTCTGTTTGCTTTTAGAGCTTCTCAAAAAATTGTGCTTTGTCTTGTACAGCCACCCTCAGTTATCTGGTACCCTTCAAGCGCTTGATTGCGGAGAGTTGGGTGGGTTCATTGAGAACCTGGAGGTTGGTTGGGGTTTTAGTTGATCATCCCCAATCTTCTGCTGAAAACCAGAGTTATTAGCTTGTGGGCATTGTTACATACAACAGCTTTGTTCTTTTGAACTTTAAATAAACTTTAAACTTCTTTTGTTTGAATATCTCCCACCTAATCTTGCCTCAGATAGCGCTGTTCCATTGCTACCAACTATTATAAAACTTTATCTTTACTACTTGATTCCTCACTTAAAAGTTCTGGACCTTAATCTTGGTTACATTTAAATATTTTTTTAACACTCAAGAGGGAAGCCTAAACAGAACCTTTGCCCTCCACAGAACTGCCATGGCCTAGCACTGTTTGGAGTCTTACAGTGTGTCAAAAAAACCTCAAGCAGTGGTGGTGGGAATGGTCAAATAAACATGTAGAGGTTTCACGAAACACTGTCCTGGCATTAGTGGTACAGAACTGATTACCCCAAGGATCAAGACTGAAGGACAAAGTAGACCGTTGTTTGGAACGCATGTTAATGGAAGACAATCAATGGAAAATATTGCTCACAGCTGTTTTAAATCTTGTGGAATCCTTTTGGCAACAACTGGAACACAATTTACTAAGACGCCATAACAGCGCAACCTTTGTGAATACACCAGTGGCAATGGCCAATTCCAACAAAAACTTTTTGGAAGACACTTTTCCCAACATATCTTATCCAATCAAGACATACCTGAATGAAATTGACAAATAAAAATGGGAACAAGCTATGGCCTTCTTTTACGCAAGGGCTGCAAAATGTTGGCAGTGTGGTTCTAATGACCACATCAAGCACAACTGCCCTAGAAGAAAACAGACCAATTTTCCAGCACATGGTAACACGTATAGTACTCAACATCCTCCCATTTCCCCCTCAAACCACATCTATCCCATCTTTGGAGCTGTCTACCCCCCTGTAAGCAATGCTTTGGGGCAACCCTTCACGCCTCCCAGTGCATCACACGGTCCAATGGTGGGCAAACCAGGCCTCAGACAGGAGGACTATTACCAACCTGCTCCTCTGAGGGGATATGATGCCAGGCGTGGTGTGAGCCAGACAAAGATTCAACCATCCACAAGTGCGTGGATGATCAAATTAGGTTCTCTGCTGAATGAACTATTGGAGTTGTACTTCAACAACCTGGGTGGCAATGACAACGTGATTTGCTTCCCAATTATTGACTCTGGCGCATTGCATAGCCTGACGGGCTGTATGTCTCTCCTACATGACTTCCAAACCCTGGAAAAACCAATCCTGCTGGCGGTAGCAACAAGAGGAAGCCAGGATTATGTCACCGGATTTGGTACAACAAAAATATGCAGGCCTAAAGGGACCATCATCTGCCTGAAAGGCATACTATTTAGTGCTGCCACAAGGGCAATGCTTATCTCCCTAGCCAGTTTGAGGCAAGATGGCTTGTTTTTGCATATGATGTAGCTAGAGATTCCTTTGAACTATATTCCCCCAAATAAGAACACCTTTTGTCCTGTCCTTTTGATAAAATTAACCGCAGGTGGGAAATCATTGACAGCCTGGTAAAAACAGACTTGAGCAATGCAAGGACCTGTTTGACAACTATGACTGCGGGAAATGAACATCACAAATGTACCCCAGTAACTGTGCAACAGTCAACCTCCCCAGATATTTATGACATCTTCATTGCGCCAGTTGTAAATCCTGCACCTTATCAGTGGGATGGGAAGGATCTGTCTGCCAACAAGCGCAAGTTGCTAATTTGGCATTGAATGTTTGGCCACATAGGCCTCAGGCAGCTACAAAATATGATCAAAGCCAAACTGGGATTTGGCCTCCCTGATAAGATTCCCCAGGGCTGCATACATTTCCCAGTGTGTGCAGTTAGAAAAATCACAGAGCTAAAACCACTGGCATCCTCGCGACAGGAGCTTACAAAACTCAAGATAATTGCTGTGGACCTGATTGGACCATTTAGCGTTGAGACTTACCTTGGAGGTTGTTTTCTCTTGACCCTCAGGGACGTCTGGTTGGGTTTTTCTTATGTGAAAGTACTAAATAGAAATTCAGAAGCAGAAAAATTAATTTTGGACACCATAAACAAGCTAGAGCTGGCAACAGGTCAAAGAGTTAAGCTTCTGAGGAGTGATAATGGCAGCAAATTTGCTAAAAAATTCTTAAGCAATTTTTTGTCATCAAAGGGCATTATAGGCAAGGGGTCACTTCCCTACCACCATTATCAAAACAGAATTATTGATAGATTCAACAGGACCGTTGGCAACATGTCGCGGACATTACTAAATGACAGAAAGTTTCCAAAGATGTTCTGGGGGTTTGCCTTCACATGTGCCACCTACACCTTGAACAGAATCACGTGCAAGGAAAGCGGATTGTGCACTCCACACAAGCTGATGTTTGGGGTCAAGCCACAACTGGGCTGATTATGGATCTTTGGGAGCATGACATACATCCACATACCCAAGGAGAAAGGCAGAAAACTTGACAATCAAGCAATTGAAGGATGGGTGGTTGCATACCTCAAAGAGTTAAAAGGTTGGCTCTTCTGGATCCCCTCGGAGAGCCATTTTATCAAGTCTGCAATGGCCCGCTTTGTTGACAGAACACCAAAAATATTAATGGGCAAGGATAGAAAACCATCATCAAACCTTAGACATTCCTTCTTCAAAAAGCTCACCCTAGGAAATTTTAAGCGTGAAGAACTATTTGTGTCACAGGAATTCATTGTTGATCAAATATTGGCAACCTGTGCAGCATAAAACATATCTCTCCCTAAGTCCTTCACCAAGCTATGAATTCAGAAGAATGGAAGAAATGTAAAGAAGAAATAGCCAAAGAACTGGAATCACTCAACGCAATGGAAGTCTGGGAAGCACTACCTATTCCAGAGGGCATGGTGGCATTGGACTGCTGCTGGGTTTTTGCAATTAAGAAGGCCTTTGGGTTGAGTGAAGACATCTATAAAGCGTGTTGCGTAGCCAAAGGTTTCAAACAGACCAAGGGTTTTTATTTTGAGGAAACCTTTTCCCCAATGGCAACCTTTTTTTTGCTCCAAATTCTACTGATAATTGTTGCACATCATCATTTTCCAGTATACAGTTTTGACTTTTTTACAGCTTACCTCAACTCCAAAATTGATAAAGAAGTGTGGGTAAAACCCCCACAGGGAATGGACCTACCAAAAGGACACGGGATACGTCTAAAAAAGTCCCTGTATGGCACCCGCCAAGCGGCCTGCTGCTGGTGGCGCGACTTACAAGGAGTACTAGGGTCTCTGGGATACAAGCCATCCCAGTGTGACACATTGCTCTATGTACTGAAGAATGAATCAACAGAAGGGATCATATGGTTACATGTGGATGAAAGGATTGTCACTGGGTTGTCTGACAAAATCTTACGCAAGTTGGAAGCCAAACTCAAGGAAAGGCTGAAGATTAAATGGTCCAGATCAATCTCAAGCATTGTTGGCGTGGATGTCAAGAGAGAAAAGCATGGTTTTGTCTTACACCAACCAAGACTGATTGAGGTTATACTGATGCAGTTTTGGTGTGGTGGTGGGACAACCACAACACCTCTCCCACCTGGCTTCAACGCAACCAGCAACACTTCCAAATCAATAGAACCAGATAAGTTACTATCTGTTATGGGCTTGCTAAGGTACCTTGCAGTGGGAACTAGGCCCAACATAGCCTTTACAGTAAATTACTTATCACGCTTTGCCTCCAGCCCAAGCCACAAGCACTGGAAAGGTGTCAGACACCTGCTCAGCTACATGGCTGGCACGCGGACTCTGACCCTCACTCTTTACCCCAAGTGGGGCTCCATGGCTTTGAGGTGCTACTGTGATTCCTCCTGGGGTGGCAAGTTCTCCCATGCTTCATATGGTGTGTTCATCTCTTACCTATCATGCCTGATTCTGTGGATAGTGTTGGAGTACATGGCAAGACACAAATATGTCACATACCTAAACACACAAAGATTTCACAATCCTGAACATGTCACAGATCTTGTAGATAGTCACATAGCCAGAAATCCACCTGCCCCAGGATCCCTCTCTCTCTCCTCATTGAGATTGGGTCCCAGTATGGCCAAACCCTGCTGACCGCCGGTTGTGGTGGATTATCAGCAGATGATTATATAAGTAATCTTACAGGTTAAAAGCCCGCTCACCAACAGGCCTGGATAGGGTTTTTATGAAAAACAAATTTCAAAAGAAAAAGGAAGACTGGATAAGGAAGAACACCAGCAAGGATAGACCAGGAACACCTACACCTGATCCACCAATGGGGGAATCTAGCACCCCGCCTGCAACTTTTGTCTCAAAGGGAAAATTTGAATCACGCCTTGAGACGATACAAACAACTCTCTCCCAGAAATTCCAACAATTCAAAGCTACTATGAGCAGAATTTCCACTCAACAGGAAACCCTGGAAAACACACTACCTCCCCATATGGACTTACCCACAAGGCAAGCCAACAAGCCACTCAGCCTGAAATTCATAAAAGACCCAATGTTGGTTCATTGGAACATCAACACAAAGATGCCAGTCCTTGCCTTTTATGGATCCAACTTTAATGTTTGGGAGGGGGAAATCAACCGTACTCTTCAGCAAGCATTCAACTCTGATCCCAAGTTCTTGGGCAATCCAACCAATTTTGCTAACCTGAACACAATGGAGAACTGGGCAATTTTGAATATCTTGAGGAACTCAGTCAATGATGAACTCTTTGCAATCATCAAGGCATCAAAAGTGGAGCTGGGAAAAGCCATCTAAAAGATGCTTGTGGATACCTACAAGCAATTGGACAGGCGCCATAAGCTGGCAGTTGCTTAAAAAATGATGGTACTGCTCACCTTGCCAGAGGGAGACATGGCCTGGATTGCCTCCTTCCACAAAATCATGGCCAACCTAAACAAATTGGAAATATCCAGGAACAAATTAGTGGGAATTCTGATGCAATTGGTAGTGGTGGCACTGCTGTGGATCAATCCAAAGACTTATGAGTACTTGGTATCCCAACAACTGAACAACACCAAAACAACCCCGCAATTCCTCAATGTGGCAAATGTACTCCAGGGAGCTATTGGCAAGCTGCAACAAAAGGCTTTTGGGGGGGACCTAATGGAACTGGATAAGATCCAGGCCATAAGGGGGCAATATGTTCCCCCACAGCGCCAAGGCCAGGTTAAGCCTCCAAAAAAACCAAACCTATCAGTCAACCGCGCCGCATATTATGATGGGAAGCAGAAATCTGATACTCTCCTTGACACCTATGGTTGCACATGCCAGTAATGTGGAGCCAAGGGAAATTGGTATGCGGACTGCTTGGTATTTTGGCTGGACGTTAGTATGGGCAAAATACCAAACCCTCCCACGGACCATGCCAGCCATAACTCACAATACCTACCTCCCCAACGTCTGACTCAAGAGCTCAGGAGGAACAATTGTCTTAGGATTGTTGACATGCCAGAGTTGGACAGGGAAAAATTCTTCTTGATTCTGGGGCCAGCGCACACATGAGTGGCCCCTCTCAATGATTTTCTCTGATGCATCATCTATTGCAACCAAAGCTGTTCTTACTGGCTGCTGACAAACATCAAGTTACCGCTTTGACCGTTGGCAGCTTGACCATCCCAATGAAGAATGGGACAATGATAATTAAGGAAGTATATTTATGCCCAGAGGTCAGCGGGATCATCCTATCAATGGGGCGCTTGATATCTGAGGGGTGGAGGCTGACTTACTTGGTACTACAGGCCGTCCTCACGGACCCTTTGGGCAACAATTATGACACATACTTCTGCAACTACTGCTGGTTAATACCTACTTGCACTTCCCCAGGTGTTGCAATGAAAGTTTCTGCAAAGCCTTTGTTTGATCCTTATAAATGGCATGTTTGCCTTGGCCACGCATCCAAGGTAGTTGTGAGGATTTTCCTGAGAACCCAATACCCCAAAGAGATTAAAGGCGTATGGCAGTCTTTCTTCTGTGAAAGGTGCGCTATCTCCAAGAGCCTTGACCTGAAGGCGCCTGGTTTTCAGTCTGGTATAACTCAAGATAATACTCTTGACTTATTTGTGACAGATGTGGCAGGGACTTTCAAAGAGGACTTGATTGGTGCACAATTCCTCCTGACCTTCAGGGATCATGCAACCACATATAATTTTATCTCCATACTGAATTCAAGGTTGGAGGTTCCCAAAAAAATCATGGGTTGGCTAGAGAAAATTAAACTCACCAAAGGAAGTTATCCAAAGTATATCCAAAGCAACAACGCAGTGGAATACACAGGCACACTCAAATGGAAGATTGAAAAATTTGGAATACTGATGGCCTGCATCCCACCCTACCATCTGGAGCAGAATGGGGAAGCAGAGAGGGTTAACCGCACGCTAGGGGATATAGCAAGTAAAATTCTTAACAAGATTGGCATGGACCGTAAGTTCTGGTCATTTTCATACCAGTTGGCAGCCTAAATCATGAACCTCCTGCCTAATTCAAGGATTGGGAACAAGACTCCTTTGGAATTGCTATGCGGGACCCTACCAAATCCCGCAATACTATACCCTTTTGGGGCAGAGGAAATTGTGCATACCCCATCTGAGCGTTGGGGGAAACTGGAGGAAAGGGGGCAGCATTGTTGCTTGTTGGGTTTCTCATCCAGGGGCGCAGGGTGGCTGTTTTGTTCATAAAATGAAAAAAGAGTGATAAACTCAGCTTCCGCAATTTTCCCTTTCTTTCAAGAGCTTCCAGTTCAACCTATGGAAGAAAAAACCCTGGACATCATCAGTCACTTGTGCCTTGGGGAAGAGGCAATGGACCAGATGGCTTCTGAGGAGGAAACAGAAATGAACGCTTTACCATGCACAATCAAAATGGGGGTTCCGCGTTCAATGCCAGAATCACTGAGCAGGGAATGGGTGGCCAAATGGATGAGGTCTGGTGAAGAGGAAATACAACAATTTGATGACCTAGACATATGGGAACCAGTTAGACCACATGCGGGGATGAAAGTGCTGGGGGAAAAATGTTTCTAGCCCACAAAAGGAACACAGAGGGCAAGTTAATACAACGTGAATCCCAATATGTTGCAAAAGGATGCAGTCAGAGGATGGGGGTGGACGTATATGAAATCTACACACCAACAGCTTTGCTCAATACGCTCCGCATGCTACTTGGCGTGGCGCATCATGGTGGATTCCCTCTTTCTATCTTTGATGTGAGCACAGCATAAATTTACAGACCTATTGAGGAGGAGGTCTACATGCAACCGCCGGTGCTGGTCTGGCCACAATGGAAATTTTTTGGCATGAAATTAAAGAAAGCAATGTATGTAATGCGGCAGGGGGCAAGATGCTGGTGGAAGCATTTCAAGTTGGTTGTTGAGCAAGCTGACCTCCAAGAGAGTGTACTGGAGGACTCCCTGTATCTCTTCCAGGACAGTAACAAATTTGTGATAGTGTGGCTTCACGTTGACAATGGATTGGTGATGGCATCCTTGGACCAGATGCTTGCAAGGTTCAGGAAGGGGGTTGAGAGTCAGCTGAAAATTAAATGGAAATTGCAGGTGGAGAAAATATTTGGGATCCAGGTGAAGGCTGCCGGGGACAAAATGAGGCTGGATCAGTCGCTATTTTCTCAAGAAATTGTGGCCAACTACTCTTGGGTAGCACACCTCAAGCTTGCACCTTTGTTGGAGTCAAAAATGGAGACAAACACAAGCAAGGGGGTGAACACAATGGAATATCAAAATTTTGTGGGCTTGCTGATGTACCTTGCATGCAGGAAAAGACAGGGCATTTCTTATGCCATAAACCAATTAGCAAGGTTCAGCTCCAATCCATCCACCAGTCACTGGCTGCAGCTTGACCACCTCATTGGGTATCTGAGAGGATCTACTCAGCAATGTCTCCAATACAACCAAAGGGGCTTGGGAGGCCTCTCTATGTGGGTGGAGGCTAACTTTGGTGGGGAACATGAGTGATCAACAAGGGGCTATGTCATCATATATAATGGTAACACGGTGGCATGGGGGGCAAAGAGACAAACAGTTGTGGCGCTATCTACCTGTGCCGCAGAATATACAGCCCTTTCTGAAGGGTCCCAACTACTAGCTCACCTATGGCTGACCCTATCTGACCTCAACTTCAAATGCCAATCCACAATCTAATGTGACAATGAGGCCACAATCTTGATTTCCACCAGTAATGGCTGCAGGAAGAGGACCAAGTATTTGGATAGGGCGTTCTATTTTGTCAATGACCTCATCAGGAAAGACAAAATTGGCCTCCAATGGACTAGCTCATCAATGCAGCTTGCAGACATCATGAAAAAACCACTCGGCACCAACAAACACTCCACTGGGGCACGTGCCACAGGCATATATGGTGATATAATTGTGGGAGGGGAGGTTGGAGTACATGGCAAGACACAAATATGTCACATACCTAAACACACAAAGATGTCAAAATCCTGAACATGTCACAGATCTTGTAGATAGTCATATAGCCAGGAATCCACCCGCCCTGGGATCCCTCTCTCTCCTCATCATGATTGGGTCCCGGAATGGCGGAACCCTTCTGAGGGCCGGTTGTGGTGGATTATCAGGTAAGTATCTAATCATGCAATATGATTGAGATTGGGTCCTGGAATGGCCAAACCCTGCTGACGGCCGGTTGTGGTGGATTATCAGAAGATGATTGTATAAGGAATCTTACAGATAGCATGCCGGAAACGCACAGTTGCCGTATCCACCTGTCAAGCAGAGTATATGGCACTGGGAGTGGGAACCAGAAATTGCCTGTGGGTCATTAGGGTCCCTTCCAATGAGCAGGTAGCAGGCATCTTCACCAAGCCTTTGGGAAGGGAAATTTTTACAAGGATGAGAGAAGTCATCATTAAACAGTGTGGCAATGTTTGTCAGTTTATGAATGAGGAGGAGGGTCTTAGGACTGACACTAAAATGTCACACCAGTATCACACTAAGTCATAATACTGCCTGTATATAACATGAGAACACATTGAACTGCGAGTATGGGGCAATAAAATCATAACCAATTCCAATATACAAAACACTAGAGTCATCACACACCTCCCCCCCCCTTACACTACAAGCCTGCTGACCCCCTCCCCCTCCTCCCCCCCAAACTCACTGCATCTCCAACACAGGTACGGATGCCTGCGTTATGCCTGCCAGACCCCGCAGACTGAAAATTGCTATGGGTTCAGGAAAAATGCCTGATTCTCAATCAGCCCCAATACCACCCACCACCACCCCACCAACCTTGGGCCCAGCCTCTCTCCTGTGGGAACTATCCCAGGATTGCTTGGTTGTTGGTTTGGACGTCTTGGTGAAGTTAGATCATTGCATGTTCCAACTGATCATCAATATGGTTGATAAGTCTGACTGGGCTAGGGCTTGGTTGGAGGCCACAATCAAACGCATGGACTCAAGTATAGAATCCATGGTCTCTGGCCTTGCGGATGTACAGAAGAAGATGGCCTTGATTGACTCCTTCCCTCCCACCAACCCCCCGCTTGTTCCTTTGCAAAGGTGGCTGCAGCTGCCATCCCCACCAGACCAACAGTCACCCCACCCTTGTGCTCAACCCTGCCAAGTCTCCAGCCAAAGCAAGTCCTGATTCACTCCAACTCAAGCAACACCACCTTGAAGTATCTTCCTTGTGGCACCCTGGTACAAAAGGCAAACAAGGCACTGGCTAGATTGGATGCAAAGGTAGATGGCACCCTGGTTGCAGTCAGGGGCGCCTGTGTCCTCCCTTCTGGGGATGTTTCCTTCTATACACAGAAGAAAGAGCATTAGAAGTGGCTGATAGACAATAAGCACATTTGGTCCAAGCAGGTTTACCCTGATTTGGAGGCCACTCCCCCCACGTATTTGTTCATGGCTCATGGTGTCCCTCAAATGTTCAATGTTGCCTCCAAGACGGAGCTGGCAACCATTGCCTCCAAGAATGGCTTCCAAGCCTCTGATCTGGTCTGAATTCTCTGGATGCGCTCCAGTGAGCCCACAACAAAGAAGGACAGGACCTTAGTCCTCTTGTTCACTGATCAGGATTTAGCCATCTGCATGGAGCGCTGTGGTGAACCATTTGGGACACCATGGGAAAAGAATTCAAAAACTAAAAAAAAAAAAAAAAATTGTGTCCTTGCACGTCGCTCATCCTCATCCTCATCCTCGAGTGTCCTCATCCTCATCCTCCCGCTTCCTCATCCTCATCCTTGCGCTTCCTCATCCTCATCCTTGCGCGTTCTCATCATCATTGTCATTGTTGCGCGTTGCTCATCCATCATTGTCATTGTTGCGCGTCGCTCATCCATCATTGTCATTGTCGCGCGTCACTCATCCATCATCGTCATTGTTGCACGTTGCTCATCCATGCCTTACCAAACCCATCCTGAACGCACCTCCAAGCGTTTGTCCAATCCTTGGATCCATCAATCTCCCGCCACACTCAATCTATCAGTTTCCAATCTCAAGCCTGTCAGGATTTACTCAATCGCCTCGAGCCGTCAAGTCCTGCCTGCCATCATCCGATCCGTCACCCTTCCTGGGACTCTCCCACCCTCTTCCGCCTTTGGGAAAGGGGTGGAGAGTGTTTTCTACCGCCTGCGGACACCCGTGGGCGGTCTGATCCGTTTTTTTTTTCTTTTCCCACCCCTTCCGCCTTTGGGTGAGGGGTGGGTGATTCCGGTATTGTTGCGCGCACCCATCCACAGACGGATGCAAGAGATGGTGAAGGGATGAGAAGGATTTCCACCGGCCTGCGTGATCAAATTTTTCTGATCACCTGATTTTCTTTCTTTTTCCGCTCTATTTGTAGAATCCGTTGTACATAGTCTAACAGGGCCTCCTGCCCATATAAGGAGGGGCTCTCCCCTGCCTTTTAACAGATCAGCACATCCTATCATCACATCAGATATCTATGATTGCCCCTTGATCCTTGAGCCTCAATACTCAAACCCCTTGATCCCTGATCCTTATCACCAACCAATAGCTTTGCTGGTTGAAGGAGAATTTGACTAATTGAATTCTTGAGTGTGTTACACCACTCCTGATCCTTTTATCCGACCAAACTGGTCCTGATCATCCTTTGATTATCTTTCTGGACCCAGTCACGTTTGACTGAAGAGGTTTTATTAATCTTAAAACCTGGAGTGTTAAACCTCCCCTCACTTCTTTTGAAGTTGAATTCCGCCACGCTGCTCTTGAGTCCCTTGAGAAGTGTTGGGTTATTCTTGTTTGAATCAGTTATTGTTTTTGCTTCTAAAGCTTCTTCAAACAATTCTCTTTGTCTTGTGCAGCCACCCACAGTTATCTGGTACCCTTCAAGCGCTTGTTTGCGGAGAGTTGGGCAGGTTCATTGAGAACCTGGAGGTTGTTTGGGATTGAGTTGATCTTTCCTAAGCTCCTGCTAACGACCAGAGCTATTAGCTCGTGGGCATTGTCACTCACAATTGCCTTTTCTTGTTGAACTCTGAACAATTCTTGACTCCTTCTATTCAAGTTTTTTCCCAACATCATTTTGCCTCAGATAGTGTTGTCTCCCAGCTACTGACTACTATAATCTTTATGCGCTTACATTTGGTTCCCCGTTTACCAGGTTCTGGACTTTGATCTTGGTTACATTTAAATATTTTTGTAACACTCAGGAGGGCAGCCTAAAAAAGCACCTATCCCCTCCACAGAACTGCCAACACCCTGTGCCGTTTGGAGTCTTACAGTTGGTCCCCTGGGCCGGGATCAAACCAGAAACCTTGGGATTTACAGTCCCCAATTTGTGGAATCAACTTTGAAATCCAATCTTTTTCTCTTTTTCTGTTTTTCTGTTTTTCTGTTTTTCTGTTTTTCTTTTTTTTTGTGTTTCTGTTATCATCTAGATCTGATCCGTGGAGGCAACTTGTTCCAGAATCAAGTCCTCCCAATTGTGCACCATCAAGGGGTTTGATCCTAGTCATTTTTTCGTAAACCCTACCCTTGCCACACTTGTGAGCCACTTTGGAAATCTGTTCTTTGGATCCCTTAGGAAATCTTTTGTCAAAATGGAATCTATTGGTACCCCTTCTACCTCTTTTTGGGCCAAGATGATCAAGATCAAACCTCAGAACAAGAATTTATGCTTTAACGGTACAAATGTTGAATGGTTCCTGGATTCCTACAACATGGCTGCTGAAGTGGACAGTGCTAGCAAATATGACATGGCTTATCAACTGCAATTCTTTATCTCCTCTGATGAAGTCATGGAAGTGATTGAATAATTTGATGGATTTGAAACCCATGACTGGGTACTTCTTAAGGAGGAAATGATTGCCTATTGGGGCAAAATTGACATAGCTAGGTTCACTCTACAAGATCTAGATGCCCTGGTCTCTCAATGGACCTCCAATGGTGGTATCTCCTCAGCCTCTGATTATCAAGCTTTCAGAAAATCTTGGGACCCTATTCAATCCTATCTTATCCAAAACAATCACATTGATACGGTGGATGAAATTTGAGTGCAATTTTTTCAGTATTTCTCTGCAGGAGTGCAGGAAAGAATTAAGGATGAATTGGTGAAATCTGGATCCATGATCACTACAAGAGATAATTGGTTCAAGCTCCCTGCTTTCATGGTTCTTAGGAATACTGTGGATAAAGTGATGAAAGGTCAAACAGCTCTCACCTTTGAAAAACTTAGAATCACTGAACCAGTCCTTGCCCCCTCTTTTCAAGCATCTAACAAAATCATGAATAAGATGGAAGCCAATCGCAGACCTAAACCAAATCCTCAGACCCACTGGGAAACACCTACTATTGATGAGATAACCAAACTCCTGCAAGCTTTCAAGAATAAAATGGATCAGAAACTCTCCTCTCTGGCTTTCCCTAAACCCTCCAGCTCTGTTCCTAGGTCAACCATATTTTTCTATTATTGCTACAGAGAAGGTCATGGAACTGGTCGCTGTCCTGAACTCCAGAAGGACAAGGAGGAAATGTTGGTGGAACAGAAAGGGAGTAAATTCTTTCTGCCTCATGGTGCACTTATCCCTTTTGATTCATCTCATCCAATTTGTCATGTGGTGGCCTATTTCCAGCCTTCTTCTCCCAAGAAGGCATCCTTGGCCTATTTTGATTTTTGATCTGCTTGTGGGACTCTTCAACCTTGGTATCCTCCTGCTGTCTCTTTTTCCAGCTTTTCTGGAACTTATCAATCTGATCTAGCTAGGAAACAACATGAAGAACCCAGACCTCATAAAGCTCCTCCTGTTCCATCTTCAATTTTTCAAAAAACGGTCAAACGTCAATCTTCACTGGAGCCTCCTTCTTCTAAGGTAGAAGACATGGAAGTAGAAAAGGAACCCCTCATGGATAGGTTCCAAGAATACTAAGATCCTGCTCCTCTGCCATCCAAATCACCTTCACCAACTGATCCAGCTATAGTGCCACCCTCACCTGGACTTCCTCTTCCAACTCAACCCAAGGTTTGATTTGAAAGGGGAATTTCCAAAGACCACCCCAACGCTGTGGAAGGGGTATTAAAGAAAATCTCTGATCTTAAAATCCCTGATCCATCTGTGGCTGAACTCCTTTCCATCTCACCATCTGTGGCTGAAGGCATGAAGAAATGGGTTTCTCGGCGATGTGTGGAGATTGGTCCTGATGAATTGAAAGTTTCCTCTGGAACCTTGATGGAAGACTCTGGTGGAACAGATCCTCCTTCTGATTCAAATCTTTATTCTTGTCCTCTTGGATTTTTACCGTGCTCTCTAGGTGACTCATCCAAAATGGTTTCTCTACTTGTTGATTATGGGTCCCAACTAAACTTAATTTTGGATGCAATGGCCTGCAAGCTCAATCTCAGTCCAAGGGTCAGCTTCAACTCTGCTGTTTATGGAATTAGGAATCAATCTTGTGAGTTGGTGGGTATTCCTGAGGATGTGCCAGTCAAATTGGTTGAAATATTGTTGGAACCTGTCAATTTTGGATCACTCGTTGTGGTGACCAATCCGGGACACCACGGAAATCAAAAAAAAAAAAAAAAAAAAATCTTTTTGGTTGTACCCCTATGGGTACCTTCATTTCCCCCCATCTCTCAACTTCTCCCTGTCCTAGCGGTCTAGGACAGGCCTCTTGCCTGTCTCTCTGCTTCAATCCCCTCTTCCTATGTTCAACTCTCACTTGTCGCGCTTGCGGCCCTGACTTTTGGCGACGCGAGCGATCGTCAAACCACCTTTGACAATCCCATTATCCAATCACTCATCATCCTCATCGATCCTCACCCACGCCAGCGTGCCATTTGATCATCAAATTACCCCAGCTCAGGAAATTGATTGAACCCCTCTGGATCAAGCTGATCATCATCCAAATCAAACGTTTTCACCATCCTCCCCCCTCGTCGATCAAATCCCGCACCAATTACTATCATCCTAATGTCAAGCTCTCCGGTCTCATCATCCGTGGCGTCTGGATTCGATCTGGCTTGGATTCCGATACGCTGGCTCAGGTTTTGGATTTGATCGATCAACAAAGATTGGGTGAGATGAACTTTGACGAGTTCCTCTTGGGTACCTATGAAATCTCTAAATTACGCCAAGAGCAACAACGAAGAGGAACAATGATCGACGAACCAGATCGCCGAATGGTGACTATCAAACAACAGATCTACTCCAATTTGAATCCTCAATCACCACCAATCATCCCTCATCATCTCCCCCAGTTCACCTCCCAACCCATCTTGTCTCCTCCACGCGCTCTCATCATCACCATCACCCTTGATACCGACTGACGACCGCAAGCGACCGCTCGCGGCCGTCGGAACCTTCACCCTTTTTTCGCCGCCAATTGGGCAACAACAGCCGTTGTTGACACCCGCGACCGCTGTCGCGGGTGTCCATCTGGTTGCCCGCGGTCATTCTTGACGCGGGTGACATTTCTTTTTTTTTCCTCTCATGTAATTTTTTTTTTTTTTTATTATGTTTTCATTTTCCCGCACCTATTTGTAGTATCACTTGTACATATTATACAGGGCCTCATGTCTATAAAAGCAGGGGCTCTCCCCTGCCTTTTGGCCAAGCATCCAATCCATCCTATCAGACCATCATCAGTAATCAACTTATCTGTGGGCAACCTTCCCCACCTATCTGAGCAATTTATCCGGGTATATCCATGATTGCCCCCTTGATCCTTTGAGCCTCCATACTCAAACTCTGTCCTTTGTGAACTTGTTCCTTATCACCAACCAATAGCCTTGCTGGTTGAAGAAGAATTCCTGTCTGTCTGAATTCTTGGGTGTGTTATACCACTCTGATCCCTTTTTTCGACCATACTTGTCTTGATCTCTCCTTGATCATCTTTCTGGAGCCAATCACGTTTGATTGAAGAGGTTTTATTAAGCTTAAAACCTGGAGTGTTATACCTCCCTTCTTCTTTAAGGTTGAATTTCGCCACGCTATTCTTGAGTCCCTTGAGAAGTGTTGGGATATTCTTGCTTGAATTCGTTATTGATTTGCTTCTAGAGATTCATAAACAAATTGCTTTTGTTTTGTTCAGCCTCCCACAGTTATCTGGTACCCTTCAAGCGCTTGATTGCGGAGAGTTGGGCAAGTTCATTGAGAACCTGGAGGTTGGTTGGGATTGAGTTGATCTTTCCTAATCAGCTGCTGACGACCAGATTTATTAGCTTGTGGGCATTGTTACTTACAACTGCCTTGTTTTATTGAACTCTGAACAAACCTTGAATTATTTGTTCAAGTCTTTACCTGCACCATCTTGCCTCAGATAGTGCTGTTTCCATTGCTACCGACAACTCTTATCCTCTTCCCTTACTTTGATTTCTCATCCATAAGGTTCTGGACCTTGATTCCGGTTACATTTAAATATTATTGTAACTCCTAGGAGGGCAGCCTAAACAGCACCTTTCCCCTCCACAGAACTGCCACGGCCTAGCACCGTTTGGAGTCTTACATTGTTTGGAAGGTCCTATGATTTTGGGTTGTCCTTTCTTAATAGACTTTGGAGCCACCCTGATGTTTTCTGATCAATTTTGGGAGAGAATTATTCTTCATGATGCTGATGGTAGGAAGATTGAAGTTCCTCTCTGTTCTTTGGATTCTGGTTGTTGGGAAAGAGATTTCCCTGGTTTTTCACCTAAATTGGTTCTGAAGGGGAAGCAGAAGGATTCTTCTAACTCGTCTCATTTTTTAGCAGAATAGGTGGTAATACTAATAGTTGTAGTTCTTCTAAGCCTCAGACTTCAACTACAGGGCCAACTTTTATCTCTGAGGAATATTTTTCATCCTTTTCATCTCTTTCTTCTTTTTCTTCTGATCTTGAAAATGTCCAAAATCAAAAACATGTTAAAACACAAAATTCTAAAAATATTTCTCTTCTCTCTGGTTCTGTTGTTTCTTCTTTTCCTTGTACTCTTATCACTGATCAATCTTCCTCTAGCTCTGGTTCAATTCTCCACAATGAGTATAAAATAGATCCTGATCTCAATTCTTTTCTTAATGGTTTTGGTATGGAGGAGTATGGGCTCCAGTGGAGGCACTTGGGGGTAAAAGTAAGTCCTCCCAATTGTGCACCATCAGGGCATTCTTCTACCATAGTTTTCAAAACTCTACCTTGTGCCACACATGTGAGCAAAGCGTTATCTTTTGGATCCTCTTTTATGGAAAAGGAAACTTTCAAAAATTTTATGGAACATCAAACTTGGAGGATGTTGGAATCTGGTCTCAGTTTTTGTACTCAGGTCTTGCTGGTGAATGCTTGGAGGAAACAAGAACTTCTCTCTTTTGCCACTAAGTATAAGCCAGTTGCAAAAAAGGTCCAGCCTTTCAACCAACCCATGCCTCTCAATCTCAATCCTCCTCTCATGCGTCCTCCTCTATCTCATGATCCTTATTGTGGTCTATCTCACTCTCTTACTGGCTCCTTTGTACCTTGTGGTTGTGTCACTGAAGAACGATTGAAGGTGGTCAACTTTGTTCCAGATGGATGGCTTTTACCTGATGAGTTAAATTTGATCAAAAATATCTTATCTCTAAGTGAAAAATCTATTGCATTGTGTGAAGAAGAGAGAGGTCTCTTGAAAGAATCCTATGTTCTCCCTTACATCATCCCTGTAGTTGAACATGATCCTTGGCAAAAGAAAAAGATCCCTATTCCTGCTGCAAAAGTCAAAAAATTCATCAAGTTGGTCCGCAAACAAGTCCATACCGGTCTATATGAACAGTCAACCTCCAGTTACTCTAGCCCTGTTTTCTGTGTTCTAGAGAGTAATGGTAAACTTAGATTAGTTCATGATCTCCAACCTCTCAATAAAGTTACTATTAAGGACTCTGGTGTTCCTCCTGCCACTGAAGAATTTGTTGAATCCTTCTCTGGGAGAGCCTGTTATGGTCTAGGAGACATCATGGGTGGTTATGACAAACAATCTTTGCATCCTATCTCTTGCCCTCTCACTACTTTCAATACTCCTCTTGGTCAATTTCAACTGACTGGATTGCCTCAAGGTGCCACCAACTTGGTTTGAGTCTATCAGGCTCAGATGATGTGGATCCTCCAAGACAAAATCCCGGATCATGCGGGTATCTTTATTGATGATGGTGGAATTAAAGGTCCAGTTTCTGACTATGATAATGAGCTCTTACCTTGGCACCCAGGAATTCAACGATTTATCTGGGAGTATGCTAATATCTTGGAAAGGATTTTGTTTTGAATAGAGGAATCTGGCCTTACTGTCTCTGGATCAAAACTTTCTGCCTGTGTCCCTGCCTTGAAAATTTTTGGTCATATATTCTGCAAGGAAGGAAGAAGGATGGCACCCTCTAAAGTTAACAAAATCATCTCCTGGCCTACTCCAATAAATCCAACTGAAGTTAGAGGTTTCCTAGGTGTTGTAACTTGTGTCAGGATCTTCATTCCCTCTCTATCCAAAATCTGTGCACCCTTGCGTCGTCTAACCAGAAAGGAAGCTGAATGGATTTGGACCCAAGATTGCAAACAATCATTTCAGTTGCTCAAAACTATTTTTGGCAATGACATAGTTTTGAAAAAGATCTCTTATGGGCCTGAAGCTGGAGAAATGAAATTGGCTGTTGACTCTAGTTATCAATCTGTTGGGGCTGTCCTTACTCAGTAAGATGAAAATGGTTTGGACCGCCCTGTTCTTTATGAATCTTTGCTATTTTTGGATGTGGAATCTAGATACTCTCAGCCCAAACTGGAACTCTGGGGTGTGGCCAGAATGCTGAAGAAACTCCAAACAGTACTCTGGGGAAAACATTTTGAATTGAAAGTTGACGCTTGATCCATTGTGGAAATGATCAATGCTCCCAGTCTTCCAAATGCTCCAATGACTCGCTGGGTAGCTTTTATCCAGCTTTTCTCTTTTGATATTGTTCATAAGCCTGGGAAATCTTTTACTATGCCTGATGGTTTATCTAGAAGACCTATTGGAGACAATGAATCGGATGTTGGAATGGATTTTGATGAGGAAGAACCTTTGGTCCGCCCTGTTTTTGCTTTCTCCTCCCAAGATTACTCTGGTTTCCAACAAGGTTTCTGGCTTAAGTTAGAGCAGTACCTTTCAACTCTCCAAAGACCCCCTGATCTCTCTGCCAAAGAATTTCAATCCCTTAAAAGAAAGTCCTCTAGTTTCTTTTTCCAAGGTTCTAGGCTTATGAAAAGAGGAACTCCTTGTGCGCTTGTTGTGGTTACTATCCCGGCTAAGCAAGATTTGATCCTTGAAAGTCTCCATGAGGGCCTTGGTCATTGTGGGGAAACCAAAACTTATCAATGATTATCCAAACGGTTCTGGTGGCCATTGCTGAAGAAATCTGTCTCTCAATGGTGCAAGAGTTGTGAAGTTTGTCAAAAACGTGATCTTAGGCGTCCAGCTGAAATTTGCAATCCTACTGGGGAGTCCACTGTCTTTGGAAGGGTTGCTATGGATGTGGTTCATATCAAGGCAGGTGGTGCTAAGTACCTCATTGTGGCTACAGATGATTTTTCTGGATGGTTTGAAGCAAAATTCCTTAAGAACCTTAGTTCTGAATCTTTGGCAGCTTTCCTGCATGAGAATTGGACTATGCGTTACGGTTTGGCTTGATCTTATTCTACTGATGGTGGCTTGGAATTTTGTGGAAAACTTGCTGAAATGATCCAATTGCTCCCTGGACAACATAGAGTTACTACTCCCTATTATCCTGAAGGACAAGGCATGGTGGAAAGAGGCCATGCTCCCTTGAAGGCTGCTCTGGTTAAACTGGCTGGTGAAAGTGGCAAGAATTGTCAAAAGTTTCTTCCCTTGGTCCTTTTCTCTGATTGAATTTCCACCAAGCAAACCACTGGCTACTCTCCTTATGAAATCATCTTTGGTCAAAGGGCTTTTCTTCCTCTTGATCTTGAAATGGAGTCTTTCTTGGGCATCTCTTGGGAACAAGTTTCTTCAACTACTGACCTATTAGTTGCCAGATCAAAGCAACTGGAGCGGAGTGAAGATATTTGTAACAAAGCTTATCAGAAGATGATGGAATCAAGAGCAAAATCAGTTCAGTATTGGGAAGATAAACATCTAGATGGGATCAGGGATCCTTTAAACCCTGGTGATCTGGTATTGGCTTATAATCAATCTTTAGAGACTCAGTGGGGAAAACTTTTTTCAAATTGTTGGAATGGTCCTTATAGAGTGGTTTGCCAAGTTAGAGGTGGATCTTATGTTTTGGAAGAACTGGATGGTACTCAGTTGGCTAGAAGGTTCTCTGCTGATCAAGTTAAGAGATTTTATTGTCGTGGTGGCAATTTGGGTTCAAAGTAAGTCCTCCCAATTGTGCACCACCGGGGTGTTCTGCTGCGTTTTTTTGTAAAAACTCTACTTTATGCCACATATGTGAGCACCTGGGACGCCTTTTCTTTTATCTTCTCCACATTTAGGCTCTTTTGGATGGATCAAGATGGGTTTCAACTTTTTTTTTACTTAGAGGATCAAGAAACGGCCAATTATTTTCTTTTTTTCTCTTTCATGTTTTCAAAATTATGATGCAGACTAGGGACAGTCTGTAAGTTGGGGAGATATGTGGTGAACCATTTGGGACACTGTGGAAAAAGAATTCAAAAACTAAAAAAAAAAAAAAAAAAAAAATTCCTGTCCTTGCGCATTGCTCATCCTCATCCTCATCCTCATCCTTGCGCGTCCTCATACTCATCCTTGCGTGTCCTCATCATCATTGTCATCATCGTGCATTGCTCATCCATCATTTTCATTGTCGCGCGTTGCTCATCCATCATTGTCATTGTTGCGCATTGCTCATCCATCATTTTCATTGTTGCGCGTTGCTCATCCATGATTGTCATTGTCGCGCCTTGCTCATCCATCATTGTCATTGTTGCGCGTCGCTCATCCATGCCTTACCAAACCCATCACGACCGCACCTCCAAGCGTTTGTCCAATCCTTGGATCCATTAATCTCCCCCCACACTCAATCTATCAGTTGCCAATCTCAAGCCTGTCAGGATTTACTCAATCTCCTCAAGCCGTCGAGTCCGGCCTGCCATCATCTGATCCATCACCCTTCCTGGGACTCTCCCACCCTCTTCTGCCTTTGGGCAAGGGGTGGAGAGTGTTGTCTACCACCTGCGGACACCCGCAGGCGGCCTGATCCATTTGTTTTTCTTTTCCCACCCCTTCCGCCTTTGGGTGAGGGGTGGGTGATTCCGGTATTGTTGCGCCCGCCCATCCACAGACAGACGTGAGAGATGGTGAAGGGATGAGAAGGATTTCCACTGGCCTGCGTGATCAAATTTTTCTGATCACCTGATTTTCTTTCTTTTTCCGCTCTATTTGTAGAATCCGTTGTACATAGTCTAACAGGGCCTCCTGCCCATATAAGAAGGGGCTCTCCCCTGCCTTTTAACAGATCATCACATCAGATATCTATGATTTCCCCTTGATCCTTGAGCCTCCATACTCAAACCCCTTGATCCCTGATCCTTATCACCAACCAATAGCTTTGTGGGTTGAAGGAGAATTTGACTAATTGAATTCTTGAGTGTGTTACACCACTCCTGATCCTTTTATCTGACCATACTGGTCCTGATCATCCTTTGATTATCTTTCTGGACCCAGTCACGTTTGACTGAAGAGGTTTTATTAAGCTTAAAACCTGGAGTGTTAAACCTCCCCTCACTTCTTTTGAAGTTGAATTCTGCCACACTGCTCTTGAGTCCCTTGAGAAGTGTTGGGTTATTCTTGTTTGAATCAGTTATTGTTTTTGCTTCTAAAGCTTCTTCAAACAATTCTCTTTGTCTTGTGCAGCCACCCACAGTTATCTGGTACCCTTCAAGCGCTTGATTGCAGAGAGTTGGGAAGGTTAATTGAGAAACTGGAGTTTTTTTGGGATTGAGTTGATCTTTCCTAAGATCCTGCTGACAACCAGAGCTATTAGCCTGTGGGCGTTGTCACTCACAATTGCCTTGTCTTTTTGAAATCTGAAAAATTCTTGAATCCTTCTATTCAAGTTTTTTCCCAACATCATCTTGCCTCAGATAGTGTTGTCTCCCAGCTACTGACTACTATAATCTTTATCCTCTTACATTTGGTTTCCCGTTTACCAGGTTCTGGACTTTAATCTTGGTTACATTTAAATATTTTTGTAACACTCAGGAGGGCAGCCTAAAAAAGCACCTACTCCCTCCACAGAACTGCCAACGCCCTGCGCCGTTTGGAGTCTTACAGCGCTTGGGGATTTTTCTCCATTTGAATTACCATTGTACCAAGAAGTTTAGATCTTGCCCACCCCAATGCTTCAAGTGCCTATGTATGGGCCACTCTGGTAAGTGGTGTAGAGAAGCTCCCAGATGTGCCAAGTGTGATGGCAAACATTCAAAAAACAAGTGCCTTGATTGCCCCTGGGGGGTCTCAATGTGTGTGCTGTGCAAGAAAGGCCTTGAAAATAAGATGCCAGGAGTAACCAATGTTGATCACACCTTGTTCAGCTTGATGTGCCCTTATAAGAAGGGATGGTTTTAAAAGCAAACTTTACCTTTATCATGTTAGGATAACCCTCCTTGACCCCTGACAGAAACCCCAACTTGTTCTGAACACCTCCAGGAGGTTCCCCCCCCCCCTCAATCCTACTAACACAGCACCAACCCTTGTCTTGCGGGCCAGGGCATCTTTATGCCCGGCTTTAGACCAAGATTAATTTCATTTTTTCCAATTGAATTGCCATGTATCCAAATCTGTCACCCTTCACCTGCTGAATGCAGCGCTACAGCACAAGGTCCTAGTTCTCCAGGAACCTTGGATTAACCCAATCACCTTTTGCCCCCCGCTTCACCCAGCCTTTCAGGTTTTTTCAGAATTTGAGCACTCACCTAGAAGCTGCTCCTCTCACCACAAGGCAGTAATCTATGTTAAATGCTCTATTTCAAAGGCCCAGATCCAACTCTTGGAGGGCGGATCTCAATTCCTGGTGGCCATAGAAATTGCCTTGGGCCCCACTGCCCTGTGGCTAGTCAATGTATACAACCCCACCCCAGCTTTCTCTGCAATCCCAGTCTTGGATGAGTGGCTTCAAACTCAAAATGCAATGGCAAAGCCCACCTGGATCCTCATGGACTCCAATCTTCACCACCCCCATTGGAACCTCCTGGGATGCAACAAGTGCAAGCCTGAAGCGGTATCCTTAATAGGTTTTCTATTGGCAGCTGGGTTCTGGTTTGCTTTTCCCAAGGGAGTCCCCACTTTCTTCTCACAGTCTGTCCAAGGCTCAACCATTGATCATGTCTGGTCCAATTTTTTAGGCTCCAAACGTACTAGGTGGATTTCTCTTACAGGAGATAATTGCAGCTTGGATCACCAGGGCATACTGGTTGACCTGTTGCTGGGCAAGCCACTCAAGACCTGTACCTGGGGAAACCCCCAATGGTCAGAACTCCCACCAGACTGATTCAAGGCTGAAAAAAATGTTTTGAAGGCTTTCCATGACAACCCCACTTCCCTTTTGGACCTCAGGGTCCAGAAATTCACAAGTACACTGCTGGAGGTCCAACAGAACCTGAGCCACAGGACTCTCTTGCACCCAGCCCAGAAAAAATTGTGGTGGTGCGCCAAGACCCTGGGACCTGTGGTATGGTCTCAGAAACGGGCCAGAAGCTAGTTTATTATCACAGAATCTGAGTAAGGAAGACACTTCTATGGAGAATGGAATAATTATTTTCTCCATTTGGTTGCAGATTTGAGAACAAGAATGGGAGAGGGCTTTATCATACCCTTTCCCCAGACACCATATAATCTATCCTTTGCTACACCAAGCGCCAGGCAGGGGGAGATATCCTCCCACTCAAGAGTGCTTCTGGGCAACTAGCCCATGACAATCCCAAACAGGCAGCTCTCCTATTTGCAGGCATGGTTTCTCCAGACTTTTATTTTTATGAATCTGATCTGCAAGACCAGGCCCCCTCCAAACTGGCTGTTTATCAAGAGATTAGCCCCAAAGAAGTCCTGGAGAGTTTGCATAAGATACAACAAAGGAAGGAATGTGGGCCTGATGGGAAAGAAAAAAACTCCTCAAATTGCTTGCCAAGGAGGTGGTACCTTTCTGTCATGCTTCAAGGTTAAGGGTTATTTTCTTCCTCACTTTGAAATATCCTTTTCCTCCAAGCCATCTACCTTGGTAGATAAGTGTGACACAAATAAAGCACAAAATCAATGGTGCCTTCTGCTTACCACCTCTGGCTTGCGTAACAACCTTCCAATCTTGGCAACTGACTCAGTATATACTTGCAAATCTTCCAGTGAACTCTATACCAGTCAACCATCCATTCAAGCTTTGCTCTTCTTGTCAGCTTGCTACTATTGCAGAGCAAGCTGCAAAAGTAACAGAAACAACATAAAAATAATAATAATAAAATTAAACTGAGAAGGACATAGAAAACCATAAATATTATTTCAAAAATGGATTCTCAACCCAAAATTAGGTAGGGCCACTCACTGACCCCACCCTTGAAATCCAAATCCTGATATTTTTAAATAATTGAGGAAAAGAAAGACCAAAATACCACAGCACCACTATTGAGCTTTTTGGCCAATTAAATATTTCACATGTATTGTCACATATAGGTTTCACACCTAAAATTCAGTCAGAATTGAGGTATGTGTATATTTTAGGATTTACAGAAGGAAATGTGTTCTGTCACAATTCCCGCACGCAGCGGCGGGAGCCAAGGCACCCACGCGCGGCTGAGCTACAGCTCTTTCACTCTTTCAAAGTTGTGTACGCAGCCCTGGGCCTCTGAAAAGTATTCAGCCGCGGGACTACGGGTTGACAAAGTGACAGGGGGCCTGAGAAACCTAGGTACCGCATAAACATGCTACAACCTACACGGGAACATTCTAAATATGTAATAAATGTTCCTGTGGAGAGTAGATAGCCTAAAAATACATAAAATTATATAAAAATACATAAATAACCTTTATACGTATTTTTTATCAAATATAATTCAAAGTACCAAAAATGTCAAAAATAAGATAATGACTACTTCTAAAAATATATCAAAATACTTTGATATACTATTATGAGAATTTCTAGACATCAAAATTTTTGTGACATACTAAGAAAATTTATGATGGAAAAATATCACATGAATATCCATGACTTACATTTTTAAGTAATTATTTTAGTAAATCAACTGAATTTCAAAAATAAGGAGTAAAATCAATATCATGACTTTACTCCAAATATTTAATACATAATGAGAACTCACCTGACATCAGAATATCCGTAGAAATTTTTATTAAAATAATTATTAACTTACTGGAAACATTTACCAAGGATAATTAATTAAATAATAAACAAAAAGGACAGATTAGTGTTATTCACATGTCCAAACATCAATTATAAAGTAGAATAATTCCCATACCCTGTGGAATTAGATGATACTTGTGTTACAGCACCAAGAACGCGTGACAGGCTACCACCGGTTACCCTGCTAGCCTCAGTGTCCGTCCCTTTGAGCCTCTGTACCCCTCATAAGGACAATATTGGGACTCCAAAAGCTATAAATAAAGAGCTCTTTAGAGGATATTGATACCCAGAGACCCAGTTATATTTATATCCAGAAACCGTGCCAAGGTAATCAAATACTTATAAGAGATAATTAAGTGATTTATGGCTTTAGTCTGATTAATAATATCCGTCCTCAACCATCTTTTATCAATTTAAACTTCTGAACAACGTTATAACCCCAGTATACAGGTTTAACCCATCAGTGCACGTCCCAAACAGATACCCTAAGGATTTTATAATATACCAGTGAGTCTTATTATCCTTTCTCTGTCGTGGCAGCTTGGTTACAAAGCCCTGCTACTCCACCGTGTAATTTATATACATATTATCTTTGGGCAAAATACCCTTTAAACTGAAGGGCCCAAAGTAACCAGGCCTCCACGTTTTCATACTGAATTCCCTGAAGAGATTTTTTAAAGATCCCCAATATAATTTTGGCCCCTCTATAAAAATATTTAATAATAAATTTATCTATATTGATTTATAACAATAAACTATATCCAAACCAATTAACCTTGCAATAAGCTTCATCCAAATATTTTATGGGTTTTTGCTGCATTTATTAAATAATATATTTATTATTTATTCTATCACCTCTGGTAGCTAAAGGATAGCAAGGGTCTTGGCATCCAGGAGGCTGACACTTCTACCCTGGGTATCATCAGCCCTTGGACTTCCATTCTTGGTCACACACTCACAATAGTTTTCAACCATGCCTAGTAGGCCATCAAATGTATAGTTCTCAAATAGACTAGTCCCTTACCCTGCATAAAATACACCTTTGCATTTGCATTTTCTTTTCATGTCATTCCTTCCTGTCTCATCCATTGCGCCAATTTTATGCCCAGATTCTATTGTGTTGCACCTACACGACAACCTTGGAAACATCTGTACTGTTATTTCATTCCCCATTCTGTTCATGTCATTCATTTTCTCATTGACTCTTAACTGTAGCTGGCCATCCATCAGGTTGTATCTAGTCACCTTTGGATTAACTTATAAAGGCTGCATTGCCTTCCTGAAGATTGTCTCCTCAGTTAGTTAATTTCATAAGTTCTTGCATTTGCTAAACCCAGTCATCACATTGGGATTTCCTTTAGTTCCCTTTCATTGGAACACCTCCCTTTCCTGAATATTTTTTGAGTCACAAAATCATAAGTTCACACTTTGAAGTTAGCCTGGCTACCTTGCATTTTCCCTTGCACTCAGCCTCTCCCTTTGCGCTCACAATCATCTATGATTGCCCTATAGTAAGTGGGGTGGTTGTGTGACAGTAAATTAACTAACTCAAATCCTCTATTGTAGTTTGCCAACCTATTACAAATTTTTCCCTTTTACAATGTTGCATACTTGCTCAACTGGGAATGCTTCCCTCACCCCTTACAATGACAATATTCATTGGGTAGGGAGATCCAGCACTTCACCAACCCAAAAACCTTTAGACACTGTTCCTTCTTCCAAATCTACTTTTGTTGAACCTCTTTAAAATCCGCTTGCTTCTTAACAGGAAGCTCCGGTGGATCCTCTCAAAGAAATAAAAGATTCCAAACATTCCTGCAATGAAACCTCAACTTGTGATAGAACAAAGGCTTGCACTTGTGCTTCCAAGACTAAAACTTCAATCTTGATCTTGACTTTAATCCAGGCTCTCAATCAAAATGCCTTGAAATCTGGTCCAAGTGGCCCTAGTTTCCATACCCTGCGCATGAAGCAACCTGATCACTTTAAAGGAGAGCACTCCCACAAAATTAGATCCTACTTACAGTCTTTCAAAATCATCTTCTTGAACAATCCCAAAAATTTTCCTTCTGATAGGCATAAAGTTATTTATGCATCCTCATTCTTGATGGTAAGAGCCTTGCAGTTGTTTGAACCATACCTCAAAATATTATCCAATACTGGTCCCACTTGTATTCTCAACAACTGGGAAAATTTTGAGAAAAAACCTTTCACCCTGTTTGGCAATCCCAATGAAGTCTGAAACTCCAAATACAAACTTAATGATGTAGTTATGAAAGATAATAGTAGAGTTTCTGTTTATATCTCCCATTTCCAAAACTTGCAGTCTTCCATCCCATGGAACAAGGCAGTAATTTTATTTCACTTTTGAAAGTGTTTGCCCGCACACCTAATTGAACAGCTTGGATTTGGGGGAAATAAGAAAAACTCTCTTCAGCATCTAATTGATTGGGTGATTGAGCTTGATAATGGCTATCACAACAAGAACAAATCTTGTAAAAACAACCATGGCTTTTCAACCTTGGCTCCAAAGGCAGGAAAATCCTCAAAGCAAAATTCCAAGAATCACAAACACTCCAAACAAAATCCAGCCTTGAACTCCAAACCAAAAGGGCAAACCACTTCCAAAACTCCAAAGTTTCTGGACAAAGAAACTGGGATGCTCCGGAATAAGGAATGGCTAAGGAGGGAGAAGGAAGGGCTATGTATGTATTTTGGAGGAAAACATGATTTCAATAGTTGTGTGAAGCAGCTAAGCAGCCAGAAAATTAGCTTGTAAATTTTCTAATACTCACAAGGAAAGCTAAACATAATCTAAACTACAGCAAGTCAATATTCACACTTGCCAGTCACTTAGTGCAACAATTTCAAGATTTTTCCTATGCCATTCCAACAATAATCCCTGTTGGGTCTTACTCAATTCTGGCACTAATGTTTCTTTTAGAAGTTCATCTTTTTTCACTTGCAAAAATCTTATGCCTTCCAAGATAGATAAGTTTCCCATCTATTTAGTAAGTAGTTTAACCAAGCCATCTCATTGGGTTTCCCAAAAGGCAAAATGGAACTTTGAATTTTCCAGTTTCCACAGCTTGGAATGGGATTTATTTGTCTTGGATATCCCTGGAATGGACAACAGCATTCTAGGCAATGTTTTTCTAGTTTACTGGAATCCAGATGTCAATTGGCAAGAAGGAGTAATTAACCTTTGAACCTTGCAACCCCGGGGCACTAACCGTTCTGTCAAACAGGAATTAAAAAGCCTACCTGACACTTTCATTGAGATGGATGACATTTTTCCGCCAGGAGATTTGCAATATCCTGACTTCAATTCCCAAGTTCCCTCTTCAGATGTAGAAGTTATTGCTTATTTATCAACCTAACCTCTTCCTTGTTTCTTTGAAGAGAAACAAGCGCCTACCAAATGGTGTATTTTGAGCTGCCTAATCCTCTTGTATCATGCAAGCACTTCAAATCCGGTGCTCAAAGATGAAAAGATTGAAGATTTAGAAATCATTTGAGAGTCTTTACCTTTGGTTTACCATGAATTTTCTGACGTCTTCTCAGCTTTAAAAGCAGACAAAATTCCTCCTTCCCATTATTATGATCACAGGATTCAACTCACTGGCCCACCTCCTGCACCCGGACCAGTCTACTCTCTCTCCAAGCAAAAATATACCACGCTCCAAGAATGCATTGGGGCAAATGAATTGCAACAATTTCTTTGACCAAGCAATTTGAAAACCGGCTTTCCCTTCCTATTTTTTCCAAAGAATGACAGCTGCCTTTAACTTTGCATCAACTACAAGAAACTGAACCAGGTAACCCAAAAGAATGCCTACCCAGTACCCCCTATGTTGCACCTCCTCATTCTCTTCCATGGATCTGCTTATTTCTCAAAGTTAGACCTTTGAGGTGCCTATAACCTGATTTGCATTGCAAAAGGTCATGATTATTTGACCGCAATTAGAACACGGTTTGGCAGTTATGAGTATACCATCATGCCCTTTGGCCTCTGCAATGCTCTTTCCACTTTTCAAAATTTTTTCAATGATGTTTTTCTTACCTTGTAGGAAAATACCTTGTGGTGTACCTTGATGATAAAATTCTCTACTTGAAAACTCTTTGGGATCACATTTCACACTACTTATTTCTGATACTCACTATACCTTACCTCAAATGATCCCAGAGATCAAAATAGAGATAGACACATACACAAACATGTATACATAGCTAAGTACCCATAGATACTTACCTACATTGATTTCAAGTTTAGAAAAAGATTTTATGAGTAGAAGAAACCTCCAATCTCTTCTCAACCTTTTTTTTTTTGGTAAAAAAAAAAAAATAAAACTGATCAGCTTTGAAAGTAATTTCTCACTCTGAATAACTGCAAAATTAATTCATGTTCTCTTGATTATTCCCCCCTGCTGTTGTTTTTTATTGGTGTTGATATGAGTGTCTTTGTACAAGCCCTTATCTTGGTGGGATGTAATACCTTTCTCTTTCTTGATCATCCAACAGTCTCCCCAGAGCTGATCCCTTCATCAAGCCTCAAAGTTCACACACTCTCATCATCTCTTTCTTACTTGTCTCTTGGGAATCCTCATCTGAATTCTTGAAATCATCACTCTCAAAACTGCTCTCCCTCCCTCTCTCTATTTCCTCTTAGAAATTCATTAATCAAAAAGCACACAAAACTCCCTCAAAAATGTATACACAATAACAACAACAAAAAAAAGAACTTGTTTTTGAATATTTTATCTCATTAATTCATTTTACTCTTTTGTTCTTAACTAAATTTCTTGAGAAAATCAAACTCCCCCTCCCCCAACCCCCCCAAAAAAACAAACAATAATAATAATAATAATAATAGTAATAATAATAATAATAATAATAATAATAATAATAATAATAATAATAATAATAATAATAATAATAATAATAATAATAATAATAATAATAATAATAATAATAATAATAATAATAATAATAATAATAATAATAATAATAATAATAATAATAATAATAATAATAATAATAATAATAATAATAATAATAATAATAATAATAATAATAATAATAATAATAATAATAATAATAATAATAATAATAATAATAATAATAATAATAATAATAATAATAATAATAATAATAATAATAATAATAATAATAATAATAATAATAATAATAATAATAATAATAATAATAATAATAATAATAATAATAATAATAATAATAATAATAATAATAATAATAATAATAATAATAATAATAATAATAATAATAATAATAATAATAATAATAATAATAATAATAATAATAATAATAATAATAATAATAATAATAATAATAATAATAATAATAATAATAATAATAATAATAATAATAATAATAATAATAATAATAATAATAATAATAATAATAATAATAATAATAATAATAATAATAATAATAATAATAATAATAATAATAATAATAATAATAATAATAATAATAATAATAATAATAATAATAATAATAATAATAATAATAATAATAATAATAATAATAATAATAATAATAATAATAATAATAATAATAATAATAATAATAATAATAATAATAATAATAATAATAATAATAATAATAATAATAATAATAATAATAATAATAATAATAATAATAATAATAATAATAATAATAATAATAATAATAATAATAATAATAATAATAATAATAATAATAATAATAATAATAATAATAATAATAATAATAATAATAATAATAATAATAATAATAATAATAATAATAATAATAATAATAATAATAATAATAATAATAATAATAATAATAATAATAATAATAATAATAAAAAGATCACACCTTTCCAGCTTGAATTTTTCTCTTTTTTTTATCTTTTTTAAGGGATCAGGAACAGGAATGAGGGTTGATGTTTTTTAAAGTGGTTTTATGTGACCTTTTTAGCATTATCAGCTATCTACTGAAAGATGGCTAACTCCTCCCTTGCTGTTTTTTTTGAGGTAAAGACTTTTGTCACTCATTGATCACTATTAGTATGCTTGTATGTAGGGTAGGTACTACTTTTCTTGGTAAAAAATTCCAAAACACAAGTAGATCAAGTCACAAACACTTTCTTACCAGGCTTCACATCCTTTATTGATTTAATGCAGGCATTGTTCTGCTGAAAAATGAGATCCTGATTTCAAGCAAATCATGCCTTTTGACTTGGGGAAAATGCTGGTGATCAACAGGGTTAGCCATAAAGTCTGCCACAATATCAATCTATGATCTCTTTCAATTATTGATTTCAGAAGGTAGAAAACCTTTTATTTTAAATATTAAGATATGATAATAATCAGGATTCAGCAATAATAATAGATTGAGAGATGATAATGATTGAAAAATAATGAAAAATTCAGAAATGAAGCAAAAAAACTTGAATATGGGGAGATTGATCCCTTAAACATTGATTAGGATCTATCTTTGACATCAATTACAAAAGTGCATTTTTCTATTCAGATATAACATGAAGGCAATTATTAAATTTTACTTTCTTGATGATTTTGTTTGCATGCTTTATTTTTACTTTCTTTTTTGTTACACATGGGAGTGCAATGAACTTGTACTTTCCATTTGCATTTATAGTCCTTTCTATTTTATTTTTAATCCAATTTGGATGAAGCTTTCTTTTGTTAGCCATATAGAATCTTTCAGCTTTAGATGCATAGAAATTTTCTTTGGTAAGTTCTTTATACATTTAAGTTTTGAGCAATAGGTTTAACACATCTATTCTTTTTCTCTCCTTTTCTTCATCAGGTCTATTAAACTTCTTCTCCAATTGATTTAACAGGATGAATCCATTTTCCCGTGACATTCCTTTCTTTTATTCCACAGGAGCTATATCTTTAATAACTTCAATTTTATTCATCATATTTTGATGATTCTTCCTTCTATCATGGTCCAAATTTTCTTCTCTTTCTTCTTTTAATGGATTTGGACTGATGCAAGCAATATTTGAAAATTTATTTCCCTCCAGGGGTTACATCTTCAACATGATCTAACAGACAATATCAATCTTTGAACAAACACACAATATCAATCTTTGAACAAACACACAATATATTCCTAAGAAATTTCCATTTTTGTTTTCATTGTAATCAATCAAAATTTTTTTACCCTAATACAAACAGATAAAGCCATCACTGGTTTTTTTTTATTTTTTTATTTATTTTTTTGGTCAAAAACCACAGTGACTGCTGGATGTAACCTGTGAATTTCCTACCCTTTTCAGTTTACCTGGCTTTTAAAATCCTCTCCAGGCCTTCAATCCTTTTCTGAAAGGCCATACCCTTTTGATTCCTTGTATTAATTGAACAGAGGCCTTCATTGGCTGTTATAGGTCCTTCCTCACTTGACAACTGTACAGGGTTTACTTTTCCATTGGACTTTTTTACTGGTTGTGATGAGTTTTCAGCAGAATACAATTTTCATATACTTCATTATTCTGCACAGCCTTGGATATAGTCAATATGCAGGCATCACATAGTGTGTGACATGTAATATGTGAAATATAGCATGGAAAATGTAATATGGGATACCTATGTATAAATCTATGTTTGCAGTCCAGCCTTGGGAAAAGTATGGTGTATAAAGCCTGTTTGGGCAGCACCTAAAGTTATTCAATATTTTTTTCAAGCACGCATGGCTCCAACAAAAGCCACCTTGGATCCAATCAAAGTTACCTTAATGCCTGAGCAAGGTTGAATTGACACCTCATGTCTAAAGAAGTCTGGAACCAGGCCAAGTTTTTCTTGGAAACAATCACAGCTGGTTGCATTGACTTGCATAATACATGATTATATTCTAAAAATAAATTGATGGTTTAAAAATCTGGGGGGGGAGGCTGGTTGGTTTGGTGAAACCAGCTTTGATTGGCATCAAGGGGAGCTTGGTTGGGTGCCAAGTTTTAAACCCCACAAGACCAAGCTAATCAAGCTTTCTGGATACCAATCCAAGTACTGCTTGTTGAAAAACAATTCAAACTTGGACAGGCACCCAGACATACTTTATTAAACTTAGTAAAGTGGGTAGACAAAATTCTTGGGACTGATTGAAAAAAATCAGCCCTTTTACTTCCAAGTACTTTTTTCAAGCAAAATCTGATGCTAATAAAATGGCATATAGTTTATTCAATTTTCATTTTTTAGATTATTCAGCATCTTCTATTTACTTAACACAAAAGTAACAAGCTGAGATCAAAATTAGTTTGAAATTCATGACAAAATAATCATACATTAAAAAACACTTGAGAAAAACATGCCAGATCCCAACACTGCAAAAAAAATTGAGAATGCTTGCTAGCAAGCATCATCAAGGAGCTCAGGCCCAACCTATGACCAAGCTCAGGTCAAGCTTTCACCAAGCTAAGTTCAAGCTTTGACAAAGATCCACTTCAAAGTGACTGTGTATTGTGCATAGTGACTGTGCACCAAATGTTTGATTCAAGAATGGAGATAGATTCAACTAGAGAATGGAGAAAGCTTCAAGTAGAGCTTCCTTTATGACACTTGATAGCAAGCAACATACAGCCAGTCCTGGTGCATGCAAGAAACAATAAATAAATTTTTTTGGTAACATTAATCTTATTTCACATTGGTTATTTATTGAAAGAGGATGAGAAAAAAGATATGAGATGAAAAGAAACACCATTTTTTTTGATTTTACAAGTAAATAATGCTACAATTGATTACTGTTAATTTTTTGATAGCTGGGTCCCATTCAAAGCAAACAGGTGATCTAGGACTGTTGGGATTCTTGAGAACTGCCCAGATGAGTCACAAATATTCATAAAAACTACCTGATTTATCTTTGGAATTTTTTTTGTGGTGTCTTTGAATAATTCTCAGTTGAACCATTCATTTTGTGGTTTCAGAACAAGCATCCTTGAATGGCCCTAGAATTTGTTTGAACTAGTTCACATTTTGGAGGATTTGGTTATCTGAATAATCCCTGGATGTGTGAGATGGAATATTGATAGTTAGAAAGACCTGACTTTCAAACAAAAAAAATCATGAAAAATAAGGATTGAGATAAGTAGTTCAAAATTTGAGATGAATTGCTTACCAACTTTTTTTTTTCATTGATCATCAATATTTGGAAGGTACTTGAGAAACCAAGATCTGAGGTTGTTTGCCACCATTAACTGGAGCAGGGGGTTGATGATGGAGTGTTCAGCACAGCCCATTGGACTTCACGCAATTAATTTCTCCAAGTAACTGGGTATGCCTCACTTTATGAAACAGTCCCACCACTTATGCCTACCCACAGTACGGTCTGAGCCCACCTTGGGCCACCCATGTAGTACGAGATAGAAATTTCCCCCAAGGGAAAATGCATTGCATAGATCAGGGAGCTATATATATAATAATCCTATATACATAATTGGGTTGTTGAGCAACCTTTAAGCCCATATTTGTAATTCTATAGACGTATAATTTGAAAATATGTGTATAAGAGGGATTTTATAGTTATGAAATAAACTAGGACATTATTTTTATACCGGTATTCATAACATTCCCCCCCTCAACAACCCTTACTCCAAAATGCGGTTAGAACAGAAGAAAAGAAAAGAAAGAAAAGAAAAAATCACAAACGCGCCATACAAAGAAAATGTATGAAGTTCCCCATATCCCCCTCTCAACCAACCAGGATGTAGCCTCAAGGTGAAGGATTTGTACCACCAATCACAACAATCCGAGCATTGCATGTAGGTGAGATGACGGCCGTGACAAAAGATAATGACGAGAGAATCAAGGGTTAGTGACTGAAAGGATCATAATCAACCAGGAGTCTTGTCAAAGCCAGGAAAGAGATGGAAAATTGCGGGGGGGTATGTTCGTTGGAGCTACCACATACTTTCCCCCCATTACTTGCCAAGGTAGAGGGAAACTTAAGTCCCATAGCATCCACAAAAGATAGGACCTTCCTCCAGCCAAGAGCCTTGGTAAAGATGTCGGCCAGTTGATGATCAGTGCCAATCCAGTCAATGCGTATTTTTCCGTCCTAGACCAGCTCATTGATTGCATGGAATTCCCGCTCAATGTGTCGGTGATTTTTTTGTGTGACACAATCACTACTGATGTGCACAGCGGCCCAATTGTCAGATAGCACTAAGGGTGCCGAGAGTTCAGTGAAAGGGGATCAGAGCAAGGCCAGCCATAAGGTGTCCTTTGACGCGAAGGACAGAGCCATATATTCTGCCTGGCAGGTCAATTGCGCCACACACAACTGCCACTTCAAAGCCCAAGAGAGCGGGCAGCCCCAGACCATAGTTAAAAATCCATGGACGGACCGAGCTCCTTCCCCACCCCAGTTGGCATCGGTAAATGTTTGAAGACAATCACGATCTGGCCCCCGGCTGGCAATAACGGGAAGGGAGTAGTTAGCAGTAAACCAAAGGTAGGAAATGAGGTGGTGCAGGGCTTCCCAGTGACATGTGTTGGGGTTCATTGAAAAACGAGCGAGGGAGTTTACAGCAAATGTAATGTCGGGCCTGGAGCCCTGTGCAAGGTAGAGTATGGCTCCTATTTGCAATATGTAGGCCAAGTCCATGTATAGACTGGCATTAGACAAGAGATCAGATGTGAGTAAAGGCTCCCTGGCACAGATGTTGGAAGGTTCTTGATCAAGTATCTTCTGAAGCAGGTTTGGCTGATCAAAACGGAATCCGCCGGGGACCTCCATCACCCAAATGCCAATGATGCTGGCCAATTGCTCGTCCCATTTCAGATCCAACACTGACAATAGTCGCTCCCGCAAAGTGCGCATCAAGCAATCATTGCTAGCCACAAACACGCCATCGTCCACATGGATCCAGAGAAAGGCTCTGCCATTGGCTCCGGAATAAGTATACGTTGACTGGTGCTCGAGGTTTGCTTTAAAACCAATCAATCCCAGCTTTTGCCGTAAGTAGAGCCACCAGCATCGACCAGCCTGCTTTGTCCCATACAAAGCCTTGTTCAGTTTGAGAACATATCTGTCTGGCACAACCAGTTCTTGAGGCGCTCGCATATAAACATTTTGGTCGATAGGAGAGTGCAAAAACGCACTACGGACATCAAAGGAGGCAATGGGCCAAGAGAAACGCAAGGCAAGGGCAAAGGTGGCCCGCAAGCTGGCAAAAGTTGGAGTCGGCGCAAACGTCTCTTCAAAATTGACGCCCTGGACCTGCCAAAAGCCTTGTGCCACAATCCGCAATTTGTGTTGAATGACCTCACCCAACTGACTCCTCTTCAAGGCATAGACGTAGCGACAACCGAGCACTTCCATGCCAGGCTGGAAGGGAACAACATCCCAGACCTTGAGATCGTCCATCATCTGGAGCTCCAGCTTGTTCGCGGCATCCCAGCTCGCCCAGTCGTCCCTTGCTTGAGCTTCATCGTGATTCGCAGGGGCGTCAGAGAAGTGGTGGGCCACGGCGGAAATGGAACTCACAACGGCATCTTGGACTTTGAATTCCTTCAGAAGACTGAAGTCACCAAGATCGTGCACTTGCAGGGAATCAAGGATGGCATTCAGAGTGGAAGAGGTGGTTAGATTGGAAGGCAGATCATCCTCATTGAAAACAACGGAGGCCCCTCGGACAACTTTGTTAGAAAGTGGGTCCCACAGGAGCCAACCATGTGACGACTCCGAGACCCCTACATGAATCAGCGGGTGAGACCGCAGAACAAACTGCTTGAGGTGTACCGGGTCATCGAGGTAGGCCCTACATCCAAAGACTCGGATCATGTCCCCGGACGGCGCCTTTCCATGCAATAACTCGTAAGGAGTTGCAAAATCATCCGCATGAACAATATGATTGAAGATATACGCCGCGTTACCAAGGGCCAGAGTCCAGAGGGATACTGGCAACTTTGCATGAATGAGAGATGTGCGCGCCATATCCAGAAGGGTTTGGTTGGTCCGCTCAACATGACCATTTTGATGATGTTCATATGGGACAGATAGCTCATGCCGGATTCCACATTGCAACAGAAACAATGTAAATGCTTTAGAATTGAATTCTCCACCGTTGTCAGAACAAACCGTCCTGACAGTATGGCCCAAGGTCTTCTCAAATTCATCAATCCATAATTTAAAACGCTCAAAGGCCTTGCCTTTGGAGACAATGCCGTAGGTGTACACATAGCGCGAGAAAGAGTCAAGAATAACAAGGGCAAAAGTACTTCCATCAAGGGCCGCCGTAAAAGGTCCAACAAGATCAATGGCTATGACATCCCCCACAGCGGTAGTGAGTTCCCTACGTTCCGACACAACCAGCCAATGAGTGCTCTTAGCTAGCAAACAGGACGCGCAGGGCCCTCTGATCTGCCAAAGCTTATGGCCGGGGAGACCAGTGGGAGGTGAGGAAGAAATTGTGTTATTTACAGAACAAATACTAATATGGCCCAATCGCGTATGCCAAAGAACAGAGTCAACCAAACAGACAGAAGCGACGCCAGGTGAAATTGTCATAGACACAGAATAAGGTAAAAACCATCGCCATTCCCGTTGCACCGAGGGGAAATCCTTGCCAGCTTGTTGCAAAACATAGTAGCCATCCACCAGAGAAACATCACCATTGAAATCCGCAAAAGAGCCCAGGGAGATAACGGCCCCAGAGATCCGTTTAGAAAACAGAAAATTTGAAAGCCGCAGCCCCCCGGTTGGCGTCAGAAGTACAACATCGCCTACTCCGTCCGCCCTGAATCAATCTTGAGAGGCCACAGATATGATGAAGTCAACAGGCTTGATTTCGGTGAACAACAACGGATTGGACATTACATGGTGGGTCGCCCCACTGTCAATAAGGGCCTCACTAGTGCCATTTGGGACCATGGAAATGGCCGCCACATTGGCTTGTGGAGAGACAAGACGGCCAGATAAAGTACTCGACTTCCGAGGGGACCACGCCGCATTCTTCAGACAAGGATTCTCCAGAGGGGGTAGATTTGCCTTGACCCGGGGGCAGTCGGACGCCCAATGGCCCCAGTCCCAGCAAACATTGCATGGAAACTCCGCCGTCAGCCAGCGCTTTGCCCAAGAATTGGGGGCATGGCTGGGGGAGCTTGCAGGGGGAGTAGTAGCAGCCGGCATATCCGCGGTGGCCTTGCGTTGAGCGTTCTTCCGGAAGTACGAGCGCCCATCCTGGTTTTGTTGTGGGAACCCAGCTGCACCGGCGGCAGAAACGGCCATGATGGCCGGGGCTTCAGTGGCCCCGGACAACTGTTGCATCCATGACGCAACCTCTAGAACGTTGACGTCAGTGACCACAAGGTCAGGCTTGATAGCAATACGTGCATCGAGAGCGCTTGATACTTGGTCTGCCAACGGTCCAAGACTAGCATGGAAGGCCAGGGCAGCCACATGGTCAGCGGTGAGCCTCCCAAAGGGGCTTTCCAAGTTGGCAATATGATCCTTGATCATTCAATAGTGAGAGGCAAGGGCCGATGGCTCCGACGGAGGTGAGGTGATGGCCAACCACCGCGAGATGAGCAGAGACCATGTGGTCTTAGAGAATCGGTCCCTGAGCAACAAGTAAGCCCCCTTCGCCGTCATCCCCATGATTGAGGAGCAAAGAGCCAGGTCAATGGAGTACTCAATGAGGAGGAAAACTCCCGTGTCTGTGGCCGCCTTGATACCCAACCTCTCAAGGTCAAAATAGTTATTGATCTGTGTTGTCTGTACAACAACCTGGCCAAGGGTCGCCACCCAAGAAGGGTAGTTGCCACCATCCACCGCCAGAGAGGGAGTGATCTCCTTTGCTGTTTGTATCCAGCGTTGTAAGACTCCAAACGGTGCTAGGCCGTGGCAGTTCTGCGGAGGGGAAAAGGTGCTGTTTAGGCTGCCCTCCTGAGTGTTACAAAAATATTTAAATGTAACCAAGATCAAGGTCCAGAACCTGGTAAATGAGGAATCAAGGAGTAGAGGATAAGGATGATAATAGTTTGGTAGCAACGGAACAGCACTATCTGAGACAAGATTGTGCAGGGAAAAACTTGAACAAAAGAAGTTAAAGTCTTCTTAGAGTTCAAAGAACAAAAGCTGTTGTATGTAAACAACGCCCACAAGCTAATAACTCTGGTCATCAGCAGAAGATTGGGGATGATCAACTCAAACCCAAGAAACCTCCAGGTTCTCAATGAACCTGCCCAACTCTCCGCAATCAAGCGCTAGAAGGGTACCAGATAACTGAGGGTGGCTATACAAGACAAACCACAATGTTTAAGAAGCTCTAAAAAAAACAGTAACTGATTTGAAGCAAGGATAACCTCAACACTTCTCAAGGGACTCAAGAGTAGGCTGGCAGAATGCAACTCCAAAGAAGCTAAGGGGAGGTATAACACTCCAGGTCTTAAGCTTAATAAGACCTCTTCAATCAATTGTGATTGGCTCCAGAAAGGTGATCAGGGATCAGGACCAGTATGTTCAGAGAAAGGGGATCAAGGAGTGGTATAACACACTCAAAAATTCCAATAGACAGAATTTTTCTTCAACCAGCAAGGCTATTGGTGGGTGATAAGGATCAGGGATCAAGGGTTGATTATGGAGGCTCAAGGATCAAAGGTGTGCTGATTTCATGCTGGATGATTCCATGCTCTCATGCCAATCAAAAAGGCAGGGGAGAGCCCCTCCTTATATGGGCAGGAGGCCCTGTTAGACTATGTACAACAGATTCTACAAATAGAGCGGAAAAGGGAAGAAAACCATGTGGTCACTCGCGTCCGTCTGTGGATGGGCGCGCGCAACAATACCAGAGTCACCCACCCCTTGTCTGAAGGCGGACGGGGTGGGAAAGAGAAATGAACCAAACCGCCGCGGATGTCCGCGGGCGGTAGTTGGCACTCTTCACCCCTTCCAAAGGCGGAAGCAGGTGGGAGAGTCCCAGGAAAGGTGACGGATGAAGTCCGTGAGAGCGCGGATGGGTGGATAGGAGATTGGCTCGAAACAGTTGAGTAAATCCTGACAGACCTGGGATTCACGACTGATAGATCAAGTGAGATGGGAGATTTGACAGATCCAAGGATTTGCCAAGTGCTTTGGGGTGCGGTCGGGATGGATTTGGTAAATCATGGATGAGCGCCGCGCAAAGGTAGCAATGAAGAGATTGGGACGCGTGAAAACAAAGATGAGGACGCGCAACAACAAAGATGAGGACACACAATGACGATGGCAGAGATGACAAGCAACACGCCACGGCAAGGATGATGAGCAACGCGGATAAAGGACGCCTGAAGCGCGCGGATAAAGGAAGCGCAGCGCGCGCGGATAAAGGAAGCGCAGCGCGCGCGGATAAAGGAAGCGCAGCGCACGCGGATAAAGGAAGCGCAGCGCGCGCGGATGAAGGACGGTTTTGATGAGCCTGAGGAACAGTTTATGGGTTGAGGTCTTAAGGCAGCCAGGGTGTCCCGGATGGGGCACCACATCTCTCCCCAACTTACAGACTGTCCCTAGTCTGCTCCCAAGTTTGATGCCATAGAAAAAGAAAGGATGGAAAGATGATTGAAACCAAAGAATGGCCATTTTGATCTTGAGAGTGGTTGAGAAAAAAATGTTGATCCAACCAAAAAATCCTAGAAGTGGCTGAGATAAAATGAAGGAGGCGTCCCAAGTGCTCACATGCGTGGCATGAAGTAGAGTTTTCACAAAACAACAAGGATCTTGCCCAGATGGTGCACAATTGGGAGGACTTACTTCTGGACCAAGTTGCCTCCACAAGAGTGAAATTTCTTGACCTGATCAGCAGAGAAACTTCTGGCAATCTGAGTACCATCCAGCTCCTCCAAAAGATATGATCCACCTCTAACTTGACGGACTACTCGGTAAGGACCATTCCAGCGGTTAGAGAAAAGCTTTCCCCACTGCGTTTCCAAGGAACAATTATAAGCCAATACCAGGTCGCCAGGGTTTAAAGGATCCCTGATTCAATTCCGGTGTTTATCTTCCCAATACTGAACTGATTTTGCTCTTGATTCCATCATCTTCTGATAAGCTTTGTTACAAATATCTTTACTCCGCTCCAGTTGCTTTGATCTGGCAACTAATAGGTCAGTAGTTGAGGAAACTTGTTCCCAAGAGATGCCCAAGAAATACTCCATTTCAAGATCAAGAGGAAGAACAGCCCTCTGACCAAAGATTATTTCATAAGGAGAGTAACCAGTGGTTTGCTTAGTGGAAATTTGATCAGAGAAGAGGACCAAGGGGAGAAACTTTTGACAATTCTTGCCACTTTCACCAGCCAATTTGATGAGAGCAGCCTTCAAAGGAGCATGGCCTCTTTCCACCATGCCTTGTCCTTCAGGATAATAGGGAGTAGTAACTCTGTGTTGTCCAGGGAGCAATCAGATCATTTCAGCAAGTTTTCCACCAATTTCCGAGCCACCATCTGTAGAATAAGATTGGGCCAAGCCATAAAGCATTGTCCAAGTCTCATGAAGGAAAGCTGCTACTGATTCAGATCTGAGGTTCTTAAGAAACTTTGCTTCAACCCATCCAGAAAAATCATCTCTAGCCACAATGAGGTACTTAGCTCCACCAGCCTTAATGTGAACCACATCCATAGCAATCCTCCCAAAGACAGTGGTCTCTCCAGTGGGGTAACGAATTTTGGCCAGGCGCCTAAGATCACGTTTCTGGCACACTTCACAACTCCTACACCATTGAGCAACGGATTTCTTCAGGGATGGCCACCAGAATTGTTCGGATATTCGTCAATAAGTTTCGGTTTCCCCACAATGACCAAGGCCTTCATGGAGATTTTCCAGGATAAAATCTTGCTTGGAAGGGATAGTGACCACAAAAAGTGCACAAGGAGTTGACCTTTTCATAAGCCTAGAACCTTGGACAAAGAATTTGGAGGAATTCCTTTTAAGGGACCAAAATTCTTTGGCAGAGAGATCAGGGGGTCTTTGGAGAGTTGAAAGGTACTGCTCCAACTTAAGCCAGAAACCTTGCTGGAAACCAGAGTAATTTTGGGAGGAGAAGGCAAAGACAGGGCGGACCAATTTGATGAATTTGTAAACTTTAGCAGCAGGGATTGGGATCTTTTTCTTTTGCCAAGGGTCATGTTCAACTACAGGGATGATGTAAGGAAGACCATAGGATTCTTTCAAGAGTCCTCTCTCTTCTTCACAGAATGCAATAGATTTTTCCCTTAGAGACAAAATATTTTTGATCAAATTTAACTCATCAGGAAGAAGCCATCCATCTGGACCAAAATTGACCACTTTCAGACATTCTTCAGTGACCCAACCAGAGGGAATAAATGGACTAGTGAGGGATTTGGATAGACCACAGTAAGGATTGCGCAATAGCGGAGGACACATAAGAGGGGGATTGAGGTTGAGAGGCATTGGTTGGTTGACTGGCTGGACCTTCTTTGCAACTGGCTTGTACTTGGTGGCAAAGGAGAGGAATCCCTGCTTCCTCCAAGCATTGACCAGTGAGACCTGACTGCGAAAACTGAGGCCGTGTTCCAACATCTTCCAAGTCCGATGTTCTGCTATGTCCTTGAAAGGTGCCTTCTCCATAAAAGAGGATCCAAAAGATAACACATTGCTCACATGTGTGGCACAGGGTAGAGTTTCAAAAACAACAGTAGTAGAAGCCCTTGGTGGTGCAAAATTGGGAGGACTCACTTTTACCCCAAATTGCCTCCACCTAAGACCAGACTCCTTCATACCAAAGCTACCAAGAAAAGAATTGAGATTGAGATCTAGTTTAGAATCATTGCGGAGATTCAAAACCGAAATAGAGGATGATTGATCAGGCTGAAAAGAAAAAGAAAAAGAAGATACAAAAGATCCAGACAGAGAAGAAATATTTTAGGGTTTTTCGGATTTTTCACGTGTTTGGGTTTTGATATTATTTGGATGAGAAGAAAATGATGAGGAAAAAGAAAGATATGCCTCTGAGGTGGGAGTTGGTCCATGAGTTGAAGTCTGAGGCTGAGGAGAACTACAACTATTAGTAAGGCCAACTATTCTGCTAAAAAATGAGGATGAAAGGAATGAGAGTTTTCCTTCTGCTTTCCTTTCAGGACAGATTTGGGAGGGTGACCAGGGAAGTCTCTTTCTCAACAACCAGAATCCAAAGAACAAAGGGGAACTTCAATCTTTCTGCCATCAGCATCAGGGAGGAGAATTCTCTCCCCAACTTGATCAGAAAACATCATGGTAGCACCAAAGTCCATTAAGAAAGGCCTTCCCAAGATCATGGGACCATCCAGACAAGTGATCCAGAAGTGACAGGTGCCAACAATATTCCAGCCAATTCGAACAGGAATATCCTCAGCAATACCAACCAGTTCACAGGACTGATTCCCAATTCCATAGACTGCAGAGTTGAAACTGACCCTTGGGCTAAGTTCAAGCTTGCAGGCCATGGAGTCCAAAATCAAGTTGAGCTGAGAACCCAAATCCACAAGGAGAGAAACCGTTTTAGTTGATTCACTAAGACAACATGGAAGAAAACCAAGAGGACAGGAATACAGTTTGGTATCTGAAGCGGGATCTGTTCCACCAGAATCCTCTATCAGAGTACCAGAGGAGACCTTTAATTTGTCCGGACCAATCTCCACACGTTGACAAGAAACCCATTTCTTCATCCCTTCCGCCACAGATGGAGAGATTGACAGGAGTTCAGCCACAGATAGATTGGGGATTTTAAGATCAGAAATTTTCCTTAATACCCCTTCCACAGCATTAGGGTAGTCCTTGGAGATGCCCCTCTCAAATCAAACTTTGGGCTGGGTGGAGGGAGGAAGATCAGGTGTAATAGGTGATGTAAGAGGATCTGAGGGTTGGGCATGTTGAAGAGGGGGAGGATCAGAGTTGTCCTGGAACCTTTCCATAAGTGGTTCCCTTTCTACATCCATGTCTTCCACATCAGAGGAAGGAGGCTCAGGTGAAGATTGGCATTTAACAGGTTTTTGCAGAATAGAGGATGGAACAGGAGGAGACTTATGAGGTTTTGGTTCCTCATGGCGTTTCCTAGCTGGATTGGATTGATAGGTGCCAGGGAAGCTGGAAGAAGTGATAGCTGGGGGATACCAAGGTTGCAGAGTTCCACAGGATGATCGAAAATCCACAGAGACCAAGGATGCCTTCTTAGGAGTAGGTGGTTGGTATGAGGCCACCACATGACGGATCAGTTGAGACGAATCAAAAGGGATCAAAGCACCGTTAGGAAGGAAAAAATCATTTCCCTTCTGCTCTACTAACTTCTCCTCCTTGTCCTTCTGGAGTTCAGGACATCTACCGGTACCATGGCCTTCCCTATGGCAATAATAACAGACTATAGTAGACTTAGGAACAGAATTAGCAGGTTTAGGAGTGGCTAAAGAGGATATTTTCTGATCTATTTTATTCTCAAATGCCTGAAGTAATTTAGTGATCTCATCTATAGTAGGTGTCTCCTGGTGAGTCTGAGGATTGGGTTTAGGTCTGCAATTGGCTTCCATCTTATTCATGATTTCGTTAGATGCTTGAGAAGAGGGGGCAAGGACTGGTTCAGTGATTTTAGGTTTTTCAAAGGTGAGAGCTGTTTGACCTTTCATCACTTTATCCACAGTATTCCTAAGAACCATGAAAGAAGGGAGCTTGAACCAATTGTCTCTTGTTGTGATCATGGATCCATATTTCACCAATTCATCCTTTATCCTTTCCTGTACTCCTGGAGAGAAAGACTGAAAAAATTGCACTCAAATTTTGTCCAACGTATCAATGTGATTGTTCCGGATAAGATAGGACTGGATAGGGTCCCAAGATTTTCTAAAAGTCTGATAGTCAGAGGCTGAGGAGATACCACCATTGGAGATCCATTGAGAAACCAGGGCATCCAAGTCTTGCAAAGTAAATCTGGCTACATCTATTTTTCCCCAATAGGCTAACATAGCCTCCTTCAGGAGCCGCCAGTTGTGAGTTTTGAATCCCTCAAACAATTTGATAACCTCCATAACTTCTTCAGAAGAGATAAAAAACCGTAACTGATAAGCCATATCATATTCACTGGCACCATCCACTTCCGCAGCCATCTCATAGGAGTCCAGGAATTGTTCAACATTGGTCCCATTGAAGCCTAAATTTTTTTTCTGCGGTTTGATTTTGACCATCTTGGCCCAAACAGCTAAAGAGGATCCAGCAGATTCCATGTTCAAGGGTTCCTAAGAGATCCAAACAAGCAGAGTTCCAAGGTGGCTCACAAGTGTGGCAAGAGTAGAGTTTCACAAAAGCAACAAGGATCTTGCCCAGGCGGTGCACAATTGGGAGGACTTACTTCTGGACCAAGTTGCCTCCACGAATCAGATCTGAAAAAAAAGAACAAACAGAAAAAGAAAAGAAAAAAATTGGATCGGATTTCGGAGTTGATTCTTCAAGCTGGGACTGTAAATCCCAAGGTTGCTGGTTTGATCCCGGCCCGGGGGACCAAATGTAAGACTCCAAACGGTGCTAGGCCGTGGCAGTTCTGTGGAGGGGAAAGGTGCTGTTTAGGCTGCCCTCCTGAGTGTTACAAAAATATTTAAATGTAACCAAGATCAAGGTCCAGAACCTGGTAAATGAGGAATCAAGGAGTAGAGGATAAGGATGATGATAGTTTGGTAGCGACTGAACAGCACTATCTGTGACAAGATTATGCAGGGAAAAACTTGAACAAAATAAGTTAAAGTCCCCTTAGATTTCAAAGAACAAAAGCTGTTGTATGTAAACAACGCCCACACGCTAATAACTCTGGTCATCAGCAGAAGATTGGGGATGATCAACTCAAACCCAAGCAACCTCCAGGTTCTCAATGAACCTGCCCAACTCTCCGCAATCAAGCACTTGAAGGGTACCAGATAACTGTGGGTGGCTGTACAGGACAAAGCACAATGTTTAAGAAGCTCTCAAGCAAACAGTAACTGATTTGAAGCAAGGATAACCTCAACACTTCTCAAGGGACTCAAGAGTAGGCTGCCAGAATGCAACTCCAAAGAAGCTAAGGGGAGGTATAACACTCCAGGTCTTAAGCTTAATAAGACCTCTTCAATCAATCATGATTGGCTCCAGAAAGGTGATCAGGGATCAGGACCAGTATGGTCAGAGAAAGGGATCAAGGAGTGGTATAACACACTCAAAAATTCCAATAGACAGAATTTTTCTTCAACCAGCAAGGCTATTGGTTGGTGATAAGGATCAGGGATCAAGGGTTGAGTATGGAGGCTCAAGGATCAAAGGTGTGCTGATTTCATGCTGGATGATTCCATGCTCTCATGCCAATCAAAAAGGCAGGGGAGAGCCCCTCCTTATATGGGAAGGAGGCCCTGTTAGACTATGTACAACGGATTCTACAAATAGAGCGGAAAAGGGAAGAAAACCATGTGGTCACTTGCGTCCGTCTGTGGATGGGCGCGCGCAACAATACCAGAGTCACCCACCCCTTGTCCAAAGGCAGATGGGGTGGGAAAGAGAAATGAACCAAACCGCTGCGGATGTCCGCGGGCGGTAGTTGGCACTCTTCACCCCTTCCAAAGGCGGAAGCGGGTGGGAGAGTCCTAGGAAAGGTGACAGATGAAGTCCGTGAGAGCACGGATGGGTGGATAGGAGATCGGCTTGAAACAGTTGAGTAAATCCTGACAGACCTGGGATTCAGAACTGATAGATCAAGTGAGATGGGAGATTTGACGGATCCAAGGATTTGCCAAGTGCTTGGGGGTGCGGTCGGGATGGATTTGGTAAATCATGGATGAGCGCCGCGCAAAGGTAGCAATGAAGAGATTGGGGCGCGCAACGACAAAGATGAGGACGCGCAATGACGACGGCGGAGATGACAAGCAACACGCAACGGCAAGGATGATGAGCAACGCGGATAAAGGACGCGCAAAGCGCGCGGATGAAGGAAGCGCAGCGCGCGCGACACGCGCGGATGAAGGACGGTTTTGATGAGCCTGAGGAACAGTTTATGGGTTGAGGTCTTAAGGCGGCCAGGGTGTCCCGGATGGGGCACCACAGCGTAGCCAATCCTGTATTGCCAAAGAGCTGCTGGGGGACGCTAGAAGAAATTTGGCCAGTAGCGCCCTCACAAGATTGCCGTCCAGATGGTCAAAAGGGTTGTCCACACCATTGGGGTTTCATGAAGTCTTGGCCAAAGTGCTTGGTTTTGGAGGGGAGGAGTCAGCGGGCGGTATGCGCGATGCAGGGTCCATGGACATTCTAGTAGCCTGCAAAGTGCAGAAGGAGGGGGAAGAGTCCAAAGACAAAGAAGTCAGACTCAATGAAACAGAAGATGGTCTTGACGGCTGAGAAAGAGAGCGTCGAGGATGACTCCGGCAAGAAGATACACGTGCTGGAAATTGCACAGATGGCCCTTCCCCCGGATTTACCATGAGCTGGGTATGGGAGGGATAAACTTTAAGAACACAGTTCCGGGCACAACGGAAAGGATTACGCCGATGTCTGTGTGTACACAGGGATGAATAAGGATATCAGGGAATGCTGAAAATAGTTTGCAGGCTCATAACCTGTAGTACAAGTTAGAAATTTCCCCCAAGGGAAAATGCATTGCATAGATCAGGGAGCTATATATATAATAATCCTATATACATAATTGGGTTGTTGAGCAACCTTTAAGCCCATATTTGTAATTCTATAGACGTATAATTTGAAAATATGTGTATAAGAGGGATTTTATAGTTATGAAATAAACTAGGACATTATTTTGATACCGGTAGTCATAACAACCCAGCCCACGGGGCCCCAGCGGGTCCGTACACTTGGGCAAGCAAAACCCTCGGTATGCAATATGGGACCCACCCGCTAGTGAGTGGAGGCTCGCGATCCCCAGCACGAGTTGAGAGCCCCAAAAGCAATGATCCGAACGAGGTTCGAACTCGTGGCCTCTCGCGTATCCATGTGAAGCGAATGTGATAACCAACTACACCATCGGACCGTTGTGCCCTCCCTAGACAAAATATTTTTTTCACGAGACGGCCTCCCCCCCTCAGACACGCTTCATTCTGTCGCATCAGATCCAAGGGGGGTTCCAATTCATCAATCGTAGGCTGTCTTGCTGATCAGCCATTCAAAGCTCATCGCAGGCCTGGGATGTACATGTAAGAGAGCACGACGAGCAGAAGGGTCGACGATCAAAGTTTGATCGACTCCAAGACATAAATTGGGGTAAATGTGCAGATGTGAAGGGTATTCATTCGAGCGTATGCAAATCTACCTATAGATAGACGATCATCATCATCGTTTCGTACCTGTGTATGTTCAACAACAACCCATTCCAAATTCGAAGATGCAGAAGGAGAAGATAAAATTCCAAGTGCTGGTGGATAAGGGCGTAGTCCTAAGGAATCAGCGGAGCTGATGATCATCAACCGTTGTGGATGTATGATATGGAGCCAACGGCCGTTCCAAAAGGGCAGCCGGTGACGGTTTCGATCGGTCTGCTAGTAGAGCTGGTCGTGTTTATGAATATACAAGATGCCAAGGTGTATCTACATGATGACGAACCTTTAGTCGGGATGGCTAAATGGGTGTACATGTACAAACATTTGCTGGTGCACTAAGTTATGTAGTAGAATAAACGGGGGAGGGCAAGGAGTAGTTTACTTGGAGGTGAAACCAGCTCTCTAAGTATAGAGACAGCCGAACCAAAAAAAAAAAAAAAAAAAAAAAAAAAAAAAAAAAAAAAAGAGAGAGAGAGAGAGAGAAGAAGAAAAACCAGAGAAAAGAATGGAGGCATGAGTTCCTGATAGCGTTGTCGGGTTGTTACATGATTTTTTGGGGAGATGGCTCGAAGGAAGAGAAGACGAGTGATTTCCAGTAGACTGACCATGACGAATCCATGAGCTGCAGGACCGAATCGAGTATCATAACACCTCCCGCAGTATGGTTTGCCGTCTCGTTCGCTTAGGTTCGAATCCAACACTTTCTTACAATTCCAACATCTTAGACATCGTTCTACGAGTCGCAATCGATCCACAGCGAGAAAAAACCAGCCAAGAACAAGAAGAGCATGTGTATAATCAGCTTTGGGGCTCTTGTTATGTGTAGCATGGGGTGGCGACGAGACAGATTGAATGAGCAAGGATGGGAAGAATGAGGAGAATCGATGGATGGATGGACGTACTGTGCCACTTCTTCCCGATGGCAAGAACCTGTTCGGCATGATATACCGTTTGATCACAGGATGGACACCTCTGAGGGCCATCCAAAGTCGAGATGACCCTGGGAGGAGTTCTTGAGGAATGGATAGTGGATCGATGAAGTAGCGGCGTGAGATAGGGAGAGCGGGGTATGATCGGGGGATTCGAGGTGGACGGGGATCGATGGACTTGGGTGGATGGACGAGCACCCGGATCGGGTAGGGCTCGGGTTGCGGTGCCGGTCGGTTTGGGTTTTGGCTTGACGATGATCTTCAACGAGGCAAGACACGGGGGTTCGAGATCATCCGAATCGGCCACCGGGGTCACTGGGTCGGCTTGGGATGGACTTGGGAAGTTTCGATCATCCTGGAGTGGTGGATTGTCGTCAGATTTAAGATGATTGACAGACTGGACTCGAATGGTATCATCGGAGCTTGCCAAACCATCATGCATGTGGGTAGCGTAGGGAGGATCGAGTTGAGACGAATGATGATGATGATGATCAAGATAAGGATCGGATGGAGGGTGGGAGTGATTGATGAAGGATGATGGTTGATTTTCTGAGTTGGTAAGAGTTGATTTGGGATCGGGATCGAATGAGTTGGGTAGGTTAGTTGTTGGTTTGGATGATGATGGGGATGAGATCCTCGGAGTGTATTCAGCCACGAGAGCGTTACCGTAACCGACACCTTTAGTCCCAAAACATTTTGGATGGCATATCTTACAGTAAGGATCGTAACCATGCTCTAGGATGTTGAAGGCATCTAGAATCTTGCAACACTTGATACATTTCAAGCATCTCTTGTGATATGGGGTTGCTACTGGGCCCAGAACTAGTTGTGATTCGGACACGATCGAAATCAAGTCAAGTATGATGAATTTTAGTCATTAGTGAAAATCCCCTCATGCGCAGATAGTCAGTTTGGTTGTTGTTGCTGGTCTACAACCGATCGATTAGAAGCATCATCCTGACCTTGTTCGGCAGCGTAGACCGATTCGTGACACGTCGGACACTTGGGGGCTGGCACTGGGGCGAATGACCTGCTGGTGGGTGGTCTGGCATTGAGGTGGATGAATGTCCTCGACATCGTGGTGTTTGAGTTTGGCTAATGATAGAATTGAGGAAGGTGGGGGGATGGTGGATTGGCGAGACGATGATCAGGCATGTAAACAGATATTTGCTTCCTTGCTTCCTTGCTTCACATTTAATTCAATTCTTCAAGTTTCTGCTTGGCCCAGATTCCCCATTGAGCTGGAAGCTGAGACTTGGATTTGCCATCGGGATTAAAGTTGGCGTGAGCTGGATGACACTACATTGATTTGAATACATATGTAGTCGTACCACACCAAGTTAGCCGACATCCTAGATGTCCCACGCAAAAGTTTCACAAGCCGTCAAGCTCGCAAGCTTGATGTCCGACAATAGTATGTATGTATTTCTAGCTGCTTTCGTAACCTGCGACAGACCTATAGTCGCGGTTACTCGTCGACTATGCTCGTCAACAGCCTCTACCGCGACCTAGTCTTGTTGAAGGTGGTAGTACCTATATAAGCTAAACAAACTAGATTTGTTAAGAATAAGAGTTGTGGTGTACCAACTGAGTTCACTCAGGTGGTCAACTAGTTCTGGCCACGTGGGCCTGACCGAATCAGTCGATGGGGGAACAGCCAGTGGAGCCCAATCTGGTCATGAGGTCATGATCAGCTTGGCTTAGTTGTCTATCAACTCAGAATAACCAGACCGGCAGCTATTTGGATTCTCAAGGCCATCCCAGCTCGCTCACCAATGTTGAGTGTGTAGATATATTAAATTTTGTGACAGCTTCAGTTGACAGCCACCACATCTTGGTTGATGATCCACACCCACCAGTTGAGCATCTCACAAGTGGTGGTTGACTTATAACCACCATCCCTCTTTGAGCAACCAGCAACCATGGTTCAACAAAAAAAGTCACCCAGTTGACCAACCAACAGAAAATCAGTTGTTACACCACATGGTCCCATGAGTTTAGTGGTTCAAAATATTGAATCATTTATAATTTTCAATCATATAACTATATTAATAATAGTTTGGTATGGAATACTGTTCTCAACAAGCAGAAACATGTCTTCCAAATACTATTCCCTTCGGGGAAATTTACTTTGATATAACAGGTTAAAATCCTGAAAAACCATACTTACTAGATTTACCCAAGTTAGTTATACAGACTACCCTGTGTATGCTTTTCCCCAAAAACCCCACTGTATCTCCAAGATTTCCCTGGGGTATTCTTTGGCATTGGCCTTTGACACTAGGAATTTATGTTTAAAACCATTCCTAGTGATTTTGAGTGAAATATGCCTAACTTTTTCACCAGTAAGTTAATTACATGGAGGTCTAGTCCCCAAACTTTGTGACAATCTTTAACTTCATTGATGTTTACCCCCCTCTCATCCAACTCATATTCTGACTTCTACAGCCTACACACCATTAGAGCAGATCAAACCATTTCAAAAATAACACTTTTTTCCTCTGGGCCTACCCCTCCTTCTAGAGATGTTTCCAAGTCATCCCATTTGAGAAGGCCTGAACCCAATGTGAAGAATTCCAAAAACATAAAGAAAGTATTCCTGAAGACTTGCTTCCAGTTCTGGACAGAAATCTGCTTGGAGAAATCCTTGAAAAACTCCTTCTGAAATCCTCCAGCAGCTTGTTTAAAATTGTGGTAAAATAATTTGGATACTGTTTTTTAAATTTCCAGAGCCTTCTCCAACTGTCCAGGATGATTCTAATTTTTATTTCTTGAACTTTCATCCAATCACTAAGCATCCAGTCAGGATTTGATCCCTTCTTCCAAATTTTTTTGAATTTAAGCTCTGCAACTATTTACTGTTGGATTCAAACTCTGCATCCTCAATCTCCAAGACTAATTAATTTTGGAATACCTTCAGTTTTTCACCAGACCAGGACCAGTGATATGTTCATTCATTAACATAATCATCCTCTTGCTCTCCTCAAGCCTATTAAAGACATTTTATAAATCATTGATGTCACTCCTTGTAGATACTATTATAAATATCTATCTCATTCAATTTACTGTTTCCCTTATTCATTCAATTTACTTTTTCCCTTATCTCCTTACAAAATAAATTATCCTAAGCTTGAATTAAACTCATCCTAGCAAATTCTCTGGTGTTCCTCCTGATTGTACTAGTATCACTCTAAAATTCAGCTCTTTTCCTGGTCTGACTAGCCTAATCTGGTGAATAATTTCTCTTCTAGTACACCCTTGAGCTTCATTCCCTGCCACCCTTGCCTGTGTAAGCCCCTGGTGACAGGTATGAAACCAGAACTAAATCCAAACATGAAACTTCTGGAAACCAAGGTAACAATCTCCATTTTTCTTCTTCTATGATTATATCTCTAACATTGATAATAATGCAGCTGTCTGTATAATGATAACATATGATCTACCCTAATCTATAAGATAATTTTCTTCCCTGAAAATTGATTTCAGAGCAAAAAAATGTAAAACCAACCTCCCTCCTACCTGACTTGCCAAAAATCAATGATCCTGCATGGTCAACTCTGATCACTCCAGGTTTGGGTGATCTGCTATTGTTTTCTATCTATGGAATGTTAATTTCTGATCAACCTTGGTGGTATATAACTTGTTTAATCCTACTCAAATAATCAAGAATCCTGGGAATCCTTGGCTTTCCATTGCCCATTTTATCAAAAATGACCTGCCTGATTCAATCATGCACTCATCTCATAGCTGTTGATCTGCTGTGCTTAAATTCTTTCTGTGTTATCTTATACATTTTCTTTTTCCAGGTTTGGCATCACAAGCCAGTTTGTCTTTGATTGCAATAGATGAAGACAAAAAAATGATTTCTTGAGGATAGGGAGCTGGGGGAGAAACCTCAGGAGGGAAGATTACCACAATTACCAACCTTTGGGGAAAATCTGGAACAGCTAGAGCAGGGTTAGCATTTCAGATGATGGTTTGGTGCTCCAAGCCTGTTCACTAGCCCTCCCATTTCCTCTTTTTAGTATAAATTTAACTCTAATCCTAAAAATTATCCTCAAAAATTGATTCTACACTAAAAATAACTTGAAATCAAAAAGAAAAAGTATCCTTCTATCTTTCATAGCTTAGAAGATACAGCTCAAAGCAACCATGGAAAGCCCCATATCTTAATCAGGTGTCACAAAACTATTGAAATGCAAGTCAAAACTGAAAACAGACCATCAAATTCTTACTCCAAAAAAAAAAAAAACACAAATTTAAGAATCACCTATGGATGTATTTTCCACCAATTTAACTATACAGCTCATGAAAATTTACCCAGAAGCAGGGGTACATGGGGTAAATACATGACTAAGCATGTTTCAACATTTACAAACCAGCACCAATACCACAAGTTGCAGTAAACCCAAGTTTCAGTAAACCCAAGTAGTATAAAAAACATCAGAAAGTCACAGATGTGTCTCACAAGTAACCCTGTGGATTTTTGAGCCAATAATTTAAGCATAAATGCTATCAATATCTACCCAGAAGTATTGGTACATACAGCACCAAACATGTTTCAAAATTAACAAACCAGCAGAAATAAATCAGTACACAGCCCTTTTCTGTATCAAAAGGGGGTACCCAAGGCCTCAGGCTGTGTCCCATCACTCACCCTTTTGATTTATTTTGTGTGATAAGTTTGGAAGCAGAAAAAGATAATACTTTATTTCAGGTCCCGCGCGGACTTATAAATTGTATACAACTGTCACGTATTATGTGATATGGAGTGTGAAATGTATATGTATATAGGATATATATGTAGAGTATATTGTATATGTATAATAGCTATGTTTGTATCCCATAACACCCCCCCCACAAACTTAGCATTGTATAATCGGTAAAAAACGGTCGCAAAATTTTTTTTGTTTTATAGGGCCCAGACGTTTTGTCAGTATGTTGGCTAGTTGCTCATCAGTTGATATCCAAGAGAGATTTATTTTTAGGCTACGTATTAGATCTTTTATGAAGAAAAAGTTTTGGCTGATGTGCTTCATCCGTGATCTGGATCCATTGTTGGTTGCAACTAGCACGGCCGCGCGGTTATCACAAAACATATGAGAAGAAATAGAAGAATTGAAATCAATACACATAGCACGCAGAGAAATGAAAAGTTCCATTGCCACCCCCAAAGCAATAAATTCCGCATTACAAGTTGACGTAGCCACGGTCGTCTGGCGCTTGGCACCCCACGATATGGGGCAGTTATTCAGCAGTATAAGAAAACCTGTCGTCAATCTATGAAACTCACCCCCCCAGTCGGCATCAACCCAAAGTCGCAAGTCGCTGTTGTCTGGTCGGAAAATGAGCTGACGGTCCTTTGTTGTATTGACATACCGAATTAGATGATGTAATGCCAGCCAATGTTCTCGCAACGGACACTTGCTATACCTAGAGAGATAGTTTACCGCGAAAGATATGTCGGGACGGGTCCCTATTGCGACGTAGTTCAGTGAACCAATGTAAGATTGGAAGACTTCGGAGTCCACGGCAGTAGCATCTATTGGGGTGACCAATGGAGTTGCAGGCAACACGGTGTTTGATGTAATCAGCGGAGTGGCGTTAGTCGATTTCCACTTTGAGACGATCTGGTTGATAAGTAGAGATTGGTCCAACTTCAGGGTCTCATCCTCACGGTGCAGGTTAATTCCTACTATCCGGTCGCATGAATCCTGCCATTTTAGTTTACACCGACGTTCTAAATTTAATCGCAACGTCCTCAACGTGTCTAAATCGTTACTAACAACCAGACCATTGTCAACGTGCAGCCATATCGCGATTACGGCCGACTCTTTTTTATAGATGTAAACAGTTTGTTTGATGGAGCTACCGGTAAAACCTATATCCTCAAGGACACCCTTGAAGAATAACCACCAACACCTCGCCGCTTGACGTGTGCCGTAGAGGGACTTTTTAAGTCTCATTGCCTTTCCTTTTAGTTCTGGTCGCAGGTGAATGGGAGGCTCGACGTAGACTGTCTCTTGGATCGGTGAGTGGAGATAAGCAGCGAATATGTCAAAACTGTTGATTATCCATTTGTTGGAGGTCGCCATTGCCAGGATGAGCCTCAAAGATGACAGCGAGGCCGTGGGCGCGAACGTTTCGTAGCAGTCCACTCCTAGCTTCTGTCGGAAACCCTTTGCAACGTAACGCGCTTTAGGGATGTTGACAGAGCCGTCGGGGCGTTGTTTAATTGCAAACACATATTTCGCGCCTATCACTTTCATCTCGGGGGTCCTGTCAACGGCTTCCCACACATCCATGTCAAACAGTTGATCGATCTCCTTGCGCAAGGGCGGCTCCCATATCGGCCGCATGTCGCCCCAGAGGGCATGGTTGATTGATCTGGGCAGGTCGATATCGTGCATTGGGGGGATTAAGTCAATCTGGGCATCTTGCGATTCACAGATAACGTCCGAAGGGAATTCACCTAAATGGTATGTAATCAATCGTAACGCTGGGTCGATCTTCGTGGTATCAACTGGAGTGGGGATAAAAGTCGAGACGGAATTGTCGGGGAAATCAGCAACATCTGTGTAGAACAGGGAGCCGTTACCATTGTTCCAAAACACGTATCCCCTTGCGTTGTCTTGATAACCGACGAAAATCATTTTCTCGGCGCAATCGTCAAGTTTTTTTCTTTTTTCTTTTGGAATATGTGCAAAGGCGATTGTGCCAAAGGGATGCAATGGGATTGTTGTAGCTGGGCGGCCATATAGGATCTCGATTGGGGTTTTGGTTTCGGTTTGGGAGTTTGGAATTTGGTTGTGAAGGAAACACGCATGTCGATAGGCCAGGGACCAGAACTCGTTGGGAAGGCGGGCATAGGTGAGCATGGTGCGGGCCATGTCGCCTAGCGTCCTGTTGACTTGTTTGGCCTCGCCATTCTGCTCTGGCGTATAGGGGGTCGTGAATAGTATCTTCGTTCCTAGGGTATCGAGCTGTTCGGATAAGGCGTTGGAATGATATTCTTTTGCATTGTCGCATCTGATGTGGGTAGGCGCGCGTTGTAGACGGTTTTTTAAGTACGTAGTTGTTTGGACAATGTATTTCGGAACCTCGCTGCGGTTTTTCATTGCGTGAAAGAATAAGAAGGTGGAGAAGTGATCTTGTATAGTGAGGAGGAAACGATTTCCCAAGACATCCGCCGGTAGGGGGCCAAGTACGTCGGAAACTAGTAAGTCTAAAGGTTGATCCTTGGGGATGGAATCCGGAAGAGCGTCTCGCCGTTGGGTAGATTTGGCTATTTTACAAGGTTCGCAGACGAACGGCGACCAACTCTTCAGATTGAAAGAAGGTACGTTGGCCCGCAGGTAGGCTTTGACTATGGTGTCCGACACATGGCCCAAGGCACAATGGTAGAAATAGGGGAGAGAGACAAAAGGAAGAGGGGAAAGGGAAAGGGAAAGGGAACAGGCAGACAAGACAGTGGAATAAGGAATGAAGGAGGAAATTGTCCAAGTACGGTTGGAGTAGGTGGTGGAGATATGGAATGAAGGAGATATTAAACTAAGGATGCGGTTGTGGAACTGGGGTTGGTATCCAGAGTCCATGAGGTGGCCCAAAGAGACCAACGTCCCCCGCATTGATGGGCAGTAGAGGACATTAGTCAGAGTTGGAACCCCAAGGACCCCAGAGCCTTCCGTCGTCAGTGGCATTGTCCCGCTACCAATCGCGTACATGATGGCGTTAGGGTCTGCCAGACTCAAAGGAACAGGGGAGGGAAATGGCGAGTAGGAGAGAAAATTATCTAACAAACCGCTTACCGAGGAGGTTGCCCCTGAGTCAACTACCACAGATTGGGGCCCAGTGACGGATTGCACGGTGTGATTTTCGGGGCGCCCCTGGGTAACGGTCGTAGTTAGGTCTGGGCCGGCCACTGAGTGCACGTTAGGTGGTACTTGGCGATAGTTATTCGTCGTCCGCGGCATATTCATCCGTTGGTGAGGCGGTGGTTCGTGGGTTAAAACACCGGGAGGCGGGAGTTGAGCATCAGCCCGAAGGACTGGGCACCATCCCCGCCAATGATTGGGGGAGTCGCAATAGGAGCAATGACCGCCGTGTCGCCGTCGTATATCGTCCGGCATGGGGACATTCCCCGCGTTAATGTTGGTTTGGGCAGCATGTATATCCGATCTGGAAGGCGTCCGGCGGTTTGGAGTCCTTCCCCGTCCAGACGTGCGATCGCAACAGTTGTCTTGATTTGGATCCGGCCAAGCCCAAGGGTTTACGGCGGCGACGGCATACGGATTCTCCGACGAGTTTCCACGTGTGCACTCGCTGTAGTACGACGTAATAATTGATTGCGTTTCCGAGCCGGTAGGTTTTTCGATGCGATCCAATTGAGGGCCTATGGTTTGTAACATCTGCGACCTCGTCGTTCCCGGTGGAGGGGGCGTCAGCGCCTGCATAAGCGTTGAAACCATGTCGTCGGGCACAGATTGGCCTAAACGTCCAAGTTCAGCGCAAATGTTGTTGATTCGAGTGAGATGGGAAGATATCAATCCGTTCATTGTGGTAAGTTTATACAAAATCTCGTCCCACAGTTCCACCTTTCTGGTTCTTGTTGACAACTGGAAATTTTTTCGTATGGTCTCAAATGCCTTGGCGGCCGTCGGTTTCTTCGCAATTAGTGGTCGTAGGTCGCGATCAAGGGTTAACGTGAAGAATACTTTCAAAACAATACTTTCTTGGCGTGGTAAGTCCTGCATGTTCGCCGGGTCGGTCGTGAATTCGGTGATTCCAAATACAAGGAGTCCAATGGTGTTGATGCCATCAATCCATTCGTCAATGTTACTTCTGTCCCGTTGGAGTTGTTCTACAGAGCTCACATATTCGCCCGGATTGCATAAGAATTGGTTTTTTGCGTTGTTAACGGTAGGTATGTCTTTGATCGGTCGCTTGTCATCCATGATAGGCGGTTCCTTGCGTAGTTTGGTTGAGTCAATCAGTGAGTCAGTCGGTTCGCCCGATGAAGGTAATCCAGGAGGGTACGCCGTGATGGGTCGTCCTGATCGTCCAGGTCCCCTTCTCGGTGGCATATAACAGTCGTCGTGAAGCCGGCTTTTAACCTGTGATAAGTTTGGAAGCAGAAAAAGATAATACTTTATTTCAGGTCCCGCGCGGACTTATAAATTGTATACAACTGTCACATATTATGTGATATGGAGTGTGAAATGTATATGTATATAGGATATATATGTAGAGTATATTGTATATGTATAATAGCTATGTTTGTATCCCATAACATTTTGCACTAAATCAGTCATAAAAACCATGCAAGAACTTAAAGAGGCAGGAGTGCAGCCAAGCCTATTTCATCTTTACTAACTGGAAATATTTTCTCATGTATCTGTACAAACCTATAGATTAACTGTAACTATAGAGGCTAAAAAATGCTCTCAGGTGATCCCTTAGAATCTACTGAATAATAATTTTTCTATAAAAGGGGGATCTTTCTCCTTATCCAATTGGTTTCCCTAAGTAAGGGTGGTATTTCAAAGATTTTGGTGGACCAACAATGTCTCAAAACCCCCCATGGCATGCCAAATATGTCTGTACCAAAGTTTGGGGGGTTTTATCAAGGAGGAAGGGGCAAATGGTTGATTGATTTTTCAAAATAAATGTGGGGGTATGTACCAAATTCAACTGGAGACAATTTACAGGATCAATGCGTTGGGTTAGTTAGGGAAATCAAGAGTTGGCCTGAATAGCCTGGGTGTGATGCTCAGGTGGGGAAGCAACCCCAACTAACAAAGGGATTCAGGGATCAAGGATTACAGATGGTATATTCAATTAAAAATGGGAAAAAATCAAGGACACCAGTTTCATCAGTGACCAACAGCTTGTCCACCAGCTTCACCACCATTCCAGTTGATTGAAACTATCAGCCAAGAACCAAAAGATAGGCCAAACCCTTTAAAAATTGTGGGGATTTCTGGCCCTCTTTTCCCATGTCTTAACCTCAAGCAGTTTGGATTTTAGTTTTACTTTAATTTTTCTAGATTAAAAACACAAAATGTTTTGAAATCAGGACCATTTGATGAGCAATAGGGCCTATCAGAGTTAGAAAAAGGGCCATTAGAAACCTGCAATTTTTTTTGAACAAACCTGCCATTTTTAACGTTGGGCTTCTGAAATACACATAACCCCCAACTGGTGTATTTCAAAATGGCGGGTTTCATGAAAATGGCAGATTTCAAACATCAAAACTGCCATTAAACCCGCCATTAAACCCGCCATTAAACCCGCCATTAAACCGGCCATTTATGCATCATCATCCATCCACCATCCATCACATCTAAAGCACCCATCCACATCAGCAAATCCATACCAATCCCAACTCCATTGCTTCAGGCACATCTCATCTCCATTGCTTCACATCTCTATTGATTCAAATCTTCATTGCTTCACATCTCTATTGCTTTACATCTCTATTGCTTCACCTCTCCATCTTCACACAAAACCCATCATCATCTCATCACCCCACATCTCATCACCATCTTTCTCAACATGTGCAATAAAACTTCCCGCCAGCAAGTTGAAAATGCAAAAAAGCTGACTGAACTTTTGTTAGTATTTGAATCCAATTTAGAATCCAATTCAGACTCTGATTTGGAATCAACTTGGTTGGCTTTGAATGCTCCATTACAAAAGCAATACATGGTTCCAAGAAGACAAACTCTCCACAACCCTATGTATGAAAGGCAAAAGCTTCATCTCCTCCACAACTTAAGCTTCCAGCAACTTTTCCAAAATCTATTGCCTTCATTCATAAAACTTTTGGAGATGATTGAAGACCACCACATCTTCCATAAAAATTCTCAGAATCCTTAATGCAATCCAGCTATCCAACTGGCTTTTGATCTTTGAAGATTGGGATCAAATGGAAATGGAGAGGCAATTCATCAATTAAATAATCTATTCTCAGTTGGCTATGGAACCATTGACTCATACACCAAAAGAGTCATGATTGCTATCCTATCTTTCTGTCACTCAGTCCTTTCTTGGCCAACAAAAGAAGAACACAAGGACATATCTCAAGTAATTGAGACTGAAGGGTTTCCTGGTTGAATTGGGTTTGTTGACAGAACCACCATCCCCTTGAGTAAAAAACCCAAGCTAGATGGCAACCACTATTTTGATTGCAAAAAAAGGCAACTGATTCTATGGTTTTCCAATGACTTTGATAACACCTTTGATCACACACTGACCAAATAGGTTTTATCTTTTTGTTTAGATACTTTGTGGAAATACAACTTGTTTGAAATAAAAAAAAGAAGTTCATATCCCTCCATGCTGCCCTTCCAGGTTCTTGTCATGCTTCATACGTTTTCAATTGGATGCGGATTTCCCAACAACCAGAGAACTACTTTGACCAAGATCAATACATTCTGGCCAATTTAGCTTATGCTAGTGGGAAATATGTGGTTCCAGAGTACCAGAATGTTTTTTCCAACAATCAAGGAAAAACCAATTTCAACTATCATCTTGCCCAATCACAAGTTTGGATTGAGCATGCCATAGGAGTCCTGGAAGGAAGATGGGCCAGCTTCAAAATCCCAAAGACATGAAGTTCCTCATACAATGGATTAATAATTGTGTAATCCTTCACAATCTTTTGGCCAACATCAAAGATTAATGGGACAAAATAATTGAAGATGATATTCCTGATCCGCCTCAAGTCATCCCTGTATCATCTTGTCCCTCATCTTCTTCTATGAGAGTGCGGATTTTACCCCTCACCCTTTCCCACTTTGATGAGTAAGATTTTGTTTTGAAATAGGTAATTTTTTTTTTTTTTTTTTTTTGGTTTTTCAACCAAGAATCCTAGGCTGACTTGCTCTGTTTTTTTTTTTTTTTTTTTTTTTTTTTTTTTTTTTTTTTTTTTTTTCTTAGACAAAACTGACCCAACACCTCACCCCACCACACCACCCACCTCACCCCACCAAACCACAGGTCCACTCTTCTCACCCACCACCACCACCTCACCCACCACCTTTGGCACCCCTGGTAAGCTCTCCTCCTCCTCCCCATCATCAGAAGCTAACAAATTGTTCCATCCCCTTCCAGGCACCTTCAGGTCCTCAGGTAAGCTCCCCCCTCCTCCTTATCCTCCTTTTCCCTCCATCCTGGCTGACTCCTCCCTCTTGCTTGCTCCTTCACCCCCCCACCCCTCCTTGCTTCCTTGCTGGCCCCACCACCAGCCCCCACCACCCCCCCTCCTTGCTTGCCAGCCCCACCACCCCCCCTCCTCGCTTGCTTGCTCCTTCACCCCCCCCCCCTCCTTTCTTGCTTGCCAGCCCCACCACCGCCCCCCACAACCTTTCCCACCACCTTGCTTTCCGGGCCCACCACCCCTGCCAGCCCCACCACCTTGCTTGCCGGGTCCACCACTGGGGCCCCCTCCTCACTTGCTGGCCCCACCACTGCCCCCGCCTTCTTGCTTGCCCACTGGCCCCACCTTGGCCCCTCCCTCTCAATTGCCGTGGCCCACCCCCCTCCCCCTTGCGTCAACCCAACCCCCCCCTTGGACGCCCCCCCCATTTATGCCCGCCCCCCAACGCCTGCCTGCCCGGCCAACCAACCTCCCCCCCCTCCCTGGTTCCTGGGCCCTGCCTACCTGGTCCCAGGCCCAAACCCAAACCAACCAAAAGGCCCAATTCCTCCACACCCCAGTAAGTTTTTTTTCTTTTCTTTTTCTTTTCTTTTTTTTTCCTTTTTTTTGGGGGTGCTGATGTGATGTTTTTTTTTTTGGTACAGTTTTTTTTTGGTGATCACATTTCTGGTGAACTTGGGATCAAGTCCAGGTTTGGTTTCATTTATTTCAATCCAATCTTGTTTCACCTACGATGTCCATTTGACTGGCTGTTTTTTTTGTTTTTTTTTCAATCTCTCAACCACTATTGGTGAATGTCAAATTCTTCTCCAACCCCCCTCAAAATGTTACACAAAAAATCAAAGCCCATCTTGTTCCTCACCCCAATCTAAGTATAGGATTGGGAGGGAACAAGATGGAAGGAGATGGCTTGAAAAAAACACAGAGAGGTGGGAAGAATAGCGCTGCTTGCCAAAAGAGGCTTCAATCTTGGGATTCAGAAATGTCTTTGGAAGTTGCTGAGGAAGGTATTAATGAAAAGGTTGTCTGGTCTGGTCAAAAACCACGTCCTTTGGATCTGAACCCTTCCATTGTTTCCAAAAAGAAAAATAATAGTAAAAAACCCACCCAGGAAGAGTTTGAACAAGCCAAACAAACAATCAAACCCTTCCATTTCTTCCACCATGGAAAAGTAATTTTCCTTGATCAATCTGATCACCAAGCCCTAGTTGCAATAAATGAATTTTTACCCTTGGATGAACTCTCAGATCAAGATAAGAAGGAAATCAACTTTTTCACCACTTTCCTTCACCGTTCAAAAAAAATTTGTCAACCCAGTTGGTCCTTCAAGAGCTTGGGGTGGAAGAATGTGGGCAATTTGATGGAAAAAATTGATGGACCCCTTTGAGTTATTTGGACGCTATGTGAAGAAATAATCTATTCAATCTTCCCCTCAAGAGTATGCTTTTCTCAATATTAAGGCAGACAAAGTCTCTTGAATTTTAGGACAAATGTTTTGCAATTTGGCCAGACTTCACTTTGAATCCAACCGTGAAATAATGAAGGACAATGGCATCCCCTCCTTTGCATCACTCAAATTTGGATCTTGGCCTACTCCCTTTGACTTCTCTCCGCCTATCACCTTCACATCCAATGCTTTTTACAACTCACCTCACATTGAAAAAGGTGACATCTCTGAGTATTCCTTTTTACTAGCAGTTCCAACCAGGAAATCAAATTGAAAACTTATTAAAAACACGGATGAATATCAAGTATCTGATGGCCAATTTGTTTTTTCCTTACCTGGGCTTTGGAATTGACTTCAAGCAAGAAGGTGTGGTCAAAATGGTTTTGGCAGCCAATAAGTACAAGCACTGTACTTTTCCTGCTGTGGAGACTGCCACTCATACAAGAATGGCAATGTCAATGCAAATCAACAAAATGACTAGAAACACTTGCAGGGACTTGGGGAGTGGGAAAATATATTTTTTTATTGGTGGGGCTAAAAATAGTCTTAAGCATTGTTGTAATCAAAAATGCTTTTTTTTTCTTTTTAAGTTTTTAATCAAAGAAAATATATTTACAAGACCAGCATTTGAGTAATCTGCTTTAATTTATCTAATGTTCTGTTGCTACCAATGTATGCTGAAGCCATTGACCACTTATCCTTTTTTTCTGTTGCCAGTTGTTCCCTCTCCATTTACAGTTGCGCTTGCTGTTGATCCTTCTCCTTTTCCTCTTCTTGAAATTCTAGCTCAGCCTTTTTCAACTTCCACTCAGCATCCCATTTTTGATGATGAGTCAAACTCTTGGCTTTCTGCTTTTGAAAATCAATAGCCAGTTGACAATCCCACTTCTCCTTTACAAACTGAAGTTTTTCAGATTCAATTTGAAATTTAACTGTTTTTCAGAGGGGAATAGGAATGAGCTTGATTTTGAAAGCAAGGAGAATCCAATTGGCTTACTTGAATCTTGCTTCTCCATGATCTCCTCAAAGCCCAAAAAATTTGAAGTGTTTCTCCTCTTTTGAATGCTATTGGGGTTGATGTTGATGGAATTGGAAGCCTTTTGCTTTCTATTTGCAGAGGAGGTTTGTGCGGGAACATCATTGCTCTCATTTGAAGGGGATGTTGGAGGCCCCATTGGATTAAGTTTTTGGCTATTCATGAATGGATGAGCCTGTTTCTTTCAAATCTAAATCAGTCAGGATTAACTTGACAGAAGAGAAAAGAAATTGGTTCCTTACCTGAGCAGATGTTGATGGCAATTGTGATATGGGAATGACATCCTCCTCATTGGCCAATTTCTCCAGTTCTTCCACCCCAGGAAGAGAGCAATCCAAAGAAGGAGGGGAGGGGTCCAAGGTTTTGTTTGACTCCTCAATCAACACAGAAGTAGACGTGATTGGAGCTGATTGTGTTTGAATAACCTTCTTGGCATTGGATGGGGGCCACTCATAGGTTTCTTTGGGATCACCATTGCTAGGCTGAGCATCCCCAGTCAAGTCCTCAGTGTCAACTGAATTGTATTTTTGGGAACCAAAATCAGCTAGGGGGGTGATGTTGGCCTTCCTTCAAAATATTTCATCCATTTGAATATAAAAAGGACAAGTGGAGTCCAACTTATCAACCACCAAGTTGATTCCCTTGGCTTTGTCAGAGTTGGTGATACCAAAGTCAGTGGAGATTTAAATGGAGTGGGCCTTTTTGTACTTGGCTTGATAATTCTTGAATGGCTCCCTCATCTGTTTGGATGACAGATCCAGCCTACCTTTTTGTTATTCTTGAGTTCATTGGCCATCAGGAGATAACCATTGAACTTAGAGGATGGAGGTTGGCCAATGTGTGTTTCATTGTTGGATCCAAATCAAGCATCATAGTTGGACAGAATTTTGAGCCAGCTTACCAGGATGATGTGATCAGCTCTATTGAGCTGACTTGAGCCTTTGGAAGCTGATGGGGGAGGATTGTTGCATGATGAGTTCCTTGGGGATGTTTTCTTTGGTCCATTGGATTTTTTAGTGTACTTGTGAGGGGAGGATTGCTGAGGGGCCATTTAAAAATAGTAGGAGGGATGAAGGGATGAAGGGCTATGAGAGTGTTTAAGTGGTGAGAGTGATGATTTGATGAGAGGATGAGAGTGATGAAGCAAACAGAATAGGAAGATATGAGAGTGATGAAGTGACAAGAGGGATAAAGCAATGAGAGTTAGGATGGGATGAAAGAAATAAAGTGATGAGGATAGTGATCCAATGAGAGTTAGCTGGATGTGATGAAAGTGATAAATGTATGAGAGCAATGAAGTGATAAGGATAGTGATCTGATGAGAGTTAGCTGGATGTGATGAAAGCAATAAACGGATGAGAGTGATGAACTGATCAGGATAGTGATTGGATGAGAGTTAGCTGGATGGGATGAAAGCAATAAGGTGATGAGAGTGATCAAGTGATGAGGATAGTGATGAAGAGATGAAGAGCAATGAATCAAATTTTTTTGCTATGAGGTTGGAGTTAGAAGGAGGTGGGAAGCCACAGGTGGATGAAGTGGACAGGTGGTGGAAGCCTTTAAATACTTTATTTGAAAAATACACTTATTTCCAGCTAACTCTGACACATCTGATGTGAAATAAGTGGGTTTTTTTGATTTTTAATGGGGGGTTTGAAATGGCGGATTTGTTTTGAAACCCGCCATTAAAAATGGCAGGTTTGCTTAACTCTGATATGCCCTAATGATGTCATAGGGGAAACATTTTTCCCTTTAGAAAAAAAATTGGTTTGCCACTGTTACCACCTGCAAATGGTGTTCCAGGGAGAGAGGATGGTGGTGCCATTTAGTGTGCCATTTTCTTGACCCCTTTTCTGCCAAACTTACCCCAAAGGCATCCAACCATAGCATGGAATTTTTCTATTCCACCCATCACCCACCAAGAAGCAGATCATCAGTTACCCAGATTTAAGACAACAGGAAATAAAAAAATCAGTTATAACCCTTATTTTTTATCATTTGAACCATCCCCATGTGTGCTTGAATCAAGTTTCTTGAAAAGACCTAAATTTTTGATAAAATATTCATTAAGAAGTAAAACCCTTGATTTTCAATCATTAACCTTACATCAAACAAAGAGCACAAAAAAATAACCAACCACAATTTTTTTCTGCCCAGATATCTGTCTTGAAAACACATCCTTTGCTCCTCTTCCTTCTCAGATAAACTCAATAATTCATTAAACCTTTGTTTGGATTGAAAAAATACTTAGGGAAATTTTAAAATGCTTGATTAATAATTTGTTTAAAAATGAATAGAGGAGTCTATTTCAGCTGAGAATACAATTCAAAAATCCTATCAATCTCATATTGTTAATTAATCTAGGTCTGATCAGAGACAAATTCTCAACAGGGGAAAAATGGAGGCACAAGCTAGCATGTGCCACCCCATAAAAATGTTTTAACTTGGTTAAAACTGGGTTGCAACTCTGTCCTGATTCAGGAAATCTATCCATACAACTGCCAAATACCCAAACCACAACTTCTAATATTCTATAACAAATTTGAAATCAAATATTATTCATGCTTGAAAGGAGGTTGAATTTTAAATTAAACTTTCTTTGAATTTTCTAATATATTTTGGTGATGTATGATCAAAAAATCAGCTTGATATAGATTATACCAGTTTTTTTGAATTTTTTCATTCTTTCAAATTCATTATTAAATTTCAAGTATTTTCCAAAAAACATTCAAAATTAAATAAATCAATCATTCTTGGGAGAATGTGACTGCTGCAATTATGGATCTTGAAATTTGGGAAACAATGCCACTCCAGCTGGGTCCTTATTTATTATGAAAAAAATAAGAAAAAAACCTTTACATCCTGTTTTTAAACTTGTTCTTTGACCTGATATACTCAAAAGGATGGGCCTGTATATGCATCACAACTTTGATAGAAATACCATTATTGCAAGAATATTTAATTAAGGCTTTAAGCTTTGAAAGAGTTTCTCATAAGCATACTATTTCAAAAAAAATTATATCCAGAGTTTGATTTGCTTCTTTATTCATACCAAAAGGATATTCCTCAACTTTTAAAAATTTTTAAGGGGCTTTTTACCCATGTTTCTGGTTGATATTGAATATAACCATCACTCTCACCAGGGGAAAAATGGATGCACATGGTAGCATGTTCCACCCTGTAACAATTTTTCAACTTGGTTACAACTGGGTTTTAAATCCGTCATAACTTGGGTGATATTTCCCATTTAATAAAAAAAATTCATCCACAACTTCTGTAAAAAACTTCTATATTGTATGTTGAACATGTTTGCATGCAAAATTTGAATATTTTTTTAATTCCAAACTTGTAAATTTTTATGAATCATTATTGGCCCAACAAACTAATTTTACATTCAAAATGATAAAACTTAAATGGCCCAGTATTTTTTCTCTGGTTTTCTGGGTGAACAGAATGTACATATTGTGTTTGTATTTAGTCTTGGACCGGTGTAACTTTTTTTTTAAAAACATTTTTATTTATTTGGTTTTTTCCCAAGTTTTATCCCCAGGTTTTGCCAAGGGTTTTGTCCAAATCATAGGCAATTCTTTAATTTTGATGGTGAAATGGTGCCAGGGAGGTTTTTTGCCTCTAGGAAATAATTCTCAAAGAACAAAGCAGAAATTGAGCTACAAGCCTCAATATTCATTGCATCAAATGCAAAATCACACAGGTACTTGGGTCACTATTACAATGTAAGGAATTAATAGTTCTTCTCCCACAAAGCGTAAATCAGATAATTATTGATTATTTGATTTAGATCTCAGCCAGTGTGACAGGTACCACCACAAACCATATGCCATTAATTTTTCAGCAAAAACGCCTATACTTTGAGGAATCATATTGCAAAGAAATAATGTTTGAGATGTCACATCTTATTCTCAAGGAAAAGTTAAGCAAGGAGGGTACAACTGATTTTCTCAAGGCAGAAAAATGCAAGTTATTGCTCCTGTAAAATATCTGGACTTCTTACCACAAACTGAAGATCAATGCAAAGGAATGGATAGATAAGAAACCAGAATCATCCTAGACAGTACCAAGAAGATTGGGATTTAAGCCTCTGATGGAATCTTATGCATTTTTCAGACAAATTGTTTGCATTGTATCCATAAAAACCCAACCCAGACAATCCTATATTGCAATGTCAACAAGTTTTCCACTCCAAAAGCCAGAAATATGCAAAATAAAGTAGCAAGAAGGGAACCATTCCAAGATGTGATGAGCCACTATAAAAGACCAAAAATAAACAGGAATATGAACCACTCAAGAAGTAATCATACACTACTCTTGAACCTTGGCTGGAAATTAAACTTTCAAACAAGGAATTTGAGGAATCTCTTGATTTTCCACTCAGAAAAACATCAATACATTCCAACACAACCATGGAGGACATTTGGGATGGGAAATTCTGGAAGGAATTTGCCAACATGGATAATTGAACTGGCTTTTTCACAAATAAATATGGCAAGATTGTATTCAGCTTGTATTTGGATTGGTTCAATCCTTTTGGAATCAAAGTTGGGGGAAAGCACCATAGTGTTGGAGCAATCACCCTAGTTTGCCTGTAACTTCCACTAGAATTACGGTACAAGTCAAAATTTTTTGATTTATTTTCTATTATACCTGCACCAATGGAGCCAAAAATTGGCAAAATGAATCACATTTTAAAGTGTTGGGTGCATCAACTCCAGTCATTCTGGAAAGGAGTATTTTTCAAATCAACAGAAAATTATCTAAACAGAAGAATCATACGTGCTGCAATGTTTCCAATTACTGCAGACATACCTGCACTACAAGAATCAGCAGGGTTTGGGGGAAAAAGTGCTACTCTCTTTTTTTACTTCTTTCTTTTTAAACACCAAGAAATCAGCCAGATAAATCCCACAAGCTTCACCCCAATGAAAAATAAAGGAAATATCAGAATAGAAAAAGAGTGGAGAGATTGAAACAATCACTATGAAGGGAATCAAATCACCATGGCTCATCATTTCCAATGGAGTGTTTTGAACAAGCTCAGTTATTGGAGACCAATTGGCATTTTTTCTATTTAAATCATGCATACCCTGATGCTTGGAAATTTTAAAGACCATGGTATAAATTTTCTTGGATTACCTGGAGCAGGAATTCAACTGGAAAAAGAATATGAAAATAATCAAATCTGGAAAAATGATTTGTTGCACATGCAGAAACTCTTTGTTGTATTTTACCCTGGGAAAGAGCATAATAGAAAGCTTAAGGTGGATAATTTAGACAAGGAAAATTTGGAGAACAGGAAAGGAAAAAATAGATATTTCTCAGATGATGATGTGGAACTCCAGCATAGTCAGAAGTTCTACAAGATCCTTGAAGCTCAAAATCCCAATGAACCACATTCAGAATCATCCAAAAGTTTTCAATCAGATATTGAATCTTTGGAAACTTCTTAATCTTACAATTTCCATGCAAGGACAAGGAATATCAATTTGAATGCCAGTATGGAATTGAGCTTTAGAATTCCTGGTACTGAGAAAGCATAAAAGGCTCAAAATCAGGTTTTGATAAAACATCATGACCCAAAATAACTGGTAGTGAACTAGACATTTTGTGGCAAGAAATTCATCACACTATCATCCCATCCTGGATAAAAATAGTTCCAAAAGATTTGGGAAAGGCTCAACATGGCTCACTAAAGGCAGAAGATATAAATTAGACTGTCCATTGGCACTGATTCCAAAATGGAAACATGTGACCAAAGACTTACACCAAAATTCAGTTGAATACACCTGTTGAAATCATCTTCTGGAATCAACAACCACTTTAGGAACAATAATGAAATTCCTGAAAGAATCTAAGATAAATCAAAAAGACCTTCCAGAACTCTCTCAAATGATTATCTCTTATCAAAAATTTATTCAATAAGGGTGGAGGGGACATTGCAGCAAACCAAATCTGTATATTACTCAACATTATCCAGAAGTTATCAGAAGGTTTGGGCTACCAAAGTATACTGCAGCTTGGACACAAGATCCAATCAATGGCATCCTTGGGAAAATACCCACAAACCAACATCTAGGTATGATTAATTTGAATATTAAAGGAATTATAATTTTCAATAACCAAAACTTTTGTGCAGATCAAATTACAGACATTCTGCTGCAACAGTGGTAATTGTATGCAAATCTTAAGATCCTTTTATCACAAAAGGAGCATCAACCGTTGGCTGCTGGATATATTTTTGTGCCCAAAAAGCAGAACCACCACAGTCTCACTTGCCAAGCATAATTGTGATAAATGAATCAAGTTGGTCAAGAAGAATGCAGAGTTCAAGAGATTCAAGCCACTGCATTCATCATTTCAACAGGAATTTTTCCATCAACTATTTGTAGTCCAGATCCACAATAAGCACTTTGCAACCAAAAAAATGCATTTTGGCAATATTCTGCATGAGTTCAAACTTAGATCTGACCAATGGTTTAGTCAAATTCAGCAATTTTTCCAATATCCACAAACATTTCAGGTATTATGGGTAATATTAACACGTTTTAAAGAGTTTTGAGGGCATAACCTTGAGCCGGACCCTTATATATAATTATGTTGAAGGAACCAGGATTAAATTTCATGAGTTCTAATGGCTTGAATCATCCAGCTGAATGTCTTATAAGAAATGTTGGGTTTCTTTTACAAGGCCTCAAATTGGACCCAAGTTACTTTTCCCTCATACTTGAAATTATCTTTTGCCCCATTGATTTGGGTTTTCTGTAGTCTTATTTATTAAACAGAAAGTAAATTATTAAACAAGTTTTGGCAGTAAATTTCAGTTCAAGAAATTAATTATGACCCACCATAAAACTAACCAATCAATTGGTGAGATTCTAGACTCTTTGTTGCCTGACTTCACCAAATAAAATGAAAACAAATCCCAAATGAAAGGTATGATGAAGTGTTGATTTTACCTCTGATTTAAATGATATTCAATCAAGTTGAAATTATCTGGCATATTTCTAGGGCCTGAGGAACAAGTGGACCCAGCATTTCTGGTTTAGCAACTTGGAATTCAGAGAGACAAGCTGGAGGCATCTGTTTGAAAGCATTGGGTTGAGCATCAACCGAGAATCTTAGCCTCCAAGTGTGATCTTGCCAAGCATTGCCACAAGTATCCCCAGGGAATTCAGTTCTTCCTAAAATTCTTCTTGGGGGGCCCTACAAAAATGCAGCAGTTCCCACCACCTCCAACCAAATTTTAGATTTAAAACTGTCATTGGATTGATCAGAAGACCCAGAAAATTCAACACAAGTTGACTAGAATACAAGAGGCTCTTTTGAAAAATACACAAGCAGAGATTGAATACTGTGTGAACAGTGCTGAAAAGGAAATTTGCAGAAATATCCAGCCACTTCCTTTCCAACCAGCAAAAGTTGTCAGCATTGTGGCTGGTGATAAGCCAATTCCTTTGCAATTTGTTTCCAGGGTGGTAAGATCATTTTCCCTTTCTGGGATCAGCCAATTTACCATTGAACAGGATGCCCCAAGTTTCCAGAAATCCATTTGGAACTCAACAGTGGCTGAAGTTATGGGTATAAAAGCTGTCAAATGGCTGAATTTTCAGTTTAAAATAAATTACAGTCAAGAATCACAAGCAGCTGAATTAATTCAGCAATGGATTCTGGGACATTGTAGGGAAACAAAAAAAGCATCCAGGGTTTCCAAAGAGGACTTTGATGAAGAGAAAAATAAGAAGAAAGCCTCTGTAAAATATCAAAGGCGGAAAAAGAAAATGAGTGTATTGACTATTTTTTGTATCACAGCAATTTTCAACCAAATTATTACTGAATTAACATGCAGATAGCCAATCAACATTTGAAGATGGCAGAGAAGGTGTTTCCAGAGAATCCAAATGTTTCAGTTCTCTTCATAGACAAGGGTGTTTCAGATATTGAAGATTCTCAAGTTGAGCTCAATCAAGGCAAAGGTCCCGCCAGGTTTGTCCCTGAGTGGCAAATTTATGATCTCACATGTGCAGTTCACTTCCTTGACAGGATGAGTCAAACAGAGATGGTCCATCACAAGTGCAATGGTTTGGACCAAAAGGTGTACCTGCATGGTAGATCTGTATTTTCACCTACCACGGGAATCAGAGGGGTTCCACAAGGCTATCCAGTTGATTGCTATTCCCACACATTGCTCAACAAATTGAGTGAATTCAAAAGGCAGACAGTCTCAAAAGAAAAAGAAAATGGAATGGAAGATATTTCTAATAGTCTTGAAAAATTGTTTCTTCCTCAGAGAGATGTTGGTGGGGTCTCTGGGGCTGGGAGTAGTTCTGCCATTACCAGTAGAATCCCAATTCAAGCCAAAAAAGGAAAAAAAAATTCTTTCTAACAATAGTTTTGATGCACCAATTTTTGAATATTAAACAGTGGTAGTTGGTGTGCTGATTATAATTTATGACTGTATTACCAATGAACTTTTTGACAGAAATTTCATACATTAATCATTGACAGGGAAAACCTGGAATCAAAATTTATCAGAAGAACTGGTGGCCCATGAATCTCTTTGAAACATGGGCATCCAATAGGCCTACACTGTGTCTGCCTTTCATGACCTTAATTCTCTGCTTATATCATCACAATCACTTGGATAGTGTGGCAATCCTTCTTTACCCATGCCTCTAAATCCAAAGTACCAATTTCCTCCTTTAATGGAATGGGATTGTCATATTGAATTGAATAGGCTACCCACTGCATACCCACTTTGTGAAACCAGCAAGAAAATCCCAGTTCAATTTTCCCTTAGGGCATGGAATACATGTGCTAAATGTGATTGAATTCTGTTGCAACTGGGCTAATTGCAACAGAGGTGGTTAAAGTTATGGATATTTTGTTTTTCACTTTCAGAATACATGTTCTGAGATTTAATATTATGATTTCAGACATGGCAACAGTAGGAAATGGGATCACTGCATGAGTTTGTATCATGTTTATCTGAAGCTTCAACTTTTTGAATTGAGACAAACTTTGAAAATGTCACCAATTTGAAGTTATCATTGGACTGGAACTTTTGAAGTGGTGATATACTTTAGCCCAATGTATTAAGTATTTTGGTCCCAAACTGGAAGTTGATAAACAATGCAATCAATAATTTCTCTCCATATTTTCCAATGCCTGATAAAACTGTTACAATACATCAGTAAAAAACAGCACAGCAAACTGCAGAAAATTTTAAGTATATCAATACAATCAAGGGTGAAGTACTTTTCAGTGGTGTCCTTTTCAACAGATGAAAAATAATTCTTGTGAAAATAATGAAACTAAACAAGATCTCATTCCAGGAAAACCTGGAACATTGAGCATATTTTGAATTTTATGGTTGCCAATTGTCACTCACAAAATCTTGCAAAAATCTACAGAGCTGTCCCCTAGATGTACTGGCAAGGGCAATTCCTGTCAACACAAATCAAGATATGGAGAAGCATGTGTCCCCAAATCCTATGGGAAAAGTTCAGGGGGAAACTTTCAGAATATTCAAGATTCAGGTTTCCCCTGGGATAGTGGCAAAGGTCAAGGGGATGTGTAATATTTAAATTCATCTATTCTATTCTATAAATTTAAAAAGATTGAAAAAACTCACATGCCCCACCTGGCCTTGAGGTCCTTGGTTTTCTGTTCATTTATCAACATTTTTGTGCAACTCTTGCATTTAAATACTTACATACACTGGGAAAATTCAATGGTGCACTGAAAAATGCACCGGGAAAAAGGGTTCCTCCCCCAATTTGGGGGTGATTATTCACTAGTATGTAATATGTAGATGCATGTGTCCCCCTGACCTACAGGCAAAGGTCAGGGGGGAACTGAGAGTGTATTCCAGAATTTGGAGATGCAGGTGTTGACAGGGTCCCCCTGAACAATGGGCAAAGGTAAGGGCAACACCTGCCCCTCCATAATTTGAAGCCCTAAAGGTTTCAATTTCCAGCTGACATAACGTTTCCAGGATCTCAAGGAGATATGTGCACTGGAGAATAAGTCCCTTGAAAATAATTTCATATGAAAACATTTAGAACTTGGATTATTTGACTCCAAACCCTCCATCCACCACTCTTGCCTTCCCTGCCCATCTACCCCCCTGTGCCCTTGCCTCCTCATGAACCTTGCAGCTCTATTGATTTTGTGCATCTTGTCTTGTAACTTGCTGTTTCCCTGGTGTTTCCATCTACCACCCCCCAATTTTTCCCACCATGCGCTCAAAATTCCCCTCAATATCAATTCCACAGGCAAAACACAGGATCCGTAGTATGACAGCCATGGATTTGACTGGAGCTCTGACAAACCCATTGTGGTGTATAGATTCCATTAATCAAGAATTCACTCAAGAATTTGCCAAGCTTGAAGAGCTAGTTTACCAAGCCTTTGAATTGATCTTAGACAGTTATGAAACCATTTACCAGGTTAGATTTTGGAATTTCTCATCTTGTGATATTGTATGCTTCTCCTTGTAACAGTCTTTCACCAATATTGATGAATTTTGGCAAATTTTTCTACCACATGAGAAGGTCTCCTCCATAACTCATCCTTTCACATCACCAAGCTTGCTTCCCAAAGATTCCCTAGTTTGATTTTGATGCATGATCCAAGATACAGGTCTTGGGCCTGAGATTTATTCTCCCCTAGATTCAGATGGAAGATGGGTTATGTACCAAGAAGTGATGGCCAGTTCAAACTTGGATCTGGATCAAACCTATTGTCCTGGCACCCTGTTGTTTGAGCGCAAATTAAACTATGGTGTACAGATTCCTGATGAAGCATTTTGGGTTCAATCTGCACTTGATGGCCCTCCAGAGCAAGTTCTGGAAATTACCCTGAATAAGTTGAATGTAGTCCAAACAGATACACCCTACTGTTTGCAAGAGGTGAAGTGTCCAAATTAGAAATTAACCATCATAAATATTCAATTTGGGGTGAAAAGCACATAGGCAATCTGCTCAATTTCTAAAACACAACCAATTGTTCACTCATCAAGGCATCTGGAGTCATTGAGGTATTTGGGGTCCTTGGCTGGTTGCAGTAAGTAAGCCTGACTGCCAGACCACTCTTATATGTGTCACCAGCTCTCAGGAGATCATCTTCTGATTTGGAAGGCATCTAGATTCCTCCCAGGATGTGACCATGAATCCCTGGTAAATAAGGCTAGTATACCAGGCTCCCCATCCATCCCCTGCGTTCATGTTATATTTGGCCAATTGCCTCCATTACCCACCTTTGACATTTCCACCCACCTAATTGAACTTTGTGCCATTTTGGATTTACTGGTGAACTATCTACCCCATGAAATTTTTCAGGGAGATGAACTGGTGGCTCAGTAATTGCTTGCATCTGTTGTTGGAAAAGTCTTAGATTCACCTTTTTGGACAGCTTAAAATCTCATTGGAACTTGTGGCAGCCACCAGGCTGAGAGCATTGCACCCTGGATTTATCCCAATTGGGATAATTCCTGTAGTTGCGCAAATACTACCCCAACCATCTCCACTCCTTGCACCTCCCCTCCTTTTTCCATCCATTCATCAATCAACCACTCCAGAACCAACCAGACCAACCAATTTTCCATCCATCAACCAGCCTAGAACCCATGTTTCCAACCAATCCAACCCAAGATGACCAACCAAACAAACAAGGATTTCAACACCCTCAAAAAAACAACCAACCAACCAACCAACCAACACACCTCCTAGACCATCCAGAACCAAAAAAATTGACAAAAAACCAATAAATTTCTGAGAAAAAAACCTCCTACAAACAAAAAAGCCAAAGACCTCAAGCAACTAGGTACCTCTTGAAAAAGGAAGGATACCAGAAAATCAATCAACAGACCAAGACAGTGAATTGAAAACCCTGTCAGGTAGAACTCAACCAAATCAAGGCCTTCATTTACCACCTAAGCCACAGGACAGTCTTTCCACCTATGCCACAGAACAGTCTGCAAGTGGACCCAGAGTGTATGTCAAGACCCTTGCAACTTCCCAGCTCCCACCAATTTTTCAAGTTTTTGTACCATCTTATTGACTCCAATCTTATCACATTTAGTTTTTTTTCTGGTAGTGATTTATATTCGACACCAATTTGATCAAGGAAGTGAAAAAATGTAAGTCTTTTGCCTCACCATACTTTTTCTTAATTATTATCCATGCTACAGTCTGGGGGTTGGTGCTGTTGGCTTGAGCATCATTCAGGCCTGGCCATTCATTTGTGTTAGCTGAAGTATTGGATGGTGGGCTTTGGGGAAGACCCATGCTATGGTCTGGGGGTTGGTGCTGTTTGCTTGAGAATCATTCAGGCCCATCCAATCTCCAAAATAAGACTGAAGCAAGTGACTTGATTTGGGAGGATTTTCCATCACAATATACAAGCCTGATGATGTTTGCTTGCCTTTTTAGTCAATCTGAATCCACAAACAGAAGAGTAATACCAGGGAAAAATGCTGAAAAATAGAGATCTTTTAAACAAAGAGCTACAGACCCTTTTTCCAGCACAATTTTATTAGGGGAAGATCATTCATATGCTACAATCCCACATCACCTGCCTATGGTTCCAACTTCAGTGGAAAAAAAAATTCTTCTTCCATGTTCCACCAAAAAAGCAGTTTGACTTAGCTCCAGATGAATTATTGGCATCCTGGAAAACCTTGCAGGTGTGTCAACAAATCTCTCATGGTACTTTTATTATTTCACCTTGATCTCAACCTGCCTTTTGCATGGTCAAATTTGTCCCTTTTGCTGAAATTCCCAATTCTGAATTCAGTGGATGGAAGAAACTGGTTTTCAATCTCTTGAACCAAGCCATCTATGTTAATAAAGTCTGAAGATTTAAATATGCATCCATTTTGGATGAAAAAATCAAATGCTCTGTGAGAGAAGTCATTAAAGAAAAAAGGGCTTGCAACTGAAGCTTTTCAATAATTTCTGGGTTGATTCCCCATCCCCCTCAGTTATACAGACATTGATGTGAATTTAGGCCAGAAATTGAGAAAATAGAAAAATTCACACAAAAGGACACTTCATATTAGCTTTTTTTGAGTATGGAAGAGTATTGGGGTTATAAAAAGCCTCACATTCAAAATATTGAAATAATAGCTGTTGGTGGTTTCCCTCAAGAAAAAGTGAAGAGTTTTTTCACCTTCTATATTTTAAATATGCTTGAAGGAGCTCATAATTAACCCATTTTTTTTTATATCCAGTATAGATCATGATTTGTGATTGAAATATTTTAGAATTACATCTTCTTTTACTTGTAATCTATACTATCAGTTTCAAGAAAACTATCCTGGGGTTTTTAATTCTTGTCCAAATTTTAAGGGTTTCTGTCCTCTGTTTTACTTTATGTGTCCTATAGTTTCAATTTATTGCCCTATATTAATGTTTTATGTCCTCTTTTTTACTATTTATGTCCTGAAATGAAGAAACCTGTCCTTTCCATAAAAAAAGGCTGTCCATTCTTGTAATGTTTTTCTCCTGAATTTTCTTGTTTTCTGCCTACCTGTTAATTTTGGAGGACAAGATTTTTTTTTGCAAGAATTGAGTACTTATTAAAATACAGTAAAAAATTTTTATTTGTGATTTTTAAAGATGGATCAAAGAGTAGGAGGCCAACTTAGATCTCTGACTCTCTCTACATACTTAGATATACATATATGTATAGAGACAGATGGGGCTCAAGACTCTTGAGGACAGTAATGATCATCAAATCAATCAATTACAAAAAAGCACAAATTACTTAAAACAAGTGGGATCATGATAAATAAGACAATTACAAGGAAAAATAAGGAAACAAATAGGGAAAAAAAAAATGAGACAAAGTATCAAAGATTATGCAACTGGTTAGGGGGGGAGGGGCCAATTGATATTGACCAGATCATTCTTCCTCCTTCTCAAAACTTAGACTTCTTCTTTCTAATCCAACCAATCACCTGATCCTCAGCCCTAGTGGGATCCTGATTACTCATGGAATTGACCATGAAGGTTGATGTCAAAAATTGATGTTGGAGGTAAATTTCAAAGTTGAGGGTTGTGGTGTGAAGGCCTGCGCAGTCTTCTGTCCTGTTTGGGAAAAACCTGGACAGGAAACCTGATAAAGGGGATCTGTCACTTGAAAAATCAAGCAAACCATTTTTCCCTTGCGCTTCCAGGTTTTGCCCCAGGATGTCTGGTCATTTCAACATTTTTGCCAGCCAGTAATGGGCAGAAAAAACTCTGGGAAGTTTTCTTGAAACTGATAGTAATTTTCAAAATTTTTCAAGGGTCCTCTTCAAATGAATTGATAAATTGTTTCTCTGGAAATGGCTTAATCACAATAAGGAATAGATGTGCTTTGATTTTATTTGAGAATTCTTGAACTCATTTTCTTTTGGTTTCACAATTCCTGTAAGAAATTGTGCATTCATTTTGTGGTGCTTATGTTGAAAATGAAAATATGATTCAAAAAATTTTCTAGAAATGCTTTAATGATTATTTTCACTGGAAATCTATTGTTTTAAATTCAATGGAAGCATAATCATTTTTCCAAACTTGGCTTATGACCAGACTCAAGTTTGCAAAATTTTTACTGGAATTCAACAAGAAAAAATTAAAAAGCATTTTATTTTGGTAGATTTGTTGGAGAGTTGTTATTTCCAAGTTACAAATGACCTCTTAGTGAGTTGTTCCAGAGTTGGAAGGATAGTTTTCTTTATTTATGGTCTAATTAACTGGTGATTGCATCTGAGTTATACAATCTTCCGTGATAGATTACAACTGAATTATTGGTTGAGATAACACCAAAGATGCAGCCAGGCACATGCTAGCAGGTGCCTCCATTTTTCCCCTGGTGTCTTTGTTCTGATTTTCCATCATTTTCAGGAATTTCAGCATTTATTTTCTGAATCATTTATCCAAGAAGAGCATGATTTAACTACACACTTAAAGAATTATTGTAGCTGGACTTCTTGAAAAGGCACCCTGCTTTCAAATTAAATAATAATAATTTTTTTATTGGTTAATCTTGTGGGCTTATTATGAAAAGCTGAATAATTAGCTTCAAAAACCCCACAGCAGAATTGGATAAAAACAGTCAGTTATTCAGTAAGATAAAACCAATCTATAATGTCTTTCCAATTTTTGTTCACCTTGCTGATATTCCTGTTTGGTGATACCATTGTAGAAAATGAATTTATTAGGAGAATTTGAAAGCTTTGATAATGGCCCTCCTGATTGACCTGCATCTTTCTTGGTTGGATATATTTTCATGATGGAGTGTGATCTGGTTTTGGGTTTTTTCATTGACTCCACAGAATCTGCTTTGTACTGAATACATTTTGAAATATCTTGAAGAGGGTTTTTATACTACATTATTTCTAAATTTTTCAAATAACCTTTTTCACCATTCAAACATTCAAAATTTCTGGCTGCTAGCCTTCAAAAATACTCATTCAATAATTTTCCAACTGATGGATGGTCTAGAAGATTTTATGAGTGGAATTTGGTTGGTTTAGTATGCACCTATCACTTTCCTTGAAATGTCTTCTAACTTTTTTACAGGTAGATATAATTCAGAAAAAATGATTTCAGTTTTTCTCTTGGGAAAGGGGGTACACAGATTCAAGTTATTTGAAATTGTGGAAATTGAGCTTCAGCCTCTTAAAGATATAATTACAATCCAGGATTGATGGATTTATCAATTTTGAACATATGGGATTGGGTGTTTAATTGCCTGTTTAAAATATCCCTGACATGCATTAATTCCCCAAAAGTTTTAAAGTTGATATAGAAATGTCTCCCAGACCTTTGGGCAAAGTTTTGGGGGGCACTATATGCATTAAACACCCCAGAATGGGTAGTATAGGCATTCTGTGCAGCTCTAGCCCTTATAGTGGAATTGCTGTTACCAACATGAGTCCCTTCACTGGTTCCTTTCTTCTTCCACTTGGAAGAATGTCCCTTGGTAGTTATTTTACTAATCAGAAACAGGACTTTGGATATAAATCTGGTCGTGGTTGTGATGGCAGTCTTGGTGCCATTGGTTCAGGTGGAATGGCTTCCAGGTCTTCAATTTCTTCAGCTTCTCCATTGGCTCTTCAAACATTTTCATCCTTGTTGTATCCACTCCAGGATTGATCCATAATCTCTTTGAAATCTATTTTGAATAATTTTGTGCTCCAATTGGGATCTGGAGCATGATTTGGAAGCTTTTTATACACTCTTAGAGTTAGGGTTTGTAGTTTTATGGTTGGCAAGGCTGGTTTTATTGTTTTTCAATCATCTCAAGAGCACATTAGGGTTTCTTTAAATGTTTGGCTCAACAAATGGGAGTGGGAGTGGTGGTGGGAGTACAAGTAATATGGATTTAAAATCAACTTGATATCCTCATAATTTCAAAAAAAATTCAATGGAAAGCTCCCAGTAATCAAATCCACTCAATCCACACCCCAAGTATCTAGTATCATGTGTGAATTCAGTACCTTTCTACATGAGCATACTACAATATCTTAGTTAACCTGTTTTTTTAAACCTACTTTATTTTTTAAAGGTGTTTGGGAGTATACATATTCTTCATTGGGGGATTCTGTCACACTTGTTACATATTCAGTTGATCTTATTCACACACATATTATTTTCTTATTCTTTATTTTAATATATTGAAAATATTTTACAAGTAGAAGAATGAAATTTGTATCCAGCAGTATATAAATATCAACTCTGATGATCTTTCTCCTCCTTTCCTTATGAAATAAATTCCTCTTTTTATGCACCCTGAATTCAAGTCCATTTCTTTCCAGAGTTACCCTCCTACTAGTACCATCCAGAATCAATTTGATTCTTCCTTGGTTTCTTACCTGCCTTGGAGTCCTCAATCCTCCCTGCTGAATCTCTCAGCTCAATCCATGTTGGATTCCCCCACCCCCCCCCCCCCTTGGTACTAGTGTTGCTTCTTCTGTCAGTTACTTCCACCCTGGCCCTGTGTCAAGCCTCCATGTGACAGAAACATGTGCATGATATCAGAATTGCAACTGAATTTGATGTTTGTTTGGAAAGATTTACATTTTTTTTATGCTGGAGATATGGTTTTCTGAACCTTCAGTTACAGCGGTGTAATTGTTTCAGTAACACCAAGATTAAAGGGGGGGAAATTCTAGCATGTGCCTCCAATTTTCCCTTGGTTTTTAAGTCTGAAGAACTCCAGCCATTAATTCAAAAAAACGTATTGTGCAGACTTGGGTTTTTGGCACAAAATTTGGTGTTCCAACCATGTCTCAAAACCCCCCATGGTGCACCAAATTTGCCAATACCAAATTTTGAGGTTCATTTGAAGGAGGAATGGACCAAAGGGTTTCTTGAGGTGTAAAACAAAGTTTGGGAGTTTGCATAAAATTTATTGGCAGAAGTTAATTCACAGAATAGGCTGGGCTTGATGCTCAGGTGGGGAAGCAACCCTGACTGTTGCAGGGAGTAGTGGATTGTGGATTGCCAATGGGAAAGCAAAGTAAGGATGGGACAAAAGCAAGGAAACTGGCCACTTGCTTTTCCAAGTCACTTCCAGATTCACCAATGCTTGACCAACAGGTTCACCACCATGCAAGCTGATTGAAACTCTCAGCCCAGCATCACAAGATGGTTCAAACCCTCAAAATTTCATGGGGCTTGCTGATCCTCTTTTTTCATGTCTGAACCTTGAGCTAATGAATCAAGAAGATAGGATGCAAAATTTTGGAACTTCTTGATTGTTTTACCCCAAGCCAGGCCACAAATCCTTCAAGCTCACATCCAAGAGGCCTATGAGAAAGTTACTCCTGAATAGAAATAGATATAATTTCTTTTGACATTGACCAACCAAAAGATTCTACCTGATCATGTTTGAAAATCTAGAAATTCCATTCAAGCCACAATCAGAAAAAATCATTGCACAATGGAAATTTTGATCCCATCAAAAAAGAATCAGTCAAAATATATTTCAAACCAATATAAAATGATCATACACAATATCTTCAAGAACTGATTCTCAAAAACTTGATTAACTGAAACTTACCATTCAAAATCTTCAAAAATCATTAATTCCAAAAATCCCAGGAGGAGCTAGCAAGGTTTCCATAAAAATTACCACTCCAAAAACAGATAATGGAAAACATATTACCAGCTTTTTTATGCAAGACATGAATTGGATTTGATCAATAAAATAAAATATCTGAAGAACCTAACTATATATCTTGACTGTTGGACTGACAATTCAGGTAACAGTGTGCATGCTGTTCTGGCCTTTCAAGGACCTTCAAAAATTATTTTAATTGATTTTCTTGATCTTCACTGTCAGAGATACACCTCTGAAAATATCTTGAAAGCATTGAAAGAGACCCTCAAATCCAAGCAAATTTCTTTCAAGCCAATATCTGCTTTTGTAACAGATTCTCCCCTTTTTATGGTTAAGTTTCAAGACAATTCAAATGCTTAAAATAAACCTGTTCTCAAAATCCATTGTTCTTTTCATGTTTTCAATATGATAGCAAAAAAATCACAAAATTTTAACTTTTCCTATCATGCAACAAGTCATAAAAGTTTAAAAGAATCTAGTCAGCCACTTTACTACTTCTGGATTCTGGAATGAGCATTTCTCAGAATGGAGGGTTGAAAATGGTATCAGTCATGGTCTTCAAACCCTGGTTGAAACATGTTGGTACTAAATGGCTAAAGTATGCTTGGGGTTTCAATAACATGAATATGGATTCAAGTTTTGCATGGAAATGATGGAAAACCCAATGGTGGATACTCCATCCATCAGTAAAATTTTGTTTAAAATCATTGGGAATTGTGATCACTTTACTGCAAATTCTTTTATGGTTCAAATTCTAAATCCAGTAGTGACTGCAATAGGCCATTTAGAAAGAAATTACACAACCTTGGCAGACATTTGAAAAGAGCTTCTTCATACTTAGAAATCCATAAAAGCTAATGAATTATACTCAAGATTTGAGGCCTTTTGGTTTGAGTTTAAGTAGACAGGTGACTGTTGTTGGGATTGGTTTTAGTTGTCTTGATGATGAGTGGGCACTTGAAAGTGAGAGCTTTGAGAGTGCACATGGAATAAATACCAACACCCCTCCATTGCTTGTGAGACTTCAGTCAACATAACACAAAAGAAATAGATGAGAAAGGAAACAACAACAAAAAAAACAGGAGAGACAGCAGACACAACTGGTGAAGAAACTACATAAAATAAAGGTTGAAAAGAATTCATTCCTTGTTTCCAGCATAGCATTTGACTAGGAGGCTGAGAATTTGAATGAAACAGGACTTTTGGAGAGCATCTGCTGGCATGAATTTTGAGAATATGAGTTTGATACTTATGTTACCCTGATTCAGCTCATCCTGCATTACTTTGGTCTTGAGATTGAGATGGCAAGTCTTTGAATTGGATCCAAACTTCTGAATTTTTTCCTTGAGGCTGCTGTTGTCAATCTTTAGAGGAATATTTTTTACTTCTAGCAAAAAGATGTCCTTGATCCAGGTAGCTTTGTGGAAACCATACACCAGTGCATTGAGCTCAGCATCCATAGAGGACCAGGATATATATATATATATATTTTTGCAACTGTTCCATGAGACTAAACTTCCAGAAACAAGGCATAACTAACCGGATTGGGATTTGCGCATGTTTGGGTCATCTGCACAGGAAAAATCAGTGAACACTTCCAAGGGGGCCCTTGATGGGTCAAACTGGAGCTTGAGTCTGAGTGTTTTAGTGGTTTTGAGATAACACCATGTTTGCTTCAATTTTTTCCAGTGGTTAAGTCCGGGTTTTGAAGAAAATCTTGCCAAACTTGACACAGAAGAGCTAACATCTGGCAGGTTTTGGCAGGCTATATGATTGAGTAGGCCTATGGCAGAGCAGAAGTTTATTTTCAGCTGTTTGAAACCCTTGTTGTCTTTTTCACTAGCCGGTTTGAGTTGCAGGCCTGGAGTTAATGGATATTTGGCTTCCTTTGCATTGGAAAGTCCCAGTTCTTCCCGTCCTGTTTTGATATTATTGGGCTGGCTCAGGTAGATGGTTTTTGTTTCAAGTTTTATTTTCATACCAAGAATAATTTGGGGAATCTGAGATGTTGATCCAGGAAATGTTTCTAGGAATTCTTTTTAAAATCTGACTCCATCACCTACCAAGATCAAGTTGTTGATGTGGAAGAATAGCCTTGAGGGACCATCTTGTGAGATGTAGATACATGGGTTGCAGTTTGATTTGGTAAATACAATGGTTTTGAAACAGTTAGGGTCTCATACCAGTTCTTTGGTGATTGCTTTAGACTGTAAAGTGATTTGTTGAGTTTTAGGAATTACACAATGCAATTGGACCCTTTTGGTGTCTTGATGATGATTTCCTTGTCAATTGGAGAATGGAGGAATGCACTCTTCACTTCAAACTGTCAAACAGAAAGTTTTGATTTTAGAGCATAGATTAGTAACAATTTGAGAGTCAAATGCTTTCCAGTTGGTGCAAAGGTGTCAGAGTAGTCAAGGCCCTCAATTTGGTTGAATCCTTGAATGCAGAGCCTGGCTTTGAATTTGATTGGATTTCTGGGGCACTTTTCCTTGATCCTGTATTCCCAGGTTGTGTTTAGGCCACTTGATGGGCCATTCCTGAACAATTTTCCCAAACATTTAAACCTTTGATAGTTGAGAGCTCTGAGTTTATAGTGGGTCTGGTGGTTTTCTGTAATTTCTCCATCTGGGCACTTTTTTGGCAATTGGTTGTGAGTTAGCTGAGCTATCTGGTGTTGTGATTTCCTCTGGGATAATTGGAAAAGAAGCTTGATCCTCACATTCTCCCACCGGTTTGGAAACAAGAGCAGAGAAACTCCACCAAATTTTTCCTTAGGTTTGGAAGTTAATGGTCCTAGTGTCTGTAAGTAGTGAGATGCCCCCTTAGAGAGAGAGAGAGAGAGAGAGAGAGAGAGAGAGAGAGAGAGAGATGAATTGCTTCCTTCCTTTCCAGACCATGTGGTAGTATGATATGATCCCCCCTCAACCCAGCACTGAGAGTAGCAGACTTTATATCCTCCCTCTCAACCCTAACCTAGGTACAAGCGCAATGACAGCCCAACAACAAATGAGAAGAAAAACCTAGAAACAGAACCCTAGCCTAACCCTAACCCATACCCATACTGCCCCAATCCCTCAAGCCCACCTGCCATGATGCACATCTGGTTTTTCCTTCTCATGACACAGCCCTCCCCTGCGCCCTACTCAAATCCCCCCGTGCTTTCCCATATCCGCTTAACACGCTGTTGTGATTTCCCTGTCCCTGCAGGTTGTCCTGCGCTTGCGCACTTCCACCCCGCTTGTATAACCACCGCAATTGCCCTGCTCTTATCTTCCCAAACTAACCATCCCGCAAACCTGGTTGGGCCAGCTCCATTACTAGGTCTGTAACATCCAAGCGGGTTGCAATCCCGCTGCATCTGATTAAGCCCATTCCTCACCTTGTGTGCTGAGCCCCGCAGCACTCACTTCTGAGCCTGCAGGGCCCACCACTGAGACTGGGCACACCCCAACTTTTGAGCCCAACATACCTAATGCTGAGCGCGCAGGCCACAGATACATGCATGAGTTCCCTAGTGGTTGAAAAAAGGATGAGGGGAGTGAGTAGCCATGCACCTGTTTCCAGGGGGTCTCTTCACTCTCTCTTTTTGGTATTTGATTTAACATAAGGCAGCTACCTTTTAGAATTTTGTACCAGGAATTCATTGGTATCTTCCCATCCTTAATTATTGATTGGGTAGATTTGACTATTGTTTGATTTTCTTGCTCTACTCAACCGTTGTGCTGAGGATGATAATGCTCTGAAATTATTTTCTGGATGTGTCTTTCCTGGAAGTATGACGTTGTGGAAAGAGATTGTGTGTTTGGTAAAATTCTCCACAAAAATCTTACTCCAACTTCCAGAAAGCCCACTAGCCCTTGAGTCACACTCCTGTACCTCCCATAATTCTTAATCAAACTCCACTTCCTCACCCAAGCTGGAAACCACTAAAGCTAACTTGTGATGAAATAATAGTAAATAAACAAGACACACTCCCCAATGAGCTCTGCACTTGAACTATTTCCCTAAATATGACCTCCAAGAACTCTTGCTGGTGATTTCAATCCAAAGTAACAGAACAAAAGAAACTAGCTATAATTTGCCATGAAATTTTTTTCCCCTTTTCCTATACTCCAATAATCCAATCATAATCCCCCCCTTCTCCAATAAAAGAAAAGCTTCCTTATATATACAACAAATAACAAAAGAATGCAAACCACAAATGAAAGACCCCTATTGTCTCCATGCATTACGCACTGACCCTCCTTAGCTACTTGGAAAAGGAAAGTAAACTTCTAATGAAAGACTCCTTTTCCCACCACCTCCATGCATTACACACTGATACTCCTTACTAATAGTCCAACCCTTACCCAATCCAATGATTTGCAGTAGATTCGATGATCCTGTTTCCGATTCCCCTTAACAGTTGAGTGGCGCCAATGCATAACTAACAACAGATTCTCATCAATCTTCCCTAGTTGATCACTCCCAATCCTGCATGCAGAATAACTACCAATCCCCAACAACCCGCATGCTGCCTCCTCAACTTTAGCCTTCAATGCCCCACAGCTCCACAACCTCAGTGCATATCCCATAATTGGCCTAATCCTTACTACTTAGCTTTGATCACTTGCTTCTGCATTAGTAAACCCACAGCCATGGAGGGAAATTTATGTTTGAAAATGCTTGATGTCCGCAAAAGGCAAAAACTCTGGCCCATTCTTGTCATTTTGCCCCCAACAAGCGCACACGGCACCAATGCTGAGCCCTTAGCTAATGCACTCTGGAATAGACATTCCACCCACGTTCTTCTCTGAGCCTATTTTGCTGCAGACTTCTAACCACTGCTGAGCCACTCCAAGTCAAATTTCCAGTGCTGAGCCTACTTGCCTCTGTGTCTATAAATAACCACCACAACATCAACTTGTGATTAGTGAACTTGGTTCCCCCATCTGAGCAGACCTTGGAGGGATAGTAGCCCTGTTGATTGAATTCTTTTTCAATGAGGTTGATGAGTACATCTTCCATTTCATCCTTTGACATCAATGGGAAAGCACTTAAGTATCTGGAAAATTTGTCAAAGAGAGTTAAGGCATACTTATGGCCTTGCTTATATTGAGGGCTGAGCAGTCCAATAATGTCAAGGTGAATTTGGTCAAAAGAATTTCCTGACCGGATTTGAGACTTGATTGAAGCTAGTTTTGGTGAGTTTTCTCAAAATGAAGTTGATTCATTCAAATTTTGATCACATATCCTTGGTTAGGTGCTGAATGAAGGGTTTGAGTTGTGTGAGAGAGGCATGGCCAAAACCTTTTTGGATACTCATGAGTTTTATCTTTGGTGGAGTTGATAAGGCAAGTGTCAAATTTTTATCAAACGCTGGGGTAGAGATGGTGTAAAGGCTAGAGCTTTGAGTTATTTTATTGATTTTCATGGACATGGCCATCCTGGTATTAGTTCCTAACTCCAAAGCTGAAAAATTACAGTGCTTGTACTTATTGGATGCTTAAACCATTTTGAAAACACCTTTTTGTTTGAAATAAATCCAAAAACCCAAGTCAGGGAACACAAATTGGCCATTGGATACTTGATATTCATCCTATTTTTCAATAATTAGTACATTCAATTTTCTGGTTGGGACCACCAGTAAAAAGGAATAGGAGTAGACATCACCTTTGTCAACATAAAGAGAGTTGTAGAAGGAGTCTGAGGTGAAGGTGATGTGAGGGGAGAATTCAAAAGAAGTGAGACCAGATCCTAATTTCAATGAGGAGAAGGAAGGGATATTGTTGTCCATCATAACTTCACAGTTTGAATCAAATGCAAGTTTGACTAATTTTCAAAAGATTTGGCCCAATATTTGAGAGACCTTGTCAGACCTAAGGTTCAAAAAATAAAACTCTTTAGGGGAGGATTTGACAGAATCTTTCTTCAAATATTGTCCAAATAGTTCAGAAGGGTGCATCAATTTTTGCCATCCAATTACCCACATTTTCTCACCCCAAGTTCTTGAGGGACCAACAGTGTTGAAAATATTTTTTTGGTTTGGTGAAGAAATGTTGTTACTGAGTTGATGTCTTTCTTCTCTTGCTCAGAGATTTCATTCAAAGGGAAAAATTAAATGATTGAAACCATAGCCTCATGGTGCAATCAATCTTGAACATAAAATTTTCCATAGCTGAAGAAATGGAATGGTTTGATCCTCTTTTTGGCTTTTTCCAACTCTTCAGGGGTGAGCTTTTGAATTTTCTTGAAAATGAAAGGATACAGGCTCAAGGGACGTAGTTTGGGTGAAGAACATTTGATTTTGGCAAGAAGGTTGTGAAGGATTGAACAAGTGATAATCCAGTTGATGAGGAACTTCATGCCTTTGCAAGATTGGAGCTGGTTTTGCATCTCCCATAAGCTGGCCCATCTTCCTTTAAGGATTCCTATGGCATACTCAATCCAAACTTTTGATTGGGAAAGATAATAGTTGAAATTGGTTTTTGGCTTGATCATTGGATGAAAAATTCTGGTAAGCTGGAACCACATATTTCCCACTAGAATAAGCTGAATCCTCAAAACAGTATTGATCTTGCTCAAAGTAGTTATCTGGTTGTTGGGCAATCCGCATCCAATTGAAAACATATGGATTGTGAAAAGAACCTGGAAGGCCAGCATGGAGGGATATGAACTTCTTGTTGTTATCACAAACAAGTTGTAGTGACACACAGTTTCTATACAAATTCATAAAAAATATTTGTTCAGTGTATGATCAAAGCCTTTTGGAAAGGAAATGAATAAATTGCCTTTTCTTTTTTTTCCAATCAAAATAGTGGTTGCCATCTAGAAGAGATGGTGTAAAGGTTGTTGCAGATGGAGCCTGAGAAAACTGTTGTACCAAGGTGGTTTAATAAAAAGTTGCTGCCTTTTGTGGTGAGGGTGCAGCCTTCCTGGTTGAGAGCTCCTTCACTAAGTAAGTTGATGGTGACATCTGGGATGTAGAAGCAGTCTGAGAGTTGAAGAGTGAAGTCCTTCCATTTTAGCCTTGCAGTCACTCTTCCTTTAATCTTTAAGCTGGCTCCTTCCTTTCTGATTTTAATCCAATCTTCCTTGCAGGGTGCAATTTCAATGAAGTAAAAACTATTGTTAATCATGTGGACTGAAGCACCACTGTTGAGTAGTAACTTTGTTTGAAGGTCTCCATGATCTATCCACAAGGAGACAAGGGCCAATTAATGAGCAGTAAAGGTTTTGTCCTTTGCATTTGTCTTTTGTTCTTGCCATTTAGCTTGCTCATCTCTCCACTACTAAGGGGCAATTTATGGGTGTAAGTGCCAGCAGTTGTTGTCCAAATGGGACTTATCCTGTTTGGGTTTGTGGTATCCATCTTTGCAATACCTTCTCTCACCTTCCCAACTCTTAACTTGAGTTTTTTGAGTGGTTGATATGAGGGCAACTTTGTTCTTGGAAGTGCCAATTGGATCCATCAAGCTCTGGTCCTTGGATTTGTTGTTGAGTTGGTTAAGTTGATTGAAAAAAAATTTGGCAATTAAATCCTTATTGGTGTGCATTATTTGTTGCTTGAAATCCTTCACATTCTATCTGAGAACTTGAAAATTCAAAGATAGGCAAGGATGTTGTTTGGGCCAGTGATGCCAACTTCAGATAGCTTCTTTAAGCAAACCTTAGCCTTCATTGTAAAATTGTCTATGTAATCACCATTGAATCAAAGGTAGAGAGAATTTTTAAGACCCTGGCCTGATTTGAGGCTTGGGAGGGCGGATATTTTTTGATAATTGCCTTCCAAAGCAGTTTAGCTGAGCTGTCCTTCCATATGCCATAGTTTTCCTTGCCAAGCATTGGTATGGTTTCCAAGGCTGTCTTGAGCATAGCTTTTCTAAAGCGGTCCATGGTGAATTGAGGGATGACTTGGGACTTCCTTGGCTTTGGGTAATTTGGTTGAGTTTGAGAGAGCAGAGGTTTTGGTTTTTAACCATGAGAGAGTTTCATAGTTGAATGATCCAAAAAACCAAGGAAGTGGGCAGAACTGACAAGATGGCAAGTTAGAGAACAATGAGATGAAGAGATCTGAGTTGGTGAGATTGACAAATGAGCCGTGTGGAGACTGAGTCTTACCAGGCAGGCATAGAAGGATTGAGGTCAAAGTTATTAGGATGGGATTTAGTATTGGCATTTGAAAGAAGCGGAGTGAGTTGAGTGTTAAGTTTGAGATGAGAATAGAAGTAGGAAGAGATGCAGGAGAAGATGAGGTTGAGCGGGTTGAGTTGCTGGAACAGATGCATCAAGAGGTTTATTGAGGAAGGATGGTCTTCTGGGTTGAGTGTCTGTGGTTTGAGTTTAAGTAGACAGGTGAATGTTGTTGGGATTGGTTGTAGTTGTCTTGAGGATGAGTGGGCGCTTGAAAGTGAGAGTTTTGAGAGAGCACACGTGGGAGAAATCCCAACATCTTCCTCAAACTCATTGCTTAGCTCATTACAATATCCTTCTCAGGTCTTTCTTCACAAACATGATTTGTTTTTTTACAAAATCATCAATCTATAAAATCAAGTACTGCGATTTGGGAGGTACAAGTCTTCCTTAACTTTCCCATGATGCTGATTCCTACTACCTAATTGCCTGCGCCCAATTGGACATCACAGACAAAGCTGGTACTGCTTTCTGTCTGTCTGCCACCTCGTAGGGCAGAAATTTTTCACTTGAAAAAAAAAAAAAAAACACAAACACAAATGGCGCGCCAGGGAGGGGGATGATGGCACCATTTTCTCCATCCTGTCACCGCCAACCAGAGGCTTGAGCTCAGAGCAGACTGACATCATGAGACCCGTCATGATCAGAGACTGATGAGCCCAACAACAACGACAATATTCATAATGATCATAATAATCTTTTGGCTCGTTGAGATGAGGAAAGGGTTCAAAAGCGGAGGATGAAACTAGAGAGTAGAAGAAAGATGGAGACTTGGAATCGAGTGGGCTGCGAAGGAGAGAGAGAGAGAGAGAGAGAGAGAGAGAGAGAGAGAGAGAGAGAGTTAGAATGTAGGAGTCACATGGGGCAGGCGGCCGACGAGCTCAACAGCCATAGCCGATCGATGCCGGGGGAGGGGCGTGGTCAGCCAGCCCGCGCTAGTAAGAGCACTCGACAGGTCTCGAAGAGAGCTTTTGTGAGGAAGGGAGTGGACTCCCTCGAGTCTCCCATCCAAGTAGACAGGCCGTCATGGTGCGACCTCCCTCCACCCTGAGATCCTCACATCTTACGACCTTTGACTTTATCTTTTGTCATATCCTCCGGAGTTGGGACCTTAGCTTTTGCGATCGGCGGTGGGCGCCTGTGGCCCCACTCACGATATGAGTCCTCCCCCCAAAGACAACACATTTCATCCACAAAACCACTCCTCCTTCCCTCCCTCGCCCCGGCCCGTGTCACTACACACGATGTATGTATAGAAAAACGAAAAACTAAACCGGGGTTCTAATTTGAAGAACTGTAAACTTGAAGATTATTATTAATTTTTTATTGGAGTACTGGGGGAGGGAGAGAGAGGTTGAAAAGAAGAGCCCAAGAGCGATAGGAGGTAGCTTAAGACTCGAATGGGATGAGAGATGATGATGATCTCATCCATCGATCCACTGAACCAAGAATACCCCAATCGAACGACTACTTGAGTTGGATATACATATTAGGGACATCAGATTCGTCACGCTCAACGAGAAAGAGGGGGGGGAGAGAGCATCCATGGGCTGCGACGATGGGGCAAGGGCGCGGTTCCTGGGTGGGAAAAGCCCCGGGGGAGAATAGCGATCCAAGGATCATGAACCGAGGGGGAGGGCGCTTGGAATGGGCCTGATCGTGGGACTAGGAGCAGTACCGGACGAGCGCCACGAGGACGGTGACATCATCCAGCTTGCCACCCTTCATGTCATGGATCCCATTCCTCCGAGCTTCAAGTTCGAAGGGAGTCACCCTTCGGCTCTAAGGAGGATTGACGTCAATCACGAGCTATATCGTCAGTCACGCTCGAGGATTATCGAGGGGGGGGGGGGGGCGGATTCGGTATGTATGTATGACGAAGCAAGGCCATGGGGACTCAACTTGTAGGCTGGCCACCCGGGCAAAGGCACAGACTTGGTGAGCCAAGGTGTTGACGAACTCGGAATCCGGTAGGTTCTTGTCGGCGATCGATCTGGTGAGGTGTACGATTTCCTCGGGCCATAGGTTATCACCGAGCCCATCGGTGTAGAGCATCACGAGATCGCCATCATCCAAGCCTCTCGAGCCAAGATCGGCCATCTCGGGTGTATCGGTGACGATCTGATCGCGTGGATACTCGGATGGAAACTTGGTCAGTTGGTAGGGACAATTGAAGTAATGGGTTTGAGAGCTCGTCCGGAATCCGAGCTGTTGGGCGCGCTTGATGAGTAACATACTCGAGTCTCCCAAGTTGGCCCATTCGAGTCTGGCATCGATCGGATTCAGTCGAGCTATGAGAGCAGTGGATGATCCACCACGAACTCGTTGATCCTCGAGGACTGCTCGGTAGGCTTTCGATAGTAATACCTCCGGGCTCTCATGCCCATCGTCGGGAGCCTGGGTCTGATCCTCCAGAATCCGATTCGAATGAAACATCAATCCTTGAGACACTTCGGCGGGGTCGATACCATTCTCGGCCCAACCTCCGACTCCATCGGCCACACCCAGATAAACTTGATCGGTTGGTCTCTGACCCTGATGGATGAACCACCAATCATCACCCGAGTTGAGAAGTAAATCTGGATTGAGAGGCGTATGATGATTTGGATATCGATCGAGATAAGCTCGTAACCATGACTTCTTCCGTTCGTCGACCCACTTCCGATATCCGATCAGGTCCGGATGATGTGATTTGGATGGCGCTTGGACCGAAACCTTGAGGAGTTCCAACACACACAGATCCAAAAGAAAATCGAAGCGTGATTAGCGATCATGTGATGGAGACGGATGAGGCGGGAAGAGACAAGAAGGGGCGAATCCGAGGGCACGAAGAGGATGGTGATGGAGACGAATGGATGAGATCGAAGGTGGATCGACTAACGGGCTTTCCGATGAAAGAGGCAGCGCTAACGAACTTACAGAGAGGAGGAGGGGCTGAAAAGGTAAGCAGGGGGGGGGGGGGGGGGGGGGGATAGGAAATAGGAGACAGGAGTGAGTGAGGGTGAAGATGATGGGAATCCAAGAACGGGACTGGGTGGGGTCTATGGGGTGAGTGGAGAGACCAAGTTGGGGATGAAGGTTGGAGGTTTTATGTTTTGTTTGGGGAAGTGAACTTTCTGACGTTGGATGGGAGAAGTGGTGGAAGAATGAAACCTCAGCCAAGCAAGCTGGTGGTTCGGCTGCGGCTGCTGCTGCTGCTGCTGCTGCTGCTGCTGCTGCTGATGGCAGTTAGATCTCAGGGTGGTCTGGAGGAGGTGTCTGATCGGATGGTTCCTGCTGAGAAACAGTTGATGAGGAAGTCTAAACTGGGAGTAAATGTAGGCCGAAGAAAGTTCCGAAGAAAAGGAAAAGGGGTGAAGCGAACAACACCCTGATGGTAAGTAAATGAGTAAATTGAGGAGGATCAAGAGACAGATCCGATCGAGACATTCAGGGCAGGGGGATCTTGGGTCTCCAGGTTGGGTCAAACCAAACCAGGGAGGGCTAGAAGGATTAACCTAGGGTTGGATGGCATGAGCTCGTTGGAAGGAGATTGACGATCGATAGGTTGGATGATGATAAGGATGAAGTTCGAGTGGAAAGAGTTGGATTTGAATCGATTGATCGATGAACACCTTTAATCGAGGTTGATGATGATCGATCCAGGTTAGTTAGTTGATAAGATGATGGTGAGTTCTATCGATCTGAGGATTGATAAAATGACTCTAGACCATCCGTTCCCTGAAAACTCTCCTGCGCTGGTTTGGTCACAGTGGCTGTTCTCTTCCTCAAACTTCTTGTCCGATGTGGTTATTTTTATTTTAATCTTGATCCGATGTTTTCTTGATTCAACCGTACGTTTTAATTTTGAACCACGAAGGGTTTTGAACCATAGAACCAATTGACGAAAAATAAAAAACCGGTGGAAGATGCGTTTAGGTTTTAGTTTACAAGAATGATTTACTTGGACAATCGACGTATCAGTAATTAGCAAGTGAGCTAACAAAGAAGAGAGAAGAGAGAAAGACTCAAAAATTCAAACGAATCGATCGAGTACAACCCACCCAAAATAATAAAATCGACTCAAGTCAAGATTCAAGATGGCTACCTGGGATCTTGAATGATGATGGTCCCAGTCATTGGTTGGATGTCTGCTCGACATGCTTTACAAAATGATTCCAAGAAGCATTTTTTTTGTGAGCCACCTCACCAGAAATGACTGTGGCCAAGATCATTGGGACTTAAGATTACTTGGTGCTGGACATGAATTTCAATGATGTGGAAGATCAGTAAAATGTTGAGGTTGAGGAGGATTGGGGAGTACTTAGGAGGAAGAATTTCAGGTTGGTCTCTTGGCTTGATTCCCTCTTAATTTGGAGGGCTCAATCAAAGTCTTGACCCCAATCAATGGTTGAGTCCATTGTCCACGATAATCAACAATCTGGTTAGGAAATGGTTGTAGAGGTAGAGGAGAAAATGTGCATTGTCAAAAGAAACACCACCTACTATCCTCATCGAGCAACTCAAAACAGATCATCCCAGAGTTAGCCAGTGCTCAGATGAGGTGAATCATACTCACCCCTGGCATTGGTTGCCAGGGAGGCATACACGCCTAGTAACTAGAAAAAAAAAGAAAGCAAACAAGTATTCAAATCAATAAAGAAAATCAACAAAGAAAGATTGATAAGTACTTACCAGAAAGTGAGTAATTATGAGTGGGTTGACTCTGGAAATTGAACCTAGACTTGTCATTGATCAATATCAGGATTCATCCTACATTGGTGACACAATTGAGAGCAAAATTAATGTGTTGGTGTTGTAGGAAGGATGCCTTGTTCCACTTATGAGGGATAGGCATCAAACATCTCCCAGGTGATGCCAAGGCTCTTGATGAGCTTCTAAACTGATGAGACCAAAGAAAAAACTGTTGATTTCAAAAAACTGATTCTTGATGTGACTGGAGAGGTCCTTCTGTCACACAACCACCCCACCTACTATAGGGCAATCTTAGATGATTGTGAGCACAAAGAAGGTCTGGGTGCAAGGGACAATGTGAGATAGCAAGGCTAACTGCAAAGTGCCGACTTGTGGTTGGTGACTCAACAAACAGCAAAAGGAGGGAGAGTGTTTCAATGAAAGGAAACTAAAGCCAAGCCCAATGTGATGACTAGATTTAGCAAATGCAAGAACATATGAAATTAACTAACTGAGGAGACAATCCTCAGGCTGTTAGTATTTTTGCCTACTGCTAGTGTTGCCTGAATCTAGAGTGCAACCTGTCTTGTAGTCCTTCACCTTGTGCGGTCTCTAATGGCCCAGTATTGAATATTCTTATTCATTTCTAGTTCTTTGTTCAACCACTTCTCAGCCTCCTTTGTACTTGGTTTATTTAAGTCAGCTGAATCTCAAGTGAATGAACACCATCCGTTCTGACTCTCAATGAACCAGAGTGCCCCTCCTTGACTCCCTGGATCCACTTCCCTTGGCATTGTAAGACCTCAATCCTCATCCTCTTAAGTTCTTCAACCAGAGAACTTTATCTTAAACTTCTACAAAGGCAGGCAACACAGCCTTCATAAGGTAATCCAAAGGTGACTAGATACAACCTGATAGATGGCCAGCTACAGTTAAGAGGCAGTGAGGCAATGAATGACAAGAATGGAATGGGAAATGAAATAATGGTACAGTTGTTTCCAAGGTTGTAGCATAGGTGCAAGAAAAAGATTCTGAGAATACAAGAACCTAATGGATGGGACAGGATGGAATGACATGTGAGACAATGCCAATGTAAAGATACAGCTTATGCAGGGTAAGGGACTAGTCCATTTGCAAACTATACAGTTGGTGTGGCTATCTAGGCATGGGTGAAAACTAGTGTGAGTGCGTGATTGAGAATGGAAGTCTGAGGGTTTATGATACCCAGGGTGGAAGAGCAGAGCTTGAATGGATGATTGACTGGAGTAGAGTTAACTGCAAGTTTTGCAAGTATATACTGAGTCAGTTGTCAAGATTGGAAGGTTGTTATGCAAACCAGAGTTGGTAAGTGGAAGGAACCATTAAGTTTGTGCTTTATTTGTGTCACACTTATGGACCAAGGTACAGATGGTACTGATGAAAGGATATGTCAAATTGGCAAAGACAATAATAAGCCTTAAGCTTGAAGCATGACAGTTGGCCGGGTATAAAGATGCAAGCTCCTGCAAGCGTTGTGGAAACAAGGAGGGTGTTCCCCCCCTAGTTATCCTTGAGTTCTGGTATCAATGGTGTCTGTAAGGATAAAGATGCTCCAGTAAAGAGAGAGAGAGAGAGAGAGATAAAGATATGAATTTCCTTTCCTTTCTGTATCCTTTCATTCATCCATCCCTCATTCCATCCTCTTTCCTCTTTCTCTTTCTCTTTCCTTTTCCTTTCCTTTTGCCAAGATCCAATCCAATCATAAGATAATCCCCCCAGAGCTGGGATTGAGAGAGCTGAATTTATGCCCACCCTCTCAACCCTAACCTAAGTACAAGCACAATAACAGCCCAACAACAAATGTAAAAGAAACCCTAAGCCCAGAACCCTAGCCTAACCCTAACCCATTCCCTGCCCACTTACCATTACTTACATCCAGTTTGTCCTTCTCATGATGTGGCCCTCCCCCACGCCCTACTTGGAGCCCCCCGCTTGTCTGTATCTGCTTTGCATGCCACATGATTCCCTGCCCCATGGGTTGGCCTGCTGTGGAATTCAGAATAGGACTTCTCCTTTAATGGTCCCCAAATTCAGAAGTTATTGATCCCTTGCATCTGTACACCCTGAGTGTGACTTTTCACCCTTTGACTGAGAGATAGAGAAATGAGAGTAAAGATCCTTCCAAAAACCTAAGATGATCCAATGTGATCCCCTCTCATCCAATGTCTCCTCCTCTCCCCTCCATCTGGGTTGAGGGTGCGGTTTAAGTAACTTCCCCCGCTCAACCCAAACCGTAGTAAAGCCAGAAACAAGCAAGAATAATGAAATACAACCCCTAAGCACAGAACCCCAGCCCCAACCCTATCCTTCCCATCCCATAATCCATATCCATCTGTATTGCCCGCCTGCCATTAGGTCCACCCGGTTTGTCCTTCTCATGATGTGGCCCTTGCACTGCGCCCAACTTGGAGCCCCCCGCTGTGGAAACTAAAGGGGCAACACCCCAGAAGTTGACCTTGAGTTCCGGAAGTTATTGATCAAAGCGTCTGTAAGGAGATTGGATGCAGCCGTTCAAGAGAGAGATAGAGTGAGAGGGAGGGAGCGATAATAAGATGAATTCCTTCTTTTCCAATCCAATCCAATCCAATGCCATAAAAAGTAATATCCTAAAGTGCAGTCCGGTCCGTAAAGCAAAGTGAAGTGGGGTGAAGTGTTTTTCCCGTCCTTCCCCTTCCTTCCTTCCCTATCCTCCGATGCCCCTACAACCCGGAGTTGAGAGCAAAGTATTTAAGTCCTCCCTCTCAACCCTAACCTAAGTACAACCACAAGTAACAAGAAAGAGTGATGAAATACAACCCTAAGCCGGAGAACCCTAGCCCAACCCTATCCCTCCATCCCTCGCCATTGCCCCCGCCCTTTGGTATTAACGTAGCCCGGTTCGTCCGCACGCGCGCGTCCGCCCAACAACCCGTTCCGATATCCGGGGCCTACCCACGTGACCCAATCCGCGCGTCTTGCAATGCGCGGTCCGATCCGTGCAAGCTTTCCGATCCGTGCAAGCTTTCCGATCCGCGCAAGCCTTCCGATCCGCGCAAGCCTGCCAACCCGCGAAAGCTTTTGGATCCGCGCAAGCCTTCCAATCCGCCCAAGCCTTCCGATCCGCGCAAGCTTTCCAATCCGCGCAAGCCTTCCAATCCGCACAAGCTTTCCGGTCCGCGCGATCCATTGTCTCCCGTCTCCAGGTGCTGAGCCCAACCCAAACACTGCTGGGCCTACCTGACTGCTGCTGAGCGTGCCGCCTGCAGCCCTTTCCTGACTCGCATCCATAAAAGAGCACCACACCGCGCATGTCTGCATCCGCCCAATGCGCCTTTCCAGATATCCAAGATATATCCGCGTCTTGCAACACGCAATCCAATCCATCCCGCGTCTCCAGATGCTGAGCCTGCAGCGCGGCTTGCTGCGGCAAAGCCGCACCCATTGCTGAGCGCGCTACCCCTGCTGAGCCTGGCACTACTGCTGAGCGCGCAGCCAATTCCAACTTGCTTCTATAAAAGACCACAAAACCGCACCCATAGCCCCAATTGCCCCGCCCTACTTCCCCAAACTAGCTTCCTGAAAACCTGGTTGGGCTGACTCCATTCTTGGGTATGTAATGTCCAAGCGGGCTGCGGCCCCCCACATCCAATTAAGCCTGACCCATGCCCAGTATGCCAAGCCCCATGGCGCCTACTTCTGAGCCTGCTGCGGCTGCTGCTGAGCCCGCAGCGGCCACTTCTGGGACTGCACGCATCTGGGTGCTGAGCCTGACCTACCAAATGCTGAGCGCGCTGACCACAGCGCAGTTCCCAATCAGAGACTATATAACAACACCACATCCCCCCCAACTTGAGTTCTGTCCCCAGAGGTCTTCCAACCACTACCTCAACTGTTCCCACGCTCCCTTCCCACACCCGCTACCTTTTCCCCAGAGCTCTCATCTACTACCACCACCCTTCCTCCATCATTGCCATGATACCCTTCAAGTTCTGCTCTCAAAACGGGCACGTGTGCTTGATTGTCCCTGGTTGCCGCGTGTGCACTGCCTGTTGTCGCGGCCACCGCCGCTGTTCCCTTAGCAAAGGAATGCCCTGGGCCCCTCCTCAATCTGGTTCTCTCCCCCGCCCGCGCAAGAGGGCTCATCCGGATCCATTTGTGGTTTTGGATGACAATACAATTTTGGAGGATTTGTGGACCCCGCCCAGCTTGCCTTGGTTCTGCGCTCCTCTGAGCAAGGACTGCAACTCCACCTTGCCACTCCGCCATGCGGGAACTCCCCAGAAGGAGGATTTCCCAACATTTTAAGCATACCAGGCCGCTCTTCAATACTGGGAGGATCACATCTGGGTTACCCAAGGCGCAGGGGATCCCCGCATCAAGGAAATCCTTAGGCAATGCGCAGCCCCCACTCTGGCTCCTACTCTGGCCCCCAAACTTGCTCCTACTCTGGCTCCCAAACCTGCGGACTCAGACTAAAGGCCTTCAACTCCGCATGTCACTCCTCCGCCGCCACCGTCCCCCATTGTCATCATGTTGTTGCCTCCTCTTGGATCAAGCCCTCCCAGCGGTCCTTCCAAAGCGCCTTCCTTGCTGCTGGCCTCCCCTCCGCCAAGCCCGCCCAAGATCCCGGAGTTCCCCACCACAATGGCCCTTTTGGCAGCCAACTTTGACAGCTTTGCCAAACAATCAACCTCAATGCTTCAAACTTTCCTTGCGGCTCCTGGCATGCAATCCTTGGCTTCCCAATGCAAACTCCTGGCAAAATTCCAGGAATTAATGGCTTTTTCATGGGCAGAAATGGAGGAGATGATGAGAATGGTGTAGGCGCATTGCCCCCCCTTTTGTTTTTTTCCCTTTCTCCATTACATGTATCCGCGCCTTCCTTGGTTTCTAGAGAAATAAACGCTTCCTGTGCGCGCCTCCCTTTCCAAGCTAGTCATCCTGTGAGAAAAACCCACGCCCTGAGCAAGTGAGTGTGAGAAAGATCCGCTTCTGCGTGCTGTGAATGAGAGTGAGAGAAAAATCCACATCTGCGCCTCCTGAGTTTCCAATGATCCCTGGAAGGTACCTGGACCGCCCCAGAAGAACTGCCACACCAACCCCTGTACCCTTTCTACAAAAGATAAACAAAAAAGCTGCCAGCGCGCATGCACAACCATCCAAGAAAGAGAGATAATAAGGAAAACAAACGTTCTGGGGTGCCTAGTTATTCCGTCTGTGAACTGGCTAGGGCACCCACTCACCAAGTCAAGCTTGTCATGCAGTACGCTGACCATACTTTCATCACCTTACGCTGTGGTGTTGTATTTATAAACTTGGATTGGGAGCTGCGTTGCGGGCTGCGCGCTCAGCAGTTGGGTAGGTTGGGCTCAGCATTTGGGGTGCGCGCAGTCTCAGCAGCAGCGGTTGAGGGCTCAGCGGCAGGGATTGCAGGGCTTGGCACCAGGTGCAGGTCGGGCCTACTTTGGGGGCGGCGCCGGGCTGCAACCCGCCCAGGGAATGCGGACCAAGTGATGGAGCCGGCCCAACCAAGCTTTCAGGGGGCTAGTCTGGAAGGCAAGGGCAGGGCAATTGGGGGTTATACGCGCCGGGGAGGTTTGCGCAGGCATAAGCGCGGGACAACTCACGGATCGCAGGATCTGTGGGCGTGCCCGGACGGATAAACCCGGGGGGCTCCAAGTAGGGCGCGCCGCGCCATGAGAAGGACAAACCAGACGTACGTGATATTGAAGGGGAGGGTTTTGGACGGGGTGGGTGGTATGGGGTAGGGTTAGGGTGGAGCTAGGGTTGTGTACTTGGGGTTATGTTTTCATCTATCTTGCTGCTTGTGGTTGTACCTAGGTTAGGATTGAGAGGGAGGACTCAAAAATACCTCACTATCAACTCTGGGTTGGGGGGGAGGCTATCAGATTACCATACATATCATATAGTTCATATCACCAGACCGCCAGGAAATGGTATAAGAAGGATTGGAGGGAAGGAATTTATCTTATCATCACTCTCTCTATTCTTAAACTCATTGCATCCAATCTCCTTACAGAGGCTTAGACCAATAACTTCCGGAACTTGAGGACAACTTTGGGGGAATCACCTCTCTTTTTTCCACAACGCCCATAAGACCATCTGTAGAAAAAAAAAGAAACAGAGAAACATACCCAGAGAACAAGAGGAAAAGTAAAAAAAAGGAAAGAAAGCGTTTTTTTTTTTTGCAGTGCTCCTTGTCCCGCTTCCTTGTCCCGCTTTCTGCTTCACCTTTTGTTTCCTCTGCAGGGCTTGTCCTCGCGTAAATAGACCCAGCATTGGGCCGTACCTGCCCCCTGCAATTTGACAACCCAAAGACCGTACCAATTCAAGAACCCAATCAAATCACAGAAATAAGAAAACAAACATTCTGGGGTGTCTAGTTGTTCTGGCTGTGAACCGGCTAGAGCACCCCCTCACCAAATCAGGCTTCCCCTTCTTCCCTAGCGCCCCCCCATCTTGGAAGCTCTCCCCAGTGGTTTGAAACCTTCCGCTCCGCGGGGAGAGAGAGACGCGCGGCCTCATCCAATCCCACGCGGGTTGTGTCCACTTGCCATTTTCCAAACATTCTGTCCAGGCGTACCTTCTGTTGCCAAAGCCCTTACAACCCCACCTTCCTTCTCACCAGTTATACAGTTAATGCCCAATCCCTTCCAATTCTGCACCTGAAGCCCTGCCATGCGTGTCCACTGCACCAATGCCAAAATCTCCGCTAGCCATGATGGCAACAGGCCTGTTGTTGGCCCACCCATTCAGCATCCCCCGCGCTCTGTGTCCTTCCATTCTGCATCTATTATCCCCGCTGTTGAAGGGGTCCAAATCTGGTTCAAATCCTCCAACAACTGGCCCGCTCCTCCCGCCACTGCTCCTATCCTCTCTGCAAGACCCATCCGCCACTTGTTGATTCCCAAGCCACGCGCAATATCTGCTCCGATCTCCTTCTCCACAAAACTTGCCTGCTGCCCATTGATTCCCAAGCCATGTGCAATATCCACTTCCCATTCCCTAATCCTTGCTTGCTTTGTAGCAACAGGCTGATCCAACTCCGCCAAGACCCGCTTTCCCAACACGTATCCTGTCTCCGCTGGGGAAACCAATCCTGTGTTTGAATCCATTGTCTGGTTCTCCCGTCCCAACCGCCAATAGCCGCTATTGTCACCATAAATGCACACCTGGGGCGCGGGCATGCTAGGGAGCTGAAGAACCTTCAAATAGATCTCAAGGTACCTTGCCAAGTCTGCGAGTTCACTAACCCAAGGGATGGTAGCCAGTGGTGGGGCCGGAGCACATGCTGCCCTTTAATACAATACCGCTTCCAACCGGACACTGCCGCCCATGCCTGCTTTGTAATCCAATTCCGCTTGCAACTGGACCCCGCCGTGGGCACCTTCCTTTTAATCCAATTCTGCGTAATCCACTTCCGCTTGCAACCAGACCCTGCCGCGCCTGCCTGCCTCTGCCGTGGTTTGTTTAAAATCACCTTCCCAAAAACAAGGATTGTGCTTCCCCCATCTTGCCAACATGTTCCCCTTCAGTTTTGGCCAATCCAGGTTCTGGTAGCCTTAGATCTCTTCCACATCCCAAAGCTCCTCCGCGTCCATGATGAACAGGACAACATGGTGCGCCTTGTTGGGATCCAAGGTGCCTTTGGAGTCTGCAATCACTTCATATTGTGAGATGAATTGGCCCACATCTGCGGTGTTGAATCAAATGTGAGGGTAATCCTTTGGGTTGATGAGGAGATGGCGGGAGGAGGAAGAAGAGGGAGAAGTAACCGCTGGTAGCATCTTGAGTACCTTTGAGAGACTTGAGAAAAAAGAATTTCCTGGGAAGACCCCCAGATGTGGAAATAAGGAGGGTGTTCAGCCCCTAGTTATCCTTGATTTGCGGTATCAATGGCCCTAGCGTCTGTAAGGATAAAGATGATCCAGTAAAGAGATATAGAGAGAGATAAAGATAGGAATTTCCTTTCCTTTCCGTATCCTTTCATTCATCCATCCCTCATTCCATCCTCTTTCCTCTTTCCCTTTCCCTTTCCTTTTCCTTTCCTTGTCCCAAGATCAAAATCCAATGATAAGATAATCCCCCAGAGCTGGGATTGAGAGTGAGGAATTTATTCCCACCTTCTCAACCCTAACATAAGTACAAGCCCAATGACAGCACAACAAAAAATGTAAAAGAAACCCTAGCCTAACCCTAACCCATTCCCTGCCCACTGACCATTACTTACATCCAGTTTGTCCTTCTCATGACCCAGCCCTCCACCGTGCCCTACTTGGAGCCCCCCGCTTGTCTGTATCCGCTTTGCGCGCTGCGTGATTCCCTGCCCTGCGGGTTGGCCTGCGCCCATAGCCCCAATTGCCCTGCCCTAATTCCCCAAACTAGCTGCCCCCAAACCTGGTTGGGAAGGCTCCATTCTTGGGCCCGTAATGTCCAATTGGGCCGCGGCCTGCCACATCAAATCAAGCTCAACCCATGCCCAGTATTCCAAGCCCCGCGGTGCCTACTGCTGAGACCATGTGCATCCGGGTGCTGAGCCTGACCTACCAAATGCTGAGCACACCAACCGCGGCGCATTTCCCAATCAGAGACTATATAACAACACCACAGCGTTCAGATGGTTTTCCCATCAATTCAAAAGCTATTTGAGTTACTATATAGCCCTATTTACTATTATAATTCATTGCTATAAAATAAATCCATAATTCAAATATGTAATCATTGTCATCTTGTTGTTGCAAAAACTGCATTTGTCAAAATGAGCAATGCGTCCCTAATACTGCTGCACAAGGTCTCTGAGGAAAATGCAAACAATGCTGCCTTTGTAAAGTTTGTTTAACCTTTACCTTAAATAGCAAGCCAGTGGTCAATACTCCAGTAGCATCCACAAGTGAAGGGCAAAGTCAAAGGTCTGCACCATGAGTAAATTGTCATATACTGCCAGTTCCAGAGATTGAGTTCTTAGGTATCCAAAGCCCATGTAGATTAAGGCTTTAGAGACTGAATACAAATAAAAAAATGAAACTAATATAACTTTCATTCCTTATTGTATTGCCAGTATTTCAAAGATACACCACCAATACACCCCCACCACCACCTCTGTACATTGGACTTTTGGCCAAATTTCAGGAAACACAAATGAATTCTGAGGTGCAAGGCAAAGTGCAAGGTGAAGAGCAAGTTGAAACCTTAACCAAGGAGGCAAGAGAGGAACAGGTGGAGGTAGAAGGAGAGATTGGAACGGAACAAGGGGGAGAGATTGAAGAGAGTGGAGGAAGGGGGAGGAAATGATGGAGGAATTGGGACAGAAGGAGATGGAGCAGAAGGGAATGGAGTAGAAGGGAATGGAATGGAAGGCCAAGGCAAGGGAATCCAGGTGAAAGTTGTGGTACCAATCAAAACTGATTCCAGATAATTGACTGGCAATGTTGGAGAAGGTTTTTTGCAAGGCCAAAGGAAGAGATCATATGAGGAGCTCTTGGAGGAAGGTGGATGGAATGGCTGGCCAAAGAGGGCTCAGACTGCAAAGTGAAAAGAAATATTTGAAAAAAACTTAGTCACTCAAGTACTAGTGTTGCAAAGAATCTCCACTTTAATAAATAATGAGGACTTGAATGAATTTAGGTCAATGGTAGTGGAATCAACCAAAAATTGAGAAGAGGTGGAAAAAGAAATAAAGGAAGATATGTAAATTTTTTATGTAATTTTATTTGAATTTTATTATTTTATACTTTATTTTATTTTCTTTTATTATCATTATATATATATATATATATATATATATTGATTTTAAGGAATAGAATTTGCTGGGAATAAAGAAACGTGAAAGGTCAAAAGATTGCAAAAAGAAACCATTTTTAATAAACTGAAAGGGGAAATTGGGTAAGATGGGAGAGAAGATGAGATCAATAGGATGGAATGGGATTGGATGGGATGGAATCAAGATTGGAAAGGTTTGAAAGGGTAGCTTGCATGGAAGTCTTGAACAAAATTGGGAGAGTTGAAAAGGTGATGGGCTGGTTCCCACCAGGTGCAATCTTTGTTGGACTTGAAGCCAGTCCATTTGACAAGGTATTGAAGTTTTCCTTTGCATAATCTGGAATCCAGAATACAGCTTACTTCCCACTCTAGATGGTCTTGGACATTGACCAGTTGCACAGGGGGATGAGTCTTGCCCGGGTATAGGACTTGAGCTGGCTCTAGGAGAGACACTTGAGAGACTGGGTGGATACCTTCCCATTTTGCAGGTAAGGTAAGTTTACAAGCGTTGGGAGAGATGACTGATTTGAATTTGAAGGGGCCAAGATTTCTTTCAGAGAGTTTTTGGGTTGGGCAAGTGCTGCAAATTTTGCAAGCATCAAGCCATACCTGATCACCTACTGCAAATGTTGGAGCCATAGTGCAAAGTCTGTCTGCTTGCTCCTTGTAGCGCTGGTTTTCTGCTTTGAGGTTGGTTCAAAGTTGTGTTTGAATAGATTGAATGTGATTGAGGTAATTGGTAGCAGGTTGAGAAGTTGCTACATGAATAGAAGAGAAAGTTGTGCTTCTACCATAAAGATTCTGGAAGGGAAACTGTTTGGTGGAAGAATGAGTGGAGTTGTTGTAGGAAAAATTGGCTAATGGAAGCCATTGCAACCATTTGTCCTGTTAATAGGCAAAATAAATTCCAAGATACTGTTCAAGAATCTGATTGATTTGCTTGGTTTTCCAATACATTTATAGGTGTTAAGCCATTGATAAGTTGCAAGTGATCTTCAAATGTTGGCATAGCAAGGTCCAGAAGCTAGAGACAAACAAAGACACACAATCACTAATTATGTTATCAGGGAGACCATGATTTGAAAATAAATATTCTATGAATAAATTAGCTAAGTCTTCCAAAGAGTCTGTTGTGGAAACAAAGAGAGTGAAAGGTCTCCTAGTTGTCCTCAAGTTTGGGAGTTGATGGTCCAAGCATCTGTAAGGGGGTTGGATGCAATGAGTTAAAGAGAGAGGGAGAGAGAGAGAAAGAATAATAAGATGGGTTCCTTTTTCCTTGTTCCTTCAATCCTTCCCATCCTCTGTCCTAAGATAAGATCTGATGCCATCCAATGTCTCCCCTCCATGCAATGTCCGGGTTGAGGGTGCGGTTTAAGTAACCTTCCCCTCAACCCTAACCAAGTTACAACCAGAAGCAAGCAAGAACAATTAAATACAAACCCTAAGTACAGAACCCTAGCCCCAACCCTATCCTTCCTTCCCATCCCATGATCCATATCCCATACCCCTTATCCCGTATCCATCCATATTTCCCACCTGCCATTACGTCCACCCGGTTTGTTCTTCTTATGATGCGGCCCTTGCGCTGCGCCCGACTCAGAGCCCCCCGCGCATGTCTGCATCCACCCAATGCGCCATTCCAGATATCCAAGGTACATCCGCACGTTGCAAGACACCCAATCCACACGCAATCCATCCAACCCAGTCCAATCCATCCTGCGTCTCCGGATGCTAAGCCGGTCTTGACTTCTGTGCGCGCAGCGCGCAGCCCAATGCAACTTGCGTCCATAAAAGAACACCACATCCCCCCCAATTTGAGTTCTGTCCCAGAGATCCACCACTATCTCAACTACCCCCAGCTATCCTAGTTTCCCACCTTCCCCTTTGCACCACTTCATCACACCAAAGAATACAAAGCACCCCAAACAAACTGCCACACCTTCCATCTATAAGATAACCAAAGAAAACTTGAAGTTTTTTTTTTAAGCAACAACCCGTTGCCAAGCCTGCGCCTTGCTCTTCCACCCACAACCATTCTGTGCCACGCACTTTCCTAGTTCCTTGAATCATCCATTGGAAATTGTTCATGCATTTGCTTCCAGAATGCAGGGCTTGTCCTCGCGTTTCTGGACCGCGGGGCTTGTACTGCGCCCAAGTCCCAAATCAGACCTTCCCATCCTGCGCTAGCTTCTCTCCCCCAAATTGGATGCTGTCCTCAGCTGATGCCATCAACCAATCCTACACAGGTTGCGTCTAACGGCCAATTCTCCAAACTTTTTTCCCAAGGCGCCTTCTGCTGCCAAAGCCCCTGCAACCCCAACTTCCTTCTCACCATCCATGCCATTGGGACCCAATCCCTCCCCTTTCCGCACCTGAAGCCCCGCCATGAGTGTCTGTTGCACCAATGCCAAAACCTCTGCTAGCCATGATGACACCGGGCCCATCCATCCCGCACCCCCCGCTCCACGTCCTTCCATCCCATGTGCATCCTCCCCGCCATCAAAGAGGTTTGGCTCTGGTTGCAATCCACCAACACCTGGCCCGTTCCTTCCGCCACCGCTCCTATCCTCTCCACAAAACAAGCCTGCCATTCATTGGTTCCAAATCATGCAAAATATCCGCTCCTGGTTCCCTCTCCGCAAGACCTGTCTGCCATTCACCGGTTCCCAAATTGCGCAAAATGTCCGCTCCTGGTTCCCTCTTCCTTGCTTGCTTCATAGCAACAGGCTGAAACAATTCTTCCAAGACCCGCTTTCCCAACACATACCCTGTCTCCTCTGGGGAAACCAATCCCACGTTTAAATCCATTGTCCGGTTCTTGTGTCCCAATTGCCAACAGCTGTCATTGTCCCCATATGTGCACACCCAAGGCGCAGGCGTGCTAGGAAGCTGAAGACCCTTCAAATAGATCTTGAGGTCCCTTGCCAGCTCTGCAAGTTTGCTAACCCAAGGGATGGTTTCCAGTGGTGGAGCTTCCCCATAATTCAATTCCACAGCTTGCTTGAAATTGCCCCCCTGAAAATAAGGATTGCGCTTCCCCCATCTTGCTAACATTTCCACCTTCAGTTTTGGCCAATCAAGGCTCTGGTAGTCCCCCATCTCTTCTACATCCCAAGGCTCCTCCGTGTTCATGATTAACAGGACAACATGGTGCACCTTAATGGAATCTGTGCGTCTTTGGAGTCTGCAATCAATTCATATTGTGAGATGAATTGCTCCACAACCGCAGCATTGAATAAAATTTGAGGGTAGTCCTTTAGATTAATGAGAAGATGGCGGGGGGAGGAAGAAAAAGGAGGTGCAACTGCTGGTAACATCTTGGGTACCTTCAAGAGACTTAAACAAAAAAATTTCCCAGCCAGACCCCCAGATGTGGAAACAAAGAGAGTGAAAGGTCTCCTAGTTGTCCTCAAGTTTGGGAGTTAATGGACCAAGAGTCTTTAAGGAGGTTGGATGCAATGAGTTAAATAGAGAGGGAGAGAGAGAGAAATAATAATAAGATGGGTTCCTTGTTCCTTGTTCCTTCAATCCTTCCCATACTCTGTCCTAAGATTAGATCCAATGCCATCCAATGTCCCCCCTCCATGCAATATCCGGGTTGAGGGTGCGGTTTAAGTAACCTTCCCCTCAACCCTAACCTAGGTACAACCAGAAGAAAGCAAGAACAATGAAATACAACCCCTAAGTACAGAAACCTAGCCCCAACACTATCATTACTTCCCATCCCATGATCCATATCCCATACCCCTTACCCCGTATCCATCCGTATTGCCTGCCTTCCATTACGTCCACCCGGTTCATCCTTCTCATGAAGCAGCCCTTGCGCCACACCCAAGGCAGAGCCCCCCGCGCATGTCTGCATCCACCCAATGGGCCATTCCAGATATCCAAGGTACATCCGCACAATCCAATCTGCGCGTCTTGCAAAGCGTGATCCGTCCAACCCAGTCCAATCCACCCCGCATCTCCAGATGCTGAGCGCGCAGCCCATTCCAACTTGCATCCATAAAAGAACACCACACCATCACATTACTGCAAAGAAATAAAGCCATCTTTGAGAAGTAATCTACTACTACTAAAACAGCATCATAACCACTTGAAATAGGTAATTGCAAAATGAAATCCATAGACAAAATTCCAAGGAATAGGCAGAATTGATAGTGGCTGAATCAGCCCATACTTCCAGTGTTTCAAGGACTTGTTAAAATTACAATCATAGCATGCGCTAACATAGTCTTTTACTTCCTTGGTCATACCAGGCCAATAGAAGTCTCATTTGATCAGTCATAAAACACCAAGAGTGGTCAGTTGAGCAGGCACATGAGATGGGGGACGGCTCAAGGAAGAACAATCAATTAAAAACCAAGAGTTGTGAGTTGAGTGGGCACGCAAAATGGGGGACGGCTCAAGGAAGCACACCTGGAGGAAAGAAGAGGAACACATTCTTTAGGAACTTGACAAGTTAGAGTAGAGGGTTGTTATGGACAAACTTACCTGGAGGACAGAGATGGCAGTCAACTTATTGTGATTAGTAATGGAGTTGAATGAAGAACAAAATTTCTGTCCTCCAGGGGTAAGGATAAGCTGAATGAAAAACAAGATTAGGTTAAAAATCAATTTATCACTATACTGCATGACCTTGCAGTGCAATTGTTCTGCCTGCTACCCAACTTTCAATACCCCCCATCTTCTTTAGTTTTCCAGGTTAAGTGCACCAAAGTCCCTTGTATGTTTGAACTTTGCAAGCGCTTTGGTGAAAATGTTGGCAATTTTGGAAGCAGTGGGAACGTAGGAAATTGAGACTGAGCCATCATCCACAACCTCACAAATCCAGTGGAATTTCACATCAATGCGCTTGGGGTAAGACTGGTACATTGAATTAAGAGAAAGCATGAGAGCACCTTGGTTGTTGACCCAGAGGTTAGGGCAACACTGCAGGATGTGCCTGAGTGATTTGAGCAGTTCAAGGAGCCAGAATGCCTCCTGAAGCCCCTTTTAGACAGCTTTGTACTCCACTTCTGTTGTGGATGTGGACACTGGCTCCTGCTTTTTGGACCGCCAGGAGATGAAAGAACTTCCCAGCCGGACCAAATAGCCCAAGTAAGAACAACAAGTGTCCAGGAAGTTGCCAAAGTCAGAGTATGTGAAGACTTCCAGGTTGTTGATGTTTGAACCACACAGGGTGAGCTTGATGTTGCAGGTCCCAGAAAGATAGCGCAAGAGATGAGTGACAGCATTCCAGTGAGTACCATTGGGCTTTTTAAGGTGTTGAGATAATTGGGAGAGGCAGAAAGCTATGTCCAGCCGCGTCAATACTGCTAGGTAGTTGAGCAGTCCAATGGCCTGGCTATAGTTGATGCCCTTTGAGTAGCATGCATGGTGTTCCTTGTCAGTGGATCCCCAGAGGTGAGTGTTGGGTACCATAGGTGTTGCAACAGGGCGGCAGTTGGCCATTTTGTATTTGGTCAGAATGTGATCAAGGTAGGATCACTGAGAGAAGGAGAAGGTGTTCCCAATGCGGCAGAGGTGGATTTCCGGTAGAAGTTGAGCCTCCCCAAGATTGTCCATTAGGTACCGCTGAGAAATAAGACTCTTGAATAAATTCACATCATGACTGATGATGATGAGGTTGTCCACATAGACATGAACAAAGGATTCCAAGTCTTTAACAGTTGAGATGAAAAGGCAGGGGTCTGCGGGCAAAGCAACAAAGCCTAAAGAAGCAAAGAAGCCTTTCAGGTCTCCATACCATACCTGCGGCACCTGCTTGAGGCCCTAGATTGATTTTTTGAGTCGCAGACAGAAGCCTGAAGGAACCTTCATACAAGTGGGCGCGCGCAAGTGGATTGTTTCTTGAAGGACTCCATTCAGGAGCACATTCTTGGTGTCCATTTGGTGGATGTTGTAGCCTTTGGCCAGACTGAGGGAGATTGCAACAGAGAGAGCAGTTGAGCGGCTGGTGGTAGCATAGGTGAGATTGTAGTCTTCATTGCTTTGTTTGTTTCCTTGGGCGCAGAGCCTAGCCTTGAACTTGGAAACATTGCCAAGTTTGCCCAGTTTCTTGCAAAATAACCAAACTGTGTTCAGAAGACGCACTCCTAGTGGGATAGGCACAACATCCCAGACATTGAGACAATGCATAGCGTCAAGCTCCACCTTAATTTCATCCATCCACCTGACCCATTCTGGGGAGAGTTTGGCTTTGCGGAAGTTGCAAGGGGTTCCGTCATTGGCCATGGAGAGCAGGGCCTGGACTGCTGAGAACATGGCCATTGCATTTGGACAATGCTTGTGGCTTAGGATGTTGCACTCATTGAAATCAGCGGATATGTCTGGGGCCAGGGCAAAGTCCCAACCCAGAAAAGCCCTTTGCAAGATGTTGGGTGGCTGAAGGTGGGGGGAAGAGTGTGAGGAGACAGGCTCAAATCCCCTTGGCTTGCTGGGATCATTTTCCAGTGTCTGGTGAAGAGGTGGGGTGTCTTTGGTTGGTAGGGTGGAAGCAGGATTGGTTATTGCAGGCTTTTCAAGGCCCTCAAAGAAGGGAATGCCAATTTCATGGCCAGAAGGTGGGTTGAGGAGAAGGCTTGGACCCGGAAAGTCATCTTCAACAAAGCGTAAATTGTGACTATGAGTAATGTGGCCATCAACAGTAAGGACTCTCCAGTTTGGTAGGCCAAGTTGGTAACCAAGAAGGATGCCCTTAGTCGCCAAAATTCCCTTTTTGTAAGGATTTGGGAATGTTGACATAAGCCAGGAAGCCAAAGGGTTTAAGCCAAGCCAGGTCAAATGGCCATTCAAACCATAGCTTTTATGGTGATTTCCAGTTTGACTTCCTTCTGATGGTGATGTTCTCAAGGAATACCGCAGTCATGACTGCCTCAGTCCAGTATGTGGAGGGAAGCTTTGCTTGTCTTAACAGACACCAAGATTTCTCACTGGTGGTGCGATTTTCTTGCTCTGCAGCAGAGTTCTGCTGAGGAGTGTGCGTACTAGTGACATGGACCAAGATTCCCTTCTTCTCAAAGGAATTGAGAAATTGAATGGAGTTGAATTTGCCTCCGCCATCCATTACAACATTCTTTATTGTTGTACTTTTGAGATTTTCAATTTTAGTTACAAGGGAAAAAAAAAGAAGAGAATGCACCAGATTTCTTGGAGAGAATGTATGAAACCCTATATCTGGTGAACCAGTTGGTGATTTTGAAGTAGTACTGGCCACCTGAGAGAGAGGTGGTCGTGATTTTGCCACTGAGATCCATGAAGATTGTCTCAAGAACTTGAGTTGCTGGGGGGATACTTCCTGTAAAAGGGAGTCAATGTGATTTAGCCAAGCAACAGTTATCAAAATGGAGCAAAGCAGCATCAACCCCATACAGGTGTTTCAGTGTCTTGTTGCTAGGGTGCCCAGCGCTTCTGTGCAGCAGTTCCAAGTAAGTATTGGTAGGGTTTTGAGTGTTGAGAGCATAGGGACCTGCCTTTTGAGTTGAGGCCTTCATCATGATTATGTTGTTAACTACGTTAGCTTTGAGGAGGGGTATTTCCTCTCTCAGAAGGCAGATCTTGGAATTGTTCACATGGTTGATTTTGAATCCTTTACGCATTAGTTGTCCCAGACTAATGAGTGTACCCTGCAGTTTGGGAACATAGAGGGCCTTCAGAGTTACAGTTTTACTGTTTAAGGTGCTGATTTCAATGAATCCATTGCCTTTGACTTGGAGCAAGTTGCCATCTGCAATTTGAACGCTTGAGATCCTACTGCAAAATTTGGAAAAGAGACCTTTATGGTTGAACATGTGGTGGCTTGCTCCACTGTCCAGAACTGCATTGTCTCCTGTGACCTTAATGGACAATGCCAATCATATGCAGATGTATCCTCCGCAGGAGGAGCGTGAATCTTCAGAGCATGGTTCTGAAGAAGTTTTGGAAATATTTGCTTTTTTCTTGCGCTTTTTTGACTTCTTAGCTTCTCTGAACTTGGATTCTTTGTTTTTAGTCATTGGATTGTGTACACCGTTTGAGCAGATGGGGTAATTTTTGGTGTGAAACTTAAGGGCTTTCTCTTCTGGTTTGACTGTTGGGCACAGATTAGCTTCCTGTTGCTTTGAGTCCAACGCTTCCATTACAAGTCTCAGTGTGAGAGGCCACTTGGAATGAAGGATTTCTTTGGTAACTTCCATAGTGCTTGGGAGATGGCTTACCATTTACTTGGCCATGAGAGGCTCATAGAGGCAAACAAAACCATCATTTTTGTTGCCAATTCTGAGACCCACGGCAGCCATAGCATTGATATGGGCATTTAAGTTGTTTAGGAAATGGTGGATGTTCTTGTTGAAGGAGATTTCAAGGAATTTGGTGTACACCCTTGCTTGATTGTCTTTTGAGTGAGAAATGTAGCAATCGGTGAGTAGAGTCCAGAGACCGCTAGATTTTTGCTTGTTTTCTGAGTTGACAAATCTTTGGATGTTGGTGTATCCCATGTACATGGTAAGGATACCAGCTGTCCTACATTGTTTCTTGTAGAAAGTGAGTGGGTCCTCATTGAAGGCAGGAGAGGAAGCTGTGAGATGTACCAGCAAATTGTTCATGCTCAAGTAACTCTTGATGACCAACTTCCACACAGGGAAGTTATCATCCTGGAGGACAAAAAGGGGTTTGAAATGATCTCCTACGTGCATATTGATATGTTTTCTTGATTGATATTCAGCAATCTGGGCTCATAACCTAATCAAACACCAAGAGTGGTGAGTTGAGCAGGCACGTGAAATGGGGGATGGCTCACGGAAGCACACCTAATAAAAAACCAAGAGTGGTGAGTTGAGCGGGCAGGCAAAATGGGGACGGCTCAAGGAAGCACACCTGGAGGAAAGAAGAGGAAAATATTCTATAGGAACTTGACAAGTTGGAGTAGAGGGTTTTTATGTAGAAACTTACCTGGAGGACAGAGACGGCAGTCAACTTATTGTGATTAGTAATGGAGTTGAATGAAGAAAGAAATGTCTGTCCTCCAGGGGTAACAATAAGCTGAATGAACAACAAGCTTAGGTTACAACTACATTTATCACTATACTGGGTGACTGCTGCGGTGACCAAATCTGGGCACCTCAAGACCACTGTGAAAAATTTAAAATTTTTTATGATGTTTGATTCCTCATTTTTTTTTTAAATAAAAAAAAAATTCCAGAATGATTCCCTATTTCAGTTTCCAAGTCTCAGCTTTCCCTTCTCCCAGCTGTCTAGGAAGATCTTTCAGTGGCTAGACCCCTTTTATTGGTGTCCAAGTCCACCTTGCTTCACTCCTCATCCTTCAGGTTCCTTTCTTTTTCTTTTATATTGCTTTACAAACGCGCAGCGGATGGCCATCAACCTTGCTAATCATCATCATCATCATCTTGAGCTGGCTGGCCTCACGCCTACTGTCTCTGTCATTAATCCTTATCCCAATCCTAAACCAACCATGACAACAGCAATGGCAACAACAACAATGAGGACAATTGATGATCACCATGTTCAATCAAGTGATTTGTTTGGATCCCTATCCAGCTATCCACTGCTACTACACCATCACCCACTCACACTTGTCATCCGTCATCAGTTTCAACCTTTACCCCCCAGCTTGATCTCACCTCTTGACAGTATTCTCAACCGGATCCTCCTCAAATCCAATCCAATTGACCTTGCCAGCTTGGCCCAAGTCTCTCAACCGCTTCACTATCACATCTACAGATCTCCAAACTGGCTATGGCTATGGTATCTCATCTTCCTCAACTACCAATCAACCATCAAGATTGCCGCTCATGATCCCGCCATAGCCCCCAACTCATTTTTGATTGACGAATTGATCTCTTTTATCAATTGTTTCAAGACTCTTATCCCTTGAATAACTCTCAGGCAATCACGCGCAACAAAAAATGAGGAATTGCTTCAAGCCCAACTGCTTAAACATTATCCAGATGCAAAACTCAACAATATCAACAATCTCATCTATCTAACACCTTTGCACCCACCGGTTCAATCCACCTCCAGCTCACCGGTCTCCCATGCGGCTTGTCCATTTCCCGCGCGGGTCTTAACTGTTGCCTGGGCCCATTAATAGATACTCTCCTGCCCCTGCCCATCATTGGCACAGGCCGGGGTCTTCCCATTCCTGTCATTTTTGATCCAATTATTTTTTTTTGAGTGTTTTGTTTGTTTCTTGTTTTTACTTTTATTTTCTCATGACAATCAAAAAAAAAAAAAAAAAAAAAATTCCGCTCTATTTGTAAATCCCTCTTGTAAATAGTCTGTAGACCTCTTGTCTATAAAAGGAGGGGCTCTCCCCTGCCTTTTCCAATCATCCATGGGAGTATGTGTGTGTATGTCCCCCCCTGTAATCATAGTAAATTCATCCTAATCCTCATCCTGGGTATATCCATGATTGCCCCATGATCTTTTGAGCCTCCATACTTGAATTTTTGATCTGTCCATCTGTGACCCTGATCCTTATCACCAACCATAGCCTTGCTGGTTGAAGAGAATTCTGTCTGTTGGAATTCTTGAGTGTGTTATACCACTCCTTGATCCCTTTTTTCAACCATACTGGTCTTGATCTTTCCTGATCATCTTTCTGGAACCAATCACAATTGATTGAAGAGGTCTCATTAAGCTTAAAACATGGAGTTTTATACCTTCCTTTATTCTTTAAAGTTGAATTCCTCCATGCTACTCTTCAGTTCCTTGAGAAGTGTTGGGTTATTCTTGTTCAAATATGTTATTGCTTTGCTTCTAGAGCTTCACACACAAATTAATTTTGTTTTGTTCAGCCACCCACAGTTATCTGTTACCCTTCAAGCACTTGATTGGGGAGAGTTGGGCAGGTTCATTGAGAACCTGGAGGTTGGTTGGAATTGAGTTGATCTTTCCTACTCTTCTGCTGAAGACCAGAGTTATTAACTTGTGGGAGTTCTTACTTGCAACCCCCTTGTTCCATTGAACTCTGAACAGAACTTTAAATTATTTTGTTCAAGTCTTTCCCTCAACCATCTTGCCTCAGATTGTGTTGATTCCTTTGCTACCAACTATTCCCAAACTCATCCCTTATAATGATTCCTTATTTACAAGTTCCTGGAACTCAATTCTGGTTACACTTAAATATTATTGTAACTCTTAGGAGGGAAGCCTAAACAGCACCTTTCCCCTCCAAAGAACTGCCTGCGTCTTAGCACCGTTTGGAGTCTTACATTTGGTCCCCTGGGCTGGGATAAAACCAGAAACCTTGGGATTTACAGTCCCATCATCAACATTTGGAATCAATTTCAAAATCTGATTTTTTTCTCTGTTTCTCTTTCTAACCTACTAATTTAGACAAAATAACTAAGATTCTTTGAGCTTTTGAGAACAAAATAGATCAAAAGATTTCTTCTCTTGTTACTCCTAAACCCTCTACTTCTGTCCCTAAATCTACCCTGGTCTGTTACTACTGTCATAGGGAAGGCCATGGAACTGGAAAATGCTTGAAACTCCAGAAGGATATAAAGGAAAAGTTGGTGGAGCAGAAGGGGAACAATTTCTTTCTTCCTAATGGTGCTCTGATCCCTTTTGATTCATCTTTCCCTATTTGTCATGTGGTGGCCTCTTATCAGCCTCCACCTCCAATGAAATCATCCCTTGCTTCCTTCAATTTCTGATCTTCCTGTGGTAATCTTCAACCCTGGTATCCTCCAGCTATCTCTTCCTCTAGTCTTTCTGGGACTACTTATCAATCTGATCCAGCTAGGAAACAACATGAGGAACCTAAACCTCACAAAGCCCCTTCCTTTTCAACTTCCATTCTTCAAAAAACAGTCAAACTTTGATCCTAACCTGAGCCTCCTTACTCTGATGTAGCAGACATGGAGGTGGAAAAGGAGCCACTCATGGAAAGTTTTCCAGATCACTCAGATCCTCCTCTCTCATCCAATTCACCTCAACCTTCTGACCCCATCTTAGTTCCTGCTTCACCTGAACTTCCTCCCTCCACCCAGCCCAAAGTTTGATTCAAAAGGGGCATATCCAAGGACTACCCCAATGCTGTGGATGGAGTATTGAAGAAAATTTCTTATCTCAAAATTCCTGATCTATCTGTGGCTGAACTCCTGTCAATCTCTCCATCTGTTGCTGAAGGAATGAAGAAATGGGTCTCTTGTTGACTTGTGGAGATTGGTCCTGACAAATTGATGGTCTCTTCTGGCACTTTGATGGGGGACTCTGGTGGAACTAGTCCTTCTTCAGATTCCAATCTTTACTCCTGTCCTCTTGGTTTCCTCCCCTGTTATCTTGGTGACTCAGCTAAAACTGTTTCTCCTCTTGTGGACTCTGGATCTCAGCTCAACTTAATTTTGGATGCTATGGTCTGTAAACTCAAACTGAGTCCTAGGGTCAGCTTCAATTCTGCGGTCTATGGGATAGGTAATCAAGCTTGTGAATTGGTTGGTATTTCTGAAGATTTCCCCATCAGGATTGGTCAAAATATTGTTGGAACCTGTCATTTTTGGATCACTTTTTTGGAAGGGCCTATGATGTTGGGACAACCTTTCTTGATGGATTTTGGTGCTACTCTGATGTTTTCTGATCAAGTTGGGGAGAGAATTCTTCTCCCTGATGCTGATGGAAGAAATATTAAGTTACTCTCTGTTCTTTGGATTCTGGTCATTGAGAAATAGATTTTCCTGGTCATCCTTCTAAATCATCTTTAAAGGGGAAGCAGAAGGACAATTCCAATTCCTCTCATTTTTTATGGCAATAGTTGATCCTACTAATATTTGTAGTTCTTTTCAGCCTCAGACTTCAACTCAAGGGTCAACTCTCATTCCCCAGGCTTATTTCTCATTCTTTTCAACTTTTTAATCTAAACTAGAAAATATCAAAAATCAAAAACATGTCAAAACAGAAAAACCCAAAAATATTTCTTTTCCTTCTTTCTCTGGATCTGTTGTGTCTTCTTTTCCTTGTACTCTTAGGTCTCATCAATCTTCTCTCAGTTCCAGTTTGCATCTCTGTAATGAGTCTAAACTAGATCCTGATCTTGATTCTATTCTTGGTGGTTTTGGTATGGAGGAATATGGGCTTCAGTGGAGGCAATTTGGGGTACAAGTAAGTCATCCAAATTTTGCACCGCCAGGGAAACCTTATACCATCATTTTTGAAGCCCTACCTTGTTCCAAACATGTGAGAAATTTATTATCTCCTGGTTCTCCCTTTATGGAAAAGGCACCCTTCAAGGATATTGCAGAACATCAGATGTGGAAAATGTTGGAACTTGGACTCAGTTTTTGTAATCAAGTCTCACTGGTCAACTCTTGGAGGAAACAAAAACTTCACTTGTTTGCCACCAAGTACAAGCCAGTTGCCACAAAGGTCCAACCAGTCAACCAGCCCATGCCTCTCAGCCTCAATCCTCCTCTTATGCTTCCTCCCTTGTCTTGTGATTCTTACTGTGGTCTTCATCAATCTCTTACTGGTCCCTTTGTGACCAATGGTCGAGTCACTGAAGAACTTCTGCAGGTGGTAAACTTTGGTCCAGATGGATGGCTTCTTCCTGATGAGTTAAATTTGATCAAAAATGTCTTATCTCTAAGGGAAAAATCTATTGCTTTCTTTGAAGAAGAGAGGGGTCTCTTGAAGGAATCCTATGGCCTCCCCTATATCATCCCTGTAGTTGAACATGATCCTTGCCAAAAGAAGAAGATCCCTATTCCTGCTTCTAAATTTGACAAATTTATCAAGTTGGTCCAAGAACAAGTTTGTACTGGCCTATATGTGCAGTCAACCTCTAGTTATTCCAGCCCTGTCTTCTGTGTCCTCAAGAGTAATGGTAAACTTAGAATAGTTCATGATCTCCAACCTCTTAATAAAGTTACAATTAAAGACTCTGGTATTCCTCCTTCTACTGAAGAATTTGTCAAATAATTCTCTGGGAGAGCTTGCTATGGTCTAGGGGACATCATGGGAGGCTATGAAAAACAATCCTTACATCCTATTTCATGCCCTCTCACTAATTTTGATACTCCTCTTGGTCAATTTCAACTTACTCAATTTCCTCAAGGTGCCACTAATTTGGTTGCAGTCTATCAGGCTCAGATGATGTGGATCCTCCAGGAAAAAATCCCTGATCATGCTGGTATCTTTATTGAAAATGGTGGAATTAAAGGTCCAGTTTCTGACTATGATAATGAGATCTTACCTTGGAATTCAGGAATTTGTTGTTTTATTTGGGAATATGCTACTACTTTGGAAAGGATTCTGTTTTGAATCAAGGAGTCTTGCCTTACTGTATCTGGATCCAAATTGGCTGCTTGTGTCCCTGCTCTGAAAATTGTTGGTCATGTGGTCTGCAAGGAAGGAAGAAGGATGGCACCAGCCAAAGTCAACAAGATCATCTCTTGGCCTACTCCAATCAATCCCACTGAAGTAAGGGGCTTCCTAGGTGTTGTCACTTATGTTAGAATCTTTATCCCATCCTTATCCAAAATATGTGCACCCTTACGTTGTCTAACCAGGAAAGATGCTGAATTGATTTTGAACCAAGATTGTGAGAATTCTTTTCAGTTGCTCAAAATGATGGTTGGAAAAGATATAGTTTTGAAGAAGATCTCCTGTAGACCTGAAGCTGGCAAGATCAAGCTGGCTGTCAATTCTAGTTATCAATCTGTTGGGGCTGTCCCTACTCAGGAAGATGAGAATGGTTGGGACCGTCCTGCTCTTTATGAATATTTGCTATTTTCAGATGTAGAGTCTAGGTATTCTCAGCCCAAATTGGAACTTTGTGGTGTGGCTCAAATGATGAAGAAAATTCAAACCGTTCTCTGGGCCAGAATTTCAAACTGCAATTTGATGCTCAATCCATCATTGAGATGATCAATGCTCCCAGCCTCCCCAATGCTCCTATGAATCATTGGGTGGCCTTTATCCAGCCTTTTTCTTTTGATATTGTTCATAGGCCTGGGAAATCTTTCACTATGCCTGATGGTTTATCTCAAAAACCTCTTGGAGACAATGAATCTGATGTTGGAACAGACTTGGATGAAGAAGAACCTTTAATCCAACCTGTCTTCTCTTTTTCTTCTCAAGATTATTCTGGCTTTCAACAAGGCTTCTGGCTTAAATTAGAGCAGTACCTTTTAACTCTCCAAAAACCCCCTGATCTCTCTGCTAAAGAATTTTGATCTCTTAAAAGAAAGTCCTCTAATTTCGTTGTCCAAGGCTCTAGGCTTATGAAAAGAGGAAATCTTTGTGCTCTTATTGTTGTTACTATCCCTTCTAAACAAGATTCTATCCTTGAAAGTCTTCATGAAGGTCTTGGTCATTGTGGGGAAACCAAAACTTATTGACAGTTATCCAAACAGTTCTGGTGGCCATCTCTGAAGAAATCCATCTCCCAATGGTGCAAGAGTTGTGAAGTTTGTCAAAAACGTGATCTTAGGCATCCATCTGAAATTTGTTATCCCACTGGGGAGTCCACTGTCTTTGGAAGGATTGCTATGGATGTGGTTCATATTAAGGCAGGTGGTGCTAAGTACCTCATTGTGGCTAGAGATGATTCTTTGGGATGGTTTGAAGCAAAGTTTCTTAAGAATCTTAGCTCTGAATCAGTGGCAGCTTTCCTCTATGAAACCTGGACAATTTTTTATGACCTGTCTCAATCTTCCTCTACTGATGGTGGCTCCAAATGTGGTGGAAAACTTGCTGAAATGATCCAATCTCTTCCTGGAAAACATAAAGTTACTACCCCTTATTATCCTTGAGGCCAAGGCATGGTGGAACAAGGCCATGCTCCTTTGAAGGCTGCACTTGTTAAGCTTTCTGGTGAAAGTGGAAAGCATTGTTGCAAATTCCTTCCTCTTGTTCTCTCCTCTGATCAAATCTCAACCAAAAGGACTACTGGCTACTCACCTCACAAAATAATCTTTGGCCAAAGAGCAGTACTCCCTTTGGATCTGGAAATGGAATCTTTCTTGGGTATCTCTTGGGACAAGGTTTCCTCAACTACTGATCTATTAGTTGCTATATCCAAGCAACTGGAGCAAATTGAAGATGTTTGAGATGAAGCTTATCAGAAGATGATGGAGTCCAGAGCAAAATCAGTCCAGTATTGGGAGGACAAGCACTCAAATTGAATCAGGGACTCCCTGAACCCTGGTGATCTAGTTTTAGCTTATAATCAATCTTTGGAGACCCAGTGGGGCAAGCTTTTCTCAAATTGCTTGAATGGTCCTTATTGGGTGGTTTGCCAAGTTAGAGGTTGATCTTATATTTTGGAGGAGCTGGATGGTACTCAACTGGCCAGAAGGTTCTCTGCTGATCAATTAAAGAAGTTTCATTGTTGTGGAGGCAAGTTATCTCAGAAGTAAGTCCTCCCAATTGTGCACCACCAGGGTTATTTGCTGTGTTTTGTTTTAAACTCTACTGTATGCCACATAAGTGAGCACCTGGGACACCTCCTGTGTTTTATCTCTGCCGCTTCTAGGGCCTTTTTGGATGGATCAAGATATTTTTCAAATTCTTCAATCACGCTCAGGATCAAGAAATGGCCATTTTTCTTTGCTTCAAATTCCTTGCTTCTTTTCCTCTTCATGTCATCAAAATCAGATGCAGACTAGGGACAGTCTATAAGTTGGGGAGAGATGTGGTGACCAAATCTTTGCACCTCAAGACCACTGTGAAAAATTTAAAATTTTTTATGATTTTTTATTCCTCATTTTTTTTTTTTTTAAAAAAAAAATTCCAGAATGATTGCCTATTTCAGTTTCCTATTCTCAGATTTCCCTTCTCCCAGTTGTCTAGGAAGATATTACAGTGCCTAGACCCGTGTGCCCGGTGTTCAAGTCCTCCTTGATTCACTCCTCATCCTTCAAGTTACTTTTTTTTTCTTTTCTTTTGCTTTCCAAATGCACGGCGGACGGCCATTCACCTTGCTCATAATCATCATCATCATCATGAGCTGGCTGGCCTCACGCCTACTGTCTTGGTCATTAATCCTAATCCCAATCCTAAACCAACCATGATGATGGCAATTTCAATGAAAATAACAACAACAATTGATGATCACCGTGGTCAATTGAGTGATTTGTTTGGATCCCCATCAAGCTATCCACTGCTACTACACCATCACCCACTGTTGATTGTCATTTGTCATCAGTTTCAACCTTTACCCCCCAGCTTGATCTCACCTCTCAACAGTATTCTCAACTGGATCCTGCTCAAATCCAATCTGATCAACCTTGCCAGCTTGGCCCAAGTCTCTCAACCAATTCACTATCACATCTATGGATCTCCAAACCAGATATGGCTATGGTATGTCATCTTCCTCAACTACCAATCAACCATCAAGATTGCCACTCATGATCCCACCATAGCCCCCAACTCATTTTTGATTGACAAATTTATCTCTTTGATTGATTGGTTCAAGACTCTTATCCCTTGAATCACTCTCAGGCAATCACTCACAACAAACAATGAGGAATTTCTTCAATCCCAACTTCTTGAACATTATCCAGATGCAAAACTCAATGATCTCTAAGATCTCATCTCTCTACCACCTTTGCACCCACCAGCTTGATCCACCTCCAGCTCATTGGTCTCCTGTGCGGGTCTCAACGGTTTCCCAGGCCCTTCACTAGCTACTCTCCTGCCTGTGCACATCATTGGCACAGGCCGGGGTCTTCCCATTCCTGTCATTTTTGATTCAAGTCATCTTTTTTTTTTTGAGTTTTTTTTTGTTTCTTTTTTTCCTTTTATTTTCTCATGACAATCAAAAAAAAAAAGAAAAAAAAAGTTTTTTTCCACTCTATTTGTAAATCCCTCTTATAAATAGTCTATAGACCTCTTGTCTATAAAAGGAGGGGCTCTCCCCTGCCATTTCCAATCATCCATGGGAGTGTGTGTGTATGTCCCCGCCGTAATCATAGTAAATTCATCCTAATCCTCATCCTGGGTATATCCATGATTGCCCCATGATCTTTTGAGCCTCCATACTCAAATTATTTGATCTGTTCATCTGTGACCCTGATCCTTATCACCAACCATAGCCTTGCTTGTTGAAGAGAATTCTGTCTGTTGGAATTCTTGAGTGTGTTATACCACTCCTTGATCCCTTTTTTTGACCATACTGGTTTTGATCTTTCCTGATCATCTTTCTGGAACCAATCACAATTGATTGAAGAGGTCTTATTAAGCTTAAAACCTGGAGTGTTATACCTCCCTTTATCCTTTAAAGTTGAATTCCGCCACGCTACTCTTGAGTTCCTTGAGAAGTGTTGGGTTATTCTTGTTCAAATCTGTTATTGATTTGCTTCTAGAGCTTCAAAAACAAATTTATTTCGTTTTTTTCAGCCACCCACAGTTATCTGGTGCCCTTCAAGCGCTTGATTGTGGAGAGTTGGGCAGGTTCATTAAGAACCTGGAGGTTGGTTGGGATTGAGTTGATCTTTCCTAATCTTCTGCTGACAACCAGAGTTATTAGCTTGTGGGTGTTGTTACTTGCAACCCCCTTGTTCCATTGAACTCTGAACAGAAATTTAACTTATTTTGTTCAAGTTTTTCCCTCCACCATCTTGCTTCAGATTGTGTTGATTCCTTTGCTACCGACTATTCCCAAACTCATCCCTTATATTGATTCCTTATTTACAAGTTCCTGGCCCTTGATTCAATTTACATTCAAATATTATTTTAACTCTTAGGAGGGCAGCCTAAACAGCACCTTTCCCCTCCAAAGAAATGCCTGCGGCTTAGCACTGTTTGGAGTCTTACACCATGCAGCGCAATTGTTCTGCCTGCTAACCAACTTTCAATAATCAGTTGGTAGTTTTTATCCTTCCCATGATGACTGGCAAGCGGATAATCATGCAAAGACTCAAAGATATTAAAATTAATGCAAGGATTATCTGGTACTAACATACAGTCTTTATAAACTAAATAACCATTTTCATCAAAACTGTAACCACTATCTAATAGATTCACACTCTGTCAAAGTTTTATACACTTGGGGTTGTCAAGTTGAGCTTGTAAAAGTTTGGAATCCATGCCTTGCTGGTGAGTGATTATTGAACTGAGTTTGGCAGATTGGGTTGAGAAGAGTGTCCTAACGTTTTCAGGGTTGTTATTGGCAAAAGTGCTCCCCCCCCCCTGGGTAAACGTTGTCCCAACGTGACAAAGGATCAGGGACTACCACTTGTTAGCCCAGAAGGTTTTTGATTGCAAATTTGAACTCAGAGAGGTATTTGGCCCATTGTGCCTGTCTGCGTGTCAGGAATTCGGAGCTCATGAAATATTTCAAAGAATTGTGATCAGTTAAGACCTCAAAAGGTTCCATAAGGCTCAAAAGATATGAACGCCATTTCTTCAAGCAGTTAACAATTGCAAGAAGTTCCTTGTCATGAATCTTATAATGAATCTCTGCATCAAGCAATTTGGGAGACTCAAAAGCTACAGGATGAAAGAGGGAAGAAGAGGAAGAAAACTGCAAGATTACTCCTGCAATGGCATGGTCACTTGCATCTGTTTCCACAATATTGCAAGCTAGCCCATTAAAGTGAGAAAGTATTGGAGCAGTAGTGAACGCTTTCTTTAGAGATTTGAACTCCAAAGGAGCATGCTCTGTAAAAAAAAATGAGTGTCTTTTTGAAGAGGTTAGTACGGTTCATGGTTTCCTTGGCTTAATGCTCAATAAACCTCCTGTAAAAATTACTGAAACTGAGGAAAACTTGAAGGGATTTGACAAAAAAAGGTGGAGTCCAGTCCAATATGCGCTGGCTTTTGGCTGGATGCATTGATAGTCCCTGCTGCAAGACTGCGACACCTAGGAACTGAAGAGAAAAAGTAAGAAACTTGCAATTAGAGGCTTTTGCAAACAGGTTATTCTTTCAAAGTTGCTGAAGCACCTCTTGCACATGTGCAATTTGATCCTGAAGATTTTTTGAGTAGACAAGTGTATTTTCAAGATATGCCACAAGGTATTTCTCTACAAGGTCAGAAAAAATTTCATTGAAAAAATGTTGAAAAGTGGAAGGAGCATTGCAGAGGCCAGAAGGCATGACAGTGTACTTATAACTTCCAAAGCGTGTTCTCATTGCAGTCAAATACTCATGAACTTTTGCAATGTGCATTAGGTTATAGGCGCCTCAAAGGTTTAAATTTGATAGATAAGCAGCTCCATGGAAGAGAGTGAGGAGGTGTAAAATAGGCGGTAATGGGTAGGCATTCTTCTGGGTTACCTGGTTCAGTTTCCTGTAGTCAACGCAAAGGCAAAGTCTGCCATCTTTCTTTGGGACAAATAGAACTGGAAAGCCGGTATTTGAATTTCTTGGTTGAAGAAATCCTTCCATTACATTTTCCAAAATGTATTCTTGAAGCGCGGTTGATTCTTGCTTAGGGAAAGAGTAGAATGGACAGGGTTCCAGAAGTGGTGCAGTAATTAGTTTGATCCTGTGATCATAAGAACAGTATGTTGGTCTTTTATAGATGCCAGTTGAAATTGTCAGCTACTGCACTCTCAGCAGTAGCGGTGGGATCAGAAATGGGTGCGGCTTTGCCGCAGCAAGCTGCTCTGTGGGCTCAGCAGCAGTCAAATTGGGCTCATCAACTGGAGAAGCGGGATGGATTGGATTTGATTGGACAGATTGCATGCAGATTGTGTGTTGCAAGATGCGGATTGGATTGTGCGGATATATATCAGATATCTTGAAAGGTGCATTCGGAGGATGCGGACATGCACGGGGGGCTCCAAGTTGGGCACGGCGCAAGGGCTGCATTATGAGAAGGACAAAATGGGTGGACGTAATGGCAGGCCGGCAATACAGATGGATATGGGGTATGTGATATGGATTATGGGATTGGAAGGATAGGGTTGGGGCTAGGGTTCTGTGCTTAGGGGTTGTATTTCATTATTCTTGCTTGTTTCTGGTTTTACTTAGGTTAGGGTTGAGGGGGGGCAGTTACTTAAACCGCACCCTCAACCCGGATGGAGCATCAGGCATTGGATCACCAAGGACAACATTGGATCATCATAGGTTTTGGAAGGATCTTTTATTCTCAATTCTCTATCTCTCAGTCAAAGGGTGAACAGTTGCACTCAGTGTTTACAGACGCAAGGGATCAATACCTTCCAAACTTGGGAACCGTTAAAGGAGAAGTCCTCTTCTGAATTCCACATCTGGGGGTCTGGCCGGGAATTAATCTTCTGTTCCTTGTCTCTTGAAACTAACAAGCGCAATGTCCCAGTACCACCCATCAACCATTGTGGGGTCATCTAATGTTACCCCCACTCCTCTTCCTCCTCCTCCTCCTCTGGCTTCTTGGAAGCAACCCTCATCAGGGGGGGGGGGATATTGGGTCCCTTTTTCCAAAAATGGCGCCAATCACAAGCCTGTTTGCATCAGGCCGCGGGACTGTCCTCATATCTGGTTCAACACTGAGGAAGTTGAGCAATTCCTCACACAATACAAAGGAATTGCCAAGGCAGAAGGTGCGACGGGTTTGGATAAGGCTTGGCTTGTTGTCCTCTTCAACACGAACAAAGAGAAGCTTTGGGATGTGGAGGAGATGGAAGGGTATGAGGAACTTGATTGGCCAAAACTGAAGGCGGAAATCTTGGTGTGGTGGGGAAGGCGCAAACCTTGGTTTTGGGAGAGCAACTTTGAGAAAGCAGCAGCGGAAGCAAGCCCAAATGGCGGAGTCTGGACGCGGGCGCAATTGGGGGAGTATGTAGCAATGTTTGATTGGATCTATTGTTACCTGGCAAAGAACAAGGTGATATTGGGGCAGACAGGCGCAATGAAGAGGGTTTTTTTTGGAGGAATCAGTCCCAAACTCCGCAGGCGGGTGCAGAGGCACTTGTACAACAACAACTTGGTGAAGAGCTTGTTGAATGGGAGTATTGCGCTTCTTCCAGAAATCCTTGTCATTTGTTGGGCGGTGGCAAGAAAGTTTGACTTGGAGGAGCTGATGGAGGACATGGCAAGTTTGTTCCCAATGGGGTCAAAGAAGTCAGCTTCCCACACCATGGCAGGGCCAATGCAAGCTCTGGTTGTGGGCCCCTTGAAAATGGAACGTGCCCTGGCAAAATCACTGACAATTGGCCCAGAGGTTAGCAAGATGACAGAATTGATGAAGGATTTACAGATCTTCCTGAGTCAAATGATGTCAGGGCTGTGCAATCTGCCTCCTCACCTTGGGGGACCGCTTCCGCCGTTGAATCCACCCGCGTTGCAGTTATGCAACTACTCCAGGTACAAGGGAAATTGGCAGTCAGGGTGCAATAACTTGAAAAAGGACCTCAAGGCGGGATTGGTTTGACCAGTGGGAATGGGATTCATTTTCCCGTCAGTCAAGCGGATCTCCACCAAACCTTGGGAATCCAACTGTCATGGAGCAAGTGCGCCCACAAGGACAGGAACCGCTGGTAACTTCTCAAGCTTTGCTGGGGATTGTCACTGGTCCTGGGTCATGGCAACCACCGCACATGGAAGCAGAAGTGAGGGTATTAGCAAAGGAGGAGTCAGCAACGGTGGACAGTATTGATATGTATGTCAAGGAACAGTTACTGCTGGAAGCTCCTAAGCCAATTGCGCAAATTCTGGAAACGGATGTATGGCCAGTGAATTGGGAGGGGAAGAAGAAGGCGGTGGAAATTGTGCGCAGGGTGATGGGGAATGATAGGACTATTCACTTGACCTTGAAGGAGTTGGCGGCGGTGTTGCCATTGGTATTAGATGAGATGGTCCAAGCTCTGAAGGATTGCTGACACAATAGGATCCCTCCAATGGTGCAATGGGTGAACTTGGCTTGGGATGACGCCGAGTGCAAGCTAGCGGGGATGAACTTGGTTTCAACTCCACTGGCTTACATTCCAATGAAGATTGCTGGAAGGAAGGTGTGGGTGCTGGTGGATAGCGGTTCTATGGTGAACCTTCTTCCATCTAGGCTGGTGGATTAAATGGGATTGGTTTGGTGGAAATGCGCAATGGGGCTTTGGGCGCTTAATGGCGGGGCGTGTTGCGTGGATGGGGTTGTGGAGGGGGAAGAGGTTGAGGTTTCAAGGGTCCATAACCCACTTTCTTTTCTATTGGTTGATTGCAGGGAGGCTATTTTAGGACGGCCATTCATGTTTGGGTTCCAAGTGAAAATGATTTTTGATCCAGAGGCAGGGACGGAAGCATTGACAGTGAAAGATTTTTCCAGCGGGCAATTCAAAACCATGATCTGTGATCAGGGGTTGGGGAAGTGGATGGGGGATTAGGCAAGAGAGGAGGAGGAGGACCCCGGCGCAAAGTTGGTTTTCCAGGGTGTTTTGGAGGAGGATTTTGACTAGTCAGCCAAGGTTACCGCACGGAGCAAGCTCCAGCTTTTTGCGGGCCGTCAACCAGTGAGGAGCAGGTGGTAAGTAGGGAGGAAGCGGAGGATGTGCAAGTGCTTGAAGTAAGTCACTTTCCTCAGTGTGCATTGCCAGGAGGTACTTTGCAAAAACACTATCATTGTGCCATGCTTGCAAGCAAATGCAAAAGCCGCAGTTTGGATTTGACTAGGACCTATGGTAACGGATGCGGGCGGATGGCCCGGTGAAATTTTGGGAAGTATAAGCCGGTTGCGCAGAAGGTCTGTCCTTGCAACAAAGCAATGCCGCAGGATCTGAACGGGCCCCTCTAACCAATCCCTTGGTTGCGGAACCCTTGGAACTCTCCGCTGAAGGTGTCAGGATGGGTAACACAATTGGAGCGGATTAGGGATGAGCGGGTCGCGGCCCTTAAATTTGGACCGTCTGGCTGGTTGAGCGCGGAGGAACGGGATTTTCTGACATTGGTACTTGTCCTCCGGGAAAGAGAGCTCGCGTTTGGACCTGAATAGCGTGGACTGTTAAAGAGCAAGATAGGAGAACCTTATGTGATTCTGATGGTTCTGCATGAACCTTGGCAGATCAAGCCAATTCCAGTTCTGCGGGCAGTTTGGGGGCCCTTCTTGGAGCTGGTGCGCAAGCGTGTGAGGACAGGCCTTTACAAGCAATCAAAATCAAGTTACTCAAGTCCAATCTTTGCGGTGGTTAAGCAGGATGGGAAGTATTTACGGATTGTTCATGATCTGGAGAGGCTCAATTTTTTTACAACCTGAGAGGCGGGAGAACCTCTGGGTGTGGACAAGTTTCTGAAATCTATGGCAGGGCACGCATGCTACGGGTTGGTGGATGTGATGGGGGGATACAATCAGCATGAAATCAATCAGAGTTTGCGGCCAATGACTGCCTTTGAAACCAGATTGGGCAGGATGAAACTGACGCGGTTGCCACAAGGTGCAACTAACTTGGTCGCGGTTTACCAAGCGCAGATGACCTGGATTCTGAAGGAAAATCTTCTGGAGGGGGTGCAGATTTTCATTGACAACACGGTCATCAAAGGCCCTAAGACGGATTACGTATGGGAAACGCTTATAGACGCTCCAGAAATTTGCCAATTTGTGATTTGTCTGGGAGTAAGCGCAAACACTGGAGCGGATCTTGTTCCGGATTGAGGAAGTGGGGCTTATGGTGTTGGGGAAAAAGTTAGTGGTCTGCGTACCCGCACTGGAGGTTCTAGGAAATGTGGTGGCTTCCGACGGAAGGCGGATTGCGGAAAACAAACGCAAAAAAGTCCTTGAGTGGCCAACACCCAAGAGTGTATTGCACATTCTCCAGTTCCTGAGATTTTTTAGCTATGTACTGATTTTCATCAAGCAGTTTGTGGAGGTTGCTAGTCCGTTGCAGGCATTGACACCTAATGGCGCCAAATGGACCTGGGGTTCAAACTGTGAAGTTGCCTTTGACAAAATCAAGGAGATCATTGGGCGCAATATTGTACTGCGGGACTTGGATTATGATGCCTGAGGAATTAAGTTGGCCATGGATTCAAGAAAGCTTGGCGCGGGGGCAGTGCTGACACAGGAGGATGAGGGGAAAGATTTTCCGGTTCTTTACAAGTCCGTTACGTTTACGCAAACAGAGAGCCGGTATTTTCAGCCAAAGTTAAAACTTTGCAGGATCACTAAGATTTTGCAGAGGTTTCAGAATTTGCTATGGGGGATTCACTTCATGCTTCTGGTGGATGCAGAGGTGCTGGCGCGGATGATCAATTTGCAAACGCTGCCAAACGCTGTGGTGTCAATTTATAGACACGGATTGGGAACTGCGTCGCGGCTGCACGCTCAGCATTGGGGGCAAGCGGGCTCAGCATTAGGGTATGCGGAGTGCTCAGCAGCTGCAGCCACTGTTTGGCTCCGCACCTGGTGGACGGGTCGGGCTCAGCATTGAATGCGGCGTGGGCGGCGATCCGCCCCAGAGATTGGATTTGGAAGGTAGTGCGCTTGACTAGGTTTGCGGGCGCACCGGTTCAGATACGTAGGGGTGGAGCAATCCGCGGGCTATGAAGGAACGGATGAGGGCGTGCGCAAGCGCGCAGGTCATGCCGGATATTACCGAACACCCACGACGGGCGCGGACAAACGGATACGGACAGGCGTGGGGGGCTCCAAGTAGGGCGCAGTGCAAGGACCGCGTCATGAGAAGGACGAACCGGATGAACGGAACGGCGTACGGACAACGGGGGGAGTTTGGTATGGAGGAGGTGGAAAGAGGAGGCTAGGGTTTCTGTTTTGAGATTGTTTTCTGTTTTGTTGTCATACTGTTATTTGCGCATGTACTTAGGTTAGGGTTGAGAGGGAGGACTTATCCTCACTCTCAACTCCAGGTTAGGAGGAGGGGGGGAAGCATGCATGAATGAATGCAGAAGAGGAGGAAGAATCACATGAAATCATCTGATTGAATCACTCATCTCACCAGGAGATTAAAGGAACTCATACCGGATACACATCCAGGTGGAAAGTTCTTAGGATTGAAGGATTGAAGATTTCTCTCTCTCTCTACTTTTCTTTATCTCTTATTTCTATTTCTCATTTAAGTGCGACTTCGGACATCCTCATCTCCTTTCAAACGCAGGGAACCGTTAACTTCCAAACCTTGGGACAATTATAGGGGGATAACCTTTATTCTTTCCACATCTGGGGGTCTGGCCGGGAAGTAACTTTCCGTTTCTTGTCTTTTGAAGGTAACTGGGTGCAATGTCCTATTCATACCTCCCTACAGTTGCTCCTTCTTCTTCTTCTCCTTCTCCTTCCGTCTCCAGGTCCGCTACTCCGACCCCACTCTTGTCTTCCATCCCTCCTCCTCCCCCTCCCTCCGCTCAACCCAGGACAAGCTACTCCATTCCTCCATCGGTCTCCAGTGAACATGAACCCACTTTTCCGGTTTGCATCAGGCCGCGCAACTACCCTCATATCTGATTCAACACCGCGGATGTGGAGCAATTCATCTTGAGATACAAAGGTATTGCAGATGCGGAAGGTGCGTCAGACGCTGATAAGGCCCGGCTTGTTGTCCTGTTCATTATGGACAAAGAGAAGCTCCGGGATGTGGAGGAAATGGAAGGCTACAAGAATCAAGATTTTCCAAAACTGAAGGCGGAGATCTTAACGCAGTGGGGTAGGCACAAACCTTGGTTCCGGGAAAGCAATTTTGACCGCGTGGCCTCGGAGGCGAGCGCGCACGGAGGAGTCAGAACGCGGTGTGGTGTCAATATATAGCCTCGGATTGGGAACTGCGTCGCGGCCTGCACGCTCAGCATCTGGTAGGTCGGGCTCAGCAGTTGGGGTGCGCTTGTTCTCAGCAGTGGCCGCTGCGGGCTCAGCAGAAGGCGCAGCAGGGCGAAGCACATAGCTGCAGGCCGGGTCTGACTAGGGGAGGCAGGCCGCAACCCGCTTGGGTGTCCAACCCAGTGATGGAGCCGGGCCAATCAGGTTCTCGGGCGGTTAGTTAGGGAAGGAAAGGGCGGAGCAATCGCAGGGCTATACCCGTGGACGGCCACGCGCAAGCGCGGGCTGGCTACGGGACTAGGAAATTCACGACGGCGCGTCGGGCGGATACGGGCAATTGCGATGAACTTTGAGAAGCGCGCGGCGGAGGGCCGCGCCGCGGGGGACAAACCGGATGCGTGTAATGGCAGGCAAGCAAGCGGAATAGGATACGGACAGGGTACAGGTTAGGATATGGGATAGGGTTTTGGGCCTAGGGTTTCCTTCTTCATTGTTGTTGGGTTGTTCATGTGCTTGTACTTAGGTTAGGGTTGAGGGGGAGGGCTCAAATACCTTTCCCCTCAACTCTGGGTTGTAGGGGGGGCATCTTACCATTGTATCATCAGGAGGCGGGGAGCGGAAAAGGGAGCAGACTTAGGAAAACAGAATCCCTCCCCTCTTCTCTCCTTTTCTCCTCTTCAGGCTCTCAAAAACTTCTCTTTACGCTTGGTATCTAATCCTTACAGACGCTTTGACCCAAGAACTCCTGAACCTGCGGCAACTTCATGAGGGATAACCTCTAAAGTTTCCACATCTGGGGGTCTGGCCGGGAATCTCTTTTGTCAATGTCTCTCAAAGGTACTCAGATGCTGTTTGCCTCTCCTCTTTCCTCCTCCTCCTCTCGCCAGCTCCTCATCGACCCAAGGGACTATCCGCACATCCGCTTCAACTTCGCGGGTGTGGAGCGGTTTATTTCACGTTACAACCTGATTGCAGACTCCAAAGGCGCATCGGATTCCAAGAAGGCACGCTATATTGTCTTGTTCATTGAAGGTGCGGAAGAACGTCGGGACGTGGAGGAGATGAGCGGCTATCTGAACCAGAATTGGACAACGTTGAAGGGGAACATGCTGGCTAGATGGGGGGGGCGTGACTCTCATTTCCGGGGAAGCGACTTCAGGCCACCCGCGGAACCAGGCTATGGAGCGGACACGCGCGATGGGGACCGGTGGCAAATGGAACCGGGCTACGCAGAGCTGTATTACAGGGCAGCGCGCGTCCCGGCCTCGCCGCTGGTAGCCACCCCTTGGGCTGACGAACTCGCAGAGGTGGCGGAGGGCCTTGAGGCCTATCTGAAGAGTATCCAGCGTCCTAGCATGTCCGCGCCCCGGGCACGCGCGCATGGAAGCAATGGTGATGGTGGGCGGACGGGACACAAGAGTCAGACGGCAACCCCAATCGATCCAAGGCCGGCAGAGGCGGGGTGCTTGTTGGGGAAGCGGGTATTGGCGGGACCGGTTCAGTCTAACGGCGGGAAGCGAGCAAGGACGAAGCAAGAAGAGGATACTCCGCACGGTTTGGGATTCGGTGAACGGCGGATAAATCTGATGGGAGGTGGGGGACAAGCGGTGGTGAGAGCAGGTCATGTGTTGGGCGATTGTAACCGAGGCAAGACCCTTTTGACGGCGGACAAGACGGACACCAAACGGGAAAGGGAAGCGTGCCAGGAACAAGAATCGGACGGATCAGGCACTGACGGCATGGTTTGGAGGAATGCAGGGAGATCGGGTGACGGACGCGACCCTCATGGCATTGGCTGAAGCCACCAGCTGGGGACAGCGGCCAAGTTTGAGGGGGGAACTAGAGGATAGGGCGCGGGCGCGGCGATGGGATATAAAAAAAAAAAAAAAAATCTTTCACCTTTTCTATCATTTCTCACTCGTCACTTTTTTTCTTATTTTCTCATTTTTTTTTATCATTTCTCGGGCGCGGATGCGGTTCTCAACCTCGCGTCTTAGTTCTCACTCAGGCGCGGACCCGGCTCTCATTCTTGCCCTCACGATGTGCGCGGCGCGGATTTTTCTTGGTAAAACAAATTCGCGTTTGAGGCGTGTATTTCTCTCAATGAACAGGGAAACGCGGTACAACAAAAAGCGGATAAAAGAAGGAAGGGAAAAAGGAAAGGGGAAGAGGGGACGAGGCCGAGGCGCTTAAGCCATCTTCATCATTTCCTCCATTTCCGCCCTTGATGACGCCAGTAGAGCCCGGAATGACGCCAAGAGTTCGCGCTGGGATTCTGAGGATTGGGCTCTGGGAGTCGCAAGGTATTGGTGGAGCATTGTAGTCAACCTTTCCGCAAAAACTTTGAAGCCGGCCGCCGGGAGCGCCATCACGACCGGAATCTCTGGGATCTTGGGAGAGTCGGTGGGAGGAGGGGCTGGTGCGGACGGGCGCTCAGGGGATCCAACGGGAGGGTCCGGTCCAATAGGAGGCAATGACAAGATGACCACCGGCGACGCGGGCGGAGGAGTAGGGCCTTGTGGAGTTGGAGGAGCCGGAGCAGCGCGTCGCCTAAGGATTTCGTCGATTCGCAGGTCCCTCGTGCCTTGCGTAACCCGGACGCGATCCTCCCAAAATCGCAAAGCCCTCCGATAAGCCGCGAAGTCCGGATAGTCTTCCTTACGCGGTGGTCCCGCGCGGCAAAGCGGAGAAGAGGAGTCGCGGTCCAAGTTCGGATGAGGACGGCGGGGAGCTGATCCGGGTGAAGTCCACGAGTCCTCCGAGATAGCGTTGTCATCCGAAACCACAAACGGGTCCGGACGAGCCCTCTTGCGCGGCCGAGGACGAGAGCCGGATTTGTTGGGGGCACGGGGCATACCCTTGCTAAGCGAGCAGCGGCGGTGTCCGCGGCGGCATGCGGAGCAGGCGCGGCGGCCGGACACGATAGAGCATGCAAGCCTGTTTCGGGCGCAGAAGTTGCAGCGGACCATGATGACGATGGAGTGGAGGGATAGGGATGCGGAGTGGAGTTTAGAGTTGGTAGAGGGGGTAGGGCGCGAAGGACGGCCAAGGTGATAATAAGGAGGACCTCTGGGGACAGAAATCAAGTTGGGGGGGATGTGGTGTCAAAATATAGCCTCGGATCAGGAACTGCGTCGCGGCCTGCGCGCTAAGCATCTGGTAGGTCGGGCTCAGCAGTTGGGGTGCGCTCGTTCTCAGCAGTGGCCGCTGCGGGCTCAGCAGAAGGCGCAGCAGGGCGAAGCACGCAGCTGCGGGCCGGGTCTGACTAGGGGAGGCGGGCCCCAACCCGCTTGGGTGTCCAACCCAGTGATGGAGCCGGGCCAATCAGGTTCTCGGGCGGTTAGTTAGGGAAGGAAAGGGCGGAGCGATCGCGGGGCTATACCCGTGGACGGCCACGCGCAAGCGCGGGCTGGCTACGGGACTAGGAAATTCACGACGGCGCGTCGGGCGGATACGGGCAATCGCGGTGAACTTTGAGAAGCGCGCGGCGGAGGGCTGCGCCGCGGGGGACGAACCGGTAGGGGGGGTATCTTACCATTGTATCATCAGGAGGCGGGGAGCGGAAAAGGGAGCGGACTTAGGAAAACAGAATCCCTCCCCTCTTCTCTCTTTTTCTCCTCTTCAGGCTCTCAAAAACTTCTCTTTACGCTTGGTATCTAATCCTTACAGAAGCTTTGACCCAAGAACTCCTGAACCTGCGGCAACTTCATGAGGGATAACCTCTAAAGTTTCCACAGCGGGTGGAGCTGGCGGAGTACACCTTGACATTCAGTTGGATCTATTGGTACTTGTCAAAGAACAAGGTGGTGGCGGGACAGACGGGGGCCACAAAAAGCGCGTTTCTGGGCGGTTTAGGCGCTCAACTCCGGGCAAGGGTGCAGCGGCATCTTTACAATCACAACTTGGTAAAGCGGTTGCTGGACGGGAGAATCGCGCTCCTTCTGGAGTTGGCTGTCATTTGCCGGGCTGTGGAGAGTGAGCTTGACTTAGAGGAGCTTATCAAGGACACCGCTAAGTCCTTCCCAGCGGGAACAAAGAAATCTGCCCCCCAGGTTCCGGCTCCGGCGCAATTTCCGGCCCCAGTTCCATCTACTTCCACTGTGGTGTCAATATATAGCCTCGGATCGGGAACTGCGTCGCGGCCTGCGCGCTCAGCATCTGGTAGGTTGGGCTCAGCCGTTGGGGTGCGCTTGTTCTCAGCAGTGGCCGCTGCGGGCTCAGCAGAAGGCGCAGCAGGGCGAAGCACGCAGCTGTGGGCCGGGTCTGACTAGGGGAGGCGGGCCGCAACCCGCTTGGGTGTCCAACCCAGTGATGGAGCCGGGCCAATCAGGTTCTTGGGCGGTTAGTTAGGGAAGGAAAGGGCGGAGCAATCGCGGGGCTATATCCGTGGACGGCCGCGCGCAAGCGCGGGCTGGCTACGGGACTAGGAAATTCACGATGGCGCGTCGGGCGGATACGGGCAATTGCGGTGAACTTTGAGAAGCGCGCGGCGGAGGGCCGCGCCGCGGGGGACGAACCGGATGCGTGTAATGGCAGGTGAGCAAGCGGAATAGGATACGGACAGGGTACAGGTTAGGATATGGGATAGGGTTTTGGGCCTAGGGTTTCCTTCTTCATTGTTGTCGGGTTGTTCATGTGCTTGTACTTAGGTTAGGGTTGAGGGGGAGGGCTCAAATACCTTTCCCCTCAACTCCGGGTTGTAGGGGGGGCATCTTACCATGGTATCATCAGGAGGCGGGGAGCGGAAAAGGGAGCGGACTTAGGAAAACAGAATCCCTCCCCTCTTCTCTCCTTTTCTCCTCTTCAGGCTCTCAAAAACTTCTCTTTACGCTCGGTATCTAATCCTTACAGACGCTTCGACCCAAGAACTCCTGAACCTGCGGCAACTTTGTGAGGGATAACCTCTAAAGTTTCCACATCTGGTGGTCTGGCCGGGAAACAATCTTTTGTCAAAGTCTCTCGAAGGTACTCATGGATGCTACCAACAGCCGCTTCTCTTCCTTCCTCCTCCAACGGCTTCTGTGCTACTCCATGGATTTACCCGCATATTCGACTCAACATTGCGGAGGTGGAGCAATTCATCTCACGTTATGAAACAATCGCGGACTCTGAAGGCGTTTTGGATTTTGAGAAGGTGCGCCATGTCGTCCTGTTCATCGAGGACGCGGAAGCGCGTCGGGAAGTGGAGGAGATGGGAGGATACCTGAACCTGGATTGGCCGGAACTGAAGGAGGACATGCTGGCAAGATGGGGGAGGCACGGTTCTTGCTTTTGGAAGGACGATCTCAAGCCATCCGCGGAATTGGGTTACAAGGCAGGCGCGCGCAACAGGACCCAGATACAAGCAGAAGTGGACTACGCGGAACTGGAGTACTACAGGGCAGAGTATGTTCCGGCCCCACCACCGGCAACCATCTCTTGGGCTAGCAAACTTGCAGAGGTGGAAAGGGGCCTTGAGGCCTATCTGGAGAGTATTCAGTCTCCCAGCGCATCTGCGCCCCGCATGTGCGCAAATGGGGAGGACGACGACCATTGGCGGACGGGAAAAAGGGACCAGAAAGTGGATTCAAACGCGGAATTGGTTTCCCCCGTGGGGGCTAAGAACGTGTTGGGGAAGCGGGACTTGATGGAACCGGTGCGGCCTACTGACAGGAAGCGGGCGAGGACAACGGAACGGGAAATGGATGCTCCGTGCGGACTGGGAATTGGCAAGCAGCGGACGGATCTTGCAAAGAAGGTACACGCGGCGGCGGAAGAGACGGACCACGCGTTGAAGAATCACAACCCGAGCTGGACCTCTTTGATGGCAGGGAGCGCGCATTTGGAAAGGGTAGTGGCAGCAATGGAAAGGACGGGCGCGGAATGGACAGACGGTGATGGTGGGCAGACGAGACACAAGAGTCGGACGGCAAACCCGATCCATCCAAGTCCGGCAGAGGCGGGGTGCGTGTTGGGGAAGCGGGTATTGGCGGGACCAGTTCAGTCTAACGGCGGGAAGCAAGCGAGGACAAAGCAAGAAGAGGATACTCCGCGCGGTTTGGGATTTGGCAAACGGCGGATAAATCTGATGGGAGGTGGGGGACAAGCGGTGGTGGGAGCAGGTCATGTGTCGGGCGATCGTAACCGAGGAGAGACCCTTTTGACGGCGGACGAGACGGACGCCAAACGGGAAAGGGAAGCGCGCCAGGAACAAGAATTGGACGGATCAGGCACTGACAGCATGGTTTGGAGGAATGCAGGGAGATCGGGCGACGGACACGACCCTCATGGCATTGGCTGAAGCCACCAGCTGGGGACAGTAGCTAAGTTTGGGGGGGGAACTAGAGGATAGGGTGCGGGCGCGGCGATGGCATATAAATAAAAAAAAAAAAAATCTTTCACCTTTTCTATCATTTCTCACTCGTCACTTTTTTTCTTATTTTCTCATTTTTTTTATCATTTCTCGGGCGCGGACGCAGTTCTCAACCTCGCGTCTTAGTTCTCACTCAGGCGCGGACCCGGCTCTCATTCTCGCCCTCACAATGCGCGCGGCGCGGATTTTTCTTGGTAAAACAAATTCGCGTTTGAGGCGTGTATTTCTCTCAATGAATAGGGAAACGCGGTACAACAAAAAGCGGATAAACGAAGGAAGGGAAAAAGAAAAGGGGAAGAGGGGACGAGGCCGAGGCGCTTAAGCCATCTTCATCATTTCCTCCATTTCCGCCCTTGATGACGCCAGTAGAGCCCGGAATGACGCCAAGAGTTCGCGCTGGGATTCCGAGGATTGGGCTCCGGGAGTCGCAAGGTATTGGCAGAGCATTGTAGTCAACCTTTCCGCGAAAACTTCAAAGTCGGCCGCCGGGAGCGCCATCACGACCGGAATCTCCGGGATCTCGGGAGAGTCGGCGGGAGGAGGGGCTGGTGCGGACAGGCGCTCAGGGGATCCAACAGGAGGGTCCGGTCCAATAGGAGGCAATGACAAGATGACCACTGGCGACGCGGGCGGAGGAGTAGGGCCTTGTGGAGTCGGAGGAGTCGGAGCAGCGGGCGGAGGAGGAGCAGCCGGTACGGGAGTCGGGGCAGGAGGAGCCGGATCAGGGGGCGGAGGAGGAGCTGGGGCCGGAGCAGCGCGTTGCCTAAGGATTTTGTCGATTCGCAGGTCCCTTGTGCCTTGCGTAACCCGGATGCGATCCGCCCAAAATCGCAAAGCCCTCCGATAAGCCGCGAAGTCCGGATAGTCTTCCTTACGCGGTGGTCCCGCGCGGCAAAGCGGAGAAGAGGAGTCGCGGTCCGAGTTCAGACGAGGACGGCGGGGAGGTGATCCGGGTGGAGTCCACGAGTCCTCCAAGATAGCGTCGTCATCCGAAACCACGAACAGGTCCGGACAAGCCCGCTTGCGCGGCTGAGGACGAGAGCCGGATTGGTTGGGGGCACGGGGCATACCCTTGCTAAGCAAGCAGCGGCGGTGTCCGCGGCAGCACGCGGAGCAGGCGCGGCGGTGTCCGCGGCAGCACGCAGAGCAGGCGCCGCGGCCGGACACAATAGAGCATTCAAGCCCGTTTTGGGCGCAGAAGTTGCAGCGGACCATGATGACGATGGAGTGGAGGGATAGGGATGCGGAGCGGAGTTTAGAGTTGGTAGAGGGGGTAGGGCGCGAAGGACGGCCAAGGTGATAATGGGGAGGACCTCTGGGGACAGAACTCAAGTTGAGGGGGGATGTGGTGTCAATATATAGCCTTGGATTGGGAACTGCGTCGCGGCCTGCGCGCTCAGCATCTGGTAGGTCGGGCTCAGCCGTTGGGGTGCGCTCGTTCTCAGCAGTGGCTGCTGCGGGCTCAGCAGAAGGCACAGCAGGGCGAAGCACGCAGCTGCGGGCCGGGTCTGACTAGGGGAGGCGGGCCGCGACCCGCTTGGGTGTCCAACCCAGTGATGGAGCCGGGCCAATCAGGTTCTCGGGCGGTTAGTTAGGGAAGGAAAGGGCGGAGCGATCGCGGGGCTATACCCGTGGACGGCCGCACGCAAGCGCGGGCCGGCTACGGGACTAGGAAATTCACGAAGGCGCGTCAGGCGGATACAGGCAATTGCGGTGAACTTCAAGAAGCGTGCGGCGGAGGGCCGCGCCGCGGGGGACAAACCGGATGCGTGTAATGGCAGGCAAGCAAGCGGAATAGGATACGGACAGGGTACAGGTTAGGATATGGGATAGGGTTTTGGGCCTAGGGTTTCCTTCTTCATTGTTGTCGGGTTGTTCATGTGCTTGTACTTAGGTTAGGGTTGAGGGGGAGGGCTCAAATACCTTTCCCCTCAACTCCGGGTTGTAGGGGGGGCATCTTACCATGGTATCATCAGGAGGCGGGGAGCGGAAAAGGGAGCGGACTTAGGAAAACAGAATCCCTCCCCTCTTCTCTCCTTTTCTCCTCTTCAGGCTCTCAAAAACTTCTCTTTACGCTCGGTATCTAATCCTTACAGACGCTTCGACCCAAGAACTCCTGAACCTGCGGCAACTTTGTGAGGGATAACCTCTAAAGTTTCCACACCACGCGTGTTCCAGTTCCTCAACTCGCGCCAGCCCCTCTGGTAAGCAAATTGACGGCACTGATGAAGGACCTGAAGATATGCATGAGCCGTATGGGCCAGCAGCAGCCGCGAGGGCCTCCACCTCACATGGCGGAAGTGTTTTGGCCGCCCGGTACCTTTGTGCCGAGGGGGGGCTTGTACTGCGGGAAAAACAGTCATTGGCGATCGGCGTGCGAGGAGCTTACAAAGGATCTCAGCGCGGGATTGGTTTGAACGGCGGGGATGGGGCACATGTTTCCGACGCGCGAACAGATTCCAATGGAGCCAAGCCAGCCAACCGCAATGCAGCAGGTGCGCACACGGGGACAGGAGGCGGGAACGACGGCGCAAGAGTCACTGGGCATCGTTACTGGTCCCGGATTGTGGCAACCACCTTAGGTGGAAGCTGAGGTAAGGGTAGTGGCAATGGAAGAAAAGGTGGCGGTCTCCAATAAAATGGAGGTGGACGCGAAGGAGCGACCCCCGTTGGCCGTTCCGAAACCGGTGCGCGCGCCTGGAACCAAGGCGTCGGCAGCGAACCCTGTAGGGAAGAAGAAAGCGGCGGACATCGTGCAAAGGGTGATGGGTAACAAGACTCCGGTTCCTCTGACCTTGCGGGAACTGGCGGCCGTGTCTCCGGTGGTGGTAGACGAGATGGTTCAGGCGTTGCGGGATTGCGGTCAGGGCCGGGTACCTCAGACGGTGCAGCGGGTTCATGTGGTGCGGAAGGAGGAGGGGCGAGGGGAGTGCGAGTTGAAATCGGTTTTGACTCCGCTTGCTTACGTTCCGATGGTCATAGCGGGAAGGAAGGTGTGGGCTATGGTGGACAGCGGTTCAATGGTGAACCTGCTGCCATCGCGGATGGTGGATGATTTGGGGTTGGTTTGGCGGAAATGCGCAATGGGTCTCCGCGCGCTTAACGGAGGGGAGTGTTGTGTGGATGGAGTAGTTGAGGAGGAGGAGGTCGAGGTTGCAAGGGTCCGTAGGCCCCTTTCTTTTCTTTTGGTTGATTGTGCAGATGTGATTTTGGGAAGGCCGTTCATGTTTGGTTTTTGAGCACGCATTTTTTTTGATCCGGAGGCGGGAACGGAGGCGTTGACGGTAGAGGATTCTTCCGGCGGAAGGTTTGAGAAGACTATCTGAAATCACGGGCAAGGGAAGCGGAGGAGAGTGTTGGAGTATGAGGAGGAACCGGACCCGGAGTTGGTCTGCGATGGGCAACCTTTGGAGGATTTTTTCTAGTCGACTGAGGAGACCGCGTGGAACAAGCTCCAGTTTTGCGCGGGCGGTCGACTAATTAGGAGCAGGGAGGGGGAGGAAGGAAAGTGCAGGACGCGCACGTCGCAAAAGTAAGTCCGTTTTCTCAGTATGCATCGCCCAAGGGTACTACGCTTTGAAAACCCTATCATTGTGCCACACTCGTGAGCGAAGGCAAAAGCCGCGGTTCCGTTCTGTGTAGGACTAACAGCAAAGGATGCGTGAGGATGATGTGGTGCAACGCAGGCAAGTATAAGCCAGTGTCACGGAAGGTCCGACCGAGGAATGAGCCAATGCCCCAGGAACTGAACGGACCGCTTCAACCGATTGCTTGGTCGCGGGACCCCTGGGTCACGCTGATTAAGGCTTTGGGGTGGGTTACTAGTTCGGCGCGGATAACGGAGGAGCGGATTGCAGCTTTCAATTTTGGCCCTACGGGATGGTTGAGTACGGAGGAGCGTGAGTTGCTGATTTTGGTTCTGGTTCTTTGGGAAAGAGCGCTTGCGTTTGGACGGGAAGAGCGGGGGCTCCTGAAAAACAATATTGGCAACACCTACGTCATCCCCACTGTCAATCACAAGCCGTGGCAGATCAAGCCAATTCCAATACCGCGGGCGGTCTGGGAGCAGTTTTTGGAGTTGGTGCGGGAGCAGGTGAAGACTGGCCTTTACAAACAGTCAACGTCTAGTTACTCCAGCCCTATCTTTGCGGTTATTAAGGAGGACAGAAAGTTGTTGAGGATTTTTCATGATTTACAGCGGCTAAACTCCTTTATGATCCGGGACGCAGGACGGCCCCCTTGCATTGATGAGTTCCTTGAGTCAATGGCGGGGCGCGCTTGTTACGGTTTAGTGGATGTGATGGGGGGATACTACCAGTGCAAGTTGGATCCTCCCTTGCGGCCTCTAACGGCCTTTGAGACTGGGTTTGGAAGAATGCAGCTGACTTGGCTCCCGCAAGGCGCGACCAATTCCGTGGCCATATTCCAGGCGCAAATGGCTTGGATCCTGAAGGATGATCTTCCGGAGGGAGTCTAAATCTTCATCGACGACGCGGGCATCAAAGGTCCAAAATCCAATTACGGGGGAGCGGAGCTGGTTGAAGTTCCCGGCGTCCGACATTTTGTGTGGGAATATGCGCAAACATTGGAACACACCCTGTTTTGCATTGAGGAGGCAGGACTAACGGTGTTGGGGAAGAAGTTGGCAGTTTTTGTCCCGGAGCTCAAAGTCCTTGGCCATGTTGTTGCTTCTGATGGCCGGCGCATTGCAGAGAAAAAGCGGAACAAGGTCCTTGAATGGCCGACCCCACAGACGGTGTCGCATATCCTTCAGTTCTTGGGATTATGTAGCTATGTCCGTATGTTCATCAAGAGGTTTGCAGAGGTGGCAAGCCCGCTCCAATCACTAACGGGGAAAGGCGCGGAATGGAAGTGGAGGGAAGAATGCAATCGCGCGTTCCGGAAGCTCAAGGAGATTGTGGGAAGTGACATTGTGCTCCGCGATCTCAACTACAACGCGGGAGGATTTAGGCTAGCGGTCAATTCCAGCAAATTTGGCACAGGGGGGTTCTCACTCAAGAGGACGAAGGCAAGGATAGGCCGGTACTTTACAAGTCGGTCACCTTCACTCCAACAGAAAGCCGCTACTCCAAGCCAAAGTTGGAGTTGTGCGGGGTCACCAAGATCATGCGGAAGCTCCAGTATCTTTTGTGGGGGGTCCACTTTGAGCTTTTGGTGGACGCGGAGGCGCTGGCGCGGATGATCAATTCCCCGGCGTTGCCCAACGCTCCCATGACCAGGTGGGTGGCGTTTCTCCAACTTTTCTCCTTTGCTGTTGTTCATGTTCCGGGGAAAGCGTTCACTATGCCGGACGCGTTGTCGCGGTATCCAAGGGACGACCCGTTTGAGGATGCAGAACTGCTCAATGTGGAGACCCCGGTTGTCAAGGTAGGGGTTGTGGAGGCGGGTGTTCAGCTGCCCCTCCGGCAGACCAGGCAGTACGCAATTCTTTGTGATTACTTGCGGGACCTTCTTTTTCCCGACGGAACTACGGACAAGCACATGCAATGGGCAACGCAGCAAGCGGGGAACTTCTACATACAGGAGGGGCAGCTTTGTCGGCGGAAGACTCCAGTTCCTCTTGTGGTTACCACTTCAAGGGCGGATCAGGAAGCTATCCTCCGAAGCCTTCACGACAATCTTGGCCATTGGGGGGAGGTTGAAACGCAGAGGCGGGTGTAAGAGCGGTTCTGGTGGCCAGGGGTAGTGCGTGCGTTACGGGAATGGTTGGCGTCCTGCGAAGCCTGTCAACGGCAGAGCGCAAGATTGCCTAAGGAAGTGGGAAACCCCACAGGGGAAGACACCCTCTTTGGTTGAGTCTTGCTTGATGTCTTCCACATCAAGGCTGGTAAGTTTGCCTATCTGCTTGTTGCGCGGGAAAACCTTTCCAGTTGGGCGGAAGTGCGTCCGTTGTTCAAGCTCTTGGCGGACAAAGTTGCTCTATTTCTGGAGGAAGACTGGTTCGCGCAGTACGGGTTGCTTTGTCTGGTCACAGTGGACGGAGGGGCTGAGTTTTGCAGCCGTTTGGTCGAGTTGGTGAAGAGTTGCGGAGCCAAGTTTGGCCAAGTAACGGAGTACTATCCCGAGGGGGCAGGCATGATCAAACGCGGGAATCAGCCAATCAAGGACGCCCTGGTCAAGATGTGCGGGGAGGACGGTAAGCGCTGGCAGGAGACCCTTCCTTCGGGGTGGGTTACTAGTTCGGCGCGGATTGCAGCTTTCAATTTTGGCCCAACGGGATGGTTGAGTACGGAGGAGCATGAGTTGCTGATTTTGGTTCTGGTTCTTTGGGAAAGAGCGCTCGCGTTTGGACCAGAAGAGCGGGGGCTCCTGAAAAATGATATTGGCGACCCCTATGTCATCCCCACTGTCGATCATGAGCCGTGGCAGATCAAGCCAATTCCGATACCGCGGGCGGTCTGGGAGCAGTTTTTGGAGTTGGTGCGGGAGCGGGTGAAGACTGGCCTTTACAAACAGTCAATGTCTAGTTACTCCAGCCCAATCTTTGTGGTGGTTAAGCAGGACGGAAAGTCGTTGAGGATTGTTCATGATTTACAGCGGCTCAACTCTTTTACAATCCGGGACGCAGGACGGCCCCTTGCATTGATGAGTTCCTTGAGTCAATGGCGGGGCGCGCTTGTTAAGGTTTAGTGGATGTGATGGGGGGATACAACCAGTGCAAGTTGGATCCTCGCTTGCGGCCTCTAACGGCATTTGAGACTGGGTTGGGAAGAATGCAGCTGACTTGGCTCCCGCAAGGCGCGACCAATTCCGTGGCGGTGTACCAGGCGCAAATGGCGTGGATCCTGAAGGACAATCTTCCGGAGGGAGTCCAAATCTTCATTGACGACGCAGGCATCAAAGGTCCAAAATCCGATTACGGGGGAGCGGAGCTGGTTGAAGTTCCCGGCGTCCAACGTTTTGTGTGGGAATATGCGCAGACATTGGAACGCATCCTGTTTTGCATCGAGGAGGCAGGACTGACGGTGTCGGGGAAGAAGTTGGCGGTTTGTGTCCCGGCGCTCAAAGTCCTTGGCCACGTTGTTGCTTCTGATGGCCGGCGCATTGCAGGTAAAAAGCGGAACAAGGTCCTCAAATGGCCAACCCTGCGGACGGTGTTGCATATCCTTCAGTTCTTGGGATTATGTAGCTATGTCCGTATGTTCATCAAGAGGTTTGCGGAGGTGGCAAGCCCGCTCTGATCACTAACGGGGAAAGGCGCGGAGTGGAAGTGGGGGGAAGAATGCAATTGCGCGTTCCAGAAGCTCAAGGAGATCGTGGGACGTGACATTGTGCTCCGCGATCTTGACTACAACGCGGGAGGAATTAGGCTAGCAGTTGATTCCATAAAATTCGGCGCGGGGGGGGGTTCTCACTCAAGAGGAAAACGGCAAGGACAGGCTGGTACTTTACGAGTCGGTCACCTTCACTCCAACAGAAAGCCGGTACTCCCAGCCAAAGTTGGAGTTGTGCGGGGTCACCAAGATTGTGCGGCGGCTCCAGTATCTTCTTTGGGGGGTCCATTTTGAGCTTTTGGTGGACGCGGAGGCGCTGGCACGGATGATCAATTCCCCGGCATTGCCCAACGCTCCCATGACCAGGTGGGTGGCGTTTCTCCAACTTTTCTCCTTTGCTGTTGTTCATGTTCCGGGGAAAGCGTTCACTATGCCCAACGCGTTGTGGCGGTATCCAAGGGACGACCCGTTTGAGAACGCGGAACTGCTCGATGTGGAGGCCCCGGTTGTCAAGGTAGGGGTTTTGGAGGCAGGCGTTCAGCTGCCGCTCCAGCAGACCGGGCGGTACGCAATCCTTTGTGACTACTTGCGGGACCTTTGTTTTCCCAATGGAGCTATGGAGAAGGACATACAATGGGCAAAGCGGCAAGCAGGGAATTTCTACGTGCAGGAGGGGCAGCTTTGGTGGCGGAAGACTCTGGTTCCTCTTGTGGTTACCACTTCAAGGGCGGATCAGGAAGCTATCCTCCGGAGTCTTCACAACAATCTCGGTCATCGAGGGGAGGTCAAGATGCGGAGGCGGGTCAAAGAGCGGTTCTGGTGGCCGGGTGTAGTGTGTGTGGTGCGGGAATGGCTGGCGTCCTGTGAAGCCTGTCAACGGCGGAGCGCGAGACTGCCCAATGATGTCGGAAACCCCACAGGGGAAGAAGCCCTCTTTGGTCGAGTCTTGCTTGATGTTGTCCACATCAAGGCTGGTAAGTTTGCCTACCTGCTTGTGGCGCGGGACAACCTGTCTGGTTGGGCAGAAGCGCGTCTGTTTGTCAAGCTCTCGGCAGAAAAAGTTGCTCTATTTCTGGAGAAAGACTGGTTTGCGGGGTACGGGTTGCTTTGTCTGGTCACAGTGGACAGAGGGGCTGAGTTTTGCGGCCGTTTGGTTGAGTTGGTGAAGAGTTGCGGAGCCAAGTTTGGCCAAGTAACGGAGTACTATCCCAAGGGGGCCGGAATGATCAAACGCAGGCATCAGCCAATCAAGGACGCCCTGTTCAAGATGTGCGGGGAGGACGGTAAGCGCTGGCAGGAGACCCTTCCAATGGTGCTGTTCGCGGATTGGATTTGGGTGAAGCGGTCGACAGGCTACTTTCCGTACGAGTTACTTTTCGGGCAGCGCCCCGTGCTTCTGGTGGACATTGAGTTGGAGACGTTCCTGGGGGTCGACTGGTGGAAGGTGAAGAATTCCGCCGAATTGCTTGAGGCTCGCACTGAACAGCTCCTTTGACGGGACGGAATGCTTGCAAAGACCGCGGACCAGCTAAAGAAGACTCGGACGGCATTGGTGTGCTATTGGGACAAGCGCTGCTCGCATTGTCTCCGGGATCCCTTGCAGAAGGGGGATTTGGTGCTCCTGTACAACCGAAGTCTGGATTCTCAGTGGGGGAAGTTGTTTGCTCACCTGTGGAACGGCCCGTTCCGCGTGTCGTCCAAGTTTGAGGGCGGAAGCTATCAGTTGGAGGAATTAGACGGTACTCCGCTGAAACGGAAGGCAGCAGCTTTGCATGTCAAGCGCTTCTTTGCGCAAGGATCTACCTTGTTCGACGAGACGGCAGAAGGGGGTGAAGGATTGGACGAGGGGAGTGTGGAGCGTGGCAATGGTGTAGGAACATGATCTGGGGATTTGTCTTTGGGCGGAGAAGCGGAGGCCGTGCAGTTGCAACGGAGTAGGCGGTTGCGACCAGCTGGGGACAGTGGCCAAGTTGGGGGGGAGGTAGAGGGGGTAGGGGATAAGTTTTGATTTGGTGAGGGGGTGCTCTAGCCGGTTCACAGCCGGAACAACTAGACACCCCAGAATTTTTGTTTCTCTATTTTTCTTTCTTATCTGGATCGTGGGGTCTTTGCTGGCTTGGGGTTTTTGCAGGAAACGCGGGCGCAGCGCGAAGACGGGTCTGTAAACGCGAGGACAAGCCCCACGGAACCAGGACGCGTGGGCAATCCCGCGGATGGGGGAAGCGGGACAAAGAGCGATTTGCGGGCGGTCTACAGGCGTCGCGCAAAAAAAGGGGGTTCTTTTCTATTGGTTTCTTTTTCTCTTTTTCTTTCTCTCAGGATATCTCAAGGATGGGTGGTTGGTATGGGACTAAGCTTGATTTGGTGAGGGGGTGCTCTAGCCGTTTCAGAGCCGGGACAACTAGACACCCCAGAATGTCCATTCTCCTACTCTCTCTCTCTCTTCCCTTACGGTGGCGCGCGCTGGGGTTTTGGTTGTTTATTTGTTACAGGAAGGGTACAGGGAACTGTGTGGCAGTTTGTCTGGGGCTGTCCAGGTGCCTCTTTTGGAACAGCTAGTCACTTATGGTTGCTCAAAAAGCAAGCGCGCGGGCGCGGACTCAATCTTGGACTCACTCTCTCAAAGCGCGGCCGCGCACTTTTTTCTCAGAAGGTTAGGACCTTGCGCGGAGACATGTATTTTCTTAATGGAAAAGGGAAGCGCGGTACAAGCAACAAGAAGAGAAGAAAAGAGGAAAGGGAGAAGGGGAAAAGGGGGGGGCAATGCGCCTACGCCATCTTCATCATTTCCTCCATTTCTGCCCTTGAAGCCGCCAGTAAAGCCCGGAAAGACGCCAGGAGTTTGCGCCGGGATTCCAAGGATTGTGCTCCGGGGATCGCAAGGAAGTTCCAGAGCATCGTTGTTGACCTTTCCGCGAAAGCTTCAAAGCCGGCCGCCGGGAGCGCCATTAAAATTGGAATCTCCAGGATCTTGGGAGGGCTGGGGGGAGGAGCGGCCGGCAAAGATGGTGCCTCCGGGGAACCAACAAGGGTACTCGGTCCAGCTGGAGGTGATGACGGGACAACAATTGGTGACGGAGGCGGAGGAGAGTCTCAGGTTGTAGGCCTCTCATCCGAGTCCGCTGGTGGCGCGGGGGGTGTCAGCGGTCGTGGAGTAGGAGGAGGAGGTGCTGGCGCGGCCGCGGGTCTTCCAGAGAGTCTTGGGTCCGGTACCCTTTGGTTCACACCAACAGCAGCGGCCCAAGCACAGGTTGCCGCACGCCATTCCTTGGAAGTTTCGTATTTGCCCCATTGCGGAGGTCCAGCCTGGCAGAGGGGTGATGCCAAGTTGCGGCTCACGTGCAAAGTGGTGGGTGACGGAGCTTGGGGGCGGCGGGATGGAGGTGAACCGGGTGGTGTCCACGAGCCTTCCGAGATTGACTCGTCGTCCGACACCACGAAAGGGTCCGGACAAGCCCTCTTGCGCGGCCTGGGCTGAGAGCCGGATTGGGGGGGAGCTCAAGGGATGCTGTTGCTAAGCAAGCAGCAACAATGACCGCAACGGCAAGCTACACAGGCGCGACAACCGGGGATGATCAAACACGCGTGCCCGTTCCAAGCGCAGAACTCGCATGGGAGCATGATGGCAATAGAGAGGATGGAGATGGAGAAGGTGGCATTGGGAAATGGTGGGGGTGGAGCGGAAGTAGCGGAGGTGGTGGTATGGCAAAGCGATGGGAAACTTCTGGGGACAGAACTCAAGTTGGGGGGGGATGTGGTTTCAATTTATAGACACGGATTGGGAACTGCGTCGCAGCTGCAGGCTCAGCATTGGGGGCAAGCGGGCTCAGCATTAGGGTATGCGGAGTGCTCAGCAGTGGCAGCTGCTGGATCAGCAGCAGCCGCTGTTTGGCTCAGCACCTGGTGGACGGGTTGGGCTCAGCATTGAATGCAGCGTGGGCGGCGATCCGCCCCGGAGATCGGATTTGGAAGGTAGTGCGCTTGACTAGGTTTGCGGGCGCGCCGGTTCAGATACGTAGGGGCGGAGCAATCCGCGGGCTATGAAGGAACGGATGAGCGTGCGGGTCATGCCGGATATTACCATACACCCACGACGGGCGCGGATGAACGGATACAGAAAGGGGCGGGGGGCTTCTAGTAGGGCCCGGTGCAAGGACCGCGTCATGAGAAGGACAAACCAGATGAACGGAACGGCGTACGGACGACGGGGGGAGTTTGGTATGGAGGAGGTGGTGAGAGGAGGCTAGGGTTTCTGTTTTGAGATTGTTTTCTGTTTTGTTTTCATACTTTTATTTGCGCGTGTACTTAGGTTAGGGTTGAGAGGGAGGACTTATCCTCACTCTCAACTCCAGGTTAGGAGGAGGGGGGGAAGCATGCATGAATGAATGCGGAAGAGGAGGAAGAATCACATCACATCATCAGATTGAATCACTCATCTCACCAGGAGATTAAAGGAACTCATACCGGATACACATCCAGGTGGAAAGTTCTTAGGATTGAAGGATTGACGATTTCTCTCTCTCTCTACTTTTCTTTATCTCTTATTTCTATTTCTCATTTAAGTGCAACTTTGGACATCCTCATCTCCTTTCAAACGCAGGGAACTGTTAACTTCCAAACCTTGGGACAATTATAGGGGGATAACCTTTATTCTTTCCACAACGCGCATATGACCAGGTGGGTTGCGTTTCTTCAGTTGTTCTCTTTCACGGTGGTACATGTTCCAGGAAAGGCCTTTAAAATTCCAAAAGCGCTGTCCTGGTACCCGCGCAATGATCCTTACAAAGGCGCGGAACCACTGGATTTGGAGGCTCCAACAGTTAAGGTAGGAGTGGTGGAAGTAGGTGTGCAACTTCTGCTCCAGCAGTCCGGGGGGTATGCGGCCCCCAGTTTGTATTTGTGGGATCTTTGTTTTCCAGACGATATGCCAGCCAATATTGTTAGATGGATTTGGCAGAGAGTGGGAAATTTCTACCTGCAGGAAGAGCAGCTATGGCGGAAGCGTGCCCCAGTACTGCTTGTGGTCAGCACATCAAGGGTGGATCAGGAGGTAATCCTAGCAAGTCTGCATGACAATCTCAGTCATCCCAGCAAGCTTGAAACCCAAAAGCGGGTGAAAGAAAGGTTCTGGTGACCAGGTGTGGTACCTGCCATGCGGGAGTGGGTACAGTTGTGCAAAGCGTGTCAGAAGCGGAGCGTGACGTTACCTTGTGAAGTAGGTATCCCCACTTGGGAGGACGCCCTGTTTGGGCGGGTTTCTCTGGATGTTGTGCACATAAAGGCAGGTAAGTTCGCATACCTCCTTGTTGCGCGTGAAAATCTGTTGGGATGGGTGGAAGCACGGCCGCTGGTGAAGCTTTTGGTGGAGAAAGTTGGGCAGTTTCTGGAGGAAGATTGGTTTGCGTGTTACAGATCACTTTTGCTGGGAACCGGCAATGGGGATAGCGGTGGAGGAGATGAAACCAGAGGAGCTGGTCTTGGAGGAGTGGGGGAACGCAGTGGCGGCGGAGGAGGAGCAGGTCTTGGTGGTGGTGGGGGAGGCGCAGCGGGATGGTAGGGGATTCTTGGGTCCATCGCTGGTACTTTCATTTGTACCCACGCAGCCCACTTGTGGGCAGCGTTCTGGAAGGCTGTGAATTCCAGAAAGTCCTGGCGCCTTGGAGGTCCAGCCCTGCAGAACAGTGAGCTAGAGTCATGACTCTTGCGCAATGGAGGATTTTGGGCGGTGCGTCGCAGTTGGGTGCAAGGTGAGCCGGGTGGGGTCCACTTGTTGGTTGAAACCTCCTTGTCACTCAAGACCACAAAGGAGTTGCGCCAAGTCCTCTTTTGGGGGAAACCTTGAGGGTGGTCACAAGGAATGCCCTCTGATAGGGAGCAGCGGTGGTGTCCGGCTTGGCACAGAACACAGGCGTGCTGGCCCGGAAGAATACAGCAAGCAAGGCCATTCCAGCTGCAATACGTGCAGGACATGGCTAGCAAAGAGGCGCGGATGGGGTGTTTTCTTTCTTTGGTGTGATGAAGAGGTGCGGAGGTGAAGGTGGGATTAATATGGTATTGTTGGGGGTAGGTGAGATAGTGGTGGATCTCTGGGGACAGAACTCAAGTTGGGGGGGATGTGGTGGTCTTTTATAGATGTGATTTGGAATTGGCTGCGCGCTGCGCGCTCAGCAGGGGTAGAGCGCTCAGCAATGGGTGTGGCTTTGCCGCAGTAAGCTGCGCTGCGGGCTCAGCATCTGGAGACAGGGGATGTCTTGGATTGGATTGGACCAATTGTGTGCGGATTGCACATTGCAAGATGCAGATTGGATTGCGCGGATATATCTCAGATATCTGGAAAGGCACATTGGGCGGATGCAGACATGTTTGGGGGGCTCAAAGTTGGGCGCGGTGCAAGGGCCGGGTCATGAGAAGGAAAAACCGGGTGGACATAATGGCAGGCGGGCAATACAGATGAATATGGGGTATGGGATATGGATTATGGGATGGGAAGGATAGGGTTGGGGATAGGGTTCTGTGCTTAGGGGTTGTATTTCATTATTCTTGCTCATTTCTGGTTTTACTTAGGTAAGGGTTGAGGGGGGCAGTTACTTAAACCGCACCCTCAACCCGGATGGAGCATCAGACATTGGATCACAGGGGACCACATTGGATCATCATAGGTTTTGGAAGGATCTTTTATTCTCAATTCTCTATCTCTCAGTCAAAGGGTGAACAGTTGCACTCAGGGTTTACAGATGCAAAGGATCAATAACTTCCAAACTTGGGAACCATTAAAGGAGAAGTCCTCTTCTGAATTCCACAACAGGAAGGAGGAAGTTCTGCCTGACTTTACAGCTGAAAAGAAGTCAGCAAAGTCATGATAAGCAAAAGGTAAAGACTCTTGAATTATTTCTAAATATTCAATCTTTTCATCATTGAGCACCAGATTTAAAGTGCTTGCACAACGCAACAGGATAAAGGAGCTCAAAATACAACTTTTGGTTGGCGCCTGTTTCTCTTTGAAGAAACAAGGAATTGGTAAGTTGGAAAAATCAGCTATAACTCCAAAATCTGAAGAGGGAACTTATGAATGAAGGTCAGGATATTGCAAATCTCCTGGCCAAAATTTGTCATCCAACTCAATGAAAGTGTCAGGTAGCCTGTTTAATTTGTGTTTGAAAGAAGTTTTAAGTTCCTGAGGTTGCAAGCTTTGAAGGTTAATTCCTCCTTCTTTCCAATTCACATCCGGATTGCAGTAAACTAGAAAATCATGCCCTAGAATGGTATCATCCATTCCAGGGATATCCCAGAAAAATAAATCCCATTTTAAGCTGGGGAAATTGGAAAATTCAAAGGTCTATTTTGCCTTTTGGGAAACCCAATGAGACGGCTTGGTCACACTACTTACTAAATAGATGGGAAACTTATCTATCTCAGAACGCATAAGATTTTTGGAAGTGGAAAAAGATTCACTCATAAAAGAAACATTAGCGCTGGAATCAAGTAAAACACAATAAGAAGAATTTTTGGAATTGAAGAAGAAAAATCTCAAACTAGGAGCACCAAGTGAATTTCCAGTGAAAAGATTGACTTGCTGTAATTTAGGTAATATGTAGTTTTCCTTGCAATTATTAGAAAAACTACAACCTAATTTTTTGACTGCTTAGCCACTTCACGTGCTAGCCACTTTGCACAAATACTTAAATCATGTTTTCCTCCACAATAATACAAAACCCATTGTTTTCCCTCCTTAGCCATTCCTTGTTCTGGAGCATCCTGGTTTCCTTGTCCAGGAATTTTGGAGTTTTGGCAATGGCCTTCCCTTTTGGTTTGGAGTTTGAGGTTGGATTTGGTTTGGATTGTGTTGTATCCTTCAAGTGTTGCTTTGAGGAGTTGTCTGCCTTTGGAGCCAAGGTTGAAAATCAATGGTAATTTTTCCAAGAGCGGTTCTTGTTGTGATAGCTATTTTCAAGCTCAATCACCCAGTCAATTAACTGATGAAGGGAGGTTGTGTTGTGTCCCCCAACTGCAAGTTTCTTGATTAGGTGTGCTGGTAAACCTTTTCAAAAGTTAAATAAAAGAGTGGCCTTGTTCCATTGGATGCAAGACTGAAAATTTTGGAAGTTGGAGATATAAACAGAAACTCTACTATTTTCCTTGATCACTAAGCCATTAAGTTTGTATTTGGCCTTTTGGACTTAATTGGGGTTGCTAAACAGGGTGAACAGTTGTTGCTCAAACTTGTCCCAATTTTTGAGAATACAAGTGGGACTGGTATTAGATGATAGTTTGAGGTATGGTTCAAAACACTGCAAGGCTCTTCAACCAAGGAAGGAAGACACATACATAACTCTATGTCTATCAGTAGGGAAATTATGAGGATTTTTCAAGAAGATGATTTTCCAAGACTTTAAATAGGATCTAAGTTTATGGGAGTGTTCCCCCGTAAAATGATCAGGCTGCTTCATGCCAGGAGTACAAAAGCTAGTTCCACTGGGGCCAGATTTCAAGGCACTTTGGTTAATAGCCTGGGTCAGGGTTGAGAGCAAGGTCAAAGCTTCAGTCTTGGCAGCACTATTGCAAAACCTTGATCTACCACAAGTCAAGTTTTCATTGGAAGAGTGTTTGGAATCTTCAATTTCTTTGAGAGGGTCAACCCATGATTCCTGTTGAGGAGCAAGGGAATCATTTAGAGGTTCAACCAAATGAGATTTAGAAGAAGGGACAGGGTCTAAAGGTTGTTGGTCTCAAGGAGCACTGGATCTCCCTACCAAATGGATATCATCATTACAAGGTTTGAGGGAAGCATTCCTGGTTGAGAAAGTACATGAAATTGTAAAAGAAAGAATCTACTATAGGTTGGAAAACTAGGGTAGAGGAGTTGAGTTAGTTAATTTACTTTCACACAACCACCCCATGTACTCTAGGGAAATCTTAGATGATTGTGAGTGCAAAGAAGGTCTGGGTGCAAGGGACAATGTGAGATAGCAAGGCTAACTGCAAAGTGCCGACTTGTGGTTGGTGACTCAACAAAAAGCAAGAGGAGGGAAGTGTTCTGATGGAAGGAAACTAAAACCAAGCCCAATGTGATGACTGGATTTAGCAAATGCAAGAATGTATGAAATTAACTAACTGAGGAGACAATCTTCAGGTAGGCAAAAAATCTTTTATAAGGTAATCCAACGGTGACTAGATAAAACCTAATAGATGGCAAGCTACAGTTAAGAGTAAATGAGGCAATGAATGACATGAGAGGAATGGGAAATTAAATAACAGTACAGTTTTTTCCAAGGTTGAAGCGTAGGTGCAAGACAAAGATTATGAGTGTACAAGAACGTAATGGATGGGACAGGAAGGAATGACATGTGAGACAATGCCAATGTGAAGATACAGCTTATGCAGGGTAAGGAACTAGTCCATTTGCAAACTATACAGTTGGTGTGGCTATCTAGGCATGGGTGCAAACTAGTGTGAGTGCATGACCAAGAATGGAAGTCTGAGGGTTGATGATACCCAGGGTGGAAGAGTGGAGCTTGAATGGATGGTTGACTGGAGTAGAGTTAACTGCAAGGTTTGCAAGTATATGCTGAGTAAGTCGCCCAGATTGGAAGTTTTTTAAGCAAGCCAGAGTTGGTAAGTGGAAGGCACCATTGAGTTTGTGCTTTATTTGTGTTACGCTTATGGCCTGAGGTAGATGGTACTGAGGAAAGAATATGTCAAATTGGAAAAGAAAGTAACCCTTAAGATTGAAGCATGACACATTCAAGAAACTTTCTGTGTTTTCTCCAAGGCAAATCAAGCTCCATGCAATCACTTTTTCATTCACCTTCAATTTGATACTCCTTGAAGTCATTGATTGTTGTTTAAATTCCAATAATTTCCAATGATTTTTCAAACTTGACAGTCTGAGATCATAAGCATCTTGGCCACCTCAACCTTTGTCTAGTTTCTATTGAAGAATTTCTGCTCAAAAAGGTCCTGCACATCTCCACTGATTGGTCAATGTGTTTTTCAAACCCAACTTTTTTGTGAAGTAACTTCCTTTTGTTGTTTCTTCTTGAGATTTTTTCAGGCCACCAATAGATTTTGATTGGAAAGGAGGTTCTCATGGGCCTCTTGGATGGTGTTTGAATGCAAATCAATTCCTTCCTGGTAATTTCTTTCTTTCTGCCTTCATCACCATATTTTTTCAAGAGATTTTTTATTGTTCATAATGATATGATGCAAAAAAAATACTTAAACAACAGGAGTTAAACATAAAGATAGTCAAATAGAAGAAACTAAAGTACTTAAATGTTGTTATCATATATTTTTTTGGCCTGAGTTATCATTATGCAAAATAAATACATTCACATGGCTTAAGATAATAAATTATGTACAAATTTCACATATTTGGTAACACAAATATGTGAAATCTAAAGTCTAGTTTTTTTAAATCCTAACACTTCCCCAGCCCTACAAGCTAGGCTCTATATAGAAAAAAAACAAGTACAGGAAATTATGTAGCCTATTTTTTCTTAATCTTTATTTCATGATATCTTAAAATTTTTCCTTTGTTTTTAATAAATTTTAATTTAGTCTCAGAATAAAAATCAGGTCATTGAAAAAAAGGAACAAATTGAAATATATATGTTGCATTTTAGACCTTGAATTATGATGAATAGCCACCAGGATTGCCATGAAGTTAACACAATAAATATGAGAGGATACAGGATTATATAGTTTGATAAAAATAGAATTTATAGAAAAACAAAAGAAAATACTACCATTATCCCAATGGAGATAAAATCCACATTAAAACTGGAGTTCATAGCCATTTTTTTGTTTTTTTGAAGCCCACAAGATTTTTCAGTTAACAATGAGAGTGAAAATATCCTGATGTAGAGATTCCCCCACTTTGCAGTGAAATATGTAAGCCTAACATTTCAATTTTGAAGAGCAGTTTTTTTTTGAGCGCTTGAGTCAATTTAACACACAAGATCTAAGACATTCCTGTGAGACCAATCCACATGTTTACTGTATTGAGACAGGTAGGTCATGGAAAAAGTGATATTTGGCCAAGTACCAAGATTAAGATAATCATTATATCCAATGAAAGATTGGTATATTTCAGGGTCAATTTTGGCAGTGTTGGTGTTGGAAATTAAGGAGGTTTTTTGCAGGGTTGTGTTCAAGTATTTAATAGTGCTGTGGGTGAATTCCTTCCATTTATGCATAACTTGAAGAGCCAGGAGTGTCTGACCAAGAATGAGGGAGCTGGACTGAGCCAGAAGGTTAATCCAAATAATGCAGTCACAGTAAGTTTTACTTTCTCAGCAATTTTTTTATGTTAAATGGCCCTTGTTTTTTTCTCACAAATAACCTATCATTTAAATGAAACCATATTTATATGGTTTTTTCATATTTCTGGTAGATGTTGTGATTTGACTTTGAAGCTCAGGAATTACAAGATACCCTTGAAAAATAGATGCCAACATTTAGAAGCCTGATGGTTTCCATAGATGATTTATTCAGTTTCATTCCCTTATCTTTCAGATTGGGAGTACATGGATGGAGGTTTGAAAAACATTATTTTCAGGATCAGGGAATGGGATTTGCCAACAAAATTTCAAAAAAATGGATTCTCCATTTCTGGAAAATTTGCAACTTCTAAGAGGATTTAACATGAAGATGGGGAGGGAGGAAGTTGGTGCAAATGTATCAAAACAGTTGATGCCAAGCCATTTTCAAAAAGAATTTTCCACACACCTAGCCTTTGGCATTTCAACGGATTTACTGGGTGCTTGCTTAATTTTGAAGAAATATTTTCCAACTATCAACTTCATGTCTGGGGTCTGCTTGACTTCTTCCCACCTTTCCATGTTAAAAATTGAGTATATGTTGGATAAAATGGGGGGTTCCAAAATGAACAATATTGATCAGATAGTGTTTTGGAAATAAATTTTGGTATTTTGGAATCAGATTTGGTGGGTCTGTTGATCATTTGCTTGTCTTGTTGTTTTCAGATCTTGTGGTTGGTACTTGTCCAATTTGTACTTCAATCAAGCAAAGGTTAGGTTTGATTTTGGCAATTGATTTCATCATTGAGATTAAGGTTTTTGTTTGTGATTCTAAGAACTCTGATAAGTTGGTAGGTTAAGGGCTACTTGATTGCTTTTCCAAGAACAAATACCACTTGACTGTTTTCCTGGTACTCAAAAAACACCATTTTTCTTGCGCAATCATTAATTTCCAGTTTTTTCTCTATGGAAATATGTGAAAAACTAATGGATCCAAAGGTTTGCAGGAATTTCAACAGTTTCTGAGTTGAAAATTATATCTGAGGGAAATTAAGTGGTTGAGAAAGAGTTGGGAAGATAATTTTGTAGGAAACAAGCCTGAAAATATTCCAGGGACCAGAAAGTGCCTGTTAAATGAGTTTAAAAAAGCATTTTCCAAGCCTCCTCCCCATGATCAGTGTGGTTAAATTGCTCTGTGTTGCAATTTTACTCTGGGGTGTAAGGGGGGGGGGTGAATATCATTTTCGTTTCATATGGGTTGAGGAGGTTGGAAAGGGAACATGATTGATATTATTTTGCATGATTGCAGCAGGCATAAATCAGATACATACCCAGGAAGGTTTTTAGGTAGGAAAATGGGAAGACAACAAGCTTTGGGACTTTGGTGGAATTTGGGAAAGAATAAATGAATGTAAATGTCAATTAAGGGTTGTGGATGGTAAGGAGGTATTTATTTCTGGAAAAATCTTCCAGGGGGGAGCTAAGAAACTCCACCAAAAGAAGATACAAATATTCATGATTTTGGATAGTTTTGGGGAGGCTTCCAATTTTTGGGTGCTTTTTGTAATTTTACATGGTTTTCAAAAAAAATTGGACCAAGAACTGATGTCAAAATAAGGCAGATTGTACATGAGATAGGACTCAAAATTATCCTTGGAAACGTGGCCCAGGGAACAGTGGGAAAAATAAGAAGAAGAAGAAGCAGAAGTGGGGAGAGAGATAAAATGGAAATCAAGACAGAAGCAATAGGAAGAGGGTGAAAAGAACAAAGAAAAAAGGTAAAATTTTGGTACTCTGTCCACAACTGGCGCCAGGGAAACTTGAGAGTTAAATGGTGATTCTAGAACAATTTTTGGAAATTGATGAGATGTAAAAGGGAAAGTAGAGTAAATTGGATGTTTGGGAAGTAATGGGCATCATTCAGTTGACTTTCCAAAAAGAATAAATCAAAATAAAATCAATATATCTTCTTCAGAAGCTTCAAAAATTGTGATTCTGGAGCGGAATTTCAATTCATCCTTGAAGTTGGATGCTCTCTCCACATGATCCAAGAGAGAAATATATATGTCAATCTTGTAGCAAAATCATATGGTGAGTGTCTTAAAACTGGAAAGAAAAACTATGGTATTCCTATTTGAGTTGTTGGAAAGATCACCATCTCATTCAAAAACCATATAATTACACTGGAGAATGCTGCTTTGGTACCCAATGGAACAATCATCTAATTTAAATATTCATACTCCTGCAAAATGGTTGGAATTTTGAAGTGGAGTACACCACTAAGAAACTTTCCCTACAAAAGGGTGACTCTTCTGTACTATCTGGGAAAATTTCAATAGTCTAATTTAGATTGATATTCATCAGAGTCAAAGTTCAAAAGGTCAATATTCCATAGAAAAAAGTTGTTTTCCTGAATAAGGGGTTTCTAATGCACCTCCACAAAACAATTGATAACACCAGGCTTGAAAGAATAGATAAATTCCTAAAGAACAAGAGTGACTCAAAGCAAACAAAAAAAAATCCGGCACAGCCTGAAGTAAGAGCACAATTTGAAAATAACCTTTCTCTCAGAATCAATCCCCAGAAAAATAAGTGATTTATTAACTTTAAATTGAAAATTTTGGAACCAGGCATCCCACCAGAAAAGGTAGAATTAAGTACTCCCTGACCATTGTTGATGATTTCTATGGATACATCTCATACTTTCCTCTTCCATCAAAGCTCTCAGCTTCTAACACAATAAATTTCATCATTGAAACCATGCCAGAAAGAAGAATGCCTATGAAATTGAGGTTTTTATAGATGGTGATGGGGAATTGTTTAATGAAAAAATGTTGTTATTCTTTAAATCAAACTACATCAATCACCTAATTATTTAAACATATTATTTCTAGGACAATGGAAATTCTGAAAGGGATAATAAAATAATGATTGGATATATTAAAGCTGTTTTTGTGGCAACAATTGTGCACTAATGCAGAGCCAAAAAAAAAATTGTGATCATTGTCACACAACCACCCTGGGCAATCTTAGATGATTGTAAGAACAAAAGGAAAGCTGAGTGCAAGGGCCAGTGCAAGCTAGCAAGGCTAACTGCAAAGTGCAAAATTATGGTGGAGTCAATTAACACACAGCAAGAGGGGTGAATGTTCCAATGGAACAAAACTAAAGCCAAGCCCAATATGATGACTGGATTTAGCAAATGCAAGAACTTATGAAATTAACTAACTGAAAAAACAACCCCCAGGGAAGCGGAATAGCCTTTATAAGGTAATCCAAAATGACAAGATACAACCTGATGGATGGTCAACTTCAGTTTTGAGAAATGAGGCAATGAATGACATGGACAGAGCACAAAATGAAATAACAGTATGAATTGTTTCCAAGGTCTTAGCGTAAGTGCAAGACAATAGGGGACAAATGTATTGAGATGTAACGGTTGAGACATGAGGGAGTGACATCAGAAGCAATGCAAATATGAAAGTGTACTTTATGCAGGGTAAGGGACTAGTCCATTTTCAAACTATACAGTTGAGGTGGCTAATTGACTAGCATGGGTGCAAACTAGCAAGAGCATGTAACCCAAAAAGGGAGCCTGAGGGTTATTGATACCAAGGGTGAAAAGGCAGAGCCCAAATGGATGGTTGACCAAGGTAGAGTTGACTGCAAGGTTTGCAAGTGGATGCTGAGTCATTTTCCAAGAATTGAAGGTTGCTATGCAAGCCAGAGTTGATAAGCAGAAGGCACCATTGATGTTGTGCTTCTAGTTTGTCATGCTTATGGACTGAGGTAGTTGGTACTGAGGAAAATAGTATGTCAAAGTGGGAGGAAAATAATCCTTAAGTTTGAAGCATGACATTTTCCTGGGTAAAAAGAGGCGAGCTCCTGCAAGCGTTCAAACAGTTTTCCCATCAATTCCAAATTTGTCAAAATTAATGTATACCCATTACTCATTACTTCTTTGCTTTAAATAGATTTATAATTAATTGTTTCTTCATTATCATCCCGCCGTTGCAAAAACTGCATTTGACAAAACAAGAAATGTGTCCCTAGTACAGCCACGCAAGGTATCCAATACAAGTGCAAACAATGCTGTTTGCGCAAGGTTGCTTGTACATTGCCTATAAGTAGCAAGCCGGTTGTAGATGTCCTAGAAGCATCCAGAAGGGAGGTGCAAAGTCAAAGTTCCGCGCCATGAGTCAACTATCATATACTGCCAGTGCAAGAGATCAAGTTCTTAGGTATTTGGAACCCTGGTAAGTAAAGGCTTAGAGACTAACAATAAATAAAAAAATAAAAGAAGGAGAAATGGAACTAATTCAATATTTGTTGATGCATTACTGCCACAATTCTGACGTTATACCACTAATACGCCACTGCCATATACTGGGTTGATTGGGTTGGAAGTGCAAAGTGAGGTGCAAGCCAAGGAAACGCAGAAAATCAAAGGGGCAAGGGAAGAAGGAATGGCTGGAGGGGAGGTGGAACTGGAATGAAAGGAGGAAAATGAGGAGGAAGGAAATGGAATAGAAGGAAGAAGTGGGATGGAAGGGGATGGAATGGAAAGAGATGAGGTGGAAGGAAAAAGTGAGGGGAACCAAGTGCAAGTGGAAGGACCAATCAAAACCAATGCAAGAAAATTTACTGGCAATGTTGGAGAATGTTCTTCAAGGGGCCAAAGGAAGAGAGCTCACGAGGAACTCATGGAGGAAGGTGGATGGAATACCCAACAAAAGAGAGTTTGGACTGCAAAGTGCAAGGAAATCTTCAAAAGACATCTGGTGTCGCAAGTGATGATCTTGCAAAGATTGTCTTCTTTGGTGGACAACAAAGATTTAGAAGATTTTAGGTCAATGGTAGGAGAATTAATGAAAATTGGGAGGAAGCGGAAAGAGAAATAAAGGATAATTTTTAGAAATGTACTTTGTAATTATATATATTTATTTTTTATTATTTTATTATGTTATATATATATATATATATATATATATATATATATATATATATATGTATGTATGTATGTATATATTTTTTAAGGAAAATAGGATTTTGATTTTGAAATAAAATGTGAAAGGACAAAATTTGTGAAAAGAAAAAAAGGGGTTGGTTCTGAGAAAGGTAAAGGAAATGAAATAAGGAAATGGGATGAGATTAATGGGAAGGAATGGGATGGAAGTGTGGAATGGGATGGAAGAAATGGGATGGAATGGGAGCTAAAATTGGCAAGGTTTTCAAGGTTAACTTTCATGGAAGTCTCAAACCAAATTGGTAGAGTTGCAAAGCTGATGGGTTAATTCCCATCAGGTGCCATCTTTTTGGACTGGATGCCAGTCCATTCAACAAGGTATTGAAGCTTTCCTTTGTGTAACCTGGAATCCCGGATACGGCTTACTTGCCACTATAACTGATTTTGGACTCAGACTGGTTCAGGAGGGGGATGAGTCTTGCCTGGTTATAGGACTTGAGCTGACTCTAGGAGAGACATGTGAAAGACCAGGTGGATACATTTCCATTTTGCAGGTAAGGTAAGTTTGAAGGTGTTAGGGGAGATGATTGATTTGACTTTGAAGGGGCCAAGATTTCTTTCAGAGAGTTTACAAGTTGGGAAAGTCCTGCAAATATTGCAATCATCAAGCCATACCCAATCTCCTACTGGAAAGGTTGGGGCCAAAGTGCAAAGCCAATCTGCTTGTTCCTTGTAGCGCTTGTTTGCTGCTTCAAGGTTGGTTCAAAGTTGCAATTGAAGGGATTGGATGTGGTTAAGGTAATTGGTAGCAGGTTGAGAAGGTGCTACGTGAAGGGAGGAGAAGGTTGGATTTCTACCATAAAGAGTCTGGAAGGTCAACTGTTTGGTGGAGGAATGAGTGGAGTTATTGTAGGCAAATTTGGCTAATGGAAGCCATTGTGACCAGTTGTCCTGTTGGTAGGAGACGTACATTCAAAGATACTGTTTGAGGATCTGATTGATTTTCTTGGTTTTCCCATCCATTTCCAGGTGGTAAGCCATTGATAGATTGCAGGGGATCTTCAAATGTTGACACATCAAGGTCCAGAAGCTAGAGAAAGACAAATATCCGCAATCACTAATTATATTATGAGGGAGACCATGCTTCAAGAATACATATTCTATAAATAAATTAGCAGATTATTCAGAAGATGCTGTCACATTACTTAAAAGAAATAAAGCCATCTTCAAGAAGCAATCTACTACTACTAAAATAGCATCATAACCACTAGAAATAGGTAATTGAAAAATGAAATCCATAGAAAGCAAGTGCCAAGGAATTGGCGGAATTGGAAGTGGCTGAAGCAGCCCATACTTCCAGTGTTTTGAGGAATTGTTTCAATTGCAATCATAGCACGTGTTAACATATTCTTTTACTTCATTGGTAATACCAGTCCAATAGAAGTCTTGTGCAATCAATTTGTAGGTTTTATCCTGCCCATAATGACCAGCAAGCAGAGAATCATGCCTTGAATCAAAGATATCTAACCTAATGCAAAGATTATCTGATACTACTATACAATTTTTATAAACTAAATAATCATTTTTTTCAATACCATAATCACTATCTAATAAGTTTGCATTATTGCAAAGTTTGCTACACTTGAGGTTGTTGAGTTGGGCTTGTTTTAGTTTGGAAGCTAGATCTCAAATGTGAGTGATGATCAAACTGAGTTTGGCAGAATGGGTTGAGAAAAGTGTTTTAACGTTTTCAGTATTGTTGTTGGCAAAGGTGCTCCCCCCTCCTGGGTAAACATTGTCCCAATGTGAAAAAGCATCAGGGACTACCACTTGTTTCCCAGGACGGTACGTGATTGTAAAGTTGAACTCAAAGAGGTATTTGGCCCAATGTGCCTGTTGCGTGTAAGGACTTTTGAGCTCATGAAATATTTCAAAGAATTGTGATCAGTTAAGACCTCAAAAGGTTCCATAAGACTCAAAAGGTATGAACGCCATTTCTTCAAGCAATAAACAATTTCAAGAAGTTCCTTGTCATGAATTTTGTAATTAAGCTCTGCAGCAAGCAATTTGTGAGACTCAAAATCTATGGGATGAAAAAGTGAAGAAGAGGAGGAAAACTTCAAGATTACTCCTGCAATCGCATAGTTGCTTGCATCTGTTTTGACAATAGTGCAAGCTAGCTCATTAAAGTGAGCAAGTATTGGAGCAGTTGTAAATGATTTTTTCAGAGCTTTGAACTCCACAGCAGCTTGTTCTATGAAAACAAAATGAGTGTCTTTTTGAAGAAGGTTAGTTGTCTTTTTGAAGAAGGTTAGTAAGGTTCATGGTTTTCTTGGCATAATGCTCAATAAACCTCCTGTAAAAATGACTGAAACCAAGGAAAAATTGAAGGTATTTAACAGAGGAAGGTGGGGGCCAGTCCAATATGCGTTGCCTTCTGGCTTTATCCATCAATAGTCCTTGCTGCAAGACTATGACACCTAAAAATTGAAGAGAAGGAGTATGAAATTGACACTTAGAGGCTTTTGCAAACAGGTCATTCTTGCAAAGTTGCTGCAGCACCTCTTGCACATGTGCAATGTGATCCTCAAGAGTTTTTGAGTAGACTAGTATATCCTCAAGATACACCACAAGATATTTCTCTACAAGGTCAGAAAAAATTTCATTGAAAAAATGTTGAAAAGTGGAAGGAGCATTGCAGAGGCCAAAAGGCATGACAGTATACTCATAACTGCCAAACCGTGTTCTTTTTGCGGTCAAATACTCATGGCCTTTTGCAATGCAAACTAGTTTATAGGCGCCACTTCAAGAAATAAGAAGCTCCATGGAACAGAGTGAGGAGGTGCAACATAGGTGGTACTGGTTAGGCATTCTTCCGGGTTACCTGGTTCAGTTTCCTATAGTTGACACAAAGGCAAAGTCCACCATCTTTCTTCAGAACAAATAAGACGGGTGAACTGTTGTTTGAATTGCTTGGTTGAAGAAATCCTTTCAATAAATTTTATGAAATGTATTCTTGAAGCGTGGTTGATTCCTGCTTCAAGAGAGAGTAGACTGGTCCAGGTTCCTGTGGTGGGCCAGTAAGTTCAATCTTATGATTGCAAGAATGGGATGGAGGAATTTGATCTGCCTTTACAGCTGAAAAGACGTCAGCAAAGTCATGATAAACAGAAGGTAAAGACTCTCAAATGATTTCTAAATCTTCAGTCTTGTCATCTTCAAGCACGGGATTCAAAGTGCTTGCATGATGCGACAGGATTAGGTAGCTCAAAATACACCATTTGGTTGGTGCCTCTTTCTCTTTGAAGAAACAAGGAAGAGGCAAGTTGGACAAATAAGAAATAACTCCTAAATCTGAAGAGGGAACTGGGGAATGAAGGTCAGGATATTGAAAATCTCCTGGCAGAAAAGTGTCATCCAACTCAATGACAGTGTCAGGAAGGCTGTTCAATTCCTGTTTGAAGGAAGGGTTAGTTTCCTGGGGTTGCAAGGTTCAAAGGTTGATTACTCCTTCTTGCCAATTCACATCCGGATTCCAGTGGACTAGGAAATCATGACCTAGAATGGTATAATCCATTCCAGGAATATCCAAGACAAATAAATCCCATTCAAAGCTGGGGAAATTGGAAAATGGAAAGGTCCATTTTGCTTTTTGGGAAACCCAATGAGACGGCTCAGTTGCACTACTTACTAAATAGATAGGGAACCTATCTATCTTGGAGCGCATAAGGTTTTTGGAAGTGGCAAAAGATTCACTTATAAAACAAAAATTAGCGCCAGAATCAAGTAAAACTCAATAAGGAGAGTTGTTGGAATGGAAAAGGACAAATCTTGAACTTGGAGCACCTAGTGTCTTGCAAGTGCAAAGATTGACTTGCTGTAATTTAGATAATGTGTAGCCTTCCTTGCAAGTGTCAGGAAAACTACAAGCTAATTTTTTGACTTTTTAGCCGCTTTGCACAACTATTGACATCATGTTTACCTCCACAATACATACATAACCCATTCTTTTCCCTCCTTAACCATTCCTCATCCCGGAGCATCCCAGTTTCTTTATCCAGGAACTTTGGAGTTTTGGTGATGGGTTTTCCTTTTGGGTTGGAGTGCAAGGTTGGATTTGGTCTGGATTGGTTTGGATTCTTCAAAGATTGTTTTGAGGATCCGTCTGCCTTGGAGCCAAAGTTGGCGGTCCATGGTTGTTTTTTCAAGAGCGGTTCTTGTTGTGATAACCATTATCAAGCTCAAACACCCAGTTGATTAACTACTGAAGGGATGTTGTCTTACATCCCCCAAAGGCAAGTTGTCTGATTAGGCGTTCCGGTAAAACTTTTCAAAAATGAAGTAAAAGGGCTGCCTTGTTCCATTGGATGCAAGATTGCAAAGTTTGAAAATTGGAAATATAAACAGAGGCTCTACTATTTTCCTTCATGACTAGATTATTGAGTTTGTATTCAGCATTTCAAACTTCATTAGGGTTTCCAAACAGGGTGAACAGCTGTTGCTCAAACTTGTCCCAATTGTTGAGAATGCAAGTGGTGCTAGTGTTATCTAATAGTTCAAGTTAAGGTTTGAATCACTTCAAGAGGAAGATGCATACATAACTCTAGGTCTATCAGTAGGGAAATTGTAAGGATTGTTTGAGAAGATGATTTTGCAGGATTTTAGGTAGGATCTAAGCTTATGAGGGTGTTCCCCAGTAAAACAATCAGGCTGCTCCATGCCCGGGGTGAAAAAACTAGGACCACTTGGACCAGATTGCAAGGAAGTTTGGTTAAGTGCTTGGATCAGAGTCATGAGTAAGGTTGAAGCACTGGGTTTGGGAGCATTAGTGCAAGCCTGCAATCTACCACAAGTCAAGGTTTTGTTGGAAGAGTCTTTGATTTCTTCAAGAGGGTTCACTTCTTCCCAAGAAGGAGCGACGGGATCATCCAGAGGTTCTACCAAAGGAGATTTAGAAGAAGGGACAGGATCTAAAGGTTGTCTGGCCCAAGAAACGCTGGATCTCCCTACCCAATGGATATCATCATTGTAAGGGGTGAGGGAAGCATTCCTGGTTGAGAAAGTATGTGACATTGTAAAAGAAATCTATTATAGGTTGGCAAGCTATGATAGATGAGTTGAGTTATTTAATTTACTGTCACACAACTACCCCATGTACTATAGGGCAATCTTAGATGATTGTGAGCACAAAAGGAAAGCTGAGTGCAAGGGCAAGTGTGAGGTAGCAAGGCCCACTGCAAAGTGCAAACTTATGGTGGAGTCACTTAACACACAGCAAGAGGGGTGAATGTTCCAATGGAACAAAACTAAAGCCAAGCCCAATGTGATGACTGGATTTAGCAAATGCAAGAACGTATGAAATTAACTAACTGAGGAAACAACCCCCAGGCAAGCAGAGTAGCCTTTATAAGGTAATCCAAAATGACTAGATACAACCTGATGGATAGTCAACTACAGTTTTGAGCAATGAGGCAATGAATGACATGGACAGAGCACAAAATGAAATAACAGTATGAATTGTTTCCGAGGTCTTAGCGTAAGTGCAAGACAATAGGGGACAAATGTATTGGGATGTAACGGTTGAGACATGAGGGAGTGACATCAGAAGCAATGCAAATATGAAGGTGTAGTTTATGCAGGGTAAGGGACTAGTCCATTTTCAAACTATACAGTTGAGGTGGCTAATTGACTAGCATGGGTGCAAACTAGCAAGAGCATGTAACCGGAAATGGGAAACCAAGGGTTATTGATACCCAGGGTGAAAAGGCAGAGCCCAAATGGATGGTTGACCAAGGTAGAGTTTCCTGCAAGGTTTGCAAGTGGATGCTGAGTCAGTTGCTGAGAATGGAAGGTTGTTATGCAAGCCAGAGTTGATAAGCGGAAGGCACCATAGATGTTGTGCTTCTAGTTTGTCACACTTATGGACTGAGGTAGATGGTACTGAGGAAAAGAGTATGTCAAAGTGGGAGCACAATAACCCTTAAGCTCAAAGCATGACAATCATTTTGGCTTAAAAATAGATTAATTTTCTGCAGGAAGCTGGTTTGGGAAGGGTATGAGTATACCACAAGCAAGCAAAGGGCCAAAAAAGGAAAGTTCATGTGCAAGGTGATGACATCAGGTTGGCCAAAGAAGGAAACAGGCAGATTGAAGATGAGGACAGATGAGTGACATTGGGTTGAGAAATCATCTCCAAATCCCCAATCTCCATGTTGATCATCTTGTTCTGATGATAGATTGGTGGCCGTATCTGGGGGTGGTCTCCCCCCCCACCCCACTCCTGCCCCCCTGGATGCTTGTTTCTAACTTCCGAGGCTTGAATCCCCCCCCCTACTCCCTCCCTCCTCAATGCTTATTCTTACCTTTGAAGTTCCTAGGCTTGAATCAACCCCCTCCCCCCCTTCCCACTCTGTCCTGACTCCCAACGCAGCCCTCCGGTTTTGGTACGCCGGGGGGGGGGGGTTTGAGACATCATTGGCACGCCATGGCGACGCCTAATGGCGCGCCCACTTTGGTGCGCCAAAATGGTCTCGCCGCCAACCCTACTGGCACCAACCCTAGTTTTGAGGTGATCCAAGTTCGTGATCGGTGACCACAAAGGTCAAAGGGCGGCCACGGGGGTTTTGGGGGAAGGAAGATGAGATTGAGCGGTGCGGACGGGGAAAAGGGACCCACCGCTAGGCCATCCTAGTCGGGATGTGTCACGGGGGGGATCCTAGCCCCCGGGGAACCAAATGCATCGATAGAGGTCATGCGACCAGGAGCAAGCCTTCTCAAGAACCCTTCTCATTGAATCTGAGAACAAGCTACCACCACCAACCAGCAAGAGGAACTATCGAAAGCAGCCACTGTCAACCGAGGAGTCATCATGGAAACTCAAGTGCTCAGACCTTGCTCAACGAACGGATGTGGAAAACTTGCTGGAAAGTTAGAATGTCCGAAATGCAAACAGTTGAGTTAATTTCTATCACATCACCACTTTCACCCCCACTCTCCGAAATAGTACTCACTTAAAACTCATCCTTAAATCATGCTTTCACCTCTTGAAAGAGATCCAAATTTACCATCAAAGTTCTTTTGCTCTCAGACTTGTTTTAAATCAGCTTGGCCAGAGCATAAGATTTCGTTTCATTCGAGTATTCCAGCTCCAATTGTATCGCCGAAATATGAAGGACCGATGGGAAGTTAGTTCTGTTCTTTCTTCCATCTCAAAAGATTGTTTTTTTTATTTTTTTATCGTTTTTTTGGTGCTGAACCCAACAATCATCAAAACGACAAACCACTCATTCTCTTTGGTTTCAATTTTTTTTCCCCAATACAGCCTATGATCCGTTCGACAATCACAATTTATCAACTTATCACCTCAGGATTCTATCGAAGGATACTAACTCTAGGGTTGCTAAAAACTTCAAATACACTGGTTTATTAAGGGCCTGTTATCCCATTGAAGGAATCCCACGAAGGTCTGTGCCCGAAAATATATTGCTACGTAAGCCCCTCATGTTCCCGTCATGCCGTCCTTGTTAAATGTGAATGACTCAGTTGCGAAGTGGTGTTAATGTTGAATTATTAACTTTCCATAATTTGTCTTGCAAATCACATTATCTCAACTTGGATTCAAAAAATACTTTTTTTTTTTAAAAAAAAAAAAAAATGAATAGCCGATTACGTCAAGGATGGTGAGTGGTCAATGACAGGGATTAAAAACGTATTCTCCGTGATTTCACATGGACTTCAAGAAGTAGGTTGATCGCCTTCTCTAATTGCTTGAATGACTCAATCTCTCCCCTTTCCTCCTTACCATCTCATCAATATATCCCATGTGAATTGAATATCAACTCAATTCAAAAACCCCAGTTCAATATGGTATTTCACCTGCTGAACAGGCCATCTCCGGCCATCGATTTGCGAAGCCTCTCAAGCCAAACGAGATTGAAGGGATGAGGAAAGTTTGCAAGGTCAGTATTCGTCTCCATTCCTTTGGGTATGAGTCCAGGCGCACATTCAACTAGTTCAATCACGTTCTTCTAGCTGGCTCGAGAAGTCTTGGATTTAGCTGGCTCTCATGTCAAGGCTGGTATCACCACCCTAGAACTCGACAAGATCGTTCATGATGCCTGTATCGAAAGGAATTCATACCCCTCCCCTCTTGGTTGTCAGTTCAAAATTATCACTCCTGGCCATCCCGCCAATTTTTTCGCTTCCTTTTTTTTTTTTTTTTTTTTTAGAAAAAAAAGTTCTCCGGATTAAATTCTTATTCATTGCGATTTCACTAATCGCGATCAACTTGATAAAATATTTTACGCAGATATCTTGTTCCCTCGCAGTGTTTGCACATCCGTTAACGAAGTAATCTGCCACGGTAGGTCATACGCTGCACCACTGCTCGAAAACAAACCGTCAGAGTGAATCGGAATTTGAGAAATTTGCTGATCCTTACCATCATCCTATTACCCTGATTTGACATCGTCTCGAAATGTTCTTATTCAGGAATTCCGGATGCGCGGCCCCTTCAAGAGGGTGATATTGTGAACTTGGATGTCACTCTGTTCCATAACGGGCGAGTCTCTCTTTACCATAACGAGCTCTTCCAGCTAAATGAATTTTTATATCTTATCAACGTTTTGCGACTTCTTTCGCACCAATGACTCCTACTCCCCCCAACCGCCCAATTCAACCACACAAATGACTATCATCAGTTTTCACGGGGATTTAAATGCCACTTATCCCGTCGGGCAAATCTCTGAGGAAGACCAACATTTGATTCAGTCAACTCGAAGGTGTTTGGATCGAGCTATCTCAATCTGTCGCCCTGGCACTTTGTTCCGAGAGATTGGAAATGTTATCGAACCCATGGCAAAACAAGCTGGGTTAAATGTTAACAAACGGTATTGTGGCCACGGTATCAACCAGTAAGTTTCCCTTATGCCCTTTATCCATTTGTTCCGTTTTCTTCTTTTTTTTGGGAAGTTTCGACGATAGGCGACAAATTTGATGTTATGATAACCTTTTAAACGTTGATTTGTTAATTTTAATTTTTCCCAACGAAACTCAACAGATTATTTCATGGCCCACCTAACATTCCGCATTACTCAAAATCGAAGGCGGTAGGGGAGATGAAGCCCGGCATGGTTTGTCGCTAGTCTAACTCAATATCATCCAAGTTCCTCTTAAGACATGTTTTTCCCTCATTCTTTTTCTTCATGAATTAATCAATTGGTTTGCTGTTCTCAATAGGTTTTTACTATCGAACCCATGGTCAACCAAGGGGTTTCCGATGAAGACCACTGGCCCGATAAGTTAGTCATTTTGAGAAGTTGATTATGTCATCCATCCCCGTATATATCACTGACATCGTATCCATCATTTTGCGGATGTGACTGTTTACCACTTTGATCATCATTGTTGAACATCAATGGCTCTGTTAATTCATTTTTCACTGCATGGAAAGTTGGACAGCAGTGACCAGAGATGGCAAGAAATCGGCCCAATTCGAAGAGACTTTACTGATTACTGAGGATGGAGTGGAAGTTTTAACCGCCCAGCCTGGATGGAAATTACCCATCGAGTTCGAGGAGATCGCCCTAGGTCAAGTCTCGGGCCCCCGCTGATCTTGTGCCATTTCTCTCTCTCTCTTTTTCTTTTTCGACGGCCGTGCACCCTCTGTCATCCTAATCGTTAATGAATATCTTCTTTTTCCCATATGCGTTCTACGTTTCGATTATTATTTTTCTTTTTGAAATTAAAGAAAAAAGGAGGAAGGATCGTATGCATGCATCTCAGACGTTTTCAAGTGGACGCCCTTAGCCCATGATTAAAGGGCGAGAGGAATTGCGTCGGCATCCTAAGCGGTGGTGTGGTAGCTTTGAGAGCTTGTGGTGGAAAACATGGGTTAGAGTTGAGGATCGTGCACTCGAGTCAGTCTAATGTTGTGGATCGAGCCCTCCTGCTGGGATAGCTCCATGATGGAACTGGGTGTGAGAAGAGCAGAAGGAGAGACCGACCGATGTTAAATCAAGTCAAGCGCGATCGCATGGTGACAAAGTCGATGGCCCGCGGCGGGTCAAGACCCCCCACCCAGAGATGGCACGGGTGACAAGAGAGCACGATCCAGGTCTAATTCAGGGTGTTCATGGGCCGGGTCGGCAAAAGAATGAGTAACCATACCCGACCCACCGGCAGGCGGGTCTTGGTGGGTCGGGTCAGCTATCCTCAAAGCCATACCTAAGGCTGTGATGGGCTGCCTGGGGCGGGTCTGGATGGGTATTTGCGGGCCGCCAAGGGGTCATGGGGCCACAAGGTTTTTTATTTTTGAAAATGGTTGGCATTCAATTTTTTATACCACTCCATATGCCTTAAAATAACAGAGGAGAAAAGTAAAAGGAAAGAAAAAATATATACAAGGAAAAATATGTTGAAAGGAAAATATAGACAAAGAAAAATATGAAAAAAAATAAGTTCAAAGGCATTCACATGCAATAGTAATGATGAACATTGATTTCCTGGAGGTTAAAACATTATTTTGAGCCAGTCCTGCCCACATACAAGCCCTTCAATGGTTTCAGGTGCCAAACTACTGCAGAATTGATCCAGAACATGTCCACCAGTGGAGAAGGCCTGTAAAGATCAAAAGTAAATTAATTAAACAACATTAAAGAGTGTCACAAGGGCTGCTGAATGCAAGCAGGGCTTGGCACAGAGGGGACTCCACTCTCAGTAGGCTTGGGGGGCAAGGATACTGGAAGATGCTACAACGAGCAGAGGAGGATTAAATTGGAGTTAAGGTGCTGAATGACACTTGATGGGATGGATTCCTAGTAAGAAGTAGTAAACTGATTTCTTGGGAGACAATCAGGAAGAGGAAGAGAAGGGCGGCTTAAATAGACAGGAGGCTGGACTACAACAGATGTACAGAGGCTTGGGGCTCAGGCTACATATGTGATGACAAGGGAGCAGTCAAGGTAACAGAGAGGGTTGATCAGGTATGCTACTACATTGGGGTTAGGCTGCTTACTACATTGGGGCTAGGCTACAGGTCTGGCTGTCTCAGTTGGGAATGTACAGTGAGAGGATGTACATTTTTCATGGAGTTCATGACACTATGTACTAAGTATAGAGAGTATGTGATACAACCTGCAAGAGGATGTACATAAGGATTCCCAAAGGATAAACCATAATGAAGTATGGGATAGACAGGGTGAAGAAGGTTAGAGGATATGCAGAACCTGAGAGATTAAGTATGTGCAAGCCTAAGGAGTCTATATGTATAATTCATGAGGTTAGACTATATGTAGATATGTAAGGCATGAAGATACTGAGGAGATATGTAGTTGAAGGAGATATACTGGTAAAGTCTCCAGATCCCTGAGGTTGAAGTTCCTGAGGTAAGTAGATTAGACTGAGGTTAGACTGAGTTTAGGTGTCAGTATGACAAAGAGCCCATAGAATGAGTAGGAGAATACTTACAGATTCAGATGCAACTGATGTCATAGGAACAAGCAAGATTGTCTTGATCAATCAAGAAAGGTTGAGAAATCTTAAACCATTTACTTTCTACCATTCAAGAATGTTAAATTTACCCCCCTCTAAATCATCTGGGTCATCATACTCAATGAGTGGCTCTTGAAGTTATAGGTCCAGTTGAGCTGTTGGAATGTGAAGATTGATTGTTGAAGTGGAGGAGGCCAAAAGCTTGTGGAAGTTTGCTAGAAGGCTCTGGCTGGGTTACATTTTAGAACCTGTTGTGCTTGAAATTATATTCTTTGAAGCCTCTTTTATTTCTCTTGGCATTTTGTTGGACATAAGATTATTGTAGAGGCTTTATATTGCATCATGAGTGGATTATATTTCAGCTAGAGGGTTAAGCATGACCAGATCTTTTTTAAGGATGAAATCTAAGTAAGTCATCTTGTAACAAGGAAAAAAAATACTAAAGCAATTGAAAGAAATCAAGACATCCCATCCCAATAGTTATTAAATTTTGTTGAAATGGGTTTGACAATGTTATTTATGTGCTCATTTCCAAATATATTACCAGCTCCTGTCTTTATGTGTAATTCAATATACTTCATAAAAATATCAAATAAGTTGGAGGTTGAGTAATTTGTACCACATAGCTTAGTTGTAAAAATATCAAATGGTTTCAAGATATCCTTCATTATATTAAGTTCCATCCAGTCTGCTTCAGTTGGGCAATTGGAAAATTTTGAATAATTCTTTGAAAGATGCTGAAATTCTGACTTGAATTACAATGCATATTAAATCATCTTATAGCAGAAGTTCCAGAAGGTTGGAACATCAGGGGAGGGCCTCTTCTTGCAAGGAATATTTCATAATTCTACTTTTTCCTCAAATTTTTGTTTACATGTTTGGCTTGCATTGAGTTAATTTACACTAACTACTTCTAAGCTGGTTAATTCCATCTTCAGAGATCTTCATCCCATCCTTTACCACCAAATTTATAACATGGGATTCAGATTTAATATGAACATATTTTTCTTGATTGAGAAGTGAATGATTTGGTTGTTCCAACAACATTTCCTTGAGGCAAGAAATAGTAAAATCATTTGAGCTGGCATTATCCAATGTAATGAAAGATACCCAAGAAGATCAAAATAAAAAATACTCAGAAAAATAATAAATGTAATAAATAATAAAAATGATTATAAGAGGAGAATGATCTAACCTTATCAATAATTTTCCATTTGTGCATTGTTTGAATAAGTCTTTCACAAATGGCTGACCCAGTATGTGGGGAAAGAAGTTGTCAAATAAACTTAAATTTTTGACAAGATTTGACTCTTGATTGATGTAATGGCAAGTGGAAACCATGTAATCATCATTTTGAGCTGATTTCCAAAGATCAGTAGTCAAATCCAAAATTCAAAAATTGTTGATTTTTGTTGAAGTTCTAATTTGAGGGTTTCATAAATTTTCATGAAATTTATTTGCAATGTGCTTCTTCCAGGAAGTCTCATGAGGGGCTAAATGGTATGGATAAATTTTATTAATTGACCATTTTCAACCATACCAAATGGGTATTCATGGATTATTATTAAGTTTTCCAACACAACTTGTGCTAATCATTATAAAATTTCTAATTTTCAATTGAGTTGTAAGGGTTTTTTTGAGTAAATTTACTTCAGAGCTGGTTGAAACTATAGAAAATTGCTCAATATGATGCCACAGAGGTTTTTTAACTGACTTTTTTTTATGAGAGAGGTGACTGGATATATTCACATGTTGCATTAAAATTTTCATCTAGAATAAGATAAATGAATCAAGTCAGTTAATCAAAAGATAAAAAAAAGAAATGGAGTTTGATTGACCATTTCCATCTTGATAAAAATTTTCCCACATATCACCAGCTAACTTGCATTCTATTTTAAAACAGTAATAGGGTTGGAAATTCCAAGGAGGACTTGGCTGGCAATGTAGGCATTTTATTTTGGGACAAGGGTGCATCTTATAAGACTTGTATTTCATCTTCAATTTGATATTGAATTGGTTGTTTGACCTAATTTAATTTTGAAGCAGAACAAAATTGAAAGTTTCACTTGTGTGAGTCCTGGATAACCAAAGTTGAGTGATTGAAGCATTGAGTTGAAAAGAACCTTCAGATTCTGATTCCAATTTCAAATTAATCACCAACACCAACCAGTGACCATCATGCATCACATGATACATGTGCTCATACATCACAACCAGCCCTTTCTCACCCTTGGCCAACCCAAGGCTAGCATTTTTATATTATTTTTCAACAAAAAATACTAGAACAAGAAGATTACAGGCCCTGGTGTGGAAGAAGAGGTGGAAGACCACTTACTCCTGCCACTCCTCACTGTAATTGAGATTCTCAATCACCAATTGATCCAGGTGCAAGAGTCTCAAACATCTCAAACCCTTGGGGATCTAGGTCATAGTTATATCAATGGTCTGCTAGGATCCTGTCATAACTAAAACTTGAATTTCTGTAATTAGTCTCCTCAGCTTTTCTAAACCCCCAGTACAACCAAAATGTACCACTATATCTACTAGATCCATCTCTGGAAGTAGCTCACTGTATGCCCCTGCTGGTCCTAGTCAATATCCCAAGCTCCCCCCCTCTCTCTATGGCTTGGTGCATCCTCTATCTCTCCTTCAATCTAATTGGTATGAGAAGTTTATAAATTAAATAACTTTATATTCATAGTAAATACTTCTGGCTGTTCAACCCACACTTCCAATTAAGTAAGGTGGGTAGACAGAAATAATGGAACTGGTTGACCTAAAACAGTCAATTTATTTTGAGGCATGTGTTTCAATCTAAATGCATTGTTCAAAAAAACACATGCATTTAAATTTATTAATGAAATTATATATTTAATCATCTTTAATTTAATTATAAAAAAAGTGAAATTTTGAAAAATATCAAATTATGATTTTTTTAAAAAAAATCTCAAAAAGCAGAAAAAACTCAAAAAATGGGCAGGAGGAAGACAAAAATTGAAAAATTTGGTACCATCCAAATTTTTTATTCTTTATAAAGGTGTTAGAGGCAATCAAAATGAATGATTTTCATGAAAAAAAAATTAATATTTAGAGTTTATAAAAAAATTTAAAACCAGTTTTACTTGATGTTGATTTTTCAGTGCCCTGGTAAGATGATGAGAATAATGTGGAGATAGTTAGGTTTGAAGTCATGGAAACCACTTAGAAAAAATTATTAAAGCTCTGTGGGCATTTGGTGATCATATTTTTCAACTATTATACTCTTTTTTGGCTTTGAGGTGCCTTGATCTGTTTGAGTTTATATTGGTCTGGGGTTAAATTTGAGTTGGTCTGATTTCAATCACTCTAAAATTGATTTTGACCATTGAAACTACAGCATTGTCCAATGGATTGAAAATCTTGATCTTCTGAAACAACCAATGGCCAAAATAAGACTAAATATCAAAAAAAGAACCCATAAATCAGAATGAAAGATGAAGAGTCATATTTCAAAAAATATTACTTACCACATTTTTTTCTTGAATCAATCAAGTAGTCTGCCATCAAAATCAAAAAACTGAGTTGGTGGCAATGTGGCTATGGGTCAGATGGAGTGGGAGCCTGATGATAGGTTGGTCAAAACCAAGATTGAGACACCCTGGGCTTCATCTAGATTGTTTTAAGTACCCATTTGTGGTTGCCTTGAAAAAAAGTCCCACAACTTTTGTCTACCCACTGTACATGCCAAACCTTCCTGGAAAGATCCATCACCCAATCTGTCAAGCATCTGCCTCCAGCCCAATAGGCAAACATGTTATGCCATGGGAAATCTTATCCACAGAACCAGTCAATACCTCCTCAAGTCCTCCTCTCAGCCCTCACCTATACTGGCCCCTGTTTCCCTGCTGGAATAATTCCCCCCAAGTAAATAGTGTACTAATTCTTATTGGTTAGTCCCTTGCAATAGGTTTCATCTCAGCACAAGAAGGCCAACCAGCCTGCCTTAATTGCCTCACCTGCCCCTCTGATGTTACTCTTATGGGATTCAGTAAATCACTCTCCTTCAGAGCATAAGTATTGGATTTATCTCTTCCCTTAATTCATAACCCTTGTCCTTATTCCATTCATCATCCATTGCAATAAATGTTTCTCCATCCTGATTTATGTGAGAATTGGTTCCTGTTCCTTCAGGCAATTGCACACCAGGAGTGGTT